>OX388310.1:19741262-20941262 GCA_947579605.1 Athripsodes cinereus
GTTTAATCAGCTATTACGGCAAAACGGATATTTGTCTTATTGGAGATTCCAATATCCCAACAATCCAATGGAAAAAAGACCCCGATGTTGATTCAATCTTTGTTCCGTATTCTTATTCGTGTCCTGTTGCGCAGTATTTGATAGAATCTATATCTTTTCTCAATATGTTTCAGTCTAACGGAGTTTATAACAGCAATCAAGTTATCTTGGATTTAGTTCTTTCAACTATTCCGTGTTCTGTTACCAGATGTGACTCTCCACTGGTTGGTAAGGATTCACACTATCCTTCACTGTTGATAGATTATGAGTTTGAAATTGCTGAGGATTTGTCTCAAAATATGATCCAGAAATTAATATACTTTAAGTCAAACTTTTCGGAAATAAATTTTGAACTACAAAGTGTTGATTGGGTCAGTGTTTTGGGAAACGGACCGGTGAATAAGATGATTGAATCTTTTTATGGTTATGTTTTGCCAATATTTGAGAAGCATACACCTACATATGAAGAGGGTGTCACCTAATAATTTTCCCAAATGGTTCTCTAATAAAACTGTGTTGTTGTTTAAGAGAAAGTCCAAGGCTTGGCGTAAGTGGAAGATGAACCGTAATGATTCTGACTACAATTTATTTTTTCAACTAAGAGCTCAGTTGAAGTTGTCGCAGAATCACGATTATAGGTCTTTTATTAATAACACTGAGAAGTCACTTAAGGGCAATGTCAAGTCTTTCTTTTCATTCGTGAATTCCCTTAAAGAATCTAGAGGCTATCCAAGGGTAATGGGTGACGGTGACCAGACTTCGAGCGATCCAGAGGGAATTGCAAACTTGTTTTCGACGTTTTTTGGTTCTGTATTTTCACTGAATAATTTGCATGATTCTAATACTAAAGAATTGGAAAATATTTTAACTAACTCATGTTTATCCATGGTTAATATCTTGAAATCTGATATTCATAAACGTTTATTAGGTATAGATGAGACAAAAGGAGTTGGCCCTGATGGTCTAGCACCAATATATTAAAGAGATGTGTAAGTCATTTAACCAAACCATTGTATCTGACATTTATTAGAACACCTTGCTGCAGGAGGCAATCTAGACTATGGGACATGGAAAACCCTAAATCGACTGAGATCTGGGGTAGGAAACTGCCGCGACAATAGAGAACGATTGGGCTTCCTACAGGACGAATCCGGAGCGTGTGACTGTGGTGCAGCACAGACTATGCCACACTTGTTGGATTGTCCATTGTGCCCTGTCACTTGCACTATGGAGGATATTTTTGACGCATCTCCACCTGCTGCGCGTTTTGCGCAGTACTGGAAATCAGTTTGATGGGTTTTTTCTCTGGGTTTCGACACGATAAATAAATTAGGAGTTTACAAGAAGGATGCTTTCCATGCAAATGGAAGATGGCTAGTATTATTCCTTTGCATAAATCTGGCAGCAAATCGGACGTTCGTAACTACAGACCAATTTTAATTCTATCACCTATTTCAAAAATATTTGAGGGTATGGTTCGTGAACAAATTACTTTTTTCCTGAAGCCGTATCTTCTTGTAGAGCAGCATGGATTCATGAGTGGAAGATCGATAGTAACAAATCTGATTTTTTTTCTCAGCTATGGACAATCGTATACAGTTGGATGCCATTTATATCGGCTTTCAAAAGGCATTTGATAAAGTAGAACATCGACTTTTTTCAACTAAGGTGGATTGACTCATATATTTCTGATAGATTGATGACAGTTAAACTTAACGGTTACTCATCTGGCAGTGTCAGTGTTACATCTGGTGTCCCTCAGGGGTCTTCTTTGGGTCCTTTACTTTTCACGATATTCATAAACAACATAAAAAAGTGCTTTGACCACTCAGAGCTTCTATTATTTGCGGACGATTTAAAAATATACCTACTGTCAAATTCAATTATTGTTTGACTATGAAATGCTTAACGAGGACTTGGAAAGACTACACGAGTACTGTAAAAGAAATAACTTGCACTTGAATCTGGAGAAGTGTAATCTGATCTCTTTTACCAAAAATAGAAACAAAATTCGATAAATTTACAATATCCATAATCATTTATTTATTTATTTATTTTGGTCAACGGAACACTACAGACAATACATATATGTTTAGTACAATAATACAATAATCGACAACAAGTATACAATGCAATGTCCAGTTTATAAGTGTTCATATATTATTCTGTTAAATCAAATCAAAGCCCAAGTGGTTGTCATACATAATTAAAAACAATAATAAAAAAGAAATTAAGAGTAAAAACACAAAATTAACAATCAAAACATCACTTAAAGTCATGAATGAAAGAGTGAAAAAGCAATTTCAAAGTAAAATCTACCTACCTTTACAAAATAAAGAACAACATTATAAACACAACATCATGATTTAAAAGAAGTAAATAAGATTAGAGATTTAGGTGTGGTGTTTGACTCTGAGCTTCACTTTGATGATCACGTGAACAAAATTATCGAAGACAGCAATAAAATACTGGGATTTATTCTGAGATCTACAAAGTCATTTAGGTTATATGAATCGTATTTGTACTTGTACTTATCGTTGTTTCGCTCCAAGCTGGAGGACTGTTCTTCTGTATGGAATCCACATTTTAAAAAATATGTCGATCAAGTTGAGAGAACTCAGTCTAAATTCATTCGTTTGGTTAGGAAGAGATTGCATTATCCTGTATTTATTAAAGATTTGCCTAAATTGGAATTGTGAAGAGTTTTGCTGGATGCATGCAACCTGAGAAAAATATGCTTGTCCGAATACGATGTGCCTAATATTTTAGATAGGATTAACTTTAGAATGCTTCCTTTAAAAAGATCTTGTTTTCCGTTCTACATTAAAAAAAAACAAAAACGATTGCAGACTCAAGAAACCCTGTTTATAGAATTTTAAAGTGCCAATTACGTCAGGTTTGTGAGAAAGGAGAGTTGAGGGTAGAATAAGATGAAATAAATATAAAAAAAATGTATATGTTTGATAAAATGTGAAGTGTTTGGGATAGTATTAATTTTTAGACTGATTTTTAAATTTTTAAATTTTTGATTTTTCTTTTTAAGAGTTTTTTTGTATTGTTATTGCATACATTAGTGAAGTGTGAATGTGTTTGTGCGAATGAATGTATTAGGTATGTGAGCGAAATTGGGTGAGCAGCGATTTGTAATAGGAATGGGTGATTGGATGTATTGTGAATTAATACCTATATTATGTGTAAGATTTTCTATAATTGTTTTGTGTGTTATTGCTGAAGTATGCACTGTTTCGATGTAAGACTATTGGAATGTTTTTGTCGCTTACATGTTTATATTTATATGTCTTTCATCTGTTGTGTACTATGTAAATGAAGAAACAAATCAGTAATTCGGTGAAAGTACCGGATACTTACCCGGTACATTGTGGAAAAAGGTACTGCAAGAAAATATTCTTTAAGAAAACCGAGGAGTTTTGGAATATTTCAAATTCCTATACCATTTTCAAGTCAATATTCGCATTCGCATTCGCATTCGCGAATGTCGGCATGAAATATTCGCATTCGCATTCGCATTCGCGAATATCCAAAATCAGACATTCGTTACATCACTAATATCTAGATATTGAAAATCTAATTGCTGCTGTCTTACTCGTTTGGAAATTGTTTGAAACAGAAAAAAAAAACAAGTAATGGTGTTTTCTCATTAATTATATTTGTTAAATTTCTATATGTACAAACAATATATTGTAATAATAAAAAGTCAATAATATGATAGTATTAACAAATAACAATACAATAATATAATAGTCACTAAATATTGTAATACAAATCAGTAATAAAAATCATAAGTGGGAAGCAGAGTGTTGACCTACTATCAAAATTCTCCTATTCCATAAAGCCATAAGTTAGTCACGAGATATATAAAGTGGGCCCTTGTATCTCACAGTAGTAATAGTTCAGGGACTGCCCCACACGCGGGAGTGGATATATCAATAAATGCACAAGGTATAAAAAATCTAACCTGGTTGAGCTTTAGATAGCTAAAATGATTTATTATATTTTATCGATATTGGGAACATTCTCCTATGCCTAAAAATTTGAGATAATCAAGATGAGTAGCCTTAAAATTCTTCATAGTGTTAAAGGTATTTTTAACAAACTTTTTATAATCTATGAATTTTCGTTGAAATTGTTTTTTTTAATGTAATATATTTCTTTAGTAAAACATTTTTGATTGATTTAGTAGTAACGGTGTGGTAGTTTCTAATTGTAATGAATGTTAGAACCAATTAATTTACCATCAAGTACTCCATTACACCATTTAATATCTCCATACTTTGTTGACTTTGCTCTTGAGATTTAATTGTAAAATTTTGTTGTGATATACAGCAAGTATATTTTCTGATTACAATTAATATTCATAACTTCTTATGGATCTAAATTTTCTATTACTCAATTACAAATGAAACACAAAATGTTGTGAGTGATAAAACAAATCTGATGACTGCTATGTTAATGACGCAAAAAATACAGTGTCAAGTTTATTACCATTAGATTTGACAGAAAATGCAATTAAATTCTTAACAATTCGTTGATAGACAATCTGTTCTTCATTGGTCACATCCACACAGCTGGATGAAAATGTCAATCACTCGGTGACAATTTGAAGCATTCTCCAAAGAAATATTGAATGAATGTTACACATATTATAATGGGGACCGAAAGCATTCATTCTATAATATTTCTTCGGAGAATGCTCCGAATTGTCACCAAAAGGTTGAAGATTGATTGAAGTTTTCATCTAGCTGTGTGGACATGGACATTTTGTAAGGTACAAGGGCCCTTAATATTAAAATGCAATGCACATCATCAGGCTACAGATTCAAAAAAACTAATAATCATTACAACATTAATCAAAATATATCTGCAGCTGGTAACTGTTCCTAGCTGCGGATATTAAATAATATAATAAATAATTATACACAAACATATTACAACATTAGAAATAGAAACAATGGTGCAAGTTAACAACAGAGATAGCAAAATAACTTACAAAAGAAAAACATCACAAAACAATGCCACAAAGTCTCCCTATTAGAAATTTCTCTATTTATATCACCTGTTAAGTATTGGGTTTTTTAAAATTGTTAATTGGAGCAAGCAAGAAATTATTTATCATGAAATGTCAGACAGCCCTTTATCTCACAATGATATTCACATTAAGCACAAGTTACAGCTTCACAGATAATTTTCAAAGTTTGAACCAGACTGCATAAAACTGGTCTCCACAGAGTTAAAACTTTTTTTCTACACATGGAATTCAAATTGTAAATGTCCACATAGATGTTTAACTTTGGACTAAATGTTTGTAATAATGAAATACAGAATTTATATACATTTTTATCTCAATAGGTTTTGCATTTAAATTACTTGGCAGCTTTTGTAATCAATATTTTTTACATTTTGTCAACTACAATTATAATGATCTTATAAATTTACCCCACATTATATTTAGCACCCTGGCAATATTATATACACCTCACATGCAAAAAAAGGAGAAGAGAGATGTAACAAATTTATTTGATAAAAAATGATGACTATGAATATGTCTGTAATACCAGATACATATTTTGAATATTAATTAATGCACTGACAGTATGAAATGGTTAGTAAATTAGGGAAAAATACTTTTGAGGACACACTATTTCCGAATACCAGGATCAACGGGGTACATTAAATCAAAAATGAAACTATAGGTGTTGGTTGGAAACACATTATAGAGTCAAGAATCTTGTTTAAAGTCGGAATGTTTATCTATGTTTTTATGATTATATTTTAATGTGGTTGATAAACACACTATGATTGCTTTTGATTAATTTACAACATTATAAAAAACTTTACCTCTACAATAATATATATATAATAATAAGTATATGACACTTCTACGTACAATCTCTTGACTGATAAAATAATATGTAACCTGTTTCCGATGACTTTTGTATGTCCGAAGTTAATCCGTAAAAATCTTCAATGGTTGATGCATCTATTTTCTAAAATGATAAAACACACACTTAGTATAAATTCACTTCAAGAAAATAATATTTCGCCACGATCGAACATAAATATTAATCTATACATCCAGCATGCGGTACCCATACTAGGTATCCCAGAACAATACCTACACATGTAGCTGTCATGGGGGGTTATAAGAGAGAATATCGGAGCCCCTGGTAAGTCTCGCAAGACAAGATGGGATTGCGTGTTCAAGTCCCGTCCGGGGCACTACCAAATGGGGTGACGTTGTCTTTTTTCAGCCTTACATAGTTGTTTCATGTGTTAAAATTTACAGTCTATATATAAATCAGACCAAGACCGAGTTCGTCGGTAGCCTGGAGGTAGAGTCTCAGCCTTCAGGTCCGTGGTTCGATCCCAGGTGTCGGCAAACTCCCCTTTCACGACACAAGCTTTTAGCTTAGTGTGAAAGGTGTATAAGGTTGTATTTGGGTTTATAACAAAACCCAGATATATCCTTTTTTTTTAAAAAAAAAGTAATAAAAAATCAGTACAAAGTATGTTGCGTGCTTAATCAATTACAATAACTACAATCCTGCAAGTTATTGATTTGTTAATTTTCACCACCTGAGTAATGTTGATAAACATTTATTATTTGAAATAGGTAAACCATTGTAAACCCATTTTAATATGACTTTTTACATCTTATGAAAGAAATGAAGTTGATATTTCCTAAATCGCAATTTTTGGATTTAAAAAGAGCTGTTGTTATAGAAAACCTATAATACAGTAGTTTACTATAATGAAAATTATTTTTTCATTCATATGAGGGGAAAGAGAACAATATACTTACATCAACCATATCATCATCAAAGAGTAACCAAAAGCCATGACTCTTTACAATGCTGATATAATGTCCCCTGTTGGGTCCTGAGCCACAATGTATCACCACAGCCACCAAGTCATATAGTCTGTCAGGATTCACTGCATCATCACTCTGAAATTGTCATTAGGGATTAGTGTGTACAGATGAAAGATTCTACACTACCACTTAATTGACATTTTGAATGCCTGTGTTTTCTATACTGGGTTCACAATCAGGGGCGAAAATTAATACATTTCGATATTAAGCTCCAATACACAGTTGGTAACATGTTTACAAAGCAATTGAAAATAGTTAGACAATTATGGATAGAGTTGTTTTTTCCACTGTTTCATAAGCAATTGTAGTTTTATGATTTGACACTAATTATTTTTTTGAAGATAAATCTGAAAACCCAAACACATCCTCACAAAAAACAATACGCCTGTGTCGTGAAGGTGTGGAAAATAATTTATTGGTTGAATATATGTACAGGCAGTTCAATCTAAAGGCTTGAGGACTCTTAATCTCCGACTGAATCATAAAAATATTGAAGTGAACTCACCGTATTAAATAGCCTAAGTTCTAATGGAAATACAACTCTGTGTGATACTTTGATATGCCTATTATATTGCTCCATGTATTTGAATCTTTTCAAATGTAAGGCAAGTATCATAGGCAACTTCTTCACTCTCATCCTCTTCTGAGCTTCTTGATAACTGCTACAGTTGTCACATTTGAACTTATTTTCACTGCAGAGGGTTTCTGTATTACTGAAGCATCTCAAGCAATGTGTGATGCTTGTATTGAGATCTACGTCTACTTGAAGATCAAAGAAGTCTTCATCTTTACTACTGACTGTTTCACAGTTGAGACATCTTGTCTCGCTTGTAAGTATACCTTGGAATATTTCGTGAACCCAAGTTGGTTCATGACTAGAACTGCTACTGCTGCTATCTCCAGAACTTGGTTTTGGTTTAACTGTTCCTTGGTTACGTTCAGCTGTTGAGTAAAATACAAATATTACATTTACATGAGCTGTGTCAAAGAAGAAGTGAATTCTTTTTTGAAGATTATATTGAAGTTAAAGGATTTCCTAAAATTATAATTTGATACATATAAGAAGATTTGTGATGAAAACTACTTACCCAATATAATCTCATTTATGTGATTGATTAAGAAATTTAAAAATTCATGTGCATCCTGTTGCATGTAATTATCAAACTCCTCTGAAAATTTTAAAAAGAAAACACATCAGTAAATAGAAGTGCAAAAACAGAATGTTTGATTAACTTTTTATATTCTTGAGATAACTTTAATTAAAATGGATAAAATTACTTATGTTATATCAAAGGTGCCACTGTTAAAATTATACATATTGATTATTAATTTATATTAAAAGAAACTTTGTATTTTCCACTAGAATCACTTTAATTAGAGTTAAAACGTTTTCGGAACTACTTGTTCCATCATCAGTAACAATCGTATTGTTACTGATGATGGAACAAGTAGTTCCGAAAACGTTTTAACTCTTTTTAAAGTTATTCTAGTGGAAAATTTTATATAAAAAGTTTCTTTTAATATAAAATAATAATATATATGCAATTCCACAGTGTTAATCACGAAACATTCGAAAAATTATACAAATTGATTATTTATAAACATTAATGTAAGATCGTTAGATAAATTATATATAATAATCAAGATCTACAGGCAAATTATCAATAATGATGATGTAAATATGCTACAGAGTGACTTGAACTCTGTCTATGACTGGTCGGTTGAGAACAGATTATTTTTTAGTGTCCCGAAGTGTAATGTTATGACGTATACAAAGTCTCGAAATCCAATGATTCATGATTATGTGATGGGCGGTGAGTCTTTGGACAGAATTGATAGAACAAAGGATCAACATATTTGGCGTCACTTATAATGAATTTGTCAGTCGACTCGATGAGATTGCTATATGAAGACTTAGCATCCGTATTTTGATTTAATGTTCTATTGTATTATATATTGTAGGTGTTTATGTGTGTGTAGGTACCTGTTGAGTGCCTGGATCGCGCGTCTCTCTCTTGCGCACCAAATGTTGCGTGCGGGAGGGGGACGCGCGGTTCGACGTGGTCAATAGGTATCCCTTTTTCTTTTGTATTTGTTTCATAGAATTTCTATGTATCTGTATTTTTGTATTATATCTTGTTATTGTCGTGATTGTTAAATGTTTACGTACAATGACAGCGAAAAGGTTTTTTTTTCACTGTAATGCTGTTCATTGTTTCTTTAACAATAAATAAATAAATAAATTAAAAATTAATGTATTTTACATTTAAATAAATTATATAATTGATACCTTTTTCCTTCCGTAACCTCGCTATAAATTTTTTGGGGGCTATGGATCCAACCTTTTTCTTCTGTGTTGCTATACTGTAGAATAAGTCTGCGAGACATGTCAATAGAGTTTCTTTAGTTCTCTTGTTTTTTGCTTTGTATTCCAGAACTTTGTCACGAAATGGTCTGCAGAAGTATAAAGCTTGGAGTACTGAGTTACTGTAGCATGTGTTACCAAACTAGAAAGAAATGTAAAACATCATTAAAACACAAATGTACTTCTTTATAAAATTACTCATAATCAAAGCATGACTGAATAAATAAAAATAAAATATGCATTAAAAAAAGATGGGTAGCTGGACTCATCCCTGAATTGAAGGAGCTAAATGTCTGACATGCTATGTTTGAGAATAACTGCCATCTCCAAGATACTTCATTCATTTGTTTAGTTGACTAACTATTCAGAAATATAATATAAAACTTGTGATACACTTAAACTATTGATATTAGTAAGTGTAAACTTATATTTTGCAGGCCTAGTATGAGATTTATTCAGCGACTATAATACGTGAAAATGGGGATACTAAGTGTATTTGCTTAAGAGATGTTATTCCATGTTTAAAATATAAGTACTGTCATTTTACTTACGTACATTTGTATTACAAAATAACTCTAATCAACACTTTAATTTATGATCTTTAATGAAAAATTTAAGCAACAAAGTGACAACAATAATATGCTCTCCATTGGGCGACAGTTATACTTAGTTAATTATTATTTGATTTCACTTACATTGACTAATCCAAAATAGTGTTCGTTTGGTGGGAATTGGTCTGATCCAATATCCCTCTCAAGTTGCGATACATTTCCACCCTGAAAGATAAAACAGTACAATCTATTTAGAAGCTTTTGATATTATAAGATATAGTCTTATACCAACTAGGAATATTATTCCACATGTTTAAACTAATACAAATGTTGAGCAATTACTGTTGAAATATCTTCGTCCTTTAATTAAAAAGGGAAATGAGAGAATTAGTTGAACCGGGTATAGAAGCCTCCCCCTCCTACATCTATATAGCAGACACAAAACTAAAAGTAATATTACTTATTTATACAAATATTGTTCACAAAATTCATATTTATCAGTTGAATTATGCATAGATATTTGATAAAAAGCTATTTCAGACAGAAAACATGTAAAAAATTACAAATATTTACCATTTTGGGCAATATTTACGACCTAACATACACCTGACATTTTCGCCACATTTTTGACAACTAGCTGACACAGAAAACTAATCATAGCCAATAAAATGTAAAATTCATAGATTTTTATATATAATACCTGTATTATATATAATACAGGTTTTGTATGGAATTCTGTGGTAAAATTTAGTGGAGAGATATTATAACTCATTCATTTTTCTACATCTAGAATAGAGGTATTATAAATATATAAAAAATCTATGAGAATAGATAAATGTAATAATTGATTTAATCAAATGTTTCACTTCATTATGAACAAAAAATTACATTAATGCAAAACAAATCAAAGTTTCTAAACTGAAAAGACACGTCATTATCATACTGTGCAATATTTTTTCTGCCTGATGAACTTCTTCTTCTCGTGCCGTGTCAGGTCCTCCGACGTTGACAATCACTCTGGCGAAGGCTTCTCTATCTTGCGCGATCCAGAACAGCTCCCTCACGAGTCTCATCTCAGTCCAGTCTTTCATGTTGTGCAGACAAGACGTTTGCTTTCTATCAGGATCACGCTGCCCCTTCATCTTCCCCATCAGTATCAATGGAAGCAAACTATACTTATCGCCCTGCAAAACGTGACCCAGATATGAGATCTTACGGATCTTAACGTCCTTCAGCAGCTGTCTACTGTCTACGGCTCTTCTCAAAACCTCCGAGTTGATGAACTGTTCCAATTTTTTTTTTATCTAAAATTGGCCTTGGTGAGGGAACATAGTTAAACTTATCTGTTGAGAGGAAAGGTCGTAAGAATTGAGGTGGACCTGTGTCATGTCATCATTAAATACATCATTGTGTATAAATTAATCATCTGATAGCTCACAAAAAAAAAACGATTCGGATCACTGAAATGAATCCTGAATTTGTACATCGATGTCTTATGAATATGACATTTTCATAATCATAGAAAAATAAATACTCTACAATCGGCACTATACACAGAATTCCATACAAAACCTAGAACCCTGACTCATTTACAAAAGTGAGGCAAAAAATCTATGAATTTTTGACAGAACGGTTGGCGAAAGCGTGTGGTGTTTCCTACATTTTATGAAGTATTTCTCGCATTTTTATTAAAATATATCATTTTTACATTTATAAAAACGTAATTGGACATTTTTTGAAGTTCTTGTCGACGTTTCAAGCGATTTACCACACTTTTTTTCGCCAACCGATCTGTCAAAAGTGCTGAAAAATAGTGCCTCACTTTATTACAATGAAAATACAAACGAGTACGCCATCTAGGTATTATATATAAAAATCTATGGCACTATATGAGATGGTAGGCCCCACTGTTGTCAAATGTGAGATTTCATAGCAAAAGTAATATTCACGAAATTGTTGCCATATGTAGAATTACTTTTTGATCACCACGTTAAATTATTTTTGGACACACCAAGTTTTTCGACACCGGCAAACTTTACATTCGAGCTAGATTTTATTTTTGCCGGCAAAAATAAAATAAAACCAGCAAAAATAAAATCTAACTCGAATACGATTTTCTTAAAGTTTATATTCGAATTAGATTTCATTTTTGCCGGTTTTATTTTATTTTTGCTGGCAAAAATAAAATAAAACCGGCTAAAACCTACCTCGAATATAAGCTTTAGGAAATTTGTATTCGAATTAGATTTTATTTTTGCCGATTTCATTTTATTTTTGTAAATATAAAAATATTTCGCCAAAAAATCCAAATAATATTATTGTAGCAACAATTTTCCTCCATACAAAACTATATTTGACATTTATCTGACATTGGGGCCTACCAACTCAATGAGTTCCCTACAATCTTTGTTTTAGTCAATGGTTTTAGTGCCGATTCGAAAATATTGACTTGTTTTGTGTTTTTTTTTTTAAGAAAATTTTCATAGCCAAGTCGAAATACATTATTATTTTCTCGGCAAAGCACAAAAGATTGATAGAATTGTGCTTGGGTGTTGCGAAGGATTGGAACTTTTGATAACTGATAAAACAATTTTAACAGTATGGGTTCAAGTGAAACTGATCAAGACAAGAAATTTGTATTTAAAGGTGCTCAATTTAAACATACCAGTAAAACTAGTAATAAGAAAAGGGCATGGAGATCAATAAAACAAATCATCACTACAGAGCGCACATTACAGTGGCCACCAGATGCAGTTCTTTGTAAGTTATAATGTCAAATGGATTCATTGATCTACTACTTATTTATTTTATTGAATATGGAACACAACATATGAAAGACATCTAAAATACAAGTATGTAAGCGATAATAACATTCCAACAGTCTTACATCCAAACAGTACACACTTCAGCAATAACATACAAAACAAATACAGAACAGTCACAATCTCGCACACACAATATTACCGAATATCTGATTGTGTTATCTTTGTTCACATGTCTCATATATTTCCTAATTTAGTTTTTGAAGTTCCTAGCCATGTGTACATAAAAGTAGGTATGAGAAATGGCACCTATGATGTTGCATAAGTGTGGGTAAAGCCGTGAAGACAAGGTTGGAGAGCCAGATAGGCTATTTAATGTCACTGGACGAATAACTAAAAGTCTTTTTTTCCCTATTTCATTGAGGATATAGCATGGTAGAGCCTTGATTACTTGTAAAAAATGGTTGGCCATCGAACCCAGAGTAGAATCGAAAAACATGGCAGAATAAATATACAGGTCAAATCTCAGAATAACGAATACCGAAGTAACGAAATTTCCAGTATAACGTAGCTGTAAATTGTCCCCGAAAATCTTTCATACAAAATGTACTAAACCAAAATTCATTATAGCGAAGCCGATCTCAGTATAACGAACTTTTTTTTACAATGATGGTTCAATTTTAGACAAAATTTCTAGGAATTCAGATTACGTAACATATGGTTTACAAGTACCTAACTCATCTTTGGTGTTTTGTTGTCTCTAAAACTTTTTTTTTCTAAAACATTGTTTTTACATTTTAATTGTGTTCATTTCTTAGATTTTTTTTTACATTAATCCTTGGTGATTCACTGTTTCTAAAACTTTTTTTAAAACATTTTAAGTTTATCGTGTTTATTTGATTTTTTTGTATTGTACATTACTCCTCTTTAGTGTTTTCGAGTCTCTGAAACTTTTTTCTACATCCTTTTTTTAAACAATTTTATCATATTTACTGATAATGGAAAAAACAGATCGCCAATTCACGCTTAAGAAGAAATTAATTGAATTGAAGAATATTCTTCAATCCAAGAATAATTAGAAATAATTATTCACTTGGATTGAAAAATATTCGGGGGTACCTTTACAACTGTTCCAATGTTCCGGAAAATGTTTTCAAGAACATTGTAAACTAAGAAAGTTCTATTTTACAAGCCACCAAGAAAAAATTCCAGATTTTTTGTTAAAAAATAAAATTATTTTAGTTCCTACACTTTTTTATCCTTTTCCTCAATTTTATTTCATTTGAATTTTAACTTTTTAAATATTGTAATGTGTATTGACCTTTTTTAAAACTTCAATAAAATAAATAGTATCACAGTTTAACAATCGATGATTCATTTCCTGTCTTACAATAAGTACATTGATTAATACAAAGGCAGTTAGCTGTTATGTTGACCGATGTATTTTTTTTATTAGATTTCAAGTAAATAATAATAACCAATCGTCAAAAGATGACCCATGCTGTTTGTATTCGGTAACATGATAGCGGTAGGTAGGTATAATGGTACCTAAAACAAAGTAAAAATCTAGCATTCGTTATAACGAATTTTCAGTATAGCGAAACATATTCTTTGGTCCCGTGAAGTTCGTTATACTGGGATTTGACCTGTATTGTGATTTTTTTTACGTATTAGTGAAGTAGCATTGTTTAGTTCCATGGAGCACCTGGCAAAAAAAATTGGTGCCCCACTCTTTTCCAAAATGTTTTTTTGCTGGCACGGAGAAGATGGCTTGCATGTTTATTACATGCAGCTGGTCTACTGGCTACTCCACTTGCGGGATATGCCGTGATGGTGTAATAGTAGCATATTTCATACTTTTTGTCTACCTGGATAATATATACTAGCTGGATAAATATATGCATATCCTTACACCATTTAAACTATAAGATTTGTGAAAAATGTTGAACCCCATTTATTCACAATATACAAGTTCCTCTTCATTATTTTCCTGTAGTTTTTTTTTTATTTATTATCACAAATCACTTTAATTACATATGATTTTATTTGTGAGTCATGCTAAATCTCTTCCTCTCCCTCTTGTAATCTTTCTTATTCAACATGATATGTAAAAATGTCAACTTTTTTGGTAACTGGGCTTTTAAGATAAATCTCATGATATCTTTGGATCGTTTGTTTCTCTAACATCCCTTCTGTCTTCAACTTTTGTCACTTTATTTCTTGTACTGTATATTTTATGTTCACATTAATATTTGTGTTCCTTTCTTATTTTTTCCAGATTATTCTATAAATGCACCACCGTCATTCAAACCAAATAAAAAATATTCTGATATATCTGGCCTCATAGCACCTTACACAGATCCATATTCTAAGTTACTGTACGCCAATGCTGAAGAATATGCAACTATACAGAGTCTACCCATGGATATCTCCGCTGGATATTTGCAACTCAGAGGCGCTAGCAGTGTTATTTAAATATAAGATAGATACTTACTATATTATAAGATATAATTTTCTATGTTTTTGTAAATAATAAATTGATAAATAATACTTGGATATTAAATAATACTTAATGTTTGGTCTTTGTTATCCTGTTTCCCTTTTTTTTAAATGATTGAAATTGATTATTGATATTGACAAGTAAATAATAAATAAGTCAGTTCACAGTAGTATGGAAATATGATGAAATTCAATGCGCGTAGGGTGCATGCATTAATGTATAAAACCTTCTAACTGTTACTGCATAAATTATTAGAGATAAAAATAATTATGAAATATGCACAAGTTAGAGATGCAAAACAATTATAGGGTCAGCACAAAGTATTTTGCACAGTGGACTTCTTAGTTGGTTGTGGTGGTGACACTTTATTTGTAACACTTTTCTGTAACCTGCATAACTTTATTAAACGTTAAGGAGCACTCACATTTATCACTTTGAGTGATCATCCAAGATGAACCATCAAATTTGAGTTCGTCGTAGATAGAGTCTCAGCCTCGTGAACAGGGGGTCTGTGGTTCGATCTCAGGTGCTGACAAACTCCCCTTTCACGACACAAGCTTTTAGCTTACTGTGAAAGGTGTACAAGGTTGTATTTAGGTTTAGAACAACACCCAGATATATCTTAGAAAAATGTGAAAACTGTAAAGGGACACTTTTACAGATATCTATTGGTAGAAGGATAATATTGCTATAGTTTTAGATTCCTCAATTCATTCATATTTTTTGATTGACGTGATGTCTCGAGATACTGCTGTTAAAATAATGTTTGGTAAAAATAGTACGAAAATTTTTATGATTTTACTTTTTAAAAGAAGGGTTATTTAAATTTACATTTTTAAAAATAGAACCTATAGACCATTAAAGGATGACGTCACGGAAAAATCATTGAGGGGCATCAGGCATCCCAACACAACAGACGATGACGGTGTAATATTAGGTGGAACGCCTAAAGAATACCTAATAATCAAAAAAACTGTCAGTGTCGATTTTGTTATTATTTTATCGTCTGACTTTCTTTTTTTTTCTCTTATGGCATAACATTCTACAAGGATGATTTGCGCAATCTGACTTGTTTGCCCCCCAAGCAAAAGCAAATCCATAGACAAGACCACGTGACCTTTAATGGTCTATTTAATAAAAAATGCGGTTCAGTTTGCTATCATATTTAAAAAAAAAAAAAAAAATATTTTCTAGTTCTAGTTACACTTGCAGATCACGCAGTACTTTTTTTTTACAACAAACTGTGTACTAGCAACACTGGTTGTCGGGGTCGTGTAAACGTCATTGTTTACAAATTTTGACAGTTTTCGGCAGATTTGTGGGTGGGTTATCTTGTTTTCTATAATTATTTTTATTATAATTACTTTACTAACATTAGAAAATAAAGAAAAACCAAAAAGTTGCTATTTTTGTTAGTAGTAATGTAAATATTTTTGGATGTACCTGTGTGTTCCAGATATGGTATGTATACTGTATGAGATGATGTGGAGGTTTCCCACTGGATGCTGTGCGGGTCACAGATCAATGTTATATAGATATGGTATAATATTAGCGGCACAGTGCGTGAGATAACTTTGTTCCACGTCACACTTTATTAAGAAATGTAATTCTAGAGTTTTCGCGCTTACTTCCTGATTAAAATTAACGAGAACAGTCTTATCTATTGACTGGTTGTAGAGACTGGTGACATTGTTTTTTCAAGAAATAATATAATAGTGCTGTGATTTTTATATATACTCACTAAATATTGTTTCTTTATTTTCACCAGTACATCCTAGATAGGTAAAGGTTTTTGTAATATCATAATTTTTACAGTTTTTCAAATAAATTACAGAATATTCAAGTGACCTATTTATAAGTCTGTAAAAATAATTAACATTCCAAATCTGATTACACAAATAACTTGTCTTGTTAGTAAAATGTTTTAGTTAATGAATATATTCCAATTTGTCTGTTTGTGTAGGTGTGTGGATTTTAAGAATTATCTCACGTCCCACAATTATCTCGAGTCCTGTGTAAAAATAGGTCTGCCAATTTTTTTTGTAAGTTTTTGTGTCTCCTGTTAAAGGCATGTATTCGTAAAACTTCATGCATGAGATAATTAACATCTACAATTCAATGGTGAGGCATGCCACCCATCCTGTCTATCTTATTTTTTTTTATTGGTACGAAAAATACAATATGCTGGTTTATTACACGCAGTTAGTACGCTGGCTATCCTGCTTGTGAGATGGATGTACGTCATGCCTCATCACTGAATTGAAGATGTTGCATGTCTTGTCCTAGATGTTATTACACGCAGTTAGTACGCTGGCTATCCTGCTTGTGAGATGGATGTACGTCATGCCTCATCACTGAATTGAAGATGTTGCATGTCTTGTCCTAGATGTTATTACACGCAGTTAGTACGCTGGCTATCCTGCTTGTGAGATGGATGTACGTCATGCCTCATCACTGAATTGAAGATGTTGCATGTCTTGTCCTAGATGTTTTACGAATAGCTGCCTTTAATGGGACATAGAAAAACTTATAAAAAATAGTGTAAGACCTATTCTTTGCCTGAGACTTAACAGGCAAAACGAAATAATGTCGGCAACTTTATAAATAAAACAGTACATATTGTGTATTATGTATATTATTGTACTCCACTTATATAAGTGATAAATTCAAGGGTTTACAACAAAAATGCAAAGTTTAATGAAAAAAAATTGTTAAGATAAATATGAATTTGCGGTGTATTATTTGAACTTTAATTAAGATGATATTGGTGACTGACTTTTAGGCTTTGCAAACAAATACAAACATAGGATGTTATTACTTTTAAATTAAAAACAAACATGTCAATTACTTTCATAGTTTTTGACAACTTTTGTAGCACTAGTTTGACTTAGTGCGTTTTGGTTGCATACCCTCGGACTATGTTCTTGACTATTTTCGAAATTTAAAATTAATACCCAACTGTTTGTTGTTTGTTTAAAAGTGCTTTTATATTATAAGAGCCATGTGTATTTCTTTTAAAGAATGAATTTTGGATAAAATATGTCCAGTCATGATGAAATAAATAAAATAAAGGTTTTATCCTACTATTTGAGTTATTAGCGAGAGAGAGGTCTTTCGTCTTGTATGGACATTGTCAATCAATGATTTCATAAGAACTGTCTGAGGAGTTTTCAATAGTATCTGGTTTTCATGGAGTTTCCGATGTGAAGTTTTTAAAATGAAAGTTGCCGAGGTGGATGTTGTGTGGATGCAGATATCCAGTACAATCCTAGTCTAGTTAAATGCTGCTTTATTAATTATTTTCATTCCATTTCTCCAGGTCATGATGAATTTTCTAATCTTCTCCTGCCTCATCCTCCTGGTCACATCCTCAGCTGTTCCTAAACCGGAAGAGAAGAGGATACTGAACCATGATCTATCTGACGCTGAGCATTTCCCCAACCAGCACCACAATGTCCAGTATGATCATGAAGCCTTCTTAGGAGAGGACCAAGCTAAGACTTTCGATCAGTTGCCTCCTGAGGAAAGTCGAAGACGTCTAGGGTAAGAAAATATTAATTAACTTTTGGGGTTACTTATGTTTAGAGATCTCTTTATCAGATAGAAGGGGTGTGAGAATTTGATAGATGGGCTTTAAGAATGCGTGTACATCCAAGAACTATGTGGCTTGATCTTATCGATCAAATTCTCAAGGATGGTCGCGGGTAGAGTATGAGAAATCACCATGTGATTATGTGAAATTGCATGAATGTAGAGGAAGCGAAAGAAGCATGTAGGGCTGGAATTATGTGTTAAAATAAAAAAAACTGTCGGAATTATTTTATTGGTGAAAGTGCTTGGTGTGCTTGTGGTATAAAATGTTGTTTCAGAATATTAACACCAAAACAATTTTTAATTATTTCGATGATGGAATTGTTTGATGGTGTTTTTACAGACTGATAGTTGATAAAATTGATACCGACAATGATGGCTTTGTTACAATGGTAGAGCTGAAAGACTGGATCCGCTACACACAGAATCGCTACATTGATGATGACGTGGAGAGACAGTGGAAGCAACACAACCCAGAAAATAATGAAACCATTACATGGGATGTAAGTAGAAAATTAAATGTTGCAAAAATATAATATTAATGCTGTAGTATTGCAAATATTGCACATATGTAAATATATTTTTTGTATAGGAGATGTATAGAAATTTACCATCAAAATTACCTTCTTGTATATCTATTCATAAAGTTACATATCCTTATTAGATGAACAGTACCAATATGCATTATACATTCAGTTATTGTAATTTATTAATAGATATTTCACTAACTATGTAATGGTCAATGTATTGAATTACTTAGCAAAGGCATAATGTTGTTTCATGTCAAATATGAGCCATATGAGATGTGCAAGGTGGCCATATAGTATTTTCAATTGGGGTGTCAATTGTGTTTGTAATATGGAATAAAATTTTTGAATACAATTTTAATAATATGTATTTTATCTGTTCCAGGTTTACAGAAACGGAGTATATGGATTCATGGATGAAATGCATGAAAATGAACTTAAGAAAGATGAAGGTGAAGGTTTCTCCTACTCGGCAATGCTCAAGAGAGACAGAAGGAGGTGGAACCACGCAGATAGAGATCAGAATGATGCTCTGAATAAGACTGAATTTAAGGCATTCTTACATCCCGAGGAGAATCCAGTGATGAGGGATATAGTTGTCCTGGAGACTATGGAAGATATTGATAAGGATAAGGTTGGTGATTGTTGTTTTTTAATCAATGATTTGATTATGTCGTAGGCTTGTTGAAAGTGCTCGCTGATTAGAGAATTAGCATTGCTTATTCTTTCAAGCTTTTTATGTAGGTACTGTTTAAGAATGAGGTGTCAGTAGTTTATTAAATACTGTGTTAGTAAAGATATATTTCACATTTTCTGTTGTTCACAGGATATGCAGATCACCATGGAGGAGTACATTGGAGACATGTTCCATCCAGAAGAAGAGGGAGAAGAAGAACCTGACTGGGTCAAATTGGAGAGGCAACACTTTGTTGAATTCCGGTAAATATCTTTCAACGTCGTATATTCATCATCTAGCAATCATATTGTTCAAACGAAAGCCCGTTTTGTGTTGACTTCTAGAGGTAGTTCATTATAAGATTCAGTATTCAGATGTCTTCTCACAGACATACTTCCTGACACAAATATTATATTGTATTATATTTATTTATAAAAAAAAATTGTTATAGTAAATAAAGTATTTTGTAAAATTCTATATTAATTGTAAATGAAACGATAAAATTGTATAGTTTTACGATAAACAAATTCATCATAAAATCGTAAAACTATACAAATTTATTGTTTCATTTACAACAAATATTATAATTCATACATTTATGGCTTATAGTGACTCTAACAAAGATGGCGTCTTGGACTTTGACGAGATCAAAACTTGGGTGACTCCTCCAGATTTTGATCATGCTGAAGCTGAAGCCAGACACTTAGTGTATGAAGCTGATACTGACGCAGATGAAAAACTCACTAAGGATGAGATATTGGGCAAGTATGATCTGTTTGTCGGTTCTCAAGCCACAGATTATGGAGAAGCTTTAGCGAGACACGATGAATTCTAAATCCTTCTGCTATGACTAAAACAGTATTTCCTAGAACAAATAATGTTTTCTTTGCTAATTAAAGTGTTTTCATGTAATGTGTGTATTGTATTGTGTATAATCTCAAACTTGTATTCACATAATTTACTTACAAATTTGGTTATTGATAATTTTGCTTGACATTTAAACGACTAAAACCTTAATACAAACTCTTTAATTATCAGTTCTGTACGAGTGAAACTCTTAAAATATTAAAAATTATGCAATAAATTGTCTTAGATTATGCATATTTTTCTATGAGTCTTAAGATTTTAATATATGAGATTGTTCTTTTTAAATTGCAAGAAATAGTCATTTGTTTCAAATTCTAATAAGTAAAATAAATAGTATAAATATTTTGTTTTCAAACTTACAATGTGTAGAACAATAAATGTGCTTGATTTGCATTTAGATAATCTTAAGTTATGTTACATTTCCAATTCTTTCTCTTGATGTAATAATTCCAACATTAAAAACACTTTCCATAATAGTCACATGTCTATCCAAAATTTGTGTCATTGTTTAATGTGTTTGAAACTATTCTTGTATTTTCATGTTAATTGTAAGATCCATTGTGCCTTTGTATAATTTAGTGTCAATAATTGATTATTACTTGTAGATCTGCAGTTATTATTTTAATACTCAACTAGTTTAGTGTGTTTTTTTTTAAATACTTAACACATACCAAATCTGAGAATACTATTTGACTGGCTGAGAATAGAGACGAATGGAGAAGAAAAACCAAACTCGTTGCAGACCAATCCAGACCAATCAAATTGTAACTCATTATATATACCAAATCTAATTGTTACATAAGTATCTGTATGTGGGACTTAAATTACACTATGTCGATTTTGGCCAAAGTGAGTTTATAAACATTGTGCTATAGTCTTCATTGCGCTTATTTTGACAGAATGAAACTGCTTTCCCCATTTGGGACATGACGTGCGGGTACAGATATATAGAGATAGATAGAAAAAATGATAAATATTATTACTATTCTTTATAAACTAAATCTATGTAAAAATCTAAATTTTTGTGTTATAATTGACTGTGATCACGACATAGGGTTTAAACCACATCGGTAAAATTTTATAGGAGAAGCAAAAAAACTGTGGGATAAAGAAAATGAAAAAAAAATATTGTCATTATTATTTTACCATCTAATTGTAATGTAGTTCTTTTATTATGTCATAAAAATTGAAGAGAAAATATTCAGGAACTATCAAGTTATAAGAAAAAAAAACATAAAACGACTTTTGCCAAAATTGTGGTTTGATGCCTTTGTCCTGAGCACAGTCGATATATAATAGAAATTATAGAAAAATTGTTGTAATATAGAGTTTACTTAATAAAACTTGCCACCAACAAAGTTTATATAAAATTAATCACTAAGATGCGTATTTGAGTGTGGGGAGCAAATATAATTTTGTTGAAAAAACTTTGAACTATCATATTGAAAATGACATCTTGTGTCATAGTGAAGTTTTGATTCGGCATACAGATATTTGGCTTCAAGTTCTTTGAGATTCAGCATCTTTAATGCTTTTTATCAGATACAGATAAATTTGTTCAATAAAAAAAAAACATGAAATCTGTTATTTGTAACACTTAATGGCTTATACATATTTTCTAATAATTTAAACTCTGATGAACTAAAATAAAATCAAATTTATATGAAACATAACTATAGCTTAACATGTTTTACCAAAAATTAATTTTAATTAGCATAGTATAATTGCGTAATATTTTTTTATTGAGCAGTTATGAATATAAGCTTCATATAACTACTACACATTTAAACTATATTTTGTAGTGATAATATTGAGTGACCTAGGTATACGTAAGAGAGATCTTTATTATTTTGTTTAAATCTATTGCCATTTTATATATGTAATTATAGTTTTAATAAATATTGTATTAAACTGCTTTATATACATAATATTGTCTTCTGCTGTATAATGATTTAGTAGGGTTGTTTGTAAGACACCACAATGCATAGATAAACTCGCCGTCAGTACATTTGTCAGGATTAATATTGTAATCAATGCACAATATAGTAGTAGTAGTATCAATGTACAGTGAAGAATAAAATGAATAAATAATTGTACACAATATTTAATATAAATATTTTTAACAAGTTTCGTTACATTTTAGCAAAAGTCATTGTGTGATTTATTCCTCGTTACTGGATATTGAGTATGATTGCTACACATTCAACTAATTTAAACTACTTTCACCTGTAAGGTTTAAAAGATTTTATGGCTTTATAATAAAATGGACAAGTTATACATGGCGCTGCATGAATGTGGTAGAAGGTTGGTTCTGTCTCAGATCCGCTGGTAATCTATTCTAAGCAATCGACCCTGCAATGCTGAAGTTTCTCTCTGTGGATTTGGAAGTGTTTGCCCTGTTGGGTTCTACAAGTTTGTTGATAGCGGTAGAAACTGAGTACGGTGGTTGCCTCAGTGAGTTGTAGAGTTCAGTGAGGTGTAGAGGTGGCGTGTCTCGTAAAACTTAGTGAACCATGAGGCACAGTTTGAACTCCACTCTGGGACTTTCAGCCAATGTAGATTTTGAGTAGTGGTGTGATGTGACAGCGCTTATTCTATCTGTAAATGGTTCTGGAAGCAGCATCAAAGGCCATATGAAGATGATTGAGAAGGATCTGGGGCAGTTCTGTGCATATAATGTTGCAATAGTGTAGACTAGAGATGATAAAGGTAGTGACTGATATTCACAGAATAACACAAAACTGTAGATAACAAAAAAGACAAAATATGATTCCTACAATTTGTTTCACAATGAATCTCTATAATTTATTATTGGGTAAATTTTCCCAAAAATATTAACGGACATGAATATGAATATTAACTATCTATTATATTTTATAATAAACGTACTTATCATTTTTAAATGTTATTTTTAAAATTTACAGTTTATTGTATAATGATTAAGTAAATAAAACTAATTTTGTCAAAACAATCTATACTTGCAGATAAAAACAAATATTTTATTTGATGTTAAAATATATGTTTTATTATTTATTAATAAGCTACTTAGATACTATACAGAGTTATATTTGAATAGAGTCTTTTATATTCCATACTGTTTACATATTTTTACTGTTTTTTTCTTAGTTTTCATTTATTTTCTATGGGTAATGAATGAATTTTTGTCGAATTTGAATTAGGTTGGCAACATTTATGATGGGTACATTTTCCAGGCAGTTAGTTGCCTTAAGTATTTTTTGCATTTATTTTTATAAACACATATAAATATCTAATTAAATTATTATAATTTATACAATGGAATCCGATTACAAATAAAATCTTATAGTCTAAATTATGATGTTTATTTTAATTGTTTTGAGGAATGTTGCAAAGTATTATTAATTTTGAATATACATCTCACTCTGATGGGACCATTACAGCTTTTGGTGTATTGCTAAATATTTCAAAGTGTAATATGTATAAAAATATGATATGTGCAATTCTGGCTATGTTTCAAGACAAAATAAATTTCTTCAAATTATTGTGTTCTTGTTATATGGAGAAGTTCACTCAAAGAGTAGATAAACGCAACCCTTTTTTGCTTTACTCAAAAATATCTCAGATGCAAATATGAATTTAAAATATAATAACATCGTAAACTTCTATCTGTCTAACTTCATGGCACTCTGAATGGAGCAGACTGGTTTTTAGCCTGTGCTCCCAAGAGGACCGTTGAAGAGCGAAGGAAGTTTGATTGAATTTCTACTATTAGTTGATAGTAAAGTTTTTAAACATATGCATGTATGTAGATCCAATTTGCTTTTTGAGATTTCATAATCTAAAAATCAATAACACTCATGTACATTCGTCAATGAAAATCAAATAAATTAAGAATAGCATTTTATATCAATTTTATTTTTTGTCATAGTTATGATTTTTTATATGTACCAGTACTATACAGCTTTTGCTTCTGTTATTTTCTTTATTTTTGTACATGTTTTATTAGTGTACTTTATTATTAACATGCATGCGGTACCCTTATTCTACGACATAGTATAGTGTGTTTGGTAGTGCCAAAGTTTGAAATGGATTGAATAAAGTATTTTGCAAATGAATCAATTTTATTTATTATTTTTATTTTTACTCAAAAAAATCTATACCAAAAACTCCCCATATTCAAAGAAATAGTTTGTTTGTTATTACATACAGTTAATTTACATATCCTCTGTGTGCCATATAGGTACATTAAAGGGTATACTTTAAAGGGTATATGTCAAACCAGGCTTTCCTCAGAGAGTTACAACCGCTGTCTGTTGAAAAACTACTACTACTACTACTATACTACTATGCCATCACGGCATATCCCACAAGTGGGGTAGCCAGCAGACCAGCTGCATATAAAACATGCAAGCTGTCTTCTCCGTGCCAACATAAAATCAAGACATTCAGGATGGGTGGCAAACCTCATCGCCGAATTTAAGATG
Source organism: Athripsodes cinereus (assembly GCA_947579605.1). NCBI lineage: Eukaryota > Metazoa > Arthropoda > Insecta > Trichoptera > Leptoceridae > Athripsodes > Athripsodes cinereus. The sequence goes on from OX388310.1 coordinate 19,766,493, forward strand.
TAAAATGTCTTATTTTTTCGAACACCTGCCTTTTACAGGACACTCGAAAACTTATGGAGAAGAGTGGGAGACCAATTCTTTACCGGGTGCTCCACGGGACTGTTGAAAAACACAAGATAAATTATGCGTTATCTTTAATATCTCTAAAAGATACCTACCTTCACATTTTTACTATACCTAAATGAATGTACTCAATAGATGCAAGTTAGCACAGAGGGCATTAGTATCCTTGTTATTTTTCCATTTTTGCTGTGTATTTTATTGTTTTATTAATGTAATATCAATGTATACTGTGTATTTATGAATAAAATAAATATATTTAAAAAAAAAAAAAAATTGTGTGGTAAACAAGTCTACAGCTGACATGTAAATGTATGCCTATTTTTCAATGATAATGAAAATAAAAGTATTTTCGTAACAAGGTCCCCTTTAAATTTTAAATTAAACTTTTTCTGAATTGGTCAACAATAGCAAGTATATTGTATTTTAAAAATCTTTAGAAATGTGGATTCTAAGTGACTGTATATGTAGATGTGTATAGAAGCGATGTATCATCGATTAGTACCTACATACTTACAGTACACCTAATATGAAAATTCTACAATAATAATATGACTTACACCGCTTGGCTCCCAGATCCTTCAGGAGAATGAAAGGTAGGAAATAATAATATATTACTTACATTATTTTGCTAACTCATATAAAAAAAACACGTAAGTCTTTTTGATTGAAAATAAAGAAAATATTTTGTGAAATATTCGAGATCTTGAAATATGTCAAATTTCTATACATTTTCGAATATCTGGTAAAGGGGGGGGGAGGGGGGTACACATTTAGAGTTTAAGGGAAATGATCAAATCTTGGAGTATTGAGACCTAAAATAAATTTTATTATTCCTGAAAAATCGGGAAATGTTCGTTAACAAAACAAAGGAAGTATTACTAATTCTTATACCTTTTCGAAAATCCCTAGACGATGTGCCATAAATTTTAAGAACATATAGGGGAAAAGGTCTTCAAAGGTAAACAATGATCGTCTCCTCCCAGCGGGCCGCGGGAAAATGATCAAACGTTGGCCAGTCCGCGGATATAAAATGCTTGGAGACAAACTACTGTTTTACAGAACACTCGAAATCTTAAAACAACAAAAAACTGGGTAAACCGATTTTTTACCAGGTAGGTACTCGATTCCACTGGAAAAATTATCCAATCACGCAAGGTATCACCGAATGGTACAGATCATCATTTTTAAATGTTTTTTCTTAGAAGTTCTACATATTATATATATCAGCTCTAGGAACACTATATTATATGTACTATGTATAGCCACTCTTTAAGAAGAAAATGTATTTTAGTTGTTTGGTTTGTAAATCAGCGAATATATGTATATATGGTAAGGCAAGTCAGGGCTATGCTATAAGGCAACGTTTTTTACCCATGCCCCTATATCCCATTTCCTATATGCCTATATCTCATGCATCCTGTGTAGGGATAGGGATACAGGATGATAGTGTGAGAAAGGTGGTTGGGATACGTACTACATACTAGTGATGTAACGAATGTGTGATTTTGGATAGTCGCGAATGCGGATGCGAATATTTGTTGCCGACATTCGCGAATGCGAATAGCGAATATTGACTTGCTTAGATTTCTACAATTGCTCAACCATGAAAATTTCTAGCCTCCCGTCGCCGAATTTTCAAATTGGTATAGGATTTAAAATACTTCAAAACTCCCCGGTTTTCAGAATATTTTCTTGCAGTACCTTCTTGTACAATGTACCGGGTAAATATTCGGTACTTTTACCGAATATCCGATACATTATTACCAAAATAATATTCGCAAAACATTCGCATATTTTTTTGCGAATACGAATGCGAATAGTTTGAAATGTGCGAATATTCGCGAATGCGAATACGAATATTCGTTACATCACTACTACATACCTATTATATTGGTAGGTTGGTATCTACAACAGCTCTCGTATTTTTTGGTTCTCGGAATGTTTAATATGGAGAAAAACTTTAATAACGGCCACTGGTCATGGGTGTACGCTATTTCGTTACTACAGGGCTGTATTCGGATATTCACAGAAATATCAAAAAAAGTACCTATACCTGTGTAGATAAACAATAAACCTATATCATTGAGATAAAGGAGACCTATTATTGAGTCAAAGGCTGGAATCTATTTTAGAGAGTTCTATATATTTTTTTTGAATCAAACATTTTCCTATTTTCTAAATTTATCGAGTGACTTAGTATTGAAATAATTTTATTTCCCGAATATTTCAGGAGTCCAAGGACTCCTATTTATCCGATAAGGTGACAATTTTTTTCGAGTGTCTTAGGAGCAAAGTATTTGCTATGGTGTTGTAAACTTTCAACGGCCTTAAATTTTCTTGAAGCCGACCTACCCCACCTTCACGACACAAACACATTACTTACTGCGAAGGTGTTTAAAAATTAATTTAGATTTGATTCAAATCCAGGTTCATCTTTAAAAAAAAATCGTGAAAACTAACATGTATTTTAAAAAGTATTCTGTCAAATTTCTCGAATCCTGTCCAGAAATTCAATAATCTTCTGAATTTCTATGACACCTGCCACTTATCGAATCAGATACCTACATAGATAATGTCAACCAGCAAAGCAGTTTTTATGATCTGTGAAATCTTGATAAATGCACACAGGAGGTTTCATGGAACCACCGAAGATATACATTTTTTATTTTTCGTTGAAAATATTTTGCCCTATTTTCTTAGTGACGGTCCTGTTTGAGGGTGGTGGGTGGGTAGTGTATAGCTATTAGATTTCTCCACGGTCAAATATCCAATAATGCCGCACTTGTCCTGGTCAGTGGTGTACTGTACCCTACTGCCCCTCTCTCAGGGAGGGAGGACGTTCTTATATTGGCCAAACTTATATTAAATCTAATAATATGCCCGCGCCACCACTGCCCTCATTCCCTTATTTTTTTATAAACGTAATAATATCTCCCTACCTTATGTACATACTTAATACTACATACAGTAATAACAACGCGTCCATTATATTATTGGAATACGCCAATGCCTTGGAGGATATTTTTGGACGATGGTATTATATTAATTATTGTTTTAATTTATTTTTGAAAATTGTTAGATACATGTCTGACAATTAAATTTAATTTTATAATGAGAATTCTAGAATTTTATTTATTTTTATTTAGTTATTGATTAGGTGCCTACTTACGCAAAATTTATTCATTAATACCATCACCGTATTTCCCACAATAAATGTTTACTAAATTGTCAAAATCAGGATGGGTGGCATACCTCATAAGTAAGTAAATATACGAGTATGTTTTTCTCCATTTCTATTTTTGTATTTATCTCATTTTGTATCTAGGTATGTTTTAATTTCTCCTCTCGTCACGTTAATGGTCTGCATACTTACAAATGTAAATGTACTTACTTGTTATCTGCTAAATATTTGTTTATTTTACTTATAAAACGATAAAACAATAGCATAGGTACTCTATCTATTAAAAATGAAACTCAGATAAAGGTATGTTTAATGCTATCACAAAACAAACTCATTTTATTAATTCTGGAGTCTGTACGTTCACAGAGTGAAAATTCATACTGATAAAAGTATTTATTTTTATTACAAAACAAAGTTCATTTTTCGCTTTAATTTATTTCTCGAGTTCTTTCGTCAATATATCATATCGATATATTGACTAAATAGAGTTCTCTTGCAAATGTCAATCGATATATTATATTGACGAAACTACTCGAGGTTAAAAATAAGTTAAAGTTGAAAATTAACTGTATTTTGTAGTAAAAATAAATACTTTCAAACTTATTTTAATTAAACGTGAACCAGCTTTCAAAAGTCTCCGTTTTCATCACGAGACTAACTTAATTACTAAAATAATACGTTTAAATTAATTTTTCACCATGTACTGTCGGTCGATATTATCTGATTGGTTTTGTCATCTGCACCCAAATCCGGTTAATCACATTAAGGGTTGCACCCTCCCTCACCCATGGATGTTGCAGGAATGTCAATTCCCATGTCAGCCATACTCTTTATGCAAATTCTTCTCAAGGAAGGGCTCAAGGGTCGCCTGAAGGGCTATCCCCGACAAAATCCTCCCCAAAATTAAATACAACCGTTAATGTCCACCGACTCCATTGTTTACAAAAGAACTTAAAATTAACTTACAGTTACGTATTTACTACGTACTAGTTGTTAGCCTAAATTATACAAAATATCTTAAGACTAGATTGAAGTTCTTAAAACTAGTTGCATTTCATAGCCACAATCAATTACACAAGCAGTTTCTTCTAAGCGTAGTGTATAATATGTTTAGTATATCTGTAATCATAAAAGAAATTGATCATTACATGCACAACACACACAACAAATGAAAGTGGTAGGAAAATCACAAGTTAGGATCCAGTCATTCTCTCTTTCTGTGTTTGGAAGCCGGTTGCATTAAGCGATTGATCCTGAAAAAAAAGGAAAAATGGAATACCTTCCTTTATTGGAGAAAAGTCAGCGCTTTGTGGACTTGAAACCCAATGACAAATTATGCGTGCTCGGTGATTTTAATATACCCTCTATAATATGGACCACACAGGCAAATAACTGTCTAATACCCGCCTCATTTAACGGACCTATCCCGCAGCTGCTCATTGAAACTGTCTTTTCTTAACTTATCGCAATATAACTCAATTTTAAATGGAACTGGTACCATTTTGGATCTGGTTCTGTCTGACATCCCATGTTTTATTCAACGATGCGATCAGCCACTTACTAAAGAGGATTCTCATCATCCTGCTCTTCTTATTTCCATACCCATGTTTGTCGATAACCCCCTCCCAGTAAAACATAATATCAAATACAACTATTTTAAAGCCAATTACTCGGAGATTAACTACTGCTTCCAGACAACAGACTGGGATGAATTACTGCAAGGTGTGACTCTGGACCAGGCTGTGGAGACATTCACAAACTATCTTTTGAACGTGGTTCACCAGCATACGCCTGTTAAACGTTCTCGTAACTTCTCATTCCCCATTTGGTACTCTTCTTCCACAATTAACTTATGTAAAATCAAAAACAAGGCATGGCTTAAGTGGAAAAAATACAACAATGACCACGATTATAACTTGTTTTCAACACACAGAGCTCGGTTCAAGCGAGGCCAGACTTTGGATCATAGGAATTATATATGTAACATTGAGCAGTCTCTCAAAAATAGTGTTAAACCATTTTTCACATACGTCAACAATTTAAAATCCTCCAATTCCTATCCTCAAACACTTCATTTTAATGATCAAAGCACATCCGACCCAAATGAGGCAGCTAACTTATTTTGCACTTTCTTTACATCTGTTTTTACCGCTCCATCATCGAACTCACCGACATCTTTCAGTGATACCTCTACTTTCAACAACTCTTTGTCAAACATTTCTATATTGAGCTCAGAGGTTTATTCTAAACTGAATCAACTTGATATATGTAAGGGTGCGGGTACAGATGCTATACCACCCATTGTCTTAAAAAAATGTGCTTCACACATAACGAAACCCATAAAAATGATTTTCAACAAAAGTCTTAAGGAGTGTAGATTTCCGGCTAAGTGGAAGGTCGCTCACATCACCCCCATTCACAAAGGTGGCACAACTGCAGATGTCCAAAATTATAGACCGATATCAATCCTGTCTGTCGTTTCCAAGGTTTTCGATTCCATTGTCAAGGATCGACTATCATACTTTTTAAAGCCACAAATCTTACAGCAGCAGCATGGTTTTATGAAAAATCGGTCCACAGACACAAATTTACTTGTATACTGTGATTTTTTGTTCGATGCCATGGACAAGCGAGTGCAGTGGATGCGGTCTACACCGATTTCCAAAAGGCCTTTGACAAGGTTGACCACCTCCTTCTTTTACAGAAGCTTTGTTACAACGGGATCGGTGGCGAATTGTTGCGGTGGTTGGAATCGTATTTGTCTGACAGACTAATGACAGTGGTATTAAATGGGTGCAGATCGAATACTCAGGGTGTCACTTCTGGTGTCCCGCAGGGGTCTGTTCTCGGTCCTCTTTTGTTCTAGCTGTGTTCGTCAATGACATCGGTAAGTGTTTTCTTGAGTCTAATTTCCTACTCTTTGCGGATGACTTAAAGATTTACAAACATATACGATCCCAAAATGATTGCTTAAAATTACAGGAGGACCTGGAAAGGCTTTCAGCTTACTGTCATGACAATAAACTTTACTTAAATTTGAAAAAGTGTTTCACAATAAGTTTTACGAAAAACAAGAATAAGTTATTCTATGATTACAAAATCGACAATGAACCCCTAACTTCTGTACATTCCATTCGTGATCTTGGAGTCATCTTCGATGCAGAGCTCCACTTCGATGAACACATAAATCAACTAGTTATGCAATGTAATAAAACACTCGGCTTCATATTGCGGACTACGAAAAGTTTTAAAAATATCGATTCTATGCTTCTACTGTTTATATCCCTAGTGCGGTCGAGATTGGAGTACTGTAGCGTGGTATGGAATCCGTTCTACGAGAAATATAGGGAGCGGCTTGAAAGAATACAAGGCAAAAATGTATAAGGCAGATCGAACGTCGCTTTCGATTGGTTGTCCCACACACCAAACTGCCTCCTCTTGAGGCAAGAAGGAGCCTGATAGATTCTTGAATTTTATTTAAAATATGTAACTCTGTATTTGACACTCCTGAGCTTCTCGAGAAAATATGTATCCACACTCCCTCTAGAACTCGGGACAATAATCTATTTTATATGCCAGCTGCGAGTACAAATGCAGGGTTACGCAGACCTCTATGGAGAATTTCATCTCTATACAATAATACGCTGACGGACGTCGATTTATTTGGTTTACCTCTGAATGCTTACAAGAGACAGGTATTTAAAAAACTTACTTCCACACTTCTAAATGAGTGAGCGAGCGAGCGAGACTGTGAATAATGTAGGCATGTTGAGATGACCGGAATGTTAGGTACCTATCTTTTTAAAATTAATTGTGGCGCATGGTATTGGATGATAGCTGATCTCTGAATGATTAACCTGTTTTCTTACTTTATTTATGTAGTTATTGTCTGTTTTGTGCTTATATATTTATAAAATAAAAATAAAATAAAATAAAATAAAATAAAAAGGACGTCACAAACAAAGTGAGTTCGGTAAGGTCAAAAGGTCTCTGTAATCATACTGGAAAATCCGGTTAATCAATAAAAAAAAATAGTAAATATTCTAAACATTTGTTGCTGACTGGTCGAACTAGCAGCCGATAAAATATTGAACTTAATTGTTCCGCCGCCATTTGGACGGGAGATCGCGATCCATTTGAGATCTGAAAAATGAGATCCCAAAAAAATGGTTGCTTCTAAGGTTTGCATAAAGCGTCTCTCGATTGGTGGACCTTAAACCGTGACAGTGAGAATGGTGGAATTGGTGAACGTTGTCCATGGACACCGAAAGTGATCACTTAAGCCAGCCTAGAGCCAATTCGTAAGCGTTAGGACACCTTTCTCACTTCTTCCGATTAGATTTTACACAATGTTGCATTGTGTAGACATGGTTCTCCAATCGAGGTTTCTGATTGGCGATATTATTGAGTTGATGCATTAAATATTTTGTCATGCGGTGCAAAATTAATAATAACGTGGACTTTATCCTAAAATAAATTTGTAAAAAGTGAACATATTGAACATATAATCCCGTGGAGCACCCGGTAAAGAATTGGTCTCCCACTCTTATTCGTAAGTTTTCGAGTGTCCTGTAAAAGCCAGGTGTTCGAAAAAATAAGACATTTTACATCTTAAATTCAGCGATGAGGCTTGCCACCCATCCTGAATGTCTTGATTTTATATTGGCACGGAGAGGACAGCTTGCATGTTTATTATATGCAGCTGGTCTGCTGGCTACCCCACTTGTGGGATATGCCGTGATGGTATAGTAGTAGTAGTAGTAGAACATATTGTCAAGGGCAGGTGTCGAACTTGGGTGTTGAAAGGCTTGGTTTGGAGTGGCCAGAGGTCCTGGAAGCAGTGATGGACAGGGATCTCTGGAGGAGGTACCTAGGCGCAATGGGGCCCCGATCCAACTAAGACAAGGGAAAGAAGATGTATGTATATGTATGTATGTGAACATATTGCTTCGAGGCTATATTTTTCAACAAACCTAATAAATGGAGTACTCAATGTATACTTTGATATAAGTAAAACTGAGCTTAGTGCAGATAAAATACGAAGTAAATACAAAATATAAATAAAATAAAGAATATAAATAAAATTATATGCACAGTTGATATCAGAGCTATCATAATTTCTTTCTCTTAATTAATGTTTACAAATTAACTGAAGTGATGAGTAAACGGGGGTAAGGGGGATCGAGGTTTATTATAACGTACTAATTAAAAATACGAAAGAATAATAAATGTAAAAAAAGTTAATTAAAATGGGATAAATTAATTATTACTGCACTACCATCGCGTCATCCAATTATATTTTCCATTTTACTTCAACACTCGTCGGTAAAAGTTATTATTGTGTGAGTGTGGAGTAAGTCGACGTAGGTAGTCAGATACTTTCTCTCAAAAAAGGGGAAAAGTTGACAAAACCGGATCGCAATATTAGAATATATTTTTTTAAATTAAACCTAATCGCTTTTGTGTAGGTTTTTTTAGCTCACCTACACACGGAGGTGTGAGTGTATTAAGAAATGATGTGTTAAATTTTTTTAGGGGCGAGGCTTTTAATCTAAAATGTAAAAAAAACACGTTTCTTTCTATAAATTCTTAAGAAAAAGTTTATTGACACTAACTTTCATCTTTAATCTAGCAAATGAATCACATAAATGTTAAAATAAACATTAAAAAATAATAAATATGTTCAATTAAGAAAAAGCTTAATTATCCCGTCTTGCCCCACGGGCTGGGGCAAGACGGGGTAGTTAAGAATATTAATCAATTAATTAATTAATTAGGTAAGTAATTAATCATATTTTTATAAAAATAAAATAAACTTTATTGTGACAATAATAAGTACATTGTACAAAAGGCGGGTTTATTGCCAAATGGCAATTTCTGCCAACCAACCTGATGTTTGAAAGAAATAAGAAAAATAATAAAGTACATACCAGAACCATAGAAAAATACAAAATAATAAATAAATATACCCATACAAAAATAAAAAAAATATATAATACATGCATACATACAAAATATACCATATTCAAGAAATACATAAATATTGAACATGCATAAAGTGGAATGGGGAAAGGGGGACAAGGAAGGGGATGGAATTACGATGGGTTATTGAGAGCAAGATAGTGATGTTTCAGTCTACTTTTGAAAATGAAAATTGAAGGAGCAAGTCTGATCAGTAAAGGCAAATCATTCCATAACCAAGCTGCATGTATAGTGAAGGAAGATGTGACAAAAGATGTTCGATGAGTGGGAATAGTTAACGTACCAAGTGCACCAGAACGAAGAGGCAAACCATGAGATGCCAAAGCATTTGCCTATTGCCTTTTATCTAGTTAATAATCGAATATCTTCCCTTAGAATTCAATATTTAAATATTGTTTATCAAATGTCAAATAATCTGAATCACGATATTCTTCCTTCAATGACACAATCAACAAAATTAAATAAAATAACGTGAAATATGCGAAAAACACGTTTAGTATCATAGCATCACGGAGCGAGCAGCCACTGTTGATGTAACTTTGTTACTAGTGGGGGTTCGAAAAGAGCATCTAATGTCATCCAGCATTCAGGGCTACTCGGCACGGTTCCACTTTTATCCCAGTACCCCATCTTACCTCATTACCCCTGTCTTGCCGCACCTTCCCCTAGTATCTATTAGACCTGCCGCGCACTGGCAACTTTATCAAAGCAACTATTTAGTTCAAAAATAAAAAAAAATTTGAAAAAATGACAAAGACAAGGATTCAGTTCTAATGTTGAACACTTGACATATTATTTAATACTTCATGGATATTCTACACTGACACACAAATATGTGATTTGACTATAATAAAATTATTAATGTTATGATTTGATCCTCATTTGTGTTTTGTTCTTCGCCAATTGTTGTTCTTGTCTTGCTCCAACTGTGTTGTGAATGAAAATTTTGATATGTTTTTTATGTATTGTATAACTTGTAAAAGGCTCACGCTGTGGATATTTAAATAAATAAATAAAAGTTGGGTAAAAAATAACGATAATGCATTGAAACGCAATAATATTTTATTGATTTTCGGGATAAAAAAAAATACAGCCATTGTGCAAAATTTTCCCCTGCACTTCAAAATGTAACTAACCAAAATAAAGGTGACACAAAATACTCGAGACCGTTAAGAAATATGAAAATAAAGAATGTAAAATGTACCTATATTATTATAAACATCATAGAAGGTATGCTAATAATGCCGAGCAGAATAAAATACAGAAAATGGGTGGTATAGTAAGAGGAGAAGTAAAAAAAGGAAACTTTAATTGGCCCTTCCGTTTTACAGAGAGGTTCTTCACTTATTTAGGTACAATCGTATTTCTTGTTGATGTTGATACTTGAGTTTTCGGTATCCATCATCTGCAAATGAGATTGTTTAGGTAACTGGGTACTTGTATTTTCATTCTCTACCTTTATATATAGCCAATTTAAAATTAGATTTAAGCCAATTAAATTAATTCACCGCCCGTAGTCCGCAACATATAGTATAATCAAAGAGGTAAGTGCATTCCAAGATACACGGTATCTAAAAGGGAAGATTGGAACAAAGATTTTAGTACGAACATAATATGCAAAAAATGAACGCCCCCAGAATCTTAAATAATTATGGTATTATCACGAATGAATTAAATTTTAGAGGGATAGGAGTGGTAAAATATTATGTAGAAAGGTCCATAAATCGATAGAGAGTCAGTTGAATGCTTGTTTCATATACATATATACACAAGTATATTAAAAACATATTAATATGACAATAATTGGTGCATGAATGAAATTAAAAACAAATCTTTTTTCCTCCATGTTATTTTTTTATTGATAGAGACGTCTTTCTTAGATGTGGAAAAAGACTGAATTGTGAAAAATGATTTGTTTCCATTTTATGGAATTTCTCTTATTTTAGTCTTGAAAAGCTCGTCAATGGTGCAAGTGCACTGAAATCGCGATAGCGTATTTTAAATTAATGTAACAAATAAACATAGTAATTCAAGTTTAAATATTTTATTTAAAAGTTCATTATGGAATTTTACTACCTGTAAACACCGACACGGTGAATGGTGCTTAAAATAAATATAAAAAAAAAAATATTTTTGAATATTTTACAAAAATTTTGTATTCCTACGTTTTTCATTTTTGTTGTCTTTGAGATTATTTTGATTTCTAAGCGTATTATGAGTAAAAGACCAATCTTAGAATTTTGAAATACTCCTCCCAAAAAAAATATATCAGTAATACGTACCTACTTGTGTGCATAAGTATATATTGCCTATCCTTATACATTTTGGACGAAGACAAAAAGCAACAGACCAGGAGCGATTATGAACAACAGATCTTTTGATTGAAAGCCCAAAACTTATCTGGCTACCCATAAGTTTATTTGATTATTGTTCAAATAATAATAATAAATAAAAACACTTTATTGATAAAAAAAACACGAGCAATTGGTGAGCTTATTGCCTGGAGGCAATATCTTCCAGCTAACCATATCAAATACGCCGTATCTATCAAATTGTTTTACGCAGTAATGTTTAAATAAGGAAAAAAGTAAAACAGGGGTAGGGAGCACGACAATTATATGATAGTATGTAGGTATAGTACCTGCAGCCGTGATCTGTTTATCCAAATGATTTGCTATACTCGTAGGTACTGCGCAAAAATGGTAGATGCATGACCTAAATTTGATAAATGACGCAGTTTCTGTTTTTCTGGGCTGCGCAATATGCAAGCTCGACTGCTACTACTACACCATCACGGCATATCCCACAAGTGGGGTAGCCAGCAGACGAGGTTAACTGGCATCTTACCAAGTTTCACGTATGTTTGTATTTCTTCTATTCAATATTCATTAAAAAATTACAACTATTTCTCACTCCACCATGTTTTATATAGTATGAACTAGTTAGATCAGTCGAACCTTTTCAATATTATATGCTGTCTGAATTTTTTTGGAAATTAGTGGTTATAATATGAGGTTTCGGTAGCATGGTAATTTTAGACATTCGATCGAGAGATTTAAGGTTCAAATCTTCCCTTTGCTGACCTACTCACTTTCATGAAATTAGCATAACACTTTTTATGAGGGTGTTAGAAGTGTATTTGGCTTTATTTTGAACAAATGTTTAAAAAAGAAGGAGTTTTTGAAATATTCTAAAACAAGATTGGTGACCTTTACAAGCAATTGAAATATATATTTACAATTGAATATCTACAAGAGGCAAATCTTCCAACTAGCTATTTTTTCTAGTGAAAATCTCATCTATAATAATATTATCACGCTATAACACCTTTAGGTAAATGCATCTACATATATTACTATTGATCTCTGAAAGTAATAAGAAAATATGAAAAAACATGGTGTTAAAAATCCTGGAAACTTTGGTTATTACTTCAGACTTTGAATAAAGTCATAAGAGTATAGTAGTGAAGATAGTGTGGGGGTTTGCATAACACCTCTGCCTGCAATTTCCAGGCGTGGAGGTTCATTGTCTATCCTTCATTAATTAGTCTGTAAGTTGTTAAGCATAGAATATGAAAATTTCTTTTTGAAAGTGACACCGCACATAATAGAAAATTGCATCGAGCGGAGATCTTGATTAAAAAATGGAATCGGGCGCATATAACAGCATGGAGATGGGGTTACTGGGCGGTGGGTAAAATTTAAGGCTTGTTCAGATGAAGGGATACTGAAAAGATTTCAACTGTTTTACTGTGAAGACATAAATACGAAAAATTACCTTAAATTTATTTGTAAGGTGTGACAATTTATTACTGATTCATTTAGATGCCTGTATCTAGTGTTTTTGGTTGAAATTGATTTGATTGTAAGAGTTCGTCGGTAGCCTGGAGGTTGAGTCTTGGCCTCGTGAACAAGGGGTCCGTGGTTCGACACCAAGTGCCTGCAAATCCCCTTTCACGACACAAGCTTTTAGTAGCTTACTGTGAAAGGTGTATAAGGTTGTATTTGGGTTTATAACAAACAAAACCCAGATATATCTTTTTTTTTTAAAAAAGGTATGATTTTGTTTACATTAAGTAAGCATCATTATAAAATCAGTACTACTATACCATCACGGCATATCCCACAAGTGGGGCAGCCAGTAGACCAACTGCATGCAAGAAACATGCAAACTGTCCTCTTCGTGCCAATATAAAATCAAGACATTCAGGATGGGTGGCAAACCTCATCGCTGAATTTAAGATGTACAATATCTTAACTTTTCGAACACCTGCCTTTTACAGGACAGTCGAAAACTTACGGGGAAGAGTGGGAGACCAATTCTTTACCGGGTGCTCCACGGGATAAAATCAGTACTACTTAGGTATTATTTTTATTTATGTACAAATAGCACTACTTATGATGACAGATTGACGTAATTTTAGTATTATTTTTAGTTAGAATTTCTGATTGTATCTACTATGCGTAGATCACGTTCATTACTAATTTCCTGTATGTCTTTGTCTCTCACGTTTAGGGAGTTAAGATTAAAGCAATAATTATAGATAGGTACTCCACATTCGTTCCCTTACGCTTTGGTTAGTGTGAAAAATGTGTTGGGATCATAATAAGAATAATGATAATATGCATGCACGTATAGTAAAAGTAAGTATTAGGATGAAGAGATAGGAAAGGGGTAAGACGACGTCTCGCAATACTAGAAGTAGTAGTAGTGAGGGGGGGGGGGGCGTGAGGGGTCGCAAAACTAATTAGATACAAGCTCAAAATGTAATATGATACATGACTTGCATAATATGGCGACGGCAATTTAATTAATTTTCTCTGTGGCGGAAATTAAGATGAGAAGATATGAGGTCGGGTACTACTACTACTACTACTTCTATGTATTATTACTAAAAGATGTAGGTAGTATAGGATAGGATCTGGGGATAGAGAGCCAACCGTCCCACTCTCTTGCTGCTGCTAACCAACCCCCCCCCCCTCCCTCTTTCTTGATGGTAACATCCATTCTAATAACACCTACTTAGACATACAGTATGAGGGGGGTCATCTGTATTAGGTACCTATAGGTAAAAGGTACTGACAGGATACTGTACCTAATACGTCAATGTTATAATTATTATTAACAAAGGTAATTTCACAATCTGAAAGTTTTCGAGTGACCTGTGAACCCATTAACATTTAACATTCGGCGATGAAGTGTGTCGCCCACTCTGATAGCCTTATTTTTTATTAACACGAAGAGGACGACTGGTATGTTTATGATATGGGACATGCCATGATTGTGTAGATATAAAGATAGTAGAAGATCCCACGATAATTTCATTATTCGGTATTGAAGTGGTCAGTAACCTGATGGTATTAATATGCCAGATTCAATAGAAATATTCCGGTATGGAATCCTTCTACCGCCTTCCTACCCTATGTTACCAATACAAGAGTACCTACCTATTGCATTTTGTGAAGTTTATTTCAAATCCAGATTCATAGTAAAGAAAGTGGTGAAGTCTATATATAATTACGATCATTCTCAAATTCATATGGGTATTATTAATCCATTTCAGTTGGAGTAGGCAAAAAGGATTGAGTAGGGTACATTTGTATCCTAGATAAAAGTCATTTGGAAGTTAACTATATATTTTATCAATTTATCTTGAAATGGGCTTGCAACAAGTACCTTCGGACAATAATATCGAATTTTTATTTAAAAAAGGGAATAATAATGATTAAACGGCTGGTGAAATGTCATCTTCAGAGTAATTATCATATATTTGAATTTGAACATGAATATGGAGTTTTGTTAAATGAATACTGAAAAATTATTTAAGGTTTATAATACCTTGAATGTGTTGTTTAATAATATTCATTACACAGTATATCGAGCACTTGCATATTAGCTAGAGTAATAAATTACGACTGGAGCGCTAATTGTATGCGATAAATATTAATAATAATCTATTTGCACTAATGGGATACTATGCACATTCTATACAATAGTAAGTACAGTACACACCTTCCATGCTATCTACCTAGTGCCAGAAATACGTCCTATACAATCTCAGTATTATGGTGTTATAATATATTATTATGGTGTTAAGTATTAAGGTGCAGTCAAAACCTTTTATTAAGAATTGCAATGTACCGAATTAAGCAATGTTTATTTTTATATTACATTTAATTTAATGTCTATAATTATACATCCTCATATTTATAAATAAATGAAATTAATAAAAGAAACAAAATAAATAAATTAAATCTATTAATCTGTTCGGTGGATTATAAATTCAAATGAATAAATTCTCTCTACCGATTTAGTCCGCTGTAGCAATGAGAAATCATGTAGATACATACAATAAATTTTACATTAAAATTGCATGAATACCTATAATTTTCATTGGATAACATTTACCTAAATTTTGAGTTATAAGGCAATCTTATTTGAGAATGTAGACGAATTGAAGGAAATCATTTTTACAAGCGATCTCGATATCTTGAAATTATCAAAAATAAAAAATAAAAAATATAAACAATGCACACTTAATTTATTAAGAAGTTATACTCGAAGCTCCAGTCCATTTCTAAAGTGATTATAATATGTAGCAATAAGTCTTCTTTTAGTCAGGTAAAATTCATTATAAACACAATTGACCTACCCATAACAAGCTGCATTAGTAGATAATTATGGTATCCGTTTTCTATGGACAGTATGTTTGTATGTAGGTATTAATAATTTTATTTGCAGCATTAGATGGGAGCATTAAATCACAATATGTGTAATATTACCTAAACAAGTCAAATCTAATCTCGTATATATTACCTATTCTAATATACTTACATACATATCTACATAGATGTATCGAACCTATTAATATGTTGCGATAGTCAGTATAGCAATGAATATATTACAACAATGATGGATTAGGAACTAATTAAGTATCTACCAAAGAGCTAGTAACTAATAATAATATTTATTTAATATCTTTACTATCACGGCACTTTTTTTCAAAGAAGAGTAGATAATGGAGTTGCTAGTTTACTGAAAATATAGATTATCTTCTTTATCATATCTCTCTACTCCCCATATTAAAATTCTTATTTTTATATGAAACGTAGAGAACGAACCGTACGAGTAGTTCTTTGTCTGCGGTTAGTCTATCGACTTCTTCACTTGAGGGAAATGCTGTGATAGCTTATGTAAGTAGACAGATAGACTTATTATTATTATCAAAATTACATCATATTCTACTGGGTCCATTACAACCTTTCGGCCAATGCGATCCCAGAGAAAACGAACATTTATAAAAGTGTTCCCACTTTCCCTACAAATTCTCCGTATGTTATGTGGAATACCTATGTTCACATTCTGGGAAATGTTATTGAACAATCTAATTGCCTTAGCTATTGGTGACTCTGCGAGAATGTTTGTCCGGCTTGTAGGTGGATAGAACAGCATGCGCTGACGTGAGCGTCTATACGATGCTGGTATGTAAAAATCAAATTCTCCCAGTACCTTCGGATAACTAATTATACCATGTAGTGATGAAATTAAGACGGATGACTAGTTTATCGCTGAAATCAAGATTTGTTGTCATGAAGCACGAAACAGGCTGCAGAAGTATTGGAACTGGAAGACCTTAGTCAAGATGGTTGGAAAATATAAAAGCCGCAGGCAGAAAGTGGAGTTGTCTAGGATAAAGAAGAGTGGAGAACTAAAGGAGGCAGGAGGATTATGTTTAACTATAGACCATAAATGCTTGGAAAGGAGAACAAAAATGACCATAGCGGTAAAATCTCTCAATTAATCTCAAATTTTAAATATTGGGAAATGCAGGGTTCATGTTTAAAAATGAATGTGATGAAGCTATGAATATTATTCTTTTCAATGACGATCATATATACCTAGTTGCTTTGTGTTCGAAAGATGAGATTCGAGGGGCAATGAAAGCTTTAATGAAACAGGACTTAGTAAAATGAAGGCACTTACTAAAGGTACTCGTTAGGTAACAATGTATATTATTGTATGGTAGGTATATAATATATTATATTGTAGGTAGTTGTTGTTTATTAGTGGCCTAATTCTGTTAATTAATCCGCAGAAATCCTTCACCCTTTATGTTATCAACAATATTGTAATCACTAATACACCATTAATACTAACACGCACACCGGCACACGCATACGTACACATTTGATGATGAAATTTATAGGGTAAACTTATTATTAACTTCATATTATATGTATATTGTTATATACTTACAAAATCGTATACTTGGTACTTTGTATAAATGAAATTTAGGCTTAATAGGAAAATATGTTTTAAAGGTAGGTATGGAAATAAGTCAAAAGAGTGGAATCGCTAAGAAGGTTTCCGGCTGTCTGTAAAGCTCAATTTCACAATACACATTTCTTTGTCAAATTTGTATGGACGGTGAATATCTCGTTTGTCTAGTAGTCAGTTGGATATTAATTCTATCTGCACTTATCATCATGGTATTTCCATAATTGCTTTTTCAAAGAAACTCGAAAACTACAAAGAAGTGGAAGTTGTATTCTTTTGTTGAAATCTTCACCATAATGATGTTTTGTGATTTTGTAGTAAGTTTGTAACTATTTCGTATGAACTTCTTAATTTGAAAATATATTTAATTAGTTGTTATTCTTGAAAGACGCCGGATATAAACACTTACGTTATTAGTATTGTTATTATGTGTTTACTGAAAACTTTATATGTGTATACTCAGTTGTTATCTAGTGTAAAGGTGCGTCCTCATGAAGTTATAAGACTTGCTTAGAATCAGCTTGACTTTTATCGAACGACAAAGTTAGAGCAAATAGGTTATCCAAGTCAAAGTGCCCGACAGACATGCAAAAAGTGAATGAAATAATGTCACTATTATGTTTTCAAACATTAAATATCGAGAACAAATTTAGGATGTAAAAGTGACGTCACTTCGTATTGAACTGTCGTAAAATTGCCCTAATTTTTATTACTGGACCGATTTAACAGATTTTCCAGTGACGTAGGTTTCATAATTATAGAGAAAAAATAGTAAATTTTACAATATATCGATATATTATTGTATTATTTTTAATAGTGAGTAAAGCAGTTAAGAGCACTCCATTACTAATCAACCACCAATAAGCAAAAATAAAAATAAGAAAATGTACAATTTTTAAATAAGAAATATGCATAAAGTATCATAATAAAACAATAAAATTACTCTCCAATATTTTAGGCATCTAACTACCAAATTATTACAATTCTTAGATGCATTTATGTTAACTAAACTTCTTCGATTGATAGTAAATATTAACTACAATTTTCTGAATTGAAATAAATTCAAATATGTAAACACGTCTTAAGGAAGTTATACTTGATATAATATAATATGTTGTGTGTAGTATAACAAGTGTATCGCAAGTTAGAAATGGGTTTAAGTTTATATTATTATTAGATAAACATCATAATTGGGGAATGTGCTTAATGAGTCAGCCGGATAAGGGTTGGAGTGTGAGGGTGGGGGAGGACTGTAAAGGAGGAAGAGTAGGAGTGCCAGAGGAACAGAAATGGGGTGGTGTCAACGTGATATGATAGAGGAGGACTTCTGAAACTGTAATATCATTTCAATATTTCAAATTATTAATAATTAGGAATTTGTTATTTTTTTTTAGTTTAGTTACTTGACGAAATGAATAAATAACCTAATCAATAATAAAAAAATAACCTAATCCAATTCAATCGCCCTTTACGCTTCACCTGTGAGCACAGGGCAGAAACCAGCAACCACCACTCAGAACGTGGATATTGGATACTTTTAAAATCGGCTGAGAACATCATCAATATAGAATAAAAAAGTATTACTATATTACTCTACTATTACTATACCGTCATAAAGGACTAATGACATGCAATAAAAATGCATGTCGTATTTTCAGTGCTGTGGATAAGAGACATATAAGTTGGATGCCATGTCTCATATATAATATATAATTACCTATAGGATATAAGAAAATTGATTGAAAAATGGAAAGTCTTTTTTACTCTAATTATACTATAAAATTAATTATTAAGTTTATTTATTAAGAAACACAGTATTAAAATTACTTTGATACTGCAAATTGTGCGAATGAGATGCTGTTAAAATTAGACAAGGGGGGGTTGACGAGATGACGAGTGGGAAGGGAAGAGAGTATGAAACAAGAAGTTATAGAAGAGTAGGGGTGGTGGGGGGAGGAGGTCGTATAATATTCCGTTTTCAAATAATTAATCATTCAGGTGACGTTAAAATCAATTCAAGTGTTTGTGAATTATTTAGATTGGTTCTCTTATTATGATTACTAAATTGATTGGTATTATGATTGTTAGATAAATGTACCTACATGCTTTTGAAGATGAAAGCGATAGTGGCTTGGTCGAATGTACATGTAGTTATGTTTTCTAACAGAGCTCATTACAATGTAAATACGTCTTTATAATTCATTATTATGAATTTAAAATATAGGTATTACGAGAGCTTTTTTTCAAACTTTCGTTCCATGGTGAGTATGTTTATGTCAATCTTTTTTTTACAGAATCGGAGTAGCTTGTCAATGTGATTATGATTTTTTAAAAATCAAATTTGACATTTAGGATAAGTTTCATCGCTGTCAATACAATGTAATATACATAATATAAATGGACAATTCACACAGATCGAGCTAGTCCCAAAACAATGTATGAGTCTTGTATTATAAGCATTAACGCGACTATACACAATAGCATACATAACAATTCAGATCCAGGACAATTTGAAAAATATAAATGCTAATAGTAGACTTTATTTAGTTATTAAAAATAATTGTGCTAGTCGGTAGCCTGATGTCAGAATCGTGGACTTTCAATCGAAAAGCCAGTGTTCAAATTCTCCCTCTACCGAGACGATTGGGGGGTGCTTATTTTAGATTCCAAGTTATAACTTATTAATCAAAGAATGTCGCGTTACAATAATAATTATGTTCATATCTCTGTATGTTCTAGATTGTTCTATACCTATTTGAGTAAATCGGGAATCGGTCCATTAGAATACATTCATAGATAAGTAACGAAATATAATGAAACGGACAATATGAGTAGGTGTATCAGTATGGAATAGGTTTATATTGTCCATGGACTAAGCAAGTAATGGATTTGAGAGTAAGGAATATAGCCATTAACAAATAAACAAGCCAAAACCATAGTGCCTAGCTAGTATACAGTTATGTGAGAATTAAAATGGACATTCAAATTTTATATAACCATAAAAATATAAAAATATTTTTATCGAAAGAACAGCACTGAGTACCTAATATTGTATTCAACATGATATATATCTACTCATTCAGGGGTGTGTAAGATTGTACATTATAGATAAAAACACTGACATCTGAGTTGATTCGTAAGCGTTAAGCATCTTCGCTCTCAAAAGATTGATCAAAAGGCAAATTATCGAGTAATGCAAACGAGTTGTCTATTGGCATACTTTTCAAGGATACTGTTTTGATACTCTAATATATTCATATGTTTTGAGAGGCACACACGCGATGTTCAATATATTCTTAAATAAAAGAAATCGCTGGCTACAATAATAGTAAAGTTGTGAAAATATTATGTTCGATCAGGAGCTAAAGTGTAAAATTATCAAAAAAAATTGCACTACTGTTTGAAACTTTAGCACACACATCTACATGTACCCATTCTGTTGAGATTCTGTGTCTATACATTGTTAAGAATGTATATTTTGTTATGTATGTATGAGAGTGTGAGTCTGTATGGAGCGTTAATGTGTGAGAGTATTTACTTACGTCGGAGCTACAATTGAGTGAATGCCAAATAATTGAGAGTGCTTTGCATTAGGGTTAGGGTGACCACGAGGTAACGAAATGAAATCTAACATAATCTTATTTTTCAGAGATACTGGAATTGAATAAAATGCTTTTTCTACACATTTTTCTCTGTAAATTACTGTTCATTCATTCATTCATATCATCACGGTATTTTCCTCAAGTGAAAAAGTGGAAGACCTATTCTTTCCCTTTTTCCCAGGGATTCCACGGGAAATACAGCAAATTACTACTTTTCATTAAATAATCATGACTAAAAATGTAAATTGAAGGATTTTCAGATATCCAATAAACTTTGTTTAAACAGATTGTGAATTTTACATAATATTTTTTGTATTACAATAATTTACCTTCAATTAGGTACCCACAAAATTGATTAAAAAATAGATACCATATTATTATTATCATTGTTTATCCACAAGGAAAATCGAAATCGATTGTTTTTTTTTACAATGAACAATTTAAATCTTTAGATACCTACCTATACTAATTACTATTTTCTAATACAGTCGGTGAACGATGTTCACGGATACATTTTGATAAAAAGGTAAATGTAACTCAATGATTTTATTAAATTAAATTTTTCTACATATTAGCTGGTATCACGTTCAAAATATGAATATTTTTCCGTGATTTATTAACGTATGGTGACAATAATTAGGCCTCGCTTGTATGCATTATGGTCCAACAAAGCAAAGTGAGTGACGGTGTGGGGAGCTTACTGTATTGTACTCTCTGTATACGGTACATCTAGTGGAGGAACGATATAATATAGACTCTACTGTACCAACTGTACTCTACTAGAAGTTGCAGGTTGCAGCGCCGGAACTAGAGGAAAATAGTATGTACGGGCATCTAAATTTATTAGAAATTCAATATACCTAATCCTTTACGACTTCTAAGACTTTTCATTCACTTTCAAATATTTTTTTACAGTACGCACCTGGTAAAAAAATATATCCTCCAGTGTATTAAGTAAATGACGTACCTATAGAATATTCCGTAGATTCCCTTCTGAAGAATAAGGTTCACATTCTTTTCTGTAAGTCTTCGAGCGTTCTGCAAAGCGTAGATATTCCTAAAACATTCCGTATAAGGCATTTAACAACTTCAATTAAGTGATGAAGAATGCCATCCATCCCGAATGTCTTTACTTTTATTGGAATGCAGAGAGCAAATCGCATGTTTATTCGAACAGTTCAAACTGATAATGTTATGATGGTGTGAATGAATGAATAAATAGAAAAAAAACATTTTGAAAACAAAGTAAATTCTTTATGATTTAGAAATATGAATGAACTATAAATGTTTACAATAACTAGATGATATATAGGTAGGTACCTTCTATTCTATTTTCAAAGGCCATCCACTCGTTTACCTAGTAGGTATCTACCTAGTAGGTATATAAAATTTTCTGTGAGATCGTAAAAGTATTATTGTAAAAAAATAATAATTTGAAATAAATCACTTTATAATCCGCATTAAATCTCTTCAGATTTATTTTCAATGGATTGTTGAGATGATTGACGGATCAATAGACATAATTTCAATGAAAGATATTTACTTTTTCCTTTTATTTCCATAATGTCATAGAACATCATAGATGTTATCAAATGAACAAAAGATTCCTTATTTGAAATTTTGGTAAAAAAAATATTTAAATTACATTTTTAATGTTACATTTCCCGAGGAGTCCCCGGTAAAAATAAGTCTCCCAATTAATTTTTCTGTTACTTTTTAAGAGGCAGGAATTCTTAAAATATCACGTTAAAGACATTTAAAATCTACAGTTCAGAGATGACGAAGGTACGACATCCGCCCGAAATCTCTTAACTTCTATTAACACTCGAAAACTATTTTTTTTATTGAATGTAATGTATTTCTTAATTCTTTAATGTTCATCGAATACAAACAATTATAATTATGTAAGAATACAAATTGTTATAGGTTCTTTACAGGTGGTAATGGATAAGAAACTCGTTGCAGACCAATCCAATGGATAAATTCATTAAACCACATTATAGGTAACAAATACGCAATTTCTTCCATCTAACCTAACTTTTTTGAATAGAGATTTATAAAAGCCTTTTGAAATTTCGATTTATACATTTCCTTATACAGGATATAATATTTAATACTGATACGCATAATAATAATAAAAAAACCTAAGTATGTTAAGGGATGAATTCTTCGAACTATGGGAACCCATGCAAAAATCAGAGTTGGACCTCTGTTGGGAGCATAATATTATGATTATCAAATAATCACTAATAATTACTTTAATCAAATAATTTTTAATTTAAGAGGGCTCTACACCCCTTCTTTGTGATTTCATGCAAACGAATTAGCAAAATTACAACCATTAATATGTAATGAATTCAAAACATATTTTAAATTCTGGATCACATGTATGTTATTTTTTATATTAATATAATACTTTGGACATTTATAAATGCAATTTTATCATTTTAGTTTTATTTTGCTGCGAGGAACATAGTGAAAATAATTTTTGAAGATTACCGTCGCAATGATGATAGGTTAAATAAATTATCCTTAATAATACGAGAGTGTTAATAAAATTTTAAAACCAAGATTAATCTTAAAACATCATGAATTTTATAATACACCTTGAGTTATTTATTTACAACCCTTGGATTTTCTTGATTATTATGACAAACTGCATACACATCAAAAATAAATTTCATTATCAAAAAAATTATAGAAAATGTTTATAATTCAACCATTTGTTTTATTTATATAATAATATGTTATGTTGTTTACCCTGCATACTACATATATAACGTTATAATGTGCAATAATCTAGAATATAGCGAGTTTCACAAATTTTAAGATTCAGAAGGCCCACGGCGTGCCTAGTAGCCGGATGTGAGACTGTACTCGCTCTGTTTTTGAATTAGGAAATAAATAAATTCAATTTATAGAATAAATACAACATAAAATTTATTTATATGTGATAACATACTATTTTACCTATGAATATTTTTGCATAAGTTTTGGCTTATATTTATTAATGAAGCTATTTCATTAATTATTTGAATAATTTTCTCTGCGCCTATTAAAAATTGTTGCCTGAAACCACTAGAACTAAATCTAATTTGTACCTTTGGTAAAAAAGACTCTTAATGGTTTTATTCATATTTCTTGGTTTTTATTATTTAGAAATACAACTTATATCTATTATATTTATTATTATTGTTTGCTAAGAACGTCTTCCATATACGCTCTGGTAATTCGCGGGACCTTGATTGGTTTATTTATCGATGAAATTCGTTATGTTAATATTATTGTGTTCAATTATTTATGTCCCTTTAGAGTGTAAATAAATAAATACAAAAATAGGTAAATAATTAATCTTATTATTCACTTACGTAGCTTACAACATTAATTATTGTACAGTCTAAACATTAATCAGTTATATAATTCAATTCACAGAGGGTGAGTTCATCGCTGTATTCCGATTTCTTCCAACTTACCCAAACTGCACATTACAATTCACAAGAAAAGTATTTTTTATGCTTGTGTTTGCTTGTCATTTTTTTAGTAGGTATTTTTTGTTTTAACGAATGCGAAAGCTGTCACTAGACGTTTAATCCTTAATTTAAGGATAGTAGGTACTTAAACAAGGAGAAATGAGCAAACAGCATTACTGACTGGGCGATTGAATGTGAGCGACCACTTTTACAGTTTGTGCGACTATATAACTATTTAGGTGACAGTTATAATAGTTATTACAGAAAGATAAAAACTCATACATATATAAAATCAACAAACGAATTAGCAAAGTTACGAGAATGAAGTACTCGATAGAAGTTTTATATTGTAAAGAGGATTTGAGCATAAAAATAAATATTTCTAATGGAAATACTTTGCTAAAACGTTTCTCACTTCTAAAGAGGGCCCTGTACTTTTAGCGCATGAAAATGGAGCGATCACTTTTGATGCATTTTTGAGTGATTTTGATTTTAATACATTTTTGTCAGCTTTTATGGCGCATTTGTTATGGAACACTTTAAGTGACGAAACCAGAAAATACAGTTTGCATGTTTTAAAATTTACAGCTTGTTGTCTCATTTTAAAGAAATTTTCTATCAAAATATGTTTACCATTTTCCTTCATCCTTTTTAAACTGTTCAGTACTATTGAAAAAATTCACCGTCTAATAATCAATTTATAGAATACGGTTGGTTGATAGATTTTGATTTCATTCTGACCTAAATTTTGTCTTTGATGATTGTTCAGGTGATTTCGGTGACAAATTTAATTATCAGGACGACAGAGAGTCTCTAGAGTTTTCTTGTCACAAAATGTTCGAGTGTCCTAAAAATAAATGATTTATGGATATTATGATAATAATCAACATTTTGTTATCCATCCGAATGTTTTGTATTTTATGGCACAACCTGTATGATCATTGAAGTTGTTTATTCACTGGCTTCTCCACTTCTGAAATATGTCATTATGATATGGATAGATAATAATATAAAACTTGTTTATAGAACTGTCATATTTGTATAGTATTTACGAAATGAGTATAAAGCGTTAGTTTATTATTTTTATAAATATTTATTATGTATCGACTCCACTCCTATTTATGTTGTTGTATTGTGTGTCGGAATGTGTGGATGGAGAGGCCGGGCAGGTTGGTTGGACAAAGGGTGAGGGTATGTGGGAGTAATGGTAGTAGTGGAAGAGGAGAAGAGAGAGACTCAGAGCTTTCAGGAGACGTATCCATTACCGCCGAGTGGTGCTGCAAAGAGAAAAAGGATATTTCCTTAAAGCTGAAAGCTCGGACATTGCATCGGTGAATATAATATTATTTATATCAGTCAAAACATACCTTCAATAATTACGTACAATAATATTACATAAAAGTTGTTGATATCATTTACACTGATTTTATAATATTTTTTAACATAATATTGTTTGAGAGTAGAAAACTAATCAAAAGTTGAAAATAAAGTATTTGAGTTTTAGGTAAATTAGTAAATGGTCCACCAAAGTCGCGATAGACATAAAATATATTTTAAATGAAAAAAAAATATACGATAATCAAATAGGTAGTGTAATTACCTATGTAAATTTGATATTTATTTAAAAATCTGAAAAATACAGTTTTATCACATAATCAATAGATGTACCTATTGAATGATTAAATTTTAATATGCAATACCTAAGATAACATTAATGTTTTAGATTAGTGTACTTTATTATTTCAGAGTCTGTGTACATTATCTAATATGTATTTATGCAGAGTAATAAAAATAATAAAATTTAAGTAATAATAATAACTGTGTTAATTTTAATGTATTTTCATCTATGCAATGCTCCGTCATCCATTCACTGGACAATGGACTCAGTTTGCATTCAATTATGGACGAGCCAAGAGTTATGGACCTCAACTTCCTGGGGGAGGGGGACGAGTGAGTGATAGGGGGAAGAAAGAGAGAGATGACCGAATTTAGGATGACTGTAGTCTGAAAGGAAGGTGTGTATGGTAACAGTGGGGGGTGGGGAGGAAAGGAGAAAGGGATAGGTATAGTAGAGAGATGGGCAGAAATGGAAAATGTGTGTCGCCAAGTCCGCTTGAGTGGAACACCGTTTGGATCTTTGGCTGCTAATGGATTGATGGGGTGGTGATGGCAAGAGATCTTCATACTACTTTGTATATACCTAGTACCTACCTACCTAAGTACACACTTTATACATTATACACCACTGAACGAACATATACATACATACATACATACACATGGACGTTTGTCAATAATTATTATCATTAATATTTTATTTCTTTCTACAAATACATATCTATCAATACCATTATGGCACATCGTGCAAGGGGGTTTGTGTTTGCGAGTTTAAATTATATGTTAAAAATAATTAAAAATCATTGATAGTGGATATAAGACAGTTCTCACAAAAGAGGTAGTCAGCGAACAAAAAGTGTGTATTGAACATGTAAGTCTTCCTCTCCGTGCCAATAAAAAAATGATACATTTAGAATGGACGACATACCTCATAGCTGAATTGAAGATGTCGAATCTCTTATATGTGTTATTTTAAAAATACCTGCCTTTCACAGGACACTCAAAAACTTAAAAAGAGTGTACCAGGAATTTCACCGGATCACTGCTAGTATATACGTTTGTTCTGTAACTGTGATTAGGGATTTTAATATTTGTGCGTGTTCCACTACTTCTTAGCCAAACACTAGAAACGTAGCAATGGTTTGATATCTTTCCTATGTTCCCAAGGGTACTCTTTTGTGGCAAATTTAGAATGAGAGAGAAGACTCTAACTATAAGGGAGTGTAAGCGAGATTCGTCCTTGAAGGAGGAATGTAGGAAGGGTGGAAGGACGGCTCTTGGGGAGGGGGTGAAAAAGCTTTTTGTGGGGGTAAGCATGGAGGACATACTGAGTGCTTCGGTAGCTTTGGGAAATACCCCCTTATACCACTCTAAGAGATGTGTTTTTAAATCTGTCACCGACATGTTTGTTCTATTCCGTATATATTTGTATACTAGTATAATGCACTCGATAACACTGTCGTTTGTAATATTTATTGCTCCAATTGTTCGGAAGGATGCTTCTAAAACTCGGAAATAAAATCCTTATTTATTATTTTCAAGTGTTGTCGTTTCGTGTGCAAGGTAATATTCCAACTTTCATATTTAGAACTTTCCAACTTTCATATTTAGAACTTTGCAACTTTCATATTTAGACCTTAAGGTCTAAATATGAAAGTTTAAAAAGACGTCTTGTTCTTGCATGGAGTACTATTTTATCGAGTTTTACATTTTAAATTCACTCTAAATCTTACAGAAAAGAGTTGATTACCTGTTCTGTATCGGAGACTTCACGGAATAATTATAAATTATGACACAACAAATAGTTTCTTTTCCCTTGGCTTCGAAAATCCAAAATTATTAATAATGCGATAACATAAGTACGTTTCTTACAAAAATGGTAACAAAATCATTACTATGTGTACCCTTTTTCGGAATATCTACTTGTAAATGTGAGGTTAAGCGAATTTTGTTTTGTTTTTTTTATGTCCATTTCGTTCACTTCTAAGCAAAAGTCTCCGTCATCTCTTAGGGTGCTAACACAAAGAAAGCGGGCTACGTGCTTTCAGATGCCTGCGTCTACCGGCGCCGAAAATGTTTACATGCATTTCAATGGACACGAACATAGTAAAAGCAGGAACGCCGATTGCGATTTACTTGCCGGCGCTTACCGGCACTTATCGTCGCTGGCAACCTGCTTTCATTGTGTTTGCACAATTATGTTCTGTTGCTTTCAGCTAGATATATACATACATACAAACATTTAAAAATATTAGTGAAATTATTTTACTCAGTCCTATATAGACACATTAATGTTACATTTACTTTACTTTTAGTTTATGCTTAAGTAGGTAGATACCGACCAATTTATTTATTTATTTATACATTTCTCCATATATAGACACATACAAACATAATATATACAAACACCATTATGCGCTGCATCATACTCTCAGAACACTAAGTGCTCTACTTTCTAAACATAATAATGTATTCTATTATTACTTATTATTTTATGCTCTATGTATATTAGAGTGTCCTGCAAAAGTTAGGTATTCATAAAATATTGCGAATAAGATATTTAACATTTTCAATGCAGCGATGATGTACGACAGCTATTTTGAATGCCTTACAAGTTTATTATAATGTAGTTGGTCCACTGGCAACCCCACTAGAGCATTTATTATATTACTTATATATGGGGTGTCAAAAAATATATAAGTTCACTTCAAAACCTATAATTACCATTTATTAAAAAAAAGTTGAATAAAATGTAAGATGAACGTATATTATTTAATATTAGATTATTTGGTTTCAAATTTTTAGCCCTTAATTCCTCGCAAAACGAGTGGATGAGATTAAACGAAGGAATAGAAATTCAAGATATAAGATAATTTGAAATATTATACAATATAATAGTAAGAAATTACATAAGTTAATACATTTTTTAATAGGCTGTTTAACCAAATTAAGTTTTGAACTACTATAGATGACTCGCACACATTGAATTGCTCAGAAAAATGGACATTAATATTTTTGCCCAGACTGAGGATCGAACCCACGACCCCTCGTTTGTCAGGCGAGTGTGTTAACCACTAGTCCAACCTAATGAATTAGGTTACATACTAGTTAGGTATATTAAATATACCGCGTGTACGTGGTGATACATCAATGTGAACTTCCTTAAGGATAGCATGATACAGAGTCTCGATGCTTACGAATCGACACAGGCTGGTTAAGAGTACTCTTTACACCCGGGTAACATTCCCAATTCCTCTATATCATGCTTGTCACATGTATCAGAATTTTTTGAAAGTTGTATATATACTATTTTTCAAATATTTTTTCACATGTAACATGGTTTCCTATACTATGTCCCTCTATCGAAGTTCTGTTTAAACATACAATATTTGAAGCCTCCATCTTTATATTTCAACATTGTACATTTTAAGACAATATGCCGCGAATAGAAATACGATGCATTTTGAATAAATCAAATATCTGGTAAGATATTTAAATCATCAGAAATTAAAAAAAAATATATTGAGTTTGTTGGAGGAAACCTTTCAGAAAACTCGGACCCCTTCCTTGAGAAAATTTTGAGTCGTTGAATCTGGATGAAATATGAACTCCGCTTAGGAGAAAATGAAAGCCCTTAATATTGCATTTTGCTTATCATGAGCTCATTTGGAATGTACTCGTATTTGGGTTTATTTTAAAGCCCCTATTCATCTTTGAACTACTAAAAAGCGGTAAAAAATTGAACTACGAATTTATTAAAGTAAAAAGGAAATTTTGCCATGAAACGTATGAATAAATAACTAAACGCAATTATATTATTTTTGGTGAACAATACCTGTGTCCTACGAAAAGTAGTATTGTGAATTTGGTTTGATATGTATTTCGTAGGTATATAGCATATACCTGTGAGAATAGATAGATATATATGTATGTGCCGGGGAAGTGTAAAGTTGTGTTATAAAAGAACATTGAGTGTTTGAGTAAGGAAAGGTATTAGGCTGTGTTAAGTTAAAGTGAAAATTTGCTACTGAATGATAAAAGCAAGTTAAGAGGATTGTTGATACGGTGACCATATTTTTATTTCTTTTTTACTATTTCATTATTTATACGTTAAACATGCATCGTTTTTTATTATTTTTATTTTGCTATAGTTGTCACTGGTAAAATAGGCTTAGTATGCGTGAAGTGAATTCTGACGTCGTAAAAGCTTCAATTTTACTCACAGGACCCCCTAGATTAGACAAACCGTACTTGGCGATCGACTACAAACGAATTTGAGACTATAACCGCAACAATAAAGCATAATTACATGGAACTTATAGGTAGATTGTCGAAAAGTTTGCCAGTAGTCGATCGCTAAGTAGGTATGGTTTGTCTACAGCCCTGTGATGCTTGACTGTTTTTAAGTACCTACCATAAAGTGTAATATAATATCTTTAATTATAACTTGATATCATCAAGAGATTTAAGGATAGTGTTTAATAAACAGCACTGAAAATATCAGTGCCCTGGGTTCGAGGCATGAGCAAGTACATAATAAAAGTAAACACATTACAAAATATTTAAAATTTTGAGATTTATACAAGCATGAGAATATATTAATAACTATCTATTTAGGGTAAGATATATTTTTCCCCTAAGATTCAGGCTTACAGAACTACGCGAAATACTAATTTATTACCTACATTTAGGAAAAATTATCTGTATAAAAATGTAAAAAAAATAGAATCACGGTGACCGCATGTTTAAGAATAAGAGTATACACGGTGTAATGTGGGTAAGAGGAGAAGTAGAAAGGTTAGAAATGTTAGAACCTTTATTTCAATTAGCGGCTCTTTGTATCCTTCCAGTAGCTACCTACTTTATCTAGCACTATATAGCTGAAAGTAGGTACATAATAATAATAATAATAATAATAATGATACAGTCATATATACATACATATACAAATACTACAATAATAATGTTCGTAACAACACTAATAGTTGTTCGTGTGTCTATACCCTGTATAGTCCTTCATGTACAACTATATTATGGACTTACTACATGCTGTTTTGGTTATATTGTGTTAACACTAATGTGTATGATCCAATTTTCTCTAAAATACCTTGTTTGACTTCATAAACAAAATATATAAATAAATATACTTCTTGTTGATAGGTAGTCTAATGGTAGAGCGTAGGATTTTTAATTATGAGATTCCGGGCTCAAATTCTTCTGCCACTGAACTATTCCATCTACACGACTCAATCATGCTGTTTATTATGAGAGTGTATTTATATATATTCAAAAACTTAGTTTAACTTAACAAAACTGGCTATAGTTTTGTTAATAATTCTATCACACTCTATTTTCTAAAGTATATCGTCATTTGCATTTCGCATACTTGACATCAGCTTTTCACCAGCTCATTCGATAAACATCTATTTAAACATTAAACATCTAACGGCTATGTTCATGGCGACTTTTTATGCAATCCATTGTGAATTTTGTATTATAAATGCAGACTTTTCTATCAAATTAATTGAAAATCTGAAAATAAGAAATATCATAGAGGAATATTTTTGAAAAATGTATCCCTACATGAAGCCCTCTGATATTCTACTTATCTTCGCTTAATTAATATACACAAATACAATATGATTAGTTATTCCATGAAATGCCTGACTTATACACTTTGACAGTGATCTATAAATAAATGTATTCAGATTTTTCTTCATAAACTCTTAAACACCTCCCGGAGGTGATTCAAAATGAAGGTACTAGATTTTCACATTTTTTTTCATTTTATTTATTTCACTTGTTGTTACTTAGTAGGTACGTAATGTAAGAAATTTGAGAATATGAAGTCGTAGATGTATTAATATTGGGAGTTTTAACATACATATCATCGTAGAATAATTCATATATCTCAAATGTTCGGAAGCAGTGTGGTTAAATATAAAATACCTTATTTTTATTTTTAACTCAGAGAGTTTAACCTGCGTTAGTTCTGCCAGTCCGCTGGCCGCCGTATTTATGAGACGTGCCGTGTTAGCGAAGAGAAATATTAGAAACCAACTTTTAAATTATGTAATGTTTTTTTGATATGTGGATAACAACCAATATATAAAATAATGTAGCACTAATGCCAAGAATTAATCTCTGATTTATGAATAATAAAATAAATATTAAACGCATTATTTATTTAGTCATCGGTTCATACATCATTGTAAAAAGTATAAAACTTCTTCAAAGGGTCGAGGGATGAGGAAAGCATGAATTTATACTCTAAATTAACTACTAAAAATATCCGATGAATCGTCGACCAAAGTTTCACAAGTTTTGATTTGAGAAAACCTAAACGTCCATTGGTTGCGTCGTAATCTCTCTCTGGGATCGCATAAGCTAAAAGCTGTTATGGTATTCCAGCATAAAATTATGTCTCATGCAAAAATAGTACGTCGCTTGGTTTCTTCAATGATGGGGTGTTCACATTTGGCGAATATGGCCAGGCGAAGTTCAAAATATATCGCCAGGCGAAAAAACAAAATTCGCCGGACATCCATTGATCGTCACACGTGTTCACACAGTCCACCGATATAGAAACGATCTGTCAGATGCGTTTTGATTTTGACACTGTTTTCAAAATGGCGGACGTCGAGATGGAGATCGCCAAGTGTTTATTTTTAGTTGAAAATGTTATAGTAGAGGTTATAAGGCGCCTTTTAATTAAGGAAACAAACGCCACAAACCAACAACAAAGATAACAGCTGTCACGAAGCGGGAAATATTTAAAAAAATTATAGGTTATAAAGTTTTTACCATAGATACGAACGCCGCGCACATCTGCGCATGCGCGAATCGTTCAATCGGCCGAAAAAGTTGGAAGGTGGTCAACTCGAGACGATATCGTTTCTACTGGTTTTTATCGTTTCAGACTAGCTGTCATTTTGTTCACACTGTTCAAATGGCTGGCGATATTTTGGTGCCTGGCGATATTCGCCAAAGTGAGAACACCACATGAATGTCTTGACATCCATCGCCTTCTTCATAGTGTCGGTTTCCCACTGATGGGAAGTGGGTGTGTCTGTCGTCACCTATTGGAGTGTAGAAATTAAGGTCGAACACAGAAACCAAGA
The DNA here is from genome assembly GCA_947579605.1 of Athripsodes cinereus. Classification (NCBI taxonomy): domain Eukaryota; kingdom Metazoa; phylum Arthropoda; class Insecta; order Trichoptera; family Leptoceridae; genus Athripsodes; species Athripsodes cinereus. The sequence goes on from OX388310.1 coordinate 19,799,806, forward strand.
AAATCCTCCACCGATTATTGTTGATTTTTTTCCATCTAATAATAACTAACGTATTGCGTTATTGTGAAGTGGTGTGATCTAAGTATCAGGCAAGTATTTGATAAAAATATCATCGTATGTAAAGAGTTTAATGCAATAATATCACTACATAATAACATTGTAAGTTGGCAACTAAAATTGTTGTGTGTTGTTCGATTTCCCCCATAGAATATACTCGTACGTAGGTTAGGTATTGAGAAAGTACAGATACATAATATCCTGTAGGTAAACAGTACGTAAGAAGGTATTTTTTATTACATTTTCTTCCCCTATATATTACTAGTTTGACTTTCATTACTTCTTCTAATGCACTGCTTCTAAACATGATCGTAGAAGTCCCAAAATAGAATAAGAAAGTTACTCATTCGATATGGTTTATTTTGGAATAAGCTTTATTTAGTCAGAGAATTCCCCTGAAATGTTCGGCAAAAATAGGCATCCTACTCTTTTCTATAAATTTTTGAATGTCCTGTAAGAAACAGGTATCCGTGAAACATGACGAATAAGACCATTAGCATTTTCAATTCATTGATGAGGCATACTACCCATATTGAATGTTAATTTTTTTATTAGCACAAAGTGCACCAACGATTTGCAATATATATTTGGTTAATTTGAACTTTGTTTCATTAATTTATTTATATAACAAAAATACAATCAATACAAGAAAAAAATGGGATTATTCAACAAGGCGATAAATCAGAATGAGTTTCAACTTATAAGGGTACATTATAAATAAATAAAAATTTATTGGCAAAATATGAAGTATAAAAGTAAATAATGTTTATAAAAAGTAACAAAAGGTGGGCTTATCGCATAAGCAATATCTTTCAGCCAACCCGGATTATAGACGATTTTTAGAATGATATCGTTTACAAATAAACTGCGTAGGTACCTGTTTAGCTGTGATTTTTAGTTCACAAAGTTTGAGAGGTTGTGATACAAAAGAGTTTATTAGTAAAGTCACATCGAGCTGACATTAACCTTCATATGTTGTGGATTATTACCATCACTCCTACGACTAATACTAATACCACCGAGAGGTACTCCCATCATTATTATTGTTCAGCTACAGATCGAGGAAACTACCAACAGAAACCAGTGGCGAAACATTGTAAATCACATTGACCACATCTAGCCTTCTATTCTTTTTACATCCACATTTTTATATCTCAAAATGTTTGTAATGAACCTGCAGTCTTTTCAGGACAATCTATTAAAAGTTAAATCGTTCATGATGGGTATACCACAACGTAATAGGTTTCATAATTTTTGTGCAACCATTTATTGAATGATTCATAATTTGTTTCTTGAATTATCTTGCTGTTGAGTTACATATATAATATTGTTTGTTTCTTGTACCATTAAAGACAGAATAAATATAAGAGCATTACTGAATTGTGTATTCATTTATATTATTAATTGTCTTTCATAATATATTTTTACGATTGTCTATAGACTGTAGAATTTACATAAAACGTAAAATCTCATCGCCAAATTATTATTAAGATGTTAACAAGTATGTCTTATGCGGCTACTACGACGGTTGGTATGGTGTTGGCGTGTTTATTTGTTTTTTTTGCACATCATCTTTTATGCAACAAAGCAATTTACATAAAAAAAATTGATGATATACAGTGGCGAGATTATTACTGTTTTAGTGATTTTTTCCATATAACTACGTATATTTTGCATTGTTTATATGTATATGTGTATTTTAGAAAAATACTAAAAAAGAAAGGGTGACTCATCCGAGTTTCCCCAAAGTTAGTCTAACTGAGCATCATGTTTGACTTGTATTACATATATGTAGTGTTCAGCCAGTGGAAAGTCTATTCTATTCTCAGGTAGTTTCCAATGGATTTAGTCTCCTTAGGAAGTAACGCCAGTGACTCGGTACTAACTTACTCTCTGTCCTAGTCCTAGTAGTGGAACATGATGTGACTATGTAGGAAGGGTGAAGGATAACATTAGAGGCTGCTTAGATAAATTGCTATTTGTTTAACACATACAAAGTATTACTTACATTAGAGTAGATACATAGTATATAGTGTCAGGTTTCAGGTGATATTGTTGTTTATGCCACCTCCCGTGTGTTATTTTACCTTCATTATATTATGAGTATGTATGCATGTACGAATGTATTATTATTAGGTTTGTATACTTTACAGAGGGATTAGTCCTTTCATCATTACAAAACGACACCAATTAATTACATGGTACACCATACGCATGTGGAATATATCTAGAGAATAAATTATATAGGTACCCACATAGACACTTAGTAGGTACCTATGCATCATATGTTTTGATGAAAATGTACGAATCAGGACAAAGTTTCATTATAGTATTAGTTTAGCATAGAGAGGATTGAGGATAAATCAAAAAATCAAAATTGTTTAAGTGACCTATTTAAGGATGCACCCACGATTTAATCTAGAGGAGGAAGGGAGGATGATGGGTAGCAGCTTAGCAGTTTTTTTTTACTAAATTTATGATGTCTTGAAAACAGGCAGTTTTTCTATTCATATAATTGAAGACATGAGTGGATGAAGGTGTTATGTCGCAAAAATACAAATTTTCACTTTTTTGGGCAGATAAAGGTTTTAAGTAACACTCTTTCACGTGAACCTAATAACAACGCTCGAAAAGGAGCCTAAATACCATTTTCACAGTGGATGAAGGTGTTATGTTACACATTTTTCAACCATAACGTGGATGAAGGTGTTAAGGGACTATAATACATTCATCCAGTAACAATGCTATTTTTTCTAAATACCATTTTCACAGTGGATGAAGGCGTTATGTTCACATCTTTGCCATAGTCATGGTCTACCTGCTCAGAAAATCTATTTTGGTGACGGTGTGCTTCTGTCACAGCGAGAAAACAGTGAAACGTCTGCGGGTGTGTTGCACGATCTTGAGTTCGCGGATGATCTAGCCATTTTTGATGCATCTGTGGACGAATTACAGCACAACGCCAATGCTCTTTTTGAAAATTCTTTACGCTTTGGCCTTCGTATCAACGCTAGTAAAACAGATTACATCTGTAATAGTGCATGTAGGAGTACTCACACTCCACTTTTGGTTGGAAATTTCCAAATATCTTAGGTTAACAAATTCAGGTACCTGGGAGCACCCATAACACCAGAGTGTGCTCTCCGGTCGGAATTACCAATCAGCAGTTTGGAAGGCATCTGGACTCAGCATCATTGAAGAGAGACCCACTTCACACCCGGATATTTCAGGAGTCATAGACTCCTATTTATCCGCACATTCAAACCAAAATTGTCCTCACAGGCGGGCCATTGGGCAGGTCTGAAGGACCGACCGGCTAAAACTGTCATCGTGGGAATCTTTAAAGCTACAATGCCCCTTGCCTCTTGCCAATGCCTCTTCAATGCCTTCAAACAATCTCTTCTATGCCCCTTTTGAAAGTGTATTTATTTTATTGGATATAAAGAAATACAAAATTATATAAAAGGCATAAAACAGGACAAAAAATAGTACAAATAATAAAATATAGATAACATCGAGTTAATTTTGATATATAAAAATTGCTGAGTATCAAAAAGCCGAGGTGAGGTGTCCAGAAATTTGTTATTTGGCGTTCAGAAGGCGCGAGCCCGAGAATCACCAGTGCTGAATGGTGCCGGACAAAATGTCGCCTGTTCAATGCGTGTATCATCCCAATCCTTTTATATGGCTGTAAGTCTTGGCACTTAATCAAGGTTTAGGAGCAGAAGATACTAAGCTTTGAAAACAAGTGTCTTTTGGATGTAAAATGGTATTGACATGTCACAAATAATGTTGTGCGCCGTCGCATCCGGCAGAGATCTGTAATCTCCGTGATACAGGAGAGACGATGGTCCTGGCTGGGTCATATTCTGAGAATACCCAATGATAGTTGGCTTAAAAGAGCACTGTTCTGCCGTCCACAAGTGTTCCGTCGACCCGGGCATCTCTCTTTTACAATTTACCATTCCTTTAACAACGACATCAGAGAATAGGGAATGTCGTGAAAAGAGGTGACGCGATTGGCACAGAGACACTCTGAATGGAGGAGCTGGTTTCTGCCCTGTGATCCCGAGAGGAGCTTTGAGGGCGATGAGATGCTCTTTATAAAGAAAGTTACGACGAGTGTGTACCTTTCAAGAAAGTTGACATTATACAAATAAATGTTGTATTCTTGCAGAATTTCTATTATGTCAGTACGCAAAACCTTGTCGAATGCTTTTGTGAGATCAACGAAGCACACATAGACCGGCTTATTATATTCAATAGATTTCTCTTTTATTTGTCGGAGAATGAATATGGCAACAGTGGTTAATCGATTTTTTCTAAATCCCTGATGCCCTGCTCTTGCCAGTTGGCCCTGTGTAATGGCCCACCCGTGAGGACAAATTTGGTTTGATTTTGCGAGTTCACAACTCCTTAGATGTTTGGGTAAAGATATGTCTGATTTCTTCTTCCAAATAAGTCTTTGGATTGATTGTATTTAATTTGAATGTATGCCTTCAATGAACTATGTAATCAATGTACAGTAAAGAATGAATAAATAAATAGAAAGAGGTAAGTTTAAAAAATATAAACCAGTAGTAAAGTTCTATGATTTAAATTAGTAGAATGGTCTGAAAGGTAGTAGCCTTGAGAACAAGCAATACATATTCACATTTTTATCATAAAAATCAAAAAATATTGAGGGTGTTGATAGCGTGAGAGAATTTTGGTTATCCCATTGTACACCAAGGTTTCAAAGAGTAAATTAGTGTAAATATTGTAATAGTTTTAATGAAAATTTGTACATAACACCTTTATCCACTTAGTTGTTTGTTAGCTAATATATTTTCTTGTCAGTGGATGAAGGTGTTATGTACAAATTTTCATAAAAAAAACATATAAATCACATTTTTTTCATAAAATTAAATATTACATACTAACTCTGAGATGTTTGATTACCACATTATCTATAAAATATTTACATATCTTTACGATAGAAAAATATCTAGACCAAAATATGTTCAAAACTTTAACTTCAAATATCTCAGCTCCATACTTTTGTCACATAACACCTTCATCCACTCATGTCTTCAATTATGACAACATAAATTATTACAATATAAAGTAAGACAAAAATCATTTAAGGTGTTAGGTACAACTAACGACCATGTGGACCGTTCTATTATTTAAGTGTCAGTTTTCACGAATTGTTAGTTTGCTACACACGTAAAATTTCCACTCTTGTTCCCTCGTCATTATTTTTGTATAGCAATTTGAAATGTTATCACTATCTTCTCATTTTATTCAACAATGATTGTGTCGCGTCATATTATAATCACATTTTTCCCAGTAGGTACCTTCCCCCTGGCTACGCTTATGGGTCTATCATCCTTTGTTTTTGTTTAACTTGTATTGCAATAACTAAAATAATTACAATTTGAAAAATAATAGGTAATTTTAAATCACTGTTTTTACACATAAATAATAACTAGACAACTTATTTAAGATGCGCCATTTTGTAGAAAAACCACCACAAGGGCTCATTCAAGAATCTCAACACCTCCTGAACAATAGGGTTTTTAACCTCGCCTTGAACACCTCCACACTCTCCAGAGTCCGCAAATCACAGAGAATTTTGTTCCACAGCAACGGACCAGCCACACAGTAGGCACGGTGAACATAGTTGGCCAGACCCCCTCTATGCGGCACTACAAGTCTATTGACGGAGTCTGTGTTAGCAGAACTTAGTGATTTTTAAATACCAAATACCTACCTACTATAAAACTTAAAGGTGTGAAATGTACACGATTTAGGAAAAAGTGTTCCAAGGCCCGTAGTCAGAACACATTTTAGCATTACGTTTTCGTTCGAATATAGACAACGTTGCGAGAAAGTGTCAACGTCGTCCATATTCGAACGAAAACGTTACGTTGAAATGAGTTTTGACTACGAGCCTAGTCTTAAAAGTTTATTGAAATATTTATTACATGTATTATAATTTTCTTCATACTCGATAAAGGCATTAGCAGTAGGTATATTTAATAAATAAATGTACAATCTACGTTTCTTGTTTGATAGGCAAGTTCGAAAACATATTATAGATTAGGTTATTATGTAGGTATGTTCATACATAATATTTTTGCAATAACTCCAATCAGACAATAAACGTGTTTTATTTGTAAGTGTAATGTGTGTATGTCATGTTAGTAAGTTTCTTATTAATGTCTAAACCAATTCCATCCACCCTTACGGAACGTCAGACACTTTCCCATTTTCTTAGAAAATTAATACGATTATAGTTTACTGGGGGATGCATTATTGGATATTGGTGAGTGCAATAAAAACAATCTAATAGACAAACGCACAATTTATATTTAAAGATATCAGTATAAAGTGAGATGTATCCCAACAATAGTTGCTGGACTATGCATATAAATGGGGTGGAAATAAGTATCCAAGAAGTTACCTTTATATGTGATTATCGAAGGGTCCTGTTATATTATAAGGTCCAAAGTTTTTAAAATTAGCGCCTATGCATTCTTATAATTATAGATTGATAACGTTACAAAGCGTTGATGATGGCCTAAGAAATAATTTAATGAAACACTTTCTCACGAAAAATATTTTTAATATTTATACAGCCTATAAAAAAAAACAAATTATAAGAGGACAGAGGTGCTATTAAGATAAAAATAAGCCCGCATTGGAAGTAGTTCAGTGAAAGTTGTCCGTTTTTTTTTCGTAATTTTTTTTCGATGTTTTGTTGCTAATTTGTCTTCCCTACTGACGGTGAGGGTGACCGGGTGTAATATGAAGCAATTTGTGATGGTAAAAATGGGGCAAGGGATGATGATGATATGTCCAGCCAATTCACTATTCTACTCCGCCTCACACCTCCTCCCTCCCCCAGAGGTTATAACCATCCAGGAATACTAGGAAACGACTCGGATATAACTATTTAATAATAAAGCTTATGTAAGCCGCGTATTGCAGATTAATATAATATGATATATGAGATCGAATGTTGAAAGTGGTAGTATAAGACAGTAGTAGCTGTTATCATGATCGAATCTTTTGGGTTCTCAACCAAGAGAGATAAAGTTCAAATCTTACTCCAATCTATCCCGTCGTCATGATACATTAAATGTATTACTTCATACGAGGAAGTTTGAAGATGTAATTGAGTAAAAAAATAAAAATATTTACCTGTAAATACGCAAAAAAGAGTTTTTCACTATCAACATAGGTTTCAGAAAAGTAAAAGCGTTCCAAGAGTTTTTTTATACGGGCTTATTGCCAGACGAAAATTTCTTCAAATGAACGTTGTACAATATAATTTTATAATAGATATGAAATTTAGGCATACCTCCTTATTAATTGTTGAAATACGTTTTAATAAAACACACTTAAAAAATGTCAAACATGGGTAAATATTAATATGTTAAATATTAAATGATAATAAATATATGGGTAGGTACATGTAATATTTAAATTAATTTTAAAATATAAATATAAACAAATAAAATATCCAATACATAAGAAGTTGAAAACATTTTCAATAAGAAAATTTCGATATTGATATCTGACAAAATAATACCACTTATCCTTCCATTATATCGCAGTCCTACTACGTACTTACTTACAGTATTACTGTAGTAGTGTAGTATAAAAACATCTTATGAAATCCAAATAAAATTATATCAACTTAGCAATACCATAAGCAATATACGGAATTGTCGGGCGCAGGGGGTGAATAGCACCCACCCCTATCATGCACACTACTATCCCTATACGCCGATAGGGGTGCAAATCATCGCAACATTTCCCACAACTGGATAGTCACTCATAAACTATTATTATTTTTATACTTTTTTTAAGCGGCGGCAGAATTACCATCTACATTTTACTACCAGATACGTTTCTGAATGATTAGCCATGATCACACAAAAACTTCAATAGTCTAATGGTGTTGAAAATTCACCTATCCAGATATACAGGATATTAAAGAATTGGGCTCAATACCCTGGTTCAAAATGTGTTTGAAATATCTCTTTTCATATTTTTTGAACAGATTTGTTAATTTATGATATTATGTAGAATTTCATGTTAAAAAATACCAGTCAATCTCATTTTGTAAATAATTTATTAAAGATTTCGTTATTATTTTGTGTTGAATATTATCGCTTAATATTTATGTTCTATTTTCACAATACCAAATGAAGGATATACAGGTAAAACATAGATTCAGGGGTCTTTGAAAGTTTCAACGAATCATCGACGAAATTTTCGTAAAATTACTTCGATATTTAAAATTATTCTAACACATCTCCCTAAAGATTTACCTCCACGGGACCGGTCAGAGGCAATCACACTGAATGACCATCCATCCCTTTCTTCTTTTACATAATACCTCCACCCCCACCCTCATCCCTTCGTCGTCCACAATACATACATAATAATAATAATATATCCTACATCTATCCAATATCCAACTACATTCCGTATTATCCTCTCTACCCAATCTTCTTCTCAGAACTTGAGATCCTATCGCCGCCGTAATAACGCCAAGTATCCAAATACGAGTATATAATAGTGGAGATCATTCCTACTTCCATCATGATTTTATTTTTTATAGGGTTCCTACTACATCACGCGTCAAATTGAAATTATATTATTTAATTTTGTGGAAGATCCATTTTTTTCGATAACACTTAAGCTACTTATGTTTAGAAAACTACTAGTTATCAAAATCCTTCGTTATTGCGTATAGTCTTCATTTTTGTACATAGTTTTCTCTCGAAAAAGAGATAATGGTTCTACTTTTGTAATTAACGTTTGCGGGTGTATATGACCAGATACGTATAATATGACATCAATACAATATTACACACACATATAGGTGTCCAATATTCATGCTTATGATTGCCATTGGCTAGGATAAAGATCAACATCCATTTAATTTGTACCAGTTTAATACTTCTGTTGATAGATTTTGTGCATTGGCGTATCGATTGACTTCGAAAACAAAATAGAATTGTTAATATAATTTGGATGACGTAACATGTAGTTATGATTTAATCACTCTGTCTCCCACGTCGGTTGATGTCTTTGATTTAATGAATATTAATCTTCGAATCAACTTTCATTACGCAGTAAAAAATATATCTAAAAATAAGTAAGACGATTGTAAATATGTTGCATTGTCTATAAGATCATACGTAACATATCAGACATCTCGATTGGAAAACCATGTTTATACAATGTAACATTGTGTAAAATCTAATCAGAAGAAGTGAGAAAGGAATCCCAACTCTACGAATTGGATCTAGATTGGTACGAGTGATCACTTTCGGTGTCAATAGACAAAGCTCACCAATTCCAAGATCATATTTGAAATGACCTTTGTAAAGATATTTGAATTATGAACAAATACGTGATTTGTTCTAATACAACAAGGTATTTATGAAAATATGTGAGAGAAAATTTTAAGCTTCATTTTAATCGAATTTTCACAAAAAAGTATTACATATTTAACTTGCCCTACTCTTTATTTATTATTTACTTTTTCCATTAGCACATGGCACATCCCAGTATATATGTTAATATTTACTTAAAGCTTTGTTTTACAAAAAAAATACCGTAAGAATTATATGTAAACTGCACCGCCACTGCTTACCGCCACATAAACACATACACACGACTAATTCTATTTGATGAATTGTATTGCGGACCCAATCAATTAACTTGCGGAGTAAATTGCTGTCCAATATAATATTATATACTTAGTATATATGGACGTATTTACCACTTCAATTCATTTAATACGTAGCAACCCGTTATACAGTACAGGGTTAAATTAATTTTATTAGGTGGGTACCATCAATAAAATATGTCCCATTGCGGATAGAAATAATAAAACTAAATAATTCCAATTCACATAGGTATAAACTTTTTTCATATGATGATGAATTTTAATTTATGATATAATATACCTAGTACTCACAATCATATAAAGTATAACTCAAATACTTACTAGTATCTGTAGAAAAATAATATTTATTTGTTTATTTACATATCCACGGCATGAGTCTTTAGCATTTTATACAATACACAAAAATAAAATAAATTAAAATCCTCGTTCACAACATAGTTGGAGCAAGACAATGACAATATTGTCGAAGAACAAAACACAAATTGGAATCAAATTATAGCATTACTAAATAAAGTCAAATAACATGATTCTATTATCAAAACAAATGAAAATATTGCAGTCTCAGTAAAGAATGTTAATATTTTTTCTTCATTGCATTTGCTTGTTTAAAAAAGAAATAAATCTTGTATAGGTATTCGTCATGAGAAAGTGGTAGGCACAAAAATATTTATTTATTTATTTTATTCTTCTTGCACATCATCATACACATAACAAAATCAACAAAGCAGTTTACATAAAAAAAGAATGTGATGATGTGCAGTGGCGAGATTATCACTATATAGTGATTTCTTCCATCTCACCACGTTAGATGGAAGTCTGTTTTTGTGCGAAAGTTACATATATACAATTTTCATTGCTGCCTAATTCGTTTCTACGACATTGCTCTGTGTAACAATTTTTGGAGTGTGCCTTTTTGATTTAAAATTAATGTATGAGTATCTACGATCAAAGAAATTTCAAATTAAATTCTAAACATCCTGTCATACCTCATTGCTGGATCACGACAGGGAGATGATAATATTATATGTGTGAATTATATGAAAAATGTAGATTGATTACTTCCTATGTAAGATGTAGGTTCCATAATAGTATAGAATCTATCACACATACATGCGTATACACCATCACGGGATATCCCAAAACGTGAGGCAGCCAGCGGAATAACTGCGTGTAATAAGTATTCAGAATGAGTGGCGAACCTTATCGCTGAACTGAAGATGTTAAATACCTTAATGGTGTTTTTTTGTGTATGCCTTTAACAGGACAGAAATCTATTATGCACAATACAATTATGTTTTAAAATTAGATAATAACAAATACTTTTGAAAAATAAATTTGAACAAAAATTGTAAGTACATATTACCGTCTTCCAGTAAACCTAAATTAACGTTTAGTACATTTTGAATACATTTTTAGTGTTGCAAATTGGCAGAATTTTCTTGTGGTGTGTTTATTATGTATAAGTACCATTGTATAATGTGTATATGTATGTGAAGTGTAGGTGTAAGGTGGGTGAGTGAGAGTGTGTGTAAGCGGCAACATCTCACTGGCTGTATTATGAAGGCTTTAATTAAACTACACATCTCACTCTTATGATGGCGTGGACGAGTACACACATAGAGATTTCAAACATTTTGCTTTAACATTTTATAGGTAGGTAAAACGATTCAGACTGAAATCCACAGAATGCAATGTATTTATGGCGTTAACTTAGATTTTGGACTTAAAGAAGGATGGTTACTGCTAGATAATAGGTATGTTGTTATTCATTTATATTGGCATGGAGAAGAAACCTACATACTTATTACATGCAGTTAGTCTACTGGGTACCTCACTTGTGGGATATACCGTGATGGTATTTTTTCTACGAATGAATGCGGACAGAATGACCAAGAAGATATATTTGGCTGAGAGGAATGGTGCTCGAAGAAGTGGACGTCCGAGGATCAAATGGCAAGATCATTTAAATCAAATAACATTGAACAAGCGAGCATGCATGAGTAATTGTATGACAGTGACGGAAGCGAAAGATGTATGCAAGGATAGAAGGAAGTGGCGCTCGATCCTTTCTGCCTACCCCGCGAGGGAAGCGGCATGATTGTATGTATGTATGTATAGTTTTTCTTACACCATTAAAGTTCACTACTACAAAAATCAATAGGTATAATTATCAACATTTTTTTTAACCTAATTACACGTGTTTTCAAAACAATAATAAGAAGATAATTGATGTACCTACATATTATGTAACATACGTAGGTAAGAGAATTAAAAAATATACTGAGAACAGTGTAAAAGAATATCCACACTATTTTTTAAATTTTGATGTTTTAAGCGTAAAGTGACACTTTTCCATTGTTATTTGTAGAGCTTCGTGCAGCCTGTAAAAACAATCTTAATTATAAATTAAATCTTACACTATTCATGGTGGCTCGCGTGTTAATAGTTGAGCATGTCACGTGTAGAAGATGTGTATTGTGTTGTGTGTACCGAGTAAGTGTAGTAGTAGTCAGTATATTATTATGTGCACTAAGTTACGTGTTGTAGCACAAGCGTTAATTACTAGAGCCGGCCCTGGTTAGGGGTGATACAACTACGTCTACTTCTACTTAGTTACATTGCTTACACATATTTACAAAGACCAATGAGAAATTAACTAACTAGAAACAAAAGTGTTCAATTCCAAATCAATAATAAAAAAATATATAATCTAACTATCGATAACAGCTACCTTTTTTTTTAAAAAAAAAACACCGTTCCTTAAACAACGAAATCAGAGTGTCAGGATTGTCACGGGAAGAGGCAACATAATAGGCGCTGATACGCTCTGAGAAGGAGAATGATTAAGCTAGTTTCTGTCCTGTACTCTCGATTAGATTAAAGCTGTAACACCTATGTATTTTACAAGGGTTTGGCAATTTAAAAAGAACCCTAAATTAATGGCCTAAGTTATATACTATATGACTAAGAAGACAGTACTGGTTGTCCGGAAGAAATAAGTTCGCTGACTAAATAGACCATCTGCATATTATAGAAAATACAAATAAATTGCATGTTTCCTTATAAGAGATCGATGCGAAGAGACCAACTTCACTGACTACCAATGGAAAACTCCTTCAACTTTGTCTTATAGGTATTTAGACTTCTTGCTGATGATGCTGTGTTAAGTTAATCGTAATAAACATATTGTTTGCATAATTAACTGTAACAATATACAATATTACTTTTCGGCTTTTATGTGATACAAATTTTCATTTTAGTTTCCATTGTTTGTAAATTGTGAGAAAAATATTTTGGCCCAGATTTGATGAATTTATTCTATAAAGTGGATGAAACTTAATTCATTTATTTATTGACAATGAAAATAATTCTAGCTCCATTTGTCCACAGTGTCCGGGTGTACATAGTAAGTAAATAGTAATGCAAGTTTATTAACGTGGCATGTATTCGCAATAATATACATGGTTACTTAGTTATAATTATTATTATTATATTGCCAAGCATGTACTTATGAATAGGCACCCATTTCATATTGATGTAGCGACTAAACTTTGGTAGGGTGGCAACCACACCTATACACAGCTATATAGTTTAGCACAACTTTAATAGTTATTTTTACGCCGTTGTTTGATTATGCGGAAATTATAATAATTTGGCGTGAATTTATTATTATATTGCTTTATTAAATACACGCAATCCATGTTTATTTTTGTACATAAAAAGTGCTCTAAAAAATAAGGGCAGACTAAAATTAACAGGATAAGCTTTGATTGCATTTTAAAGAAAACTGAAAAAGATAACCTCCAACTTTTAAATAAATTTCAGAGCTGATTGTAAATGCTACTACGAGTACTGCTACAATATCACGACATTTCCTATATGTGGGGTAGCCAATAAACTGACTAAATGTTATTAACTTTCAGGAGGTTCTCTTCTTGCCGATAAACAAAAATGGAACGTCCAGAATGGGTAATACTGTAAATGCACTATTTAATACTTACATTAAGTAACATATTATTCCGTGGAATCCCCTTCAAACAATAGAATGCCCACAGTGTTCTGTACATTTTAAAGTGTTCTAGAAAAAACAGGTGTCCGTAAAGAAATCACGAATAAGACATTTGATATCTTCAATTCAGTGATGAGGTAAGTCGCTCCTCTCCAATATCTTAATCTTTCATTGGGATTTGAAGAGGATAGTTTGTAAATAATCCACTGGTTACTCCACTTGTATCATGACGGTGCACCATTAATTTGTTCGTAGTAGGCATGTACCAATAGTATATATACCTAGGTCTCCAGGTGTCCAGAACCATCTGGATACTTCATAATATGTAGTATATAAATAGCTATAAATATTAATGAAGTAGATATAGTATAGTGAATATATTGTATATGTATAGTGCATGTAAAAGATATTGAGGTACAAGAATTTCATATGGACAGCACAAATTGATTTAGCTATGCTGTGAAAGCATTCCCGTGTACAATTGATTCTTTACCCAGTAAGTAGATAAGGAAATATATCGTACCTACGTAATGGCATTATTTATTTATTTTCATAAATATTTATTTTATACATTACCTGAATAATTTTACATGAGTTTGGTATTGTGCTTGACTTTTGTAAATAAGTAAAAGCCATGTACCTATATATTATTCACCGTTCAAAAAGTAATACAGTTACAGTTGTTGTTGTTGATTTTTTTTTCCTTATGTATCCTCTTCAAAATGAATACTTTGTAATGAAAGAAATATAAAATTCAATATTTTAACCGAATTTGATGCGAATTCTACTTGATTAAGTCACTAGTTAGATAATACAATTCAATGATTACTAGTTTGATTTTCGAGCGGAAGATCTATGATTTGAATCCCATTGCCAACCCGCTCCCTCGTTACAAGTGTTTGGACAAATAAAATTAAAAGACCAGATTAATTTAAACTAGATTTACCACAAAAAATTACATTATTTTTAATGCCAGTGATTTCGCCGGTTATCTCACTTTTAAGAGATATTGTAATGGTTTGTTCACTATCCACAGATATAAGTATGTTTATGTTAAACATAAAATCCTATCCTAAAACAAAATAAAATAAACCCGTAAACAAAATAATCGTATTATAAGATTCAAGATGAGAAACGAATACGATACGTGAAATGCATCCAATTTTCTTTGTTGCCTTCCTTCTATTCCGCCTTCTCAGCCTTCTAGGCAACCCCTTTCAATCAATTTCACGGAAATTGAACTCCGTAGTAGTAGTGGTAGTAGTAAGTGGAGTTGATTAGAACATTGATATTCTGGTACCGGCCCTGGGGAGAGTAAAGCCATTATTGGGCGATTAACCCCCTTATATCGACCCTTAACTTTATTTCCACTTTTATATTGGCTTCACTAGTAATACGTATTACCAATCTACTAAAAAGCTTAGTTTATATTAGTTTAGTAATTTACTCGAGTACCTACCAACTACCTACTAGTACCTAGTCCTCCTCAAGTCCTCACTTTGTCTATGAAAGTAGTTAAATGTAACCACCTAAATTAGGTATAACTTGCTTTACTATACTCCCACGCCGTATCACCGTATCCCATGTAGGGTAGACAGAGACAACGGAACGCCATATTGACCAACCATTACTCACTTCTTTTGCTTTTTCCACATACGTACAAGTAAAATCAAACTAAATTATAAGTATATTTTGATAGCAATAATAAATACAAACAAAAAGAAAATTTAAAACATATTTATGTCCGTTCGTATAAAAGTATGTCTTTGTGAGTCCTAGAGAAAAAAACGCCGTAATTAGACAAGACATAGGTAAAATAATACCTACACTTTGTGCAAGGTATCATCTTTTGGCCAGGCTAAAATCTAATATATAATCTGATATTTATATGACACTTTTATTTTGTAATATTGTAACCAATGTAAAGTGAAGAATAAAATAAATAAATAAATAAAATTCTCGTCTCACGGTGTTTGTTATCATACTCCTCCGAAACGGCTGGACCGGTTTTGATGAAATTTTTGTGTGCTTATCGGGTAGGTCTGATAATAATCGGCCAACATCTATTTTTCATACCCCTAAAAGTAAAGGGTGGTCCACCCCGAATTTTTTTATTTTTTTATGGTGAGGCATTACAAAATACATACAGACCTTAATTTCCATTCTTCTACCATCAACCCCTTTTTTAATAGCAATATTAGTAATTCAATAATTTTCAACTCCGGTCGATATATAATGTATATGCCAAATTAATAATGTATATGGCAAAACAACGTTTGCCGGGTCAGCTATTATTATAATATAATATAATTTGTCTACTGATAGAGATATTATTAGTGTTGTGTTGTCAAATTTGTAAAGGAATTGAATATTAGTTATATATAAAACACTTCTTTAGTATATCCACTGTGACTTTATTGGACGGAATCGAATATATTGTTGATAATATCATGAGAAAACATGAATAGAAAATACATTTTTTAATAAAATTTTACCATTTCTTTCGAAAGTATTTATGCTATCTGCAAATGTTAATTTATCAACTTGAAGTAAATTTCCCGATCAAAGTTGGGTAAATTAAACTAGTAATTAATAAACTGAAAATATTAAAGATGGATTTATCGCTAAGAGATTACCTATTCGTAATTTTTTATGTGATTATAATTATAATGTTTGATCCGTAGCATAGGACACTTGGGGGTTCCACTTAAACCCAGAAAAAAAGACTAAGTATCATGGAGCTTATAAAATAATTTTACGCGCTATACTCTCTTTCTAAGTAAAATCTACTTAAACTCCAACAGCGATTTAACTGTAAACAAAGAAAACAAAGGCAGTAATATTCTTTTTATAATATTAAAAAATATAAATAAAAGTATAACAATATAATAAATATTATAAAAAGAATATTACCTACAGCCTTTGTTTTCTTTGTTTACAGTTAAATCGCTGTTGGGGGTTATCAACCATCGATCTGCCTACTCCAACTCAGCACCTTACCTGTACACTACATTTCTTCAAACATCATTAGAATAATCATTTTGTTTTTATAAAATCAAATATCTCACATCATTTTTACAATGTTAAAGTCACTGTACTCATGTTGAGCTAAATCATATTGTTAATTTTTATAAGTACTTACTTCCTTTTTCTATTAATAATTGATTCACATGTACCTACCTTAAGAAACTTAAAATTTTAGTTAATAATCTAGCATTTTTGCCCTTCTCTGATTTGGGGTTTTCTGTGGTTTCCCCATTTCGCAATAAGGTAAATACTGGAGAAGTTAGATATTTATATGTATTTTTCTTAAATTATTCTCTCGTGATTCCGTCCACAGCGGTTCACTTTCCAATAGTTTTTTATCACTGAATTATAATTACTTTCTTATCAACACGGGCTTCTCCCAACTTTCTTTTGTTCAAATCCTATAAATACTATTTGTCTCTGTATCTTGTTTCACTTTTTTACTAATCGCCTGATGATGGAGACGAGAGTCTCCGAATACTAGTACGCGAAGTTAATAAAGTCATTTGGAAGTTAACTACATATTGTGTTTTTTTTTCAATTATCTACTTAAACTATCTAATTACATATCTTGACGCATGTGAAGAGAAGATAGTTAAGATTATTTACTAAACAAAATACTAATCATGTTTAAACATTACCTTTAGGCTGCATATAATACCATATCGGGTACTTTTATTAAAAGTATTTTGCGTTTAAATTTTGGGTTGAAATCGATTTACGAATACATACTTAATATGTAGGTAAGTAGTAGGTACTTATGAAAAAATCTTTTGCGTTTAACTCGTCCACAATTGGTTAAAGTATCTTGCTAATGTAGAAATTTAATTATTTTTTGTTTGTTATGTTTCTTATGAAATGAAATCTTGATTTTTAGGTATATATTTATTTAATGTTAAATACTTAACTACATACTTTTTTACTTTTGACATAATCCATCACATATATTTTTTATATGTTTTTGTATGTTAGCGATGGCTTTTAGCTTTTTGTGTGATATGCTAGTTTGAACAGATGAATGAGCGGAATATGTGATACTTAAATAATTTACTTATCTGTGGTACATGTTTTTGGATGACAGCTGAGTTATGAACGACTTTTTTCTATTTTGTAAATCATGTTTATAGTTGTTATCTGTTATGTACTTTTACAAATAAATAAAATAAAAAAATAAAAATATATGTAAAGCAAAACACTCGAAATCATTAAAAAACAACATACGTAATACACTCTAATATCATGACATTTGCTATTAATGGGGTAGCCAGCAGACCAGCTGTATGTAATACACATGCAAGCCCTCCTCTCTGTACCGACAAAAAATTTAGGCATTCAGAAACTGATGGAAAAAAGTGGAAGTTCAATTCTTTTCTGGTTGATCTGGAACGACATTTAAAGTATGTAATAATTTCTTATTTAGTCATCTTGTTCATATGCTGAAACGTATGGATTTTTCTGTATTTGACCGCTTCATATATGCTTTTCATATTATTAAACAATGTACATAAGTAATTGATTAAATTAAATATTTTCTCATCTAGATCTATTAAGGTAATGTACCATTCAGCTAACATAACTGATAACATCTTATTGTTGATTAATGCTAAAAGGAGAAGTATTCATTGTATATAGGTAATTATATTGACATTTTATTCCAATAAAACACACTTTGTGACAAGGGTGCTACACCGCGATTTTATTCACAATATTTTTTTTTAATATAAAGCAAATTGATTGACATCTTTTTCTATATTTTGTAGAACACCCAGCAAATAATTGATCTCCTACACTTTTCCGTACGTTTACGAGTATCTTGTAAAAGGCAGGTGTTCAAAAAAAAAAATACATTTTTTTTACATATTAAATTCAGCGATGAGGTTTGCCACCCAAACTATATATATTCATTTAAGGCGGAGAGGACATCTTGTTTCTTTATAACATGCTGGTGGTCTGCTGGCTGTTTTACTTGCGGGATATTGATAGTCACAGAAAAATGGCTCTTTGAGCTCATGTCATGAGTAAACGTCACTTTACAAAGTTTGGTAGGTGCCCATGTTAGTGGAAGGCAATTGAATTTGTATAAATATATAAACAACAAAAGTGAAGATAAATATTTATTTTTCCCCCTTTGCCAGCCCTGTTCCCGGCACAGAAGTGATGAACGTGCGTTGTTATTAAAATAATATGTGAGTAATGAAGGCATTTTTTCCTCTGCGTCACGTATAAGGTAATAGTGACAGAAGCAAAGCAATAAAATGACAGAGTGATGAAGGAAAAACAACTTTAATAACTTTGTAAATTGGTTTTGGTTCGCGGTATCGACTCCATATATCGCAATAAATTGTTGCTGTCAGGGACGGACTGACATCTCATGACAAAATTTTAAAAACTCAGGCTACTTTTCAAATTGAGCCATACAGGAAGAAGCAAATATATACAGCGATAAACCCATGCTTCAAGTATTTTTAATTTTTTTACGCACCTAATATCCATATAGTCATTTACTTTCAACCAGCACATTAAAGTCAGCCATTACAAAAATTCAAAAATACTGTATTTTTCATAAACTATGTTGTCTCCAATCCTCATCATCAAATATGTATCGGTGCAGGAGAGACAGCATATGTGTCCATTTTACTTTTTCATGCGACAACAGTGTATTATGTTGAGCTGGGTTTTGCATTGACGGAGAGAGAAGTGCGGTATTCGCATAGGTTAGCTCTCAATTAATGATTTACACATTATTATTCAAAGAATGTTGCACATCAGTAATAGGTATCCACTTTCAGTAAAATAGGATGAATACATTTTATTTTAATTACGGAGAAAAAAATATTCGAAAATGCAAAACTTTTTTTACAAAAACACGCCAGATATTGATAATGGACAGAATATGAAAAGAAAAATATAGTAACCAACTGTCTAATGGAGAATGAAAAACGAGGAAAACATAATATATAAACCATTCAAAAATTTACGGCGACATTTAAAACAATGTGAGAAACTACATTAATTCTCTTCCAAATATCGAATGACTGGTTCCAAAGAAATCAAAAAATATATCAAAATGAAAGTGATTCTGCACATTCATTAAAAGAAAAGGAAACAAAAAAGATATGGAAGGGAAGACCTATATGTATAATCCAGAATCATTTATTCATCAATATGTGTTTACTGATGGGACTAAATTAAGCAAAAAATATTGATAATGAATCCGTTAAAATAGGATGAATTAAAATATTAAGAGATGAAGACAGACCCACCTCACACCCATATATCTCAGGAGTCGTTAACTCCTACTTATCCGCACATTACGAGAGGAGAAAAAAACCCAAAATAATTTGACGTATAAATAATTAAATATCTCTATGTGGGTAATGACTGAAACAAACTATAGTAGTAAGAAAAAAGACAAACCAGATTTAGAGCTTAAGAGAAAACTTTAAACGTTTTGTCTTTACTACATTTTTTGAGATATGTCACTGCAAATGAGCGAAATTCAAATTCAATTCAAATTCAAATATATTTATTAATTGATAAATATACAATTTACAACAATAATCATTTACTTATAATTATACAGTAAACAAAACAATTCATTCCCTCAAATATGAGCAGAGCTCGTGCTTTGAGGGATGAATATAGTAGAACATGACCTTACTAATTGAAAAACACAAAAATAACAAACCATATATTCACAACACAGCCCTATGGCTAGTGTGGTAAAAAATAATTATTGATTGTGTTAAATGTTACTAAGCATGTTTTTATAAAAGTGTAAACTGGATATTACTTGAATAAAGATTATTATTTTTATATTTAGTCTGTGTACCTACAACTAAGTAAATGATTAAATTTTTGTCATGTGCTTGTAGAGTATGTTATATTGAAGAAACATTTTTAAAAATCATATTTACATAAAAACAATGGTTTTGAAGAATTTTTTTAAGTTCTGTGTACCTAAATAACATTAATTATTTTAGTTGCATGTATTGTTTTCTTGTGAATGCTAATATAATATTCACGTTGCATAAAATGAAAGAAAACGGTTTCAAATTTTTGAATAAAGAATTCTTATTCGAATGTCTTTAAATTTGTTCGATGACATGTGAAAACGTTCAAATAATTTCTAACGAAAGAAAACAATAGAGCGAGAATCCGTTTTTTGGTGAAGTATCCATTTTGGTTGATTCAAATGATTGTAACTCGTGCTATAAACTTTATTAGTCAGTTGTTGGAATCCCTTGTAAAGTATAATATGAACTTTATAATACTGTTTTAGTGTAAGATGGTAATAGTTGACTACAAGAAAATGTACCACACCAATAATTCTTTAGATTACTTATTAAGCGCAACATTAGCTTATTTTACCAAATACCTATTAGTTTTATGTTTCCAACATTTTTAGAAAAAACAAATAATATACACATCTTCAAATCAACTTCGTCCTTACGCACTAAGAATAAATGAATTTTATTTTTAAAATAAATGTATTTTGAAATACTTTAATATTATCTAGGATCTAATTTCAAGAATCGAATAAAATTTACAAAAAAATCAATAACAAAACTGCGTCTTCTATCAGCGGTAGAATGCCGAACTAAAATTATAAACGATCAACTTCATTTGTCCAAATTTCACGAAGAACAAAGTACATCATAGGTATTTGTTTTTGGTATGTGTAAGTGTATAGCAATAAACAACAGACCTTAGGAATAATTGGTTCAGATAGTATAGTGGACGTGCTCTGACTTCTGATTTCTAGTAGGTATAGAGAAAGAAAGAAATACCAACATTATTCATCGTATTTTTATTATTTGTATAGTAATACACTACAGTAGTACAGTACAGTGGGAGGAAGGTAATAGCAAGCAGGCGATATAAGGCTCCGTGATAGCAGTCCAGTGAATGAACACTACATTACTAGTGGTAGATCGTACAAGCGTGAAGTTGGTTAGATTAACTTTGGGAACACTTGGATGAGTTACCCTTTTCTTTACAATATTGTTACAAAAATAAAATTGAAAACGAAAAAAAATGTACTTATGGAAATCGGAATAGAATAGGACTCCCAGTGTTTGCTTTATGTTTTCGAGTGTTTTGTAAAATGCAATTATTTGCAATAGATCATGTAGAAGACACTGAAGGTCATATTCTGTGTTACTTCTACTAAAACTATTACAATACTACATTTGGGATAGCTAGCGGACTAATTGCATGTAATAAACATATAGGTCGTCTTCTCAGTGGCGATAATGAAAGTAAGGAAATTTATACCACTCTCATTTTTTTCTTTAAGTTTTTAATTGTCTCCCAAAAGGCAGGTATTCAGTTCAGAGGTATGCCACCCTTCATGAATGTTTGAAACATTTATTGTCACGGAAAGGATGATCTGCATGTTTATTACATTCAGTTAATCTGCTGGTCTCTCCACTTCGAGCGAATGACGTGATGGTATGAGTCTATGTGGTGTTTATTATATTTAATTGCTTTACCGGCGGTCCTCTCCTGCATGAACCATTATTATGATTTTATGTATGTTTGCCTGATTCCTTATGATTCTAATTATAAATCTTATGCTCTTTACTGATTATTAATATCTTATTATCTTGAGAACAATGTAATACAATACCTTTTTTAATATTATTAATGATAATTGTCGCTACTATTGCTACATACAGAGAAAATCTTTTTTTTTTATTATAACAGTGAAAATATAGATACCTACATAATATACATAAATATACACAACAAAAAACATTTATTGAACAATACATTTTTAATTAAATTAATGTACATACCACATACTATAATAATTGTTGTACTTAAATGTGTCAAGTTTACACTTTATTGCAAACCAGTTAAATACCTCATTTACAATAAATACATTGTTTCCATGACAATGATATCTTAGTTTTTAGATTAGGTACTAAAAAGCAAGTGAAACGACGTCACTAGTCTGCAATTTACGTATGTTTGAGTAAAGAAGAGCACCACTGGCGAGAACACATTTGCTACGATCCTAGTAATATCATTTTCAGTTTTTAAGTAAAAACGTAAAATTTACGCAAGGCCTACAGAGAATAAGACTTGTCGTGAAGAGTGGGGACTTAATTGGCATACCTACTATCGTCTTATCCCACTTCGTGTTCTCGAGAACATCTAACAATAGATGTACATAGAAGAATAATTTAACATCGGCCACTTTAATGTGGTCTAATGAAGGAGAATAACCAGCCATCCGGATTATAGAGCGGATAGGATAACAGAGCGCAAAAGTCTGTGGATTTCAATTAACATGGTTCTTATCTCGTTTCAAGTAAGAAGTTTGAAATGCAGTAAAAAAGATGTAGTGTCAAAGCTGAACATTTCCAAAATATGATATGTAATTCAGTATTAAATATGTATAAAATACCTATTAATATATGGCAGAAAATACGATATTGTGAAAAATGTATTAAACCTATAAATGTCATTTCCAATAAGTATTCCGATGTATCGTCTTGACTGTATAGTATGTATGTATGCACTACTGTACATGTTCTAGTATTGCTTTTGTATTCATAAGAATTGTTGTAATTTCCATTACTATTGTATCATTAACACGTACATATTATAATTACGGACCGAGTCACCATCAAAATCATCAATAAAAATTCAGATTTTCGTCATGAATTACAATCTATTTGTAATCAAATAGGGTTGTCAGCAGACATTTACCCGAGACTTGTCTCTATAAGGAGAATGTTTAGATTTAAGTTTTTATAAAAAATCTATGTATTTATTATATATAATCTATCCTATTATTAATATCTGTATTGTTTGTCGCTTTCAATAAAATTATCAAATTTAAAATATCAAGCGCATTTATAAAAGATTAAAAAGCAAATTAATTCACTGTGGGAAAAATGAGACGTCGAAGAGTGTTGTGAGAGGAATAGAGTATTAAATTATATGATAAAAAATATGCCATTCAGAATGGGTGGCATGTATTATCGCTGAGCTGAATGTGGTAAATGTTTTATTCGTGAAATTGCACGAACGCCTGCCTTTTACACGACGCACGAAATCTTAGAAAAAATAATTTTTATTTGTCGAGTCCTCGACAAAAAATTAATAATATTTTTTTACGAGGACTCCACTATAATATCAATACCTCTTTATCTATACCATCACAGTATCCCGAAACGTGAAAAAAACTAAATGTATTTTTTTTTTAATTTATAAATTTTATTTCATACACGCAACGTTAAAAAAATTTTTTTCAAGTAAAATAAAAAACAATATTGTTACATATTAAAGGATTTAAATTGATAACTTTAATGCGTATTTCAACCTTATTTTTGAAATTTCCAATCCTGTGATACATTTTTTACACCTCGGCCAAATTAGGAAGACCATTTTGCAGTTCAACTCACCCTTGTTACATTCCAAAGCGAACGGAATCCTTGTTTTCTGATAATTAATTATATTATTGTTGTATTGACATTAAAAGTCTTTACGAGGAAAAAATCTGATGGGCATTCATAAGACGAAATGGTCTTTAGTACATAATATTATTACTGTACTAAGCTTTAAATGGACAAGAATATTTGTACTGGGCCGTAGTGCGTGTGAATCAAGTTTAAATATAGCTTAGGAATTATTTTTATTAACACGGCGCACGGTTTGTTATGCTTGTTTATATTTCCTATACGAGTACACTATACAGATATTATAATTTCAACTGAAAAGTAAACAATTAATTACGATCTAAATTTTTCGAATAAGCCGTGCTGTGTTGTTTTTCTTCTTTCTTTTCTTGATATTTCTATCCTTCTGTTTAACTCACTTTTTAATAGAAATGAAAAGGAGCCATATTTTAACCAAAGATACACCCATCGTAGGAAAATTGAGAAACTGTAAACTCCATGGATTTTTGATGTTCACTAGATATTATTTATTTTTTTCATGCATATTAATTTTAATATGCAATATAATTAATTCATTCATGATCGTTGGCAAAGATAAGGTCTTAAAATAGTTTTTTTATTAGATCAAACATCACTTTTATTTTAAGGAGATAACTATTTGGTATAAATATAGGTACATGGCTGATAGCTCATTTCGGAAAAAGCTTGATTAAATTTAAAAAATATATACATAGCGAATAAATAAAGCCTTATCTTGTTTCGACTCTGGTAGAGAATATATTTTTTATCTGTATTGGCCCCACATGGAGGCCGTTTGGAGAACATAATTACGGGCTTCCCTTATACGGCTGTGGCGCAAGGAATCCTTAAATCGCTCTGTCTTCAATTTTTAGTGTTTGCTTCAGGATTTTAATACGACTGAGTACTCTTAATTAAACAGTTTTTCGAAATAAGCAGTGAGTAGCAAAACTATTCAAGAATTGATATCCATAAAAGTCTACCTTTTGGTCGCTTTATAGTTGATTGTGTAGACGTAATCCTTTATATTTTTTATCTGAAAATAAAAATATCTTTGATTTATTTCACGACTCCACATCAGTTTTGAAAAAAAGTCGGAGAGAATGGAAAATTTGACATTTGATTTCCTTGGTCCTAATCAACTTCTTTAAAGTTACTAAGTGAAAGCAAAACATCGATTTTGTATCCATTTTAAATAATTTATAACAATGATTTCTTAATAATTTTTACATACCGAGATATATTTTATATAATTTACTTTTATTACTCTGTTCTTACAAAACAATGCCACACTTATATACAGGTTTGCTAGAAGAGATTGCTTCCAAACAATAAGCACGCCTAATGTATGTATATATGTTTCATTACAAGTTTATCATTATCATAAATTTTCATAGGGTTGGGTACCACCTGCAAAATTTATTATATATAATTCTCGTGTCACGGTGTTTCTTATCATACTCCTCCGAAATAGCTGAACCTCTTTTGATGAAATTTTGTGTGCTTATCGGGTAGGTCTGAGAATCGGCCAACATTTAATCTTCATACCCCTAAAAGTTAAGGGTGGTCCACCGCGAATTTTTATTTTTTTACTACTACTACTACTACTATACCATCACGGTATATCCCGCAAGTGGGGTAGCCAGCAGACCAGCTGCATATAAAACATGCAAGCTGTCTTCTCCGTGCCAATATAAAATCAAGACATTCAGGATGGGTGGCAAACCTCCGAATTTAAGATGTAAAATGTCTTATTTTTTCGAACACCTGCCTTTTACAGGACACTCGAAAATTTATGGAGAAGAGTGGGAGGCCAATTCTTTACCGGGTGCTCCACGGGATTTTATTTTTTATTTTTTGGAAAACGTTTTTTTTATGGTGAGGCATTAAAAAATATTTTTTAATAGCAATATTAGTATATGGCAAATATATATGATATACCTAATGTATATAGCAAAACAACGTTTGCCGGGTCAGCTAGTATAATATAAAATGTCTTACATTGTTCATGGGATACTTTTCGACGATATTTGTAGAATTTCACTCAGTGTATAATAAAATAACATAGATCCAAGAAGCAAGTAATAATGCACATGCTCTTTTGATAGATCCAAATTACAGTCTTATTCAGAAATCTTTCAAGTATTCTATTAACTTTATTTAAATGTAGGTTTACCTATTATCTTTCTCGCCTGATGTAGAGGTAGGTAACACGTACGTAGGTGTAAATGTGAGATGATGGTGAGTTTACCTACAAGTAGGTACCTACCTATCTATAATTACCCACAGGATCGAGTTTGATCACCCAACCCCGCACCGCCCAGCACCCCTGGTGTCAACATACTAACGACTGACAGCTAACGATATCGCAGCGGTCGACAACAAATAACGTGCGAGTCTAATATAAAAATCTGAATTTTCGAAATTTGATAACTTGATTAATTGATATTGCGACACTGATATCGGGTTAAACTGTGTATTTTCATTGTAATATTTTTTTATGAATGTTTATTTTGTGTCTTTTATAATTTATATCATCATTAAAATTTCGCGCTTGATTTTGCTAATAGATATAATTATGTATGTTATGCTCATTCCATGTCTTTATTTAACAGTAGGTACTATATTCATAGTAGTTGGATTCATAATTAGTACCTTTACCTACTTTAAAATATGTATTTCTATCTACCTAAATATGTGTGTCTTCCTCTATGTATATCTACTTCCATAGTAGTGTATTAGGAATTTTGGGAATATATTTAGCTTTCCTGGAAATAGATAAAGACATAATAGTGTAAGCATTGAAAAAAATATTATTTCTTCAGTAGATGCATGATTAAATACTAACCGTATTACGTACCAGCGTATCCATCCGTTTGCGTTTTCACACTTTTGAGAAAATAGTTTGTTGAAAGATGAGATAAAGTAGAATAGAAAAACTTTAGACTTTTCTGAACTAACGTACTTGATTCGGAAGCCTATGGTTGTGCACACGTGTAAAATAACGAGATGGTTCGTTACCGTTACGGGCCATCCGATACTCAAACGAGCGAATATTGAAGCACAATCAAAAGTGTTCAACTCGTTATATTATCCTAGGCAGCTCAGCTTAGCACATCCCAACAGCCCCCCGCCCCTCCCCCTAGCACATCTCACATCACGACACTACACAATCTCCAACATCATATTGGGACAATACATATTATTATACGAGTGTTAGTTATATGTAGGATTTGTTTGAATAAGGAAGTGTTTTCTGTGAAGTGGCTATATGAGATATTTTACCTGATGTAATAAGGATAAGGAGGACTCTTTGGTCGCTTTGTAGAACATGAAGTGCATATTATTGTATCGCCTTCTTCTGCTGGTATTAGAGTACATATTATGACATGTTTCAAACCTATGTTATTCGGGTTAGTTGGACGAAATGACCCCTTCGCGTTAAATTCGCAGACTGTATATTGATTGTATTTAAAATAATTGTTGTCTATGCAAAATTGCTTATAATCACAGTAAAAAATAGAATAGTAAATAAAAAATGTGTTTTTTTTTATTTACGTTCGGTCTTGAAATAAAAACAAATATGACCTCAAATACACTCACAGAATGCTTGTGTCGTGAAGTAATAATAGGTCGACAACGGGGAAAATTCGAATCCCGGATATCCCGATTGATGATGGTCTAAGATGAATATCAGACTAAGAATAACAGAACATTAATTCTGAGTATTTGATTACGATATTAAAGGATTTGGAATATCGAGGGAAAAGGTCACTCTCTAGTTTGTTTTCCTTCTACGTTTCTTATAGAAATCTTTACCATCATACACTCATATTCATAGAGCTTCTCATGTATCGTATTTATGCTATGATAAATAAAGGAAGGCCGTGGAGCAACCAATAAAGAATAAGTCTCTCACTCTTTTCTGTCTAAGATCTGCTGGCTACCCTACTTGTGGAATATGCTGTGATGGTGTAGTAGTAAATAAAGGATTATAATAAACTAAGCCTTTTTGTATTTTTTAGAAGACAGTCAATACAATTCAATAATCTAATCTTGGATGGCTACGTTTCTAAGCATCATCCGTAATATAGAATATATATTTTTTTCACTCTGTCATCATTAATTCTTTCCACGAATTCAAACATTCTTCTATAAAATAATGTTCTTATTATTAATGTTATAAAACAGTTATATAGAAATACGCTCCACATCTTAAACATAAAGTAGTATGATATAGTAAAAGTGAGGTTTCAGTAATATCAAATGACATCGTCGGGTGTATAAAACACCATCATTAGATGTAATTTGACATAATATGCATCTTCCTTATGCTGTCCCTATAAGGCAGACCGGGATAGCCGTCTGCGGACCGCGTTACAACCATCTTGTTCTTCTTCTTCTCTTACAGATTCTACAACTTTTCAATATGGTACCAATACCAATCATTGTTGACATACTACCTATATAAAGAAGTGTACGTTCATATAACAACGTTTTTATTAAAAATAAACTAAATAATCTTTTCTTTAAGTCCAATATCCGTTATGTTTTGAGATCGGTATATCTTTCTTGTGGTAGTAAAAAGAGATCCTTTCTCTAATACTAACAAACAACGAAAATTTTGAAAACAAAACAATGATCAATCACCACACCCAAAATGTAATGTAGGACAAAATCTGTAAAACAGGAGAGCCAAATGAATTTGTTTGATTTTATTGGCACTAACCATGTGGTACCTAATCACGAAATATTTTTAATTATTAAAAATGAGCCAAATGAACATAATTACAAAGCTTTCACATTCTGATATTAGAATATATTGTAATATTGCTTGTTTTCCGAAAACATAATTCCGAGAAAATATGTAAAGAAGTTTTTGTAAAATCCGTAGATTCGTTGTTACAATTTGGGCGTGAGGTTTTCGTAAAACAGCGATACCTTTTCTCTATTTTGCCTCTCAATTTAATGGTCCTGGTATATACTTATGACCACTATTGAAAATATTTTTTCTATATTTCTGTTTCAATTCCTTTTATGTCACCAGACTGTCTAATACGAGTTATAATTTCTCTTTTCCTATTTTTGCTACACAAGATCCCAGTCTGCAGGAAAATTTGTGAACTGTACAACGATTGATAGATTGAGTGAAATTTATTTAAGGGAATGCATTATAGGCATCACTGAGTGATCACACTGATGTTAATAATAAGAATGATATTGAATTCGCATCACGCGCGGTGAAGATATGAACTCGATTTTCAAGTTGACAGAATCAAAGCATAATTATTATTACATTAACTGCTTATGTTGTTAGTTGTGATGTTGTGACTGCGCCTTGCTATTACCTATTACAAGGGACTATAAAAAAACTTTGATTTTTTAAATTATTCCAGCGATTCGACCTCTGTATTGAAATCACCTTCAGGGACCAGTCTAAATATGATCGTACAACTAACACAAACATAAATAAAAGCTCGAAGAAATCAAAAATATTACGTCCTCACTGCTTGGATGAAAATGTCTACAACGTAGAAATTTTTACGATAAAAAAACATTTTAATTTAAATAACAACCCAATAAAATGACCTAACAAATGAGCTTTGCCATTTCCCCTGATTTTTTTGACAATATTTAGTTAGAGTCCTTGATCTGCTTTTATGGAAAAAATATTTATTCGGTGATGGAAATGTTAAATTATTAAAGTGAATATCTTTTGATAATTGATTCGGGATATACACTCCTTAAGTTTCTATAACAGTTTATTAGTATCACCCCGTATGGTCGAAGCATGTGGTCCCTGGTTACCGGTATAGACATGTGGATGATAGTACTGAATAGTAACTACCTTTAATGCAACATGGATACAACAACTTCGTTATAGTTTATTAGCAATGGTCACTCGCTTTAATACTAATAGTCGTATCACTTCTTTGGCTAATACTAACAGTTCTTCTGATCAGACTCATAATACAAATATGCGATACACTAATTAGATTTGATATTAATCACAGTCACTGTTACTAGCAAACTTTGCAATTAAAAATGATTACTTAATTGATTATTATAACAAGATAAGTTCAGAGTTGCCATGGTTTCTAGAAAATACTAATAACATGGACTTCTGTAAACATGAGATGATGTGTTAGAAGAGAAAATAATAAAATCAGACAATAATACTCAGCTATTTAATGTGTGCTTAGGGAGCTCCGCTCAGATAAACAAAGCTTAGAAATTGAATGTATGTCTTTAATTTTGTCTAAAAAAGCTTCACGAAAAAATCTATTGTTTAAGACTCATGGTTCTACAGTCATTCGTTTTCTATGTGTAATTTTCTCGATTTTCCTAAATTAGGTTAGAACCTATTTAAAATAAATTAAAAAATCTGTATGTAGATGTATGAAGAGAACAATGTGTTATTTTTAACTGTTCTTTTATGTTCATCACAGATATTCACATATTGATATCGTTCTTACAAAATCATCCAACTTTTATAAATACCTGTTATTATAACCTTCTATTCACAAAAGATTATTATAGCCATATTATATATTAATGAGAAATCAATTTATTAAGAAAATAAATGGATTGATTTTATTATTATTATTATATTGGTTTAATTGGAGTAGATGTTCTAGAAATATTTCCGTTAGTTTATCATTACAACTAAAAAATAATAAATTATTGTAAGTCTAGTGGCATTAAAGTCTTGTAATGATTGATAACATTCATTTGAGATCTGCAATCATTGTTAATTATAGTTTACTCACTCTTACACAATTTTAAATTCTATTTATTTATTTTATTCTTTTTGCACATACGATATGCAGTGGCGAGATTATCACTGTGAAGTGATGTCTAACATCTAACCACAACACATTGACACATATCTAATTAAAACAAATATATTTATTTATTTATTTTATTCTTCACTGTACATTGTTTACAATAATACAAATTAACATAGAAAATATCATTTATACAATTCAATGCACAGAGGGCGAGTTTATCGCTAAAATGCGATGTCTTCCAACTAACCCGGTTATTAAAATCAAAAAACAAAACAAAACAAAAAAAACAGACATAAATATACATATCTACAGTAATATTATAAATATAAAAAAAAAAACAAAAATACAATATAAAGCAAACAAATGAAAAAGGCACATGCAGGCAACAATGTACTCATGGACACATAATAATAAAAAAAAGTAGAACATACACACACTGCCGCGTGCACATGCATAGGGGAAAGGGTTTTAGGAGTCAGATGCTAAATTCAGTGAAAGGAAGTGATTTTTGACAGCTTGTCTGAAAGAAGGAAAAGTTGTTATCATTCTGATTTTTGAAGGAAGATTGTTCCAACAGCGAGCACCATATACCTTTTGCAAGATATTTATTTTTTTCTTAAGGTTGGCTGCAAGATATTGCTTAAGCAATAAACGTTCCTTTGGCAATTTAGGTATTTATATTTTTTCAATGTTCTTCAACTGAAATGCCGAATATTATAAAATACTGTATATTTATTGCAATATTTGTTATTTGTGCTAATCAGTAATCATACAATAAATAAATTTTATTCCGTGGACCATCCTCAACGAATTGGTCTCCCACTCTTTTCCGTAAGTTTTTGATTGTTCTGTAAAAAACAGGTGTTGTAAAAAAAAATACATTTTACATCTTAAAGTCAGCGATGAGGTTACTCTACTTGTGAGAAAATGTCATGTTGATAGGTGGTATATTTATTCAATTACTTTATTCTTTTTGTACATCATAATTATTACAGTGTTAAAAAAACAAAATAAAATTAAAGATACTAGGACTATATGCAGTGGCGAGATTTTCACTCTTAAGTAATTTGTTCCATTTAACCACGACACATTGACATATACATATCTAACTAAAATAAATATACCTATAATATTATATTAGAGTATATAAAAGTATCCCGTGGAGTACCTACCCGGTAAAGAATTGGTCTCCCACTCTTCTCCATAAGTTTTCGAGTGAAAAAATAAAACATTTTACATCTTAAATTCAGCGATGAAGTTTGCCACCCATCCTGAATGTCATGATTTTATATTGGCACGGAGAGGACAGCTTGAATGTTTTATATGCAGCTGGTCTGCTGGCTGCCCCACTTGTGGGATATTCCGTGATAGTATAGTAGTAGTAGTAGTAGATATAAAAGTAGATAGTGGGTATTATTTTAAAAAATTATTGCTATTCGTTATTTTTTTTTTAAATTTATTTATTTAAAATATACATACATTACAATTTCGATTTACAAAATGTTGACTTATATAACACAAATACATATATATATTTTACTGTCCCATTTGAAGTTGAAACTTGTTATGAATTCATTTTACATAACTGGCCACGTGTAAAAGTTAGTATGTACTTTGCGGCATATTCGGGTAGGTACATCAAAAACTTAATCTATACTTTCAATAAAAAAAATATATTACGAAACATACACAGATAAAGTGTAATTAAATTTCTATGCACGGATAGGTATCTTCAGAACCGAGTAATGAATATAAACCTAATGTAGTATATATAAATAAATGCTCGTATCATCATCACCATTAACATCACGTCGTGCCGCTTCCCTTGCGGGGTAGGCTGTCATATAATTCCTCATGCATGCTCTTTATTATTCAATGTACTCAACCCGTAACCACCATGTAGGATCTGGTTTATAATATGGGCTTGGTAGGTATATTAATCTCTTAATATTAATCTCTCCCCGAACTAAGAAAGCAGCTAAGGAAATTGACCCTGGAAAGCTGGCAGAAAGAATGGGACGAAAGTCACAAAGGCCGGTGGACAAATAGATTAATAAAGAGTGTCGAATCTTGGACTCTTAGGAAACACGGACACCTTACCTACTATGTCACTCAATGCCTTACCGGACATGGGGTATTTATGGAATAAGTAGCCAGGATAGGCAAGCGAGATAGGCCGAACTGCTTATACTGCGAGGAAATAGACAGCGCAGAGCACACTATGTTTGGGTGCCCAAAGTGGACTACACAAAGAAAAAACTTGGAAGAAAGAGTGGGAGTCATGAACCCGGAGAACATAGTTCAAAAGATGCTGGAGGGAAAAGAAATGTGGGATGAGATCACAAGTTACATGACAAGCATAATGAAAGAAAAGGAGATTTATGAAAGAATGGAGCAAAGAAGCTGAAAGACCAAAAGGCTGTGTGATAAGGCCAGTTGGCGGGAATCGCGCAGTCTAGAAGTCGGGAGGGGTTTTAGCCGGTATGAGTCCGGCACTACCCAAGAGTAGTAAAAAAAAAAAAAAAAAAGGTATATTAATCTCGAGAACCATTTTGCATACTTATATTTGTTTTACGTTAGTAAAATAAATAATGTACTTACGTATACGAGAAAAATTAAAACAACATGGTATTATTATAGTAGTATAGGTTAGGTAGATACCTAGTAAAAGAAATGAGCTTCTGTGGTACATTTGATTTTAACCCCATGTAGTGTAGTAGTAGTAATAGAAAAATTACTCGAGTGTAAATATCTCATTAGACAGTGGGGGGAACCCCGCGTCCGAAATATCCGACTTATAGTCGTGTAGTAAGTATCTACAATAAGTACTCGTATTGCCAGAAGAATCACTGCAACATGCTGCGCTACGATTACCACTGGACTACAAAGAAAGAAAGAGATTTATCTACTGGGAACTCTTCCAGCGAAGAATATCCCGTCTTCTCAATCACACACAGTTTCATTTCTTTGTATATGTAATATCTCCCCAACTATGTACCTAAGTATTTCAAGATAAAATGAATCGTTTTTCTAGCAAGTTAATAAGTACCTACGTTTCATTCATTATTCTTTATCTTTAATTAAATTGTTACATGGTTTTTGTACAAAACTACACGCCAACTTTGATAAATTTAAATCGTTTAATTGTTCACTTTAAGTATAAATGTAGGAGTAGTGTATTAGAATCTTACGGATATGGTACATCAAAATATTACATAGGTTGCTTCACATGCGGGAAATGTCGTGATGGCATAGATGGGCACATATAGTACTATAGTAATTAAAGTAAAATAATAATGAGAAATTTCTACGTTTTTGTACTATGAATAAAAATAGAAATTCAGTTATAGATATTCTAAGCTTAACACGTAAATTGTGAAATCATTGCAGACGTGTGTAACATTTTGAAAATTCAAGCTCCGAAGCCAATTTTATAATAAATATGTATATTAAGCATTGATAGTTAACAAGAATATATTTTGAAAACACTATCTACCACTAAACACCATTATTTGGACATCTGCTCATAAGTAGGGTAGCCAGCAGAACACCTGCTTATAAGTCGTTCTCTTCGTGCCAATAAAAGTTAAGACATTCAGGATGTCATACATCATTGCTGAATAAATTGAAGATGTTTAATGTCTTAAAACGTGATGTTTTACGAATACCTTACTTTCACAGGACACTCGAAAACTTACAGAAAAGATTGGGAGTACCTATTTAATTATTTCAATTATACTACAAAGTATGTATATATTGCGTGCAAAGGGATAATATAGTATGAGTATAATAACATAACCGATCATTTCACAAATGAGAATATTTTCCACTTAATTGGATAAAATTATTGAAAATATACCAACCAATGGAATCAACATCCAGTGGCTGAGCTAAGGTTACTTACACATTGGTACTATGTTTCCATACAAATTTTTATAATGTATATCCCAGTTTTTGTACACGTGAAAGAATATTTTTATTCATTAACCAAATGAGATAAATCTGGGTTTGAAATATGCTCAAATATTCCTCACACGAAAAAAAAAATATTCAAAATATACCCCAATTGAAAGGAATTAAAATAAAACTCTGATTGTTGAAGTAATTGATCCAGTAAAGTCATATTGATTATTTAAACGCACTTATGCAACGTTAAAAAAAAAGTATTTTGTTTTCAAAACTGGACGATGAAGGGACTAGACATACCTAATTGTTTACTGTATAATATTTTAATATTAAAATTTATTGATTCTTGTAGGTACATATTTGTGACTTATAAATGGATTTAGTCTTCTAATTTGTTGGCAATGCTCAGCAAATCTAAATAATAAAAATGATTCATTTGGGTTTTATGATTGAAACGCCACTGTAATAATAATGATACACACGCTATATTAACTATACCTACTTACAATTAAATACAACAAGTCAAAAACAATGTTGCAGAATAATAGCCGCCTTAAGTTTATAACTGGCACTTACTTATTTTGTAAGGTGTTCCATTACAGATAGGTGAATACAATGTAATTAATTAAATATAACTTGATCTATATTGAATTAAAACTGTTCTCATAAGCTCAACTCGATCAAGTAAAACAAATGTACAAGTAAATATTATACCATAAGTTTATACATTGTTCACTGTGAAGTTTCGATACGAAATAAAACTTCCTCTGAGTATACTGTGCAAATTATTGAATAAATGTTCAACTTATAAAATTTACCTTTAACACATTTACCGTATCGAATTCAGCGATGAGGCTTTAATCAAGATATCGATACCTTAATTCGCAGATTGGGTAACTCCATTTTTTGACAAAATGACTTAATGATGCCATAATGTTGACTGTATTCCAACACACATGCTAGGTAAATTTGAAGAATCCAACTTTATTACAAATGCCCTAAAAAACACCTCAAGAAAATTGGGTAACTCCAATGTTAGTATTTACAACGCTGCAAATTGGGTAACTCCACCATTCTGTATGGAGACTTGCGAGAGATAGGTTGTGTATTAGGAATATTTTACAAAAAAGTGGTTTTGGATATCTTATCCTGTAAAAAAATGTTAGATAACTGTAACCATAAGTATCAGCTTTATTTTCTTAAATTTTTTAAAGTTTTATTTTATCATTTGCTCCTTATGTGATGTAGTTAATATAAAGGAACTCACATTTTAAATAATGCAACTTTTGCAGGAGTTACTACGTGGAATTTAATTATTACTGGATATGTTTGCGCACAAGTTTTGAAGCTGATTTACTAATATTGTATTGTTTTTTAACACATATTATGTTATTATTTTTTAGTCAAATAAAAAATCTAGGTTTTAATACTTAAATAAACGACTTTATTTTTTGATATATTAGGATTTGTTGAATCATGATTATTTTTAAATAAGCTCAAAATCCGAAGAACTGAACGTGTATCTATATACATTACCTACTTATCATAAGTTTAATTTCTGGACCGACGGTTCTTGGTGGAAGTTCATATTAATAATTTTTAAAATGAAACACGATATATAGTTATTCCACTATTGACATTATTTATTTTGCGAGCCGGCTTTCAAGAGCTTCCGCTCTCATCGTCAGGCAAAAGTGAAATGTTTACTCATAATTTTATAGATGAATAGCAGACTAAAGACTATGGTTAAATTAGTAACTGAAAATTGAAGAAGTGAAGAAAATCGTATGAGTGAAACAAATCCCAGAAATCATGATTTTCTACAAATTTATCAAAGACAATTCGAATTTTTATTATGGAATTGGCCCATCATATTACTTGATAGTGGTAATCTTGCAAATATAAATACCTACTGATAATAATAATTTAGATAATAATGCGACACAAGGGATATTGTTAGATGCACAGGCTAATGCTATTGATCATAATATTGCAACAGAGAAGGGCAGCATAAGAGTCAACATCTCGTTAGTCCCATATTCAGAACATTCAGATTCTGATGAAAACTCTGAGACTTCTCTTGGAAAAAGGAGTAATAAAAATTTAAAATTCAAATTTAAAAAATCAAAAAGAGGTGTGATAAACTCGCCCTCTGTATATTATTATTATTATTTATAAGATTACGGCAACCCGTCCCTTGTGGGACGATTTGTGCCAAGTACAATATTTTTAGAATATAACACGTAATATTAAGGCATTTACTTATAAAATAATAAAATTTCTTTTGGCGGATATTAAAATCTTGAGATATACAGAGAGGGCATCAGTGTGCAAGAGGCAAGGCACTTTGATCGGATACTGGACTTCAGCTATCTCATAATACAAGTCGTAAGAGTCTCTTATTGGGCAACCGACCTCTGTATATTGATCACACCTAATTTGAATGCATTTTTTTTTATAAAATTGTATATATTGTGATCAATGTATAGTAAAGAATGAATGAATAAATAAAATAAATTGCCTCAAAGGAAGAAAAGCCCAAAAAATATTGTCTGCTTAAATAATCTAAACGAGACTGAAAATATCTTCACGAAAATGAACTCAGGACTACCACGATATCTATAATAATGCTCCACACGAATTATTATTTTCACATTTTGTCACTCTTCATTATTTTTGTCTAGCTATCAACGAGTATATCGCTAAAGGTGCAACTTTTTTGTTCAACTATGTTCAACTCCGTGATACAGGATAGACGATGTTCCAGGCTGGGTAATATCCTGAAAAGGCTAATTGGCCAAAAAGAGCACCGGTCTTCCGTCCGCAAGGATTCGTCAGCCCGTGATTTCCCTCTTTCACAATACACCGTTCTTATAACGACAACAGCAGAGCGCAGGAAATATCGTAGAAAGAGGTGACGCAATTGGCACAGAGTCGCTCTGAATGGAGGAGGCTGGTTTCTGCCCTGTCCTCCCGAGAGGAGCGTTGATGATGATGCTGATGATGTTGAAGTATTTATCCTATATATATTACTTCAATTTAATTTGATTTTCATATAAAACACTTTAAAAATAACATTATTATGAGACCAAACAGTATGCAATACTTATAGGCAAATTGGGTAACTCCATCAATTATAGCATTTATTTTACAAAATCTATCACAGAAAATTAGGTAACTCCAAAAAAAGGCAACAAAACCATTATAAACATAATTATGTCATGGTTATTGTGTTACGAACATGTATCTACATCATGTTGATATTTTAGAATAAGGAAAATAATAATAATAATATGCATAACAAAAATATTTAGTTTTTTGTCCGCCCTGTAAAGTAGCTATTTTGGAGTTACCCAATCTGCGAATTAAGGTATCGATATTATTTAGTAAATTATCACTTTCATTTTGTTCAATCCTTTAAGATAAATTTTTATTTTTTTAATTGTATGTTGAGAGAATAATAAACTCTTTCTATTACTAATGTATGATTTATTTCTCTCAATGACGAATATAAATAATTCATCATTCTTTCTCAAACTTCGACAGCATTCTGATCCATACGTAAGAACAAGACACAGGAACGTTTTACAACTTCACAATAGCTTTAGAACTTGTGGTGTTCTGATATTTATAATGGACACCATCTTTATAATATAACAAAGTCAATAAAATAATATAAATACAAAACGTTTAAATGATATAATTATTATGTATTTGTTTGTGACACAATATCTATTTATTTCAATTACAAGAATTGTGTTCATTGCAATAATTTTATTGTACCTAGGTAATATTTTATCATTATATAATACGACGTTAGATGTTCTAGGAGCATTACTGTGTAGGTGTATAGTAACCATAACTTCAGCTACACAGAATAGATATGTGTATGTATAATGAACTAGCTTTCCCTAATATTTAATGAGCACCCATTTATGTTTCTTGAATGTTATTTTCCTGTTTGTTATTGCTTTTCAAATCTCATGATCTCAGATATTATAAAACAGGGTTGCTCTCCTTTTTTGCCACGAGTAAAAATGCAATAAATACTAATGAAATATTGTCTAAGAAACACTAGTAACAAAACAAATTACAAAAAAAATGAAGAACTACATTTCGAGATAGTCGGAAGCCTGATGATCGAGTTTCAAACTTCCAAGGAAGTATTTTTCTCTTTTGATTTTCACTCCCATAGTATTCAGTAATTCTGTTATACACTTTTTTATATTTAAAAAAAGAAAAAAGGTGATCAGTTACCGGTGAATATTGAAAAAAAATTTCAGCCCTATTACGGTGTGGGAGTTGCCTCAAGGAGCGTATAGGGTTTGGGGCAGTTTGGGGTTTGTGTAGAAGCAGTATCTACCTAAGGTTAGGAGGTGATGGGCGCTGGGTCCTGCTACGGTTTAATTGGAGACTTCTATGGAGGATACACATCACAACAATCATCGGCACATCGATATGTATTCACTTCTATTAGCTTTTTTTATTATCTTTTGTATAGTGTAGCCTACGAGGTATAATATTTGTACATTAATTGTTAGACATTGTTACTGCATTGATTCTCCATAAATCTGGAATCATTGTTCTACGCAGAGTGTATGTTAAAGAAGAACTCCGAGGTGGACTATTATATAAGATGAAACGACGATATTGTTTTTGGAAACATGTCATTGACTATTTTTCAAACGTTCTCGTAATAATTCGTATGTCAGCGAACAGCCTCTTCTTGTGAATTTATTTTTTATTCATTTGTCCCTTTCATGTCATTAAAATTTAAACACTGAATAAATCAATAAAATAACAAGTCTCGTACAATTCAATCGAACTAGTCCAAAACAAATATAATAATTTTGTATTATGAATACTAACGCGTGGATTCTGATCACTCATTTCAAGAATGTCGATGTATGTGTGATTATTGTACTCCTTGTTCCACTGTTATAATTGGAGACTTCCCCAATTAGCGAGTTGTCCAGTAAACAGCGGCGGGTCGTTGGATCAATTAATTATAATGTTTACATAACGCCGGGATAGGGGGCGGTAATTTAGCGTAATAAACGGATTATTTTGTGGGTATCAATATCCTGTCTCTTGTATCAGGTACATAATACATACAATAAGTCTATGGCAACCCAATATTACATTATTATTAATATCAAAACAACAACAAGATGGTTCCTAAAATATTGTGAAATAATTACTAATTCTATTATTTTACAGAAAATAATTCAACTTTCCCTATAAAAATTGGGGTTAGTTGGAAAAGATCGCGCCTTTGCGATAAACTCGCCCTCTGTATATTGATTGTATTCAATTTGAATGTATACCTTTTATGTTAATGTTTTTAATCAATGTACAGTAAAGAATGAATAAATAAATAAACAAATAAAATATAAACTCTGTTCTTGCTTAATTTTGAAAGTTGGTGGCCCATATCAATAGACAAATATGATTATTTTCTTTTAAGAGCCTGGGACGCAGATGTCATGAGAGTTTAAATATATTTTTCTTTGTATAATAAGCAGTTGCCAGTAGCCCATTTACCTCCTTAATAATTAATTTATTTTGGGAAAGATTGATCGAAACTATTGTTCACGTATGCCATACTTCTCTGCCATAAAAAATAATACTTCATGAAGAACAACAATACTTAAATGAAGGATCTCTTATTTGTGATATATCACAAATACTCCACTGAGAAAAATACTCACAACAAATCATTGGTAAATTTACCAACATATTACCAATTAAGTAAATTTACCAATTTACCAACAATTAGTAGATTCGTACTAATGAATCGTTTGTATTATCTCTGGTCCTAATCTGATAGTACGTACCAATGATTCGTTGTGAAATTTCGTTAGCATTTTTCTCAGTGTACCATTTTGTCACATCTACAATACATCAAAAAACAAAAATGGAAGACAAATTCTATTACAGGGAATTGTAATTTATTTTGAAAATATCTAATGATACGAGTAGTCTGTAAAAAAACATGTTCATCTGTAGATTCTCGATAATCTGTATTGGAATTTCTCCGTACTCCATTTATTATAAAAAATAGTGAAGAATATTATGAAAAGAGCTTAATTAGTTGTCCAAAAAATTTTCTCCTGTTTTCCCTAAAGGAACTTTCAAGCTTAAAGATGAAAAATAAGACTAATAACTTTTGTATGTTTCTTATTTTGT
Source organism: Athripsodes cinereus (assembly GCA_947579605.1). Classification (NCBI taxonomy): domain Eukaryota; kingdom Metazoa; phylum Arthropoda; class Insecta; order Trichoptera; family Leptoceridae; genus Athripsodes; species Athripsodes cinereus. The sequence goes on from OX388310.1 coordinate 19,840,909, forward strand.
ATTTAGTATATGCACAGGGCAGTTCAAATTCACAGATTTACGTTCCTATCAAATTATTTTCACCTTTTCTATTCTTCAGCTGTACAGAGTTAAATTCAGCTAGATGCGGTCCGCCAAAGGATAGATAGGCACAGAGATGTAATAAGAAAATTATGTTGTTTCAAAATGTTATAACTCCAGTTTCATGAAGCAAGTTTTAAAAAATCATCCAATAAATACATAAATACAATAGGATCATTGTATTTTACAGTTTATGCCTATGATTTTAATAGAAGAATACATTTGTCGTAAATGAGTACATTTATGGAGAGCTGACTAACCACGAGGACTTTAAGCTTTGCCGGATTGGTTATCTGGAAGCACCTATCGGCGATATTGTCAAATAAAGACTGCATTTTTCATTAGAACCCTCGATAGTCAAGACTCTGTTATCAATAATTGACTGACAAAGTGTTAATTTACTTTAATAAATATGGCTGAAATGTTACCTCAGAAGTTGTTGCCATGTAAAAGTGAGAATATTTTTTTAAATACAAAACTGCATTTTTTAATTTACATTTTCTTTCCAAAGAAAAGGTGTTGTATTATTGTGTCTAACTAAGTCACCTGAAGTAAGAAGGAGCATCAGGGGTGGTGTACGGCTGGGTCGCGGGTGAGGGAGGGTCGTGAGGATTTTTCTATTAGGGTCCTGTCACTGAGTACGGGAGACACGGAGAGATATTGCTAAATGCAACAGGGACAGACGGGGAAGAATGTTATTACTTACGGAACCTACCTATGTATATGTATGCTATTCTACATTACACATACATATAACTACAGTACTATAAATGGAGCCGATACGAATAATGAAAATCTTGCAGTTGTCAATAACCGTTTTTATTAGAGGAATAAACTATAAATAATTGTTGATTATAGAATATTTTGGAATTGATTGAAATAATATGTGGTTTTATAGTTGCTCTTTTAGATAATTCATTTATCAATGTAGGTAGTCTAAAAAATATTATAAAAAACATGAATTGATATTGAAATCAAAAAGATTAATAAAATTATTTTAACATAATTTCGTACATACAGTTGGGTTAAAATTATGTTTTCAAATAAATATCTATAAAATAACAAAACATTAACAAGTTTTAAATTCAAATAAAATATTTCTTACCGCAAATTTAAAATCACAAATACAATCAAACTCAAAAAATGATTTTTTTGTTTTATAATTGTAGTTATAGTATAAAACCATCCAGTTCATTAAATATGCGAACTTTAATGTACAATTTAATTTACTTGACTTTAATTTAAAATATTTTTTTACAAGAAAAAAGAATTTATATCGATTTTAAAAAATACAAAGTTTGATGGCAGTATTATTGATAAAACAGTGTGATTGAAATAAAGGTAAAGTCCCGCATTTTTCTTGTAAATCAAATGAAGCATAATATTAACACGAGGAATTCAAAAGCACCACAAAATAATTATTCAAAGTTCACTTTAGAATGTCAATTATTAATGAATATCAATGTCAATTAATATATGATCATTAGAAAAAATGTTTATGATCTCTTATGCATCCTGTCCTCTGTCAAAGTCAGACAACTAATTGAAATGTTCACTTCAATGAACAATAATAGTTGGCGATACCTGACGCTGTACATTTAATATGACAAACTTGCATACATAATAATATGTAATATACGGATAATAAAATATGTACCTAATATGAAAATATAAAGCACTGTCCACATTTCAAGTAATCAATTTTCAACCCAACAATTCATTTTTTAATGATATGAATGAATTGCCGGGTCGAAATTTTATTTTTCAAGACGTATGATACATAATTTTACAAGGTTTATATTAATAATAAAAAAAAATATGTAAAAGAATGCACAAATAATTATTTCATTACTAAATACCTATCTAGAAAAAACGTGATTCTTTTTGGAAATCTATGCATTTATTATTCGTGTGAAATAGAATAGTATACATGCCCCCTAGAAGTTGAAACATTTTCATGGTGATTAATCTAAGCAAAAAATATTGTAGTGAGCAGTTATCTCCTCCTAGAAGTAAGGCCAACTTTATATAGAATAAAACGGGATAATAATTTTATTTAGGATAAAACGGGATAATAATTATTGTTATGTATAAAACTAATCATAGAAGGAAAGATTGAGGGCCGTAGAGGGCTTGGAAGAAGGCGGCTTTCCTGGCTCCGGAACATTCAGGAGTGGACCGGGATGAGAGGTGTGGAGGAGCTGTTTCGTGCTGTCTGGAACAGGAGGGATTTCTCCCAAGTGGGACCCGACAAGACACATAGAGAAGAAGAAGATAATTACTGTAGACTTAGTTGCCCCTCCTTAACAGAATATTGGGCTCACCCTTGTTATACACTTCCTCTTTTGAAAATATTTAGCGATAATTGAGTGTGTGCAAAATTTGCGAGGAAAATGCGGGTCTAGTTGGCAGCGGAATGTTTGCTCGTGTATTTTCAACAAAATTCTGTCGGATGTAACCGAAGCTTAAGTTTAAGTCCCAGTAAGTATCAAGTAATAACATAAGGCAGATATCTATTGTTGCTTATCAAAAGATATTTCTTATGTATGTAGGTAACTATTTAAACTAGGGTAAGGATGGTAATATTATATTATTACAATACTGCGAACATAGTTTCTAACTAGGACATGGGACACAGTGCATTATTGTAATCAGGGAATCTTATGACCATGAGAGTTGGTCAAGAAATATAATATGAAACGGTCTATCTTATTATTGTTTGACTTCATTTTTGATTTATTAGAATGTGAAGTACTATTGAAAATTTATATTACCTGTTTCAGGAGGAAGGAGAATAAGTGCGATATTCTATAAAATTTGCTTAATAGATCAAATTTCCGTTGATAATTTTTAAATTGTTTTCCCGAATTATGATTTATTTCTGAATGTCTGAAATTTTTATTGTCACAGGGAGAATGATACCTTGTATGTTAATTACGCGCGATTGGTCTGCTGGCTACCTTACTTGTATGAAATATCATGATGGTACAGTAAGATAACTTATTCAAAATATTTCATTCGCCCTTCAACGTTCCTCTTAAAAACTCTAGTGATTTTTTTTATCGATAAAATAAATTGTTTTCACCACGACAAATCAACACGCAATCCTCTACCAGCCGTTGCAGAATGACAGAATTATTTATTCTTATTAAAAATATTTGGTTATTTTAACACTGAGATTATGGTTAAAAAGTTTCTTCTGTAATGACATACCTATGTATTGAAAATGTTTATTTTTTACTTAATCACTTTATTCATGGCAGCAAAGTGTATGCTTGAGTCATAGACGAATATGAAGTTCAGTAATGGTTGGTATTGAGTTAATATTTAGATCTTTATACAATATACAACATCATATTTATTTGGGTGTATGGGTGCGTGTATGCATGTATGCTGGTACCTTCTAGCAACAACATGTTAGGGAGGTGGAGGTGAGGGGTGGTAATGGTAGCATACAATATTTTTATATTATCGGGTAAATTCTGACATGAATTTTACCGTTTGCCATTTTGGGAATACATCAGGGACGTAATGGTCCATTACATTAGCATAATTAATTATTTATTATTGTTGGTATGATTTTTTTATTTATTTATTAGGCAACCCAGCCAACTAGGGCTGATTTATGCCATTAAAAAACTAACATGTATATATAAAAAAACATAATGTGGACAAAAAACAAACAAATCATATAATTATAAACTCCTTCTTCACAATCTCAAACAACCATCGATAAATGTCCATCCTACCAAGCGTGAGAAGAAACGCAATGTTGATTGGGTGAGGGACATCAGGTACTTGGTAGTAATTGTTTTCAGCATTACGGATGGGGCAGGCAAAAAATACGTGATCCTGTTGGTATGATATTTCTAAAATATTTTTCTAACACGCTCTGTCCTTTCATTAAGAAATTAATGCTTTTTTTTCACGACACTGGATTTTTTTATTAGTATTTTTACCATCAAACTGTCAATGAGACGATTGTTCGAAAAATCAAATTACCTCCTCATTGAACTGATGGTAGCTTACATTTATTTGCTTCGTAATTTATTTATTTATTTATTACATAGAGACACACACAGTAGGTATACAAAAGATATACGAAAAATAAAAAGAAAGAGAATAATGTTGATCTGATCAGGCCAACCCACCAATTAGACGTGTCTACAGCATACAGCAAAGTATAAACTACATATATAAAAAGGTAACAATTAGAGATGAAGAAACAGAGCTCGATCAATGCAAGTCCAGTTTAACCGGACTCACACTAAACATGCGTCTGTTACATTAAACTACTGTAAAGAAAAATTATACATATCAAAAAAATAACACACACAAACTCAACCACCAAACACACTCAAGTTGGAAGCAATACCCCTCCTGTAGGCCTAGTCAAAAGACATTTAAGCGTTACGTTTTCGTTCGAATGTTGACGACGGCGACGTTGCGAGAACGCATCAATTTTCGTAGCTAAAATACACAAGTAGCCACGAAAATTGACACGTTCTCGCAACGTCGTCTACATTTAAACGAAAATGAAATGAAAACGTAACGCTAAAGTGTGTTTTGATTAGGCCCACTGAACTCCGCCAGCGAGTCACCAAAGACATCCACTCCCGTAACGCGGTGTTAGCATAGGAGATTATAAAATTTACACATTCTGCTGATAGGATTGTTCTGACTGGTGTTATTATTGTGTCTATCTGGCAGAAAAGTTTTGAGGTTGCGGCCGTACGTAATGTACGGCTCATATAATTTTTAATTATTTAATAAATCCAAGGGTTGCCGAAATAAATGAAAATAAATTTCTATTTTCGATGAATACAATCGATTGATTTTTTTTTAATATACCTACCTTGTTTGTTCTGAATAGTACCTATGGCGTGCGTGGAACAGCAAAGAATTAGTTTTCTTCCGTTCAATTCTTGAGGGGTAGCTACATTGTTGTTAATTGTTTTTATTGTAAGAGATAGTGTACCTAATGATACTATTGTCAGATTTTTAACAATTGCCATTTCGATTCTGTTTATGGAAAGGATAAAGGAAACTCAATAGGAGTGTTGATTAAAAATATTTGGAGTTAGCCTGGAGGGATTCGGCAATCATAGGCAGTAGTACATAGGTACCAATCAGTATCCACACGTAGTAAGAGGGGGCAGAAAGAGGGTGGAATTAGTTCTAAAATAGGTTCCTGTACCTAAAGGTAGACACGTACGTAATAGATAAGTAGGTAGGTACCTACATGCAGTGGAGAATGTGATATTATGTTCCTATATATCTAGTGATCTTTATAAGATATATATATCATTCGTGTACATATATCAACAGCCATCCAAGTTCATAACTTAGAAATTTTGTAAAATAACAGATTGTGGTATAATTGTAGTGGTTGATAGCCTAATGGTTGACTCTTGAACCTTCAATCGAGAAGTATACGGTTTGAACCCTTAAAAAAAATTACCCACTCTGAGGATTTTTAAGAATCTACTAACGATATCTCCTAAATAAATTATTTTTTTATTAACACGGAGAGGTTGACTTGCATATTTATTAACGCAGTTGCTTCACTGGATACTCTACTTGTGGAAAATGCCATCAAAGTTTGAGTCAATTATTTAATATTGAACTATTGACACTTTTTCACATCATACCATTCATAAGGCATTGACCTCAAAACATTGGATATAACGGGAAGAAGTAAATATAATTGGTACAGAATGGTTTTAAGTGCATTGTTATAACCATGTTCTCGAGAGGAGGAATGATATTTTTTATTTATTTATTAAAAACATACGCCAACAGGCCCAACATATAACATCTTAAAAAAAACATAAAGGACAAGAGCAATGCCGTGCCCCTTTACAGGCATAAAATTGTGTTATTTCCTGAGCCACCCCTCCGATATGACGTTGATATAAGTTTATGACAAACATTGTTGGAAATATAAATTGATTTTTTGTAACCATACTATAGTTGAATTAAGTTTATGGTTTTTGTTTACTTTGTATGTGTAGTATGTAGCATAAACTTGATTCTGATTCTATAGGTGTGAGGTGTAAGTAAAATATAGGCAGTTGATTTATGTAAAACATGAGATATTTCCAAAGAGGCACTCAGTTTACATTAGAGAAAGATAGAAGAATAGCTAATCATAGGACCACTTCAGCTGATGGAAGACAAAAAGCTCGGGACATCAGGTGGAGGTAAGGCGGAGAGGCATGCATTATTCATCATCATTCGAAGAACGCCGGGGAAGCTCTTAGAGGACATCTAATTTCTGCGAACATACGTAATACATTAATATTATATGACCCTACATTTCAAATACTTACTTATTTCTTACGAAGTTTTCTGTGACTCTTGAAATGGTGATAGTAAACTGCAGGTTTGTGAAACATTGTAAATGTATAAATTTATTTATTTTATTACTTCTTGATATTCCACATAAGAAAGCACATTTATCATACTGAAATCTTTAAAGAGTAAATAATCAAATTTAGTTCCTTGCAGGTCCTATAGTAGAGTATGATTAAATCTTTTCCATGAAAAAATCAAAGGCCATTTAAAAGGAAAAACATCACCTACCTACTGAAAGTTTTTTAAAAAAAATGATATATCTGGGTTTTTGTTACAAAACCAAGTTATTAACCAATACCTAATTAATTAATTAAAAATCGTTCGAATCTGTACCCAATCTGCTCTATCTCCGAGTATTAGGGTGTTGCTATTTGAATACATTAAAAACTCAGATTCATTGCTTGCACTATGAGTATGTTCACTCGATATGTATACCTATTTATTATTTCGCTATAATTATGAATAATAAAGATTGCTGATAATCCTCTGTCTAAGATCTAAAAGCTAAAAGTTTTATAATTTCGAAGGCTAGAGCTCTACAAGGACTGTTAAATCATCTAAGTAGCTATACCATAACAATATTCTTCCACAAGTAGAGTATAAATGAACACAGTATAAAAATAAATTATCATATCATGATATCATACCATCTCCAAGATGTTAGGTTATAAGCGAACTAAGACAAAACAAGTGACAAAAAATTTAAGATTAAATTGAAGATCTCAAGTATCTTTAAGGGGTGTTAAACGAATATCTGCCTTTTACAGGATACTTGAAAACTAACAGTTAATAGTGGGAAACGAATTCATTGCCAGTGATTCGTCGGGACATAAAATAATTATATACAAAGTTTGTTGCAACTTTCATCTTTCTACATGAAGATTTACAAGTTAGGCCGTCTTCACTTATGCTCAAAGAGATTTAAAATGTATTTACATAAGATGAAGATTGTCACCCTCTGGCTTTTATTCCGAGCCTTATTTGCCTAAAAGCCTCGTGAGCCCATTCCGATCCCACCCTCTGAGATGAGCGGGGTGAGGGGTAGTAAGATGGGTGATGGGTGGTGGTGGGGGATGAGGATAGTCCTGAAGGAGTAGGATCAATTTTAGTAACATCTTATAATATTTAAAATATAATCATGCGTTATTATTTTTATTTATAAATTATTTCTTAACTGTACATTTGTTACAAGCAATTTTATTTTACACAAAAATTTGACAATATCTAATACAATCAATATATAGAAAGTGGGTTTATCGCCGATGCGCAATTTATTCCAAGTTATCCAAATATTTGCTTAACTTCAAATAAATTATTTGATTTTAAATTTTGCAAATCGACTTTCAAAACATCCAGACTTCCAAAAAACTGAATTTTTTTTATGATAATACTCGTATTATATATCGGATACTCGTCAATCTTATATTTGAGAATTAAATTGATTACTTATTTAATTTTAATTTTTTAGATCTACTATTAGGTACTTTACCATCACGGTATATCTTAGTAGTGGGGTAGTCAGCAGATAAGCTGCATTTAATAGACATGCAAGCTGTCCTCTCCTTGCCAATAAAAAAATACGATATTCAGGACGGCTGGCAAACCTCATCGTTGAATTTAAGATGTGAAATATTTCTTTTACCAATTCATTGCCGGCTGCTCTACGGAACATTTAAGAACACACCTTGAATTCTAAGGCTTTTATTTTTTGACTCAGAAAGTAGTCTGTAAAGAAAAATTAACTTTGAGTTCTGTATTCTTAGTGTACCCCACAAGGAATAAAAAAACACAAACTTCAATTTGTAGGTATGTGAAATTATTATACTTGTCCTTGAATCCATTTAGCGAATAAACTCCTTCTACAAAATAATGATAACATCGTAATTGAAAAGTTGTGATTTATCATAAAAGAGGATTGTCCGAGGAATCTACGTAGAACCTTCTGGACTGGAAAAGTAATTTACTAACATAATAATAAGTATAAATTTATATTTTGGTGTTGGTAGTAACAATTAAGTACAAGTAATCTTACATCTTGCATATAAATTTCATTTCGCCTGCTTAGTGTTGTTGTAGGGTGGAGCGAAATAATTAAACTTGTGTAATAATAATAATAAATATTCGTATTAAAATCAAGGCTACACAATTAAGTGTTAATAAAATAGAAATAAACAAACAATTAACGGAGTATAAGAAACGAAATTAAATTTCCACAATAAATTTGCTGAATTTATATCGTGAGTATTGTAGTTTAGTTAACGAAACATTAAATGATTATTATATAGATGCATAACTGTTTTTTGTTTCGTCTGTATGTTCGTAACAGTAACTTTTTTTTATTTGTGTTTATTATTAAATTCTAATTACTGGGTAGATGTCTTATACGAGTACGAGTATGCTATGTTTTATGAATATCTACCTGTCTTTTGCATGTAATTAGTAGTGATGTAACGAATGTGTGATTTTGGATATTCGCGAATGCGAATATTTGTTGCCGACGCGAATAGCGAATATTGACTTGCTTAAATTTCTACAATTGCTCAAACATTAAAATTTCTACCCCCCCCCGTCGCCGAATTTCCAAAATGGTATAGGAATTTAAAATATTTCAAAACTCCTCGGTTTTCTAAAGAATATTTTCTTGCAGTACCTTTTTCTACAATGTACCGGGTAAATATCCGGTACTTTTACCGAATATCCGATACTTTTTTACCAAAATAATATTCGCAAAACATTCGCATGTTTTTTTGCGAATACTTTGAAATATGCGAATGCGAATACGAATATTCGTTACATCACTAGAAATTAGATATTAATAAAAAAATCGACTAAATTTCCATGGGTATCAATCCTGTGAGAGAGATCTTCACGGTAAAGCTAATAAATAAATTTGTAGTATAATACTTCATGAAAATAAACTATTACGTAGTCAAATTGAATACTTTATTTCAATAGTAGATGTATCTAATTGAACTATAAATACATGTTTAAAGTCTAAAATGTTAGGTACGTTCTAGAATATAAGTAGGACGTGTATTGCTTCGAGTTATCAAAGGCAACAAACAATATTCCGCTATCCATTAATGTTAAAAATTCACACATGGTTTAAGTCATACTCAGGTATAAGCATGAGTAACGACACGGCAAATAGTAAAATCAGTTTGACAATGACTTAATAAATCGAAACCAGGTCATTCAATTATCACACAGTTATAAAACAAAAGCCATTTGTTTTTTGTTCCATATTTAAGTTAAAATAAATTTTTCAGACATAAGTTCAGAATAAACAGACTTCGAATCAATCAATATATTCCGTCATCATTAACGGGTTCTTCGTTGAATTTCAATAAAGGGAACAAATGGGTCACTCGACCCGCGTTCGGTCTCTTTGTCGGTAATATATTTATAAATAATAATTATTTTATTTTGATTTAATGATCCGATATTTTCTTCAGCATAATGCGATCTTGATTCTGAATAAAACGAACAAATAATAATAATAATAACAATACCCATTATTTACATTTTATGAATTTCAAAGAAAGTTATCGTTGACGAAGTTTAAATGCTTTGACATAAAATTTTATTCTGATTGTTAACGACCCACTCCATTTTCAATATTTATATTTTTTAACGCTGCGATTTATGATGATAATAGCTAGAAAAACGACAAGTGGTCTTGAAAATAATATCAACCAAAAATACATTCAATATCGACCCACTTTGCTTTTATGGCACAACCATGTTTCTCAAGTTTTTTCTTTTTCAACGTTACTAAATTGTATCTTACAGGGTAGAAAAGAGTGGTTCTAGATGGAGGTGGAAATGTACAGAAGATACTTTCAAACATCCAGTAATGAAGATGGCTGTTATAATAATTATATGATTTATATTGTGATAATATCACTTCAAGGGCACTTTACAACATCTAGGATCAACATCCACGTGTATTTTTTAAATTGCATAGTATCAAATAAAAATTGTCTTCAGAAAAATAACATAATAATGCAATTTATTAAATAAAATTCTTTACAAAATAATAGCACTCAGTCTTTGTAAAAAAATAACTAAAATAAGAGATATGTCATGTGTAAAACCTTATGAAAAAAATAGTTTTATTATTTTATAATACATTGAATATTCTTATCAAATTCCCTGTGGTTAATAAAATGCTCTTTATTACTGTAGATGCATGTCCAAAGATACAGTGAGAAAAATACTAACGAAATTTCACAACGAATCATTGGTACGTACTATCAGATTAGGACCAGAGATAGTACAAACGATTCATTAGTACGAATCTATAATATTAACATTCCGCAAACAAATTGTTGGTAAATTTACCAACGACTTGCTTGCGATAGGTTAATATTATAGATTCGTACTAATGAATCGTTTGTACTATCTCTGGTCCTAATCTGATAGTACGTACCAATGATTCGTTGTGAGTATTTTTCTCAGTGTATTCGCGAACTTTGTAGGTGTGTAATTTTATTCATATTTACAGTGCCAGACTAGAGTTAAGTTGAACAATTATGGTTTACCTCAAGGTTTTGTCTTAGGTTCATTTTGTCTCCATTATAAATTATCCAGCCAAAAGCCAATTCGTGAGCCAAAAGCAATTTGTATGCTGAAAGCCAATTCGAAAAAACATTTGATAAAGGTATAAGAAAATATTGAATAGTAGAAATACCTATCAATATTTAAACACAATAAATAATATAATTTCCGAATACACAAAAAATATGACGGCAATATTTTTTTCTCAACGAAACTTATCGAGCAGTGTACTCGTAAGTGTTGCGGCTATTTGGTTCAAGCCCCCCGCTGTTTGTAAAGCCACTGGATAATAAATGAAACTCGTTCACAGCAAGAGAAATAATTTATTAATAATAAAATCATTGCTATATGATACTATGTAATATTTATAAATTAATGTAAATTTATGACACTCGCTTAAGCCAAAAATCTGTTGATTAGCAATGCAATTAATTAGTTATTTTTTTTCACACATTTATTTTACAATTGTTACGAGTTTCTCGTGCTGTAAATATCCCTATTCTATTTTCAAACGTGGTGTAGGATTTTTGTGAAATCACTCAATCATTAAAATTTCATTAAAATCATTAAAAGTTTCAATATACAACGACATTTATTTACTACAAAAGTAAGTTATTCAAGATAGTTAGTTAGTTTCACTTATGGCAAATGTAAAATATCTTATAAGTGAGGTTATGCATATACATATACATACATACTTGAATATGGTAGTGTACCACTATCACAAAGTTTTTTTCTCTCGGCTATCCACCCGTTATGGAGTGATTTGATTTAAAAAAGTTCTTCATAAGGTGAACGCCATATATTTATAATAAGTCTATCCCTTTTGAAGTTAGCACTTTTATGTAAGTTTTAGAATATCTCTCAAAATTGCACCTCATTTTTTTACTTAAATCATGCACCTTTATAGTAAGCAATATGATTACGTTTAGTCATCACTATTCAGATCCAGGGTCTAATTATTGATTGTCTTGACTCTTGAAACTCTAAATCCATATATTTTTATTCAAAATATATATGGAGTAGTTTCGTCATATATTCATACCGGGTGACGCAATGTTGCTATTATAATAATTATTATCAAGTTGTATTATAAAGTATTTTGCCTTTAGCAATTCGCCTGCCCCTCTTCTCCCTCTCCCCATCTCATCCTTTAAGAGTAAGTCACTCTTCCTACATCTTAAGATCCCGCACTTGGATTTAATTAAAGTTTGTTGTTGAAATAGATTTAATTAAACTAATGCGAGACGAAACAGTACTACTTCAACACTCTACATATTATAGGGATGAATAATCTATCATAGGAACATCTTTAAAATATACCAATATACCGATGAGGACAAATCTCCATTGAACAACTTTGTATATTTTCAAATTACCACCGAACATTCATCTGCCTTATAATTAATCTAAAGGTGTTGACATGCTTCGATGAGTTTAGAAATCGTTCACAAATTAGTTGTAAAACGCTTTTTTAGAAATTTTCAATCCTCCTCCCAGTGGCGTAGCTAGGGTCATCTGCGCCCGGGGACATGTCACACAGTCTGCGCCCCTTCTCGAAGCCCCCAAGAAAATTTTGATATTTTTCGGTTTATACGGTTCATTTTCGAAGCATGAAGCATTATGAAGAATAATATTTGAACCCTATTTGATCTTTGTTAAAAAAAAACGCAATCCTGCATTGTGGATGTGTAATTTTGTTTATTAGTAGAATGGCGTCCCTCAATGCTCAATGGAGGCGCCAAAATCGTCTTCGCCAATTGGATTGTAATGAAGATATTTGTGGAGCTTCAAAATTCAATCTTGCAAACGTATTTGGGATACATAAGTTAGTATCAGAATAAAATAAAAACAAAAAGTTTTAGTACTTATTTTGGCGCCCCCTAATGTGTCGCCCGGGGACATATGTCCTCCCCTGCCCCCCCCCCTAGCTACGCCACTGCCTCCTCCCCATCCTTAACATATTTCAAACTAAGAAAAAAATATTGGAATATTTAATTTTGAAACTAAGAATGTATGTTATGTGTTACATGTATATGTGTTCAGTGCATTGTATATATGTGTATCATCGTGTTAGTACCCAAAAATACAAGATCATATCTTAGTTTGGGACTAGCTCGGCCTGTGTGAATTGTCTATAAACGTGTTATGTAATGCTTGTCATAGGTTAATATTAACATTCATCTTTTAGTTAGCCTGCTGGCTACTTCGTTGTGTGCTGTAATGGTATTTATGAACCACTGCTACTAGCAGACCCTACTAGCAGAATAGTTATCAGACTACATGCAAGTAATAAACCAGCACATCGTCCTCTCCGTTCCAATAAAGAATATATGTATATACCTACCTATTTATCTATTTTCACTGCAATGCAGGAATCGACATTTTAGATATGCAACAAAAGAGTATTTTTTTCATCGATTTATCGTTTCAATTCCTAATGTTTCACCGATTATTTTCTTCTAGGTGTGCTGTGTTCGCAACATGAAATGGTAAATAAAGAGGTTGTCCAAAATCACATTTTAATATTACTCATTATACCTACCTACTTATTATTATTATTATTAACGTGATATTACATTAAATAAGTAGAGGAAAAGAAGGGGAGTGGTTTATATCTATGTATTTATGTACAACCTTTTTTTTTTAAATTATGATGAAATTAAGAAATGAGCTTAATACTTAAATGTGGTAAATAGCCTTATAACAGGGTCTCCGTCTTCATTTGAAATATTCAGGGCTTGAATCCTGCTGCTGCCCTACTCCAATTTCATGATACAATCACATAATTTTAGATGATAGTGTTTTGGAGTATATAATATATCCAAAATATCATCGGTTAGATATAACTTTAAAAAACTTACCTACAATGTTGGCTAAATAAAGAACGAGTATTTATTCTACTTTGTGGAGTCTTTGGTAAAGAATATGTCACATTTCGCATATTTGTTACATGCAATTAGTCCGCTGGCTACCCCACTTTTGGGATATTCCAATACTACAGTAGTAGAAGTAATTTTAAAAGAAACTTTAGCAAACTTGTCTATTTTTAAAGTAAACTCACCCAAAATATCGAGAAGAGCACTATTTTTTTCTAGGACTCTATTATTATGAGTTTAACCCATTCGATTTATGTAAAATATTCAAAAATATTAAATACTTGTAAAGAAATAACCAATTCCCTTTATATAGGTCTCCAATATAAAACTTTCTTAATCTATAGCAATATAATCAGAAATTACATGACCAATTTAAAAATATTAAGAATTAAGATCTTCAGAACCGATACGAGATCAATTTTAGGTATATTAAGTAATATATTATAAGCATGAATACTTTTTAATCTAGATAATTTTATCTAAACGACATTTTAAATCGATGGAAAGAACATGTTCTTAATTCAAAATAATGTCTATCCGACAGAAGCGTCTTGCGATTGGTCGGGATGACATTAAAGTTTGGTTATTAAATTGAAAGCGGGAACGCTCATGTATAAAATGGAGGGAAAATAAAAAAAAGAAAACATAATACGTACCCCCTACTACCCTAAACCAAACTACCATTATAAAAATTGTATTGCGATAAAAATGGAAAAATGTAATAACGAAACAAACATTAAAATAACATATTATGCAATCGTAAATCCCCTTATTTTCTTTTTCTTCTATTGACTAGGTACCTACCTGACATCCCTTCCTATCAGTTATGGTTTTGGTAAGAAGATCCATTGCTTTTTCATATTTTTCATTCGCACTCACAATGCATAATCTGCCAGAATTTGCGATTTTCATCTTTCAATGCACCCGAATCCATTACACAAAAATTCCGCTGTCTACCCCATTTGTGGGATATGTCACGATGGTATGTATGTATTGTATGAATGAATATATTCGATTAGATTTGAAATAAAAGTTCATTATTAATAGCTACTTTTATGGTGTTTTTAATTGAGCAGCAAGTTCATGGTTCGAATTCCGCTGCTGATCTCCGTCTCTGATACAAACAGTGTTACTATTTAAAATAAGTTAAGGAATAAAATAAAAATTGTGGACAACGTGTCAAATAGTTGTGATTACATTGGTTAATGATATTTTTTCATGTGTACTGCCTAGATTTTTCATAATTTCTTTCTATGGTTGAATTTATAATAGCTGTCAACATTTTGACAATTTTAAATAAAGAATATTACTTCCCACACTTAAGTACTAAGTTATCTACCGTACAATACTCAAATTTAGAATAAAGAACAATAATGTTCGTTCGAAATTAATGATGCTAATAAAAAATTCATTTAGTACTTACTTGAGTAGGCCTGTATTATTTAAGTGGCAACACTGAATTTGAAAATATTCCTTTATGATGTAGATACTGTAAGAGAAAAATTCAATGATATAATTAAATTTAAAAAACCTTGTTCCAAAGTAGTTTAAATGTAGATAGCAAAGTAACATAAATTCGCTATCTAATCATCAATATCATCATCTTTGACATTTAAGTTCTATTCTTGTACATTCTGTTCTGGGGTTGCTGTAGCACTTAACCAATATCTACTACTAATTCTAGTTATGGCGAAAGCTGTATTTACTTTGGAGTTTAAGTATATAATTATTAAATAAGAAAAAATATAATATGTGATTATTATAATTATAAAATAGAATTGTTTTATTAGTACCTAGTAAAAGTTCAGTAGGGTTACCCTTGACAAAATCTAAACACGATCTTAATCTTAATCATACGATATACGGCCAAAAATATGCGCATACCGATCACGCGGTAGCGGAAGCGCGGTTTTTTTTTACCATAATCCCTTCGTACGTCGTACGATACCATTTCATTACAGCATGATGGAATAGATGGAAGAAATCATATTTTACATACAAAGTTTCCAACTGATACAAGCTCACCAGTGTGACACAAAATATACCTAATTATTTTTAATATTTCAATTTAACATTTTAGATGCTAACCTATATAATAAAAATCTTGAAAAATTATTGAAATTTTATTTTGTAAAAATCACCACAAGGGCCCGTTTCAGAATGACAAGTCCTACCATAATAAGAAGGTCTTTAGACTTGCCTTGGATACCTCTTCATTCTCTAGAGTTTTCAAATTTTGGGAATTTTTGTTCCACAACAACGATAATAGTATAATATATACAATATTCAAGACACAAAAACGTAAATAATGAATTACCTAATTTCGATGTCGAATTTCGAATAATTTCATAATTTGTATTATTTCAATAAACCCACAAGGTTATTGTTTATAATAGGTGTAAGTAATATGAGTAATAAACAATATGATAAAGATTTAAGTAAACTATATAATATTTTTGTTAAATCCGTCATTTTTGTAACAAAATTTCGTCACAGGTCTTCATGTGTTTGTCATACTTTTCCGACTTACTTAAAATTATTAGCATTATTATTGTTTTATTTCAAATATAACGAAATGTCAAGGTGCGCCTTGTTTAAATAATACAGTGTTGTCATACTCAAAGAATATAATAATATTCGTTATCTCATTTTCACTTGAATGATATGTCAATGATACATAACTCGTAACTAAATATTGGGTAATTATAATAAGTTCTGGGAGATGAAAAGCATTTGGCTATATACAAATTAATAAAAACACTACATGAAGTCGTAACGCTTTGAAGGGGAAACAGTTTTATTTAACCCTCTGGTTACCAGTGTGCCCGTACGGGAACATCAAGAATTTAATCTATTAAAAATCGCCTGGTTAGAAAAGAATTTATATTTAATGCGGAAATTATCTAGAAAGCTTGGTTTTATAATGTGGAATAAGAATTTTTCTGATGAAGTTATTTGATGTGTAATTTATTCTTAAACTTTGATTTTATTTATTTGGCCACAATGTCCATATTTACGATCTTTGATTAGAAAATTGAAATAGGTCCTATCATTTCATGCTTCCATATTTTATTATTGTATATTTTTGTTATGATGTTTATGAATTTAATAATACAAGTAATAACTTCACAGAGTTTGTAACGCGTCCTTAAACTGCCGATATCCTTGTAAAAACAAATGCGTCTTTCTTAAAAACGGTAAGTGGTAATCAAAAAATTATTTCACCAAAAATCATCTTTTTTTGCTTATTCATTGTACATGTAAAGAATGATTCAAGGACTCTCCAATTTAATTTGGTAGTGACAGGGTTAAGTTCAAATTTATCATCGAGTGCAACTTATTCTCCACCCGATTTCAGGTGCTTTTCCTTGAGAGTAAAAATGAAAAATAATATCTAAGTAACATTTACGTCGTTCTCTGTGTCAAACATAAATAAAACATTCAGAAATACCTCATCAGTAAGTAAAATATGTTAAATTATGTTTTTCATTTATTTTGTAAAAAGAAAGATAATTATGCAATTTAAAGCATACAATAAACTCTACACACTCATTTTACAAAAAACTACAGAAATAATCTTCCAGGAATCCCGTATGTCAAAATATTATTTTAAAATAAATTTATTTGATGAGAACTAAAAGTAAAATTGCATTAATACTCTAAAACGACACCTATACCTACATGTGTTGCGATAACACATTGAACATTTTTTCTTTCGCCCTTTAACACTTTCGGGAACACAGGATACAAACAAGCCATCTCCATTTAGAGATGTGCCAACCGAGTCACCTCTTTCCATTTTTTTTTTGCTGAGCGAAAATCAACCATGTTGACGTGTGATTCACATAAGTGAAATAAGTGTATTTTGTTGATTATTTCATACTCACCACAGATTTCACTCTGCGTCATAGGAAAATTTTGCTTTTCATTTTATTTATTCATCACACTTTGACATATCATGCAAGTATTCAATGAATTACGTACCTATATATGTATATAAATACCTACACATCTACTTCAAATAAGAATATATAAAAATGATAAATATTTAATAAAACAAAGTGCTCTACGACGATTACACTAAGTAAGCCTCATAACATACCTAATAATAAAACATATTAATATGGGTAGGTATGTATATGCCTACTTCCTATATGCGTATGTAAGAACTTAATGTAGTAGTATTATTTTTACACGTTTCCAAGTTTTTTGCCTCATTTTGTCACGAAGTAGATTTAAAAGCTTCATAGTTACTAATTCCTTTTGAGTCTGCGGTTAAAATTGTTCTCCAACTCAGTGATGAGGTACGCCATTCATTCTTAATGTATGTCTATAATGTTAATAGCTATATATTTTTTTGTAATATATATTTAAACGCTACATTACTAATGAGATAGGCAGAGAGAATCAAGCAGTATTCGTGAATATCATCAATTTTGATTATTTTCAAATATTATATTTCCGTGATTTTTTTGTCATTAAAAATCAACACTTATAATGTGATATTCTTTATGTAAAAAAATTTCACCGTCAATTCAAAACATAGGTTAGGTACCTTATTCAAAAATATAATAAAAAAATTGCTCTCGTTTTGAAACAGTGAAGTGGATTGTTTTGTGTCAGTCTCAAAAGCGGGGTTTTCATATTCTGTAACGAGAAAAGAAGAAGTATAAAAGCATCATCACACTGTGAAATACATGTCGGATACCAATAAAATATTCAAACTACTGGACACTTTGGTAATATATTGTAACTGTTTTCTCGTGATAGAAATATTTACATTATGTTTTTTTTTTCTCATTTCATGTAGGCAAAATAAGCTTTTTATTTTTTATTTATTTATTTTTATTTATCACTTGTACACGGCGTGAGCCTTTTACACGTTAAACATATAACAAATAAAAAAAAAACAATTTGACAGACGATAATAATAAAAATGATAAAAAATGAATTGGTACAAATTTATAAAAATTATTATAAATATTGCACATTTTTTCTATTAACACACTATGTCTTTCATCATCATCATTATCATCATCATCAGTTGCTCTACAGCCGGTTGTGAGCCTTGGCCTCCTCCAACATTCGCCTCCATCTCTCCCTATCTTGACATGCACTCTTCCAATCCCTGATGCCAATGATGTCCACATCTCCCTGTATACCATCCATCCAACAGAGTTTGGGTCTACCAACGCTACGTCTACCTTGTGGTCTTGTATGAAGGCTTTCTTTTGAATAATTGACTAGTTCGGTAAAAATTGACATAATTTTTTCATAAAATCAGTGAACGTTTAAAATTGTATATAAAGAAGTACACATAACAAATTATTTATATCATGTTTATATCTCTCAGTATCCGTTTGTTATTTAATTCATTTATGGGTTGTAGAATTCTTGTGAATGTTAACTTATGGATATAATTAATAAAATTGTGAGCGCAGACGACCATTAGGCAGAGGAGCTAAATACTAAAGATGACTGGCAATCCACAGCTCAAGAGAGAAAGGCTTGGAAATATATTATTTTTAATGGCAATGCCCTACAAAGGCTTTTCGGCCATCCGAAGTAAGAAAGTATAATGGGTAAAGAAAAACTACAGCACACACCAAAGTAATTCATTTTGGAAATATAAAAAAAAATAATGATTTTTTTTATGAACTGTGTAAGTTTAAGAGAAATATTATGCCTTTTACAGGTTTTTACTCTTTTTTTCATAATCAAATATCAATTTCCTTTGTCAAATCGAATTGCGCTTAATAAACACATTTTTTTTGTCAAATGATTGATGAGATAAATTTCACTGTATGTCAATAAGACTGTGAGAAAAGTATTCGCTTAAATAATCAGGAATCAATACGATCGTAGAATGATCGGCTATGTAAATTTCATCGTATGAAAGGATATAAGAGGCTGAAAGAGTGAGAGAGAGGTAGTTGGGGCGAGTCACCTAATTAGTGGATAATTGGCTGTAGGTAAGTTAGTTGTACCAGTAAGTCGTAGTAATAATATGTATGGATACTACATAGTCGAGGCTAGCCGGGGGCTGAGCCAATTAGCGAGATCCCAATTAGAGGGCAAGATGGGGCAGAAGTGATGCTTACTGCTTACGCCACCCCTCCTCCCTCATCGCGACTGCCTTGCGTGGGACTCTCAATGTATATACCTTTATCTATATACGAAATCGTATTAGTTACCAATACAAATGTTGCAAATTTGTATTGCATGAATAAGATTTATTTGAATGGTATTAAAAAACAGCAAATAACGTAATTTTTTTGCATTTTACCACTTCATGACCTGACGCCATCCACTCATTGCGGACACAACACGAATGATAAGTTTTCTTTTTATTAAATAACCAAATATAAAGTTGAAATAGTTGGAGGGTAGGTATCTTTGTTTTTGTGATAAATTCGCTTTTTTAGATTGATTATGTATGATTCTTACTGATCATAATTGTTTGACGTTGTTGAGAAAAAGACGGTTGTCTAAACTGGACCACATTTTGAGAATTTTTTACAACAGCTGCAATTAGAATCATACACATACCAATCAGCGTAAAGAGAGCGAGTTAATGCACATAAGTCAACACTATTTTGCTCATAAATCATTCATAAACAAGTTCATGGGCTCAGAAAAAAATATAGAAGTGAATAGATTTCTTTTTCAATTCCTAAATCATTCGTAAATAATGTGATGATTGTGATGATTGAACAATAAAACGATTCTGACAAAGCTGTATATACAAGGCAAATAACGAATAATGTGAATAATAATAGTTTATACTTAATCATAGAAAATAATAATTATTTTTAATATTAAATGCGAATATTTCAACAGTGAAACAGCTTAAGTCAGCAGAAATGAATTTTCTTAATTGAGAACACACTAATTAAATAAAGAGATCATTAATTAAAATAACAGAGTTGATCCTCTTCTGTATCCTATTAGGTCGTTATTGTTAACAAAATTGTCCTGGAAACATGGCAGGGTTATCAATAATCAACATAGCCAAGAAAATAATTATCTAAACAATATTATAAAACTATCTGCCTGTTTATTGTCTATCCTCTCACACCATGAGAAAAGTAGAAAAGCGGTTTGGCTCCCTTTACATTAATATAATACATGCTTTTTTCTTTTACACAAAATCCTTCTGTGCTTGAGCACTTACAAATTCAAATTTTACGGATTTCAACAAGAAGATGGATTTATGCTAGACATAACTATTTGCTTCCTCAACATTCGAACTATAATTTGATAATTTCTTAACTTAATTCACGGTTATTCTTTTAATTCATAAAATTGAAAGGTTTTTGACTTATTCATTGCATATTCTCGCATTCCTTCTTTCAAAAATATAACCTACCTATTAATCTCTTCTACTTAGTTTCCTAATTTATAATTTATTCTCTTTATATGACCTGAACATGGACAATACGTACACAATATATTTACTTATGTATTATTACATTCTTTGTTTATATATTAAACATCTCTGAACCTGTATCTATGCCATTACGGTAGCCTGAGTTACAGTGCAAGCAATGAGAGAGAGGGTTTTGTCCTCTTTGTATAACCGACAATATGATTCTATAAAACAAAAAAGTGCGGATCCCTGACTTTGAGCGTTGTAAGCAAAGCATGATAAATCATTGAAGCTTAGTAATCAGTTTATATTAATTAGTGAACAAACAGCGAGAGAGGTGGGGTGTGTGGTAGGTAGGCGGCTGATAATAGGGAGAGTGGGAGAGGGTGTATACTGAACTGTGGGGGTGAGACGGGCACTCTGAGAAGAAAATTAGAGAATTTAAATCGACGTTATGGTAGTGATATTTTGATGGGAGTCGGATTGCAGAAATTCGTTAGTATGATGACGACATCACATGTAACAAACATAATTCATATGAAGCTTCCTCTCTGTGGATTAAAAATGAGACTTTCAGATTAAGTAACAAGCCTCTTTGCTGAATTCATGATAAGTACCTTTTAACATTTAACAGTTATTCGATGATCTTTGATAAGTAAAGTATTTCTTCCAAGGGGTATTAAGACGATTTCCGTATGGATGTTGTTTTGGGCACGTGGAAAGAATGAATGAGGACAGAATGACTAAGAAGATATATTTGGCTGAGAGGAATGGTGCTCGGAGACGTAGACGTCCGAGGATTAAATTTCAAGATCATTTAAATCAAATCCTACAGGACGGTCACGTGTTGAGCACATTGAACAGGAGAGCATGCATGAGGAATTGTATGACAGTGACGGAAGCGAAAGATGTATGCAAGGATAGAAGGAAGTGGCGCTCGATCCTTTCTGCCTACCCCGCGAGGGAAGCGGCGTGATGGTATGTATGTATGTATGTTGTTGGTGAGAAACCTTCAGAAATCCTGTGACTTGTGAAAAAAATGTTGTGTTGAATCTGGAAGATATAAGATTTCCATCCATCAAGTATAAGAGAAGACCCTGATAGAATTTTCATTAAGTGATAGGTGTACAAGTTTAACTGTGTTTCATTACATTTAATCGAAATACTCTGTTTGAAAACACATTATTATTACATCTCACAAAGTCTAAATAACAATAATAATTGATTCGAATGAAACTCCTTTGTTCAAGATTTCAGAGGAAATCATTATTAATTGTTTTAAATATGATAACTATCTTAAGAGTTACATAAATGTAGGTATCTAATTGAAAATTATACTAGTTAGTGGTTTAAATACTTCTTTTGTTTTTAAATGCGTGTATTATATTATGTTTTGAATACAAAGTAGAAGGATTTAAAGTAGGTATATACAAAATAATCTCAAAGCAAAAAATATTAAAAAACTTTTCCAAGATGTTTTTATATTACGGGACCTATGTTCAGATTTGATTTTATGTTTTTCCATAATGCTGAATATCTTAAAGTGAGTAGATATATATGTAGGTACATCTGTACTATCTTAACACGTATGTTGCTTCCTGGGAAACCCTATTCGCTAATGATTCTAGGAATAATATATTATATTACTAACATAAATACGTACATAGGTATGAATCTTTTATTAATATAATATTGTCAAGCATTCGTATTATAAAGAGTATGTCGGAGGGAGGAAATCCATACTAGCTATTACAAGAAATGTCACTAATAAGTAATGCTGGTCCATTCTTTTTTACTATACCTCTTCATCTCGCATGATTGTTTGTTAACAACAAGGAATTATTTAGTATCAGAGATGATTGTGCGTTGTGCGTCATTGTTTTGGCGATTTATAGATTTTTTTCAATCGTCATCAAATTATACTACTACTACTAAACCAAAAGAAAGTAAGATATAAAATGTCTTCATATTTTCGAACAATTGCTTTTTACAGGACACTAAAAAACTTACAAAAAAGAGTGGGAGACCAATTGTTTGCCGGGTGCAAATTTGATCACAGAACTAATATTATCGTCATTTGAATTCGTATTATTATTCTTGGACAACAATATTTAATTTATTCATTAAAACCACAAAATGTAATAAAATGTTTACAACGTAGACGAACATGCCATCAGAAAAGGTTTAACAAGAACTACAGCATTATGTTTATATTTTGTGAATGTTGTTACAAATTTATATAGAATAGTTTTCCTTTGACATAGTATGAGTAATACATACTTTTTCGATCCCTCTATGTACTTATTTAATAATAATAACCTGCTTAGTATAAGTAAATGTATACAAATACGTACAAACCTATGTATTATAATACGTACATATAATTATATTGTATTCTACTAATTACGTCTAATTATCCTATTTTAATTGCTACGCCCAATACAAATAATTTTCTTTACAACTTTAGAAATGGGTGACACCACGTTTGATCGTAAAAGTTCTTCTTGAAATCAAAACATTTTATTTTGTTAAGCTTTACCTAATATTGTGCGATTAATAATGTCTTCTTACTGCATACTTCGTTTAAGTTACCAAAAATACCTGGCAAGATTTTTCAAACAAATCTGATATGCACATAATTATTTTTTGAGTCGACGTTAATATAGTTATGTTAAATCCATATTCTTTACTTTTTTTGACTGATATTGCTCATTGAATAAGACACTCTAATACAATATTATTTTGAATGCAAAGAGAACAATGTTATATATGAAAGTACTCATCATTCGTCAATCCATGACTCACGCCACCCATTTTGAATATTTTTTTACGAACAGTAAATTTATTTTGTGTAATGAGATCTCTGACAATCTCACTTTAAAAGACTTCAGGATTTATATAAGGAAAAATCTTAACGTATCTTCAATACCAAGTTGTAAATTTGAGGAGATTTTGTGTAGGTTTATCTTTTGGTCACCATAATGCAAGCGACACTACACAATTTACCTGATCCGTAGAGTAATTTAAAATAATTAGTGAGTGTATCACACTATAACATCTACAGTCAAACTTCCATTATAGCAAACGCTTTTAATTTATTAAATTAAAAGAGAGATGCATTAATTTGCTATTGAAAAGAAGTGATAAATATATTTTTAAATATTTTTAGTTGAAATTGTGACACAATTTTTATTGATTTCAAAAGAAAAAATATCTTCTTCTATGAGTGTTTTTTTTGGAAAAGTTTTAACGTTACCATGAAGTAAGCGAAATGATATTGTGATGTTACTTTTTGCGCTTTGTCGCTGGCTAGAATACTTGTGCCTGAATAACTTCATTCTTACGTAAAGAAGTTTAGGAAAGACAGCTATTGTAGAATATACCTAATCATTATGAAGATATCGGATTGTAAGTAATGATGATATATCATAATGATAGAAGTATTCAATATAACTAGTTGTGTGTATGTATGTATGTGTCTATAACTCACTAGCAAAGCATATTTAATGATACAATAACATAGTACGAGTACCTATGTATGTAGGAGTAAATCTTGGTGATTAATATATACAGTATGCTGAACACAATTAAATAGATAGGTGAACGTGTTTAGGGTTGTCTTATATAGAAATACGGGAAAGGGACAAAAATAATTGCTAATAATAAGAAACTAACTATAATTAATGAATTATAAAAAAATGAACTATAATGAATTGTATAACTGTTATTTTTATGACACTGTTTTATTTCGTTATATTGTTACCAATGTACAGTGAAGAATAAAATAACTAATTAATTTAACTATATTTACTATTCACAATGCTTTTTTACATGAGCTCCTGTCTACCGCTTGTATACATATTAATTGTTTGTTTATTGATGAAAATAGTAAAGTTCCAAGAAATCATAACATATCAAATAAACTTTCTCACTATGAATTAAAATAGGTTTAAAATGAAACACTGTATTATTTTCACTAAGAATAATATTTGATTCAGAGGCCTTTCGAGTAGACACCCATCATCAGGGAGTTTTTATTAGAAACGAAATACAAGTAATAGTGTCTTATTTTAAATCTATTAAAATGAACTTTCACAAAGTTATTCCAAGTACTGTACAATCATTATTTTATTAAGTTTATACTGAACTCTTTTACTTATATTTTATATTTAAATATATTATTTACAGTGATGCCTTAAATATCATTTTACAAGTTTATCACAAACTTTTTGCTTTTTGAAGAGAGTTATTTAGTTTCTTTATTAATATTATGTCTTTGTTTTAGTCATAATTAATTTTTACTAAAGATGAACGTATGTCTGAAAAGGTTTTGATTTTAATATATCAAATAATTGAAAGTAAACAGCGTTTTTTTTTTAAATTTATAATATTTTATAATCTAAATTTATTAACAAAATTGTTACTCTCACCAATTATTTTTATTAATAAGCACACACAGTATGAATACAAACGGGGATATTTCTGAGTGTTATAATTATTTTAGATTTTGTAATACTTTTGTTGTATTATTGTTAGCCCAATTACAAGTGCAATAAACCTAGTGGTGAACTAAGTAACAAGGAGATCAACAACAGCACTTCGCAAATTACCAAATAATGTATCATTATCATATAAAAAATATTTCTATGAATGAAGAAAGTTGAAATTTATCAACCGTCAACCCTGTTTATAGGTTGGTATCCAACAACATGCTACACATATTATATGTACCTATATAGCACTGGCTGAACAGAAACTGATGATGATGATGCTGATAACAATAATAATGACAATGTTCATGATGATGATGATGGGACTCTAATTAAGAGATCAATCAACACGATATCTAATTAGTACAATAATAATAATAATAATAGTTATAATACTTGAGAACAATGATATATCATTGTGATTACTACTAGCTATATGTAGGTATATTCAAACACAACTAAAATTTAAAAGACGGGGTTGACTTGACGAAATTGCTATATGGCAATGAGTACAGTCACCCTTTCTGAACCGATTGGTTGAGAGACGTAAAGAATCATGTGGAATGATGAATTTCGCCGTCTAACTAACTCAGCTTGAGTCGATTAGTGATAGTCGGGCATATACATAAATAATCTCTCTCTGTCCTGCGTAGTTCATATCTTGTGATTGAATTATACCTATCGAAATTCACATCACAAGTTTTCAAATAGGTTAATTTTCCCTCATGAGTTTTTGAAAAATTCAGTTTATAATAGATAATATTACATTTTATGTTACATGTACCTACATATGATAACCGTGTCTAAAATGAATGTACAAAGTTTTAGTTAGATTTTTATAAAAAATGGGAGTCTTATTTGGTTCTTGGATATTTTATTTATTTATTTATTTTTATTTTACAACACACGGCGTGAGCCTTTTACATGTTAATCAAGCAGTATAACAAACAACAAACACAAACAGATACAATAGTCAAGAATACATTATTACATAGATTTGAAGTGAAAAATTAATGAAGCAACAGTCAATAATAAAAAAAGGACAAAGCAAAACAAAAGAAGTCAATAGGAAACAAAATGTCAACGATAAAAAAAATTGCATTAATTACATCAATTCAAACAAGCATGAATATGTCAAAATAATAATAATAAAAAAAATCCGATCAGAAAGATAATAATTTGATAATATACAATTAGGATGATTAGAATGTCAATAAATATAGTACAAAACAAATTATATTAATTAGATTATTAAAAAAAAGAGTGGTATGGTATATAAATTAATATAATAATTAATGTGTATATTTTCTTTGAGGTAGCTATTGTTGGAAGTATCTATACTAATACTATGGATGAGTCGGGGGTGTATGGGTGTAAGAGTGGGTACCGGGTATACATATAGATATGTATATAATATATTTTGTGGGATGAGTTTCGCCTCTGTTTACTAGCTCTAATGAAAATACCGTAATTGGCATCTGATAACTCGCCTAATGAAACAATGCTTGGAAATGTAATATCTCGCTCTCCTCTAATACTTACTTACGATTTCACCTCCTCAACTCCCACTTTTCTTTCCAATTCTCCCCAGGACTTCACAAACCTCTAGATTACTATTACTTCTATATGCATGTATTTACAATCTTCAAACCAAATCTGTCATCATTTTATGCAATTGAAAGGTTTGTATTTATATGTTTACATTGATTGTATTTTCTCCGCGAAGTCCCTGGTAAAGAAGGTATCCACTATTTTTTGTTACTTTTCTAATATCCTGTTAAACCCAAGTAATCATATAACATCACGATTAAAACATTTAATATTTCAATTCAACCCATGTTGAATGTCTTAATTTTATTGACATAATGAGGACGATCTGCATGTCCATTATACATAGGTAATTTGTCCGCTGGCTACACCGCTTGTAGATACACAGGGAAATAGTATTTGTCTTTATATATTGTTTGATGATAAAACGTATATTTGTTTATATTTTGTTCACTTATACAAATTAATATAGCACTGAACATTAAACACCTAGGTGAACATAATTATAAATAGTCAAATCTACTGAAAAAGGTTAAGTGTTAATGTTGTTACAAAAAACAAATATTTGTTATTTTATTAAGTATAATTCTTGCGAAGAACTAAAATAGAAAAGCTGTTTAAAATTTTATTTGCGTGCCTATTTCCTTTTTTGCAGGTGACTCCTACACAGATAGAAAATGTACAAATACCTACTTTTAAATCTCTCTCACTCTTTTAATGAAAAATAACTATAGTAAAAATAAATATGATGCGACATACCTCATCAGTGTGCTGAGCATGCTTATTATTTTCTAGGATAAAATTTTTACGAATATCTAGCGGCGAAAGTTGGAGACTTATTCCTATCTAATAAGGTTATTAAAACAACAAACAAGAAATATTTTTTTCAGCACAAAGTTTCATATTAATGTCTTATTAGTTATTAGTGTTTGTATGCTAATGTTTCAATTATAATCCGTGAGTTTATTTTCGGGTTAATTAGTGAGCAGGTTGGTTTCTTGATGTATTGTTTTTAATTAGCTTACCTGAGACTCAGCCTCAGTCATTAGTGAATCTAATACAAATACAGGGACATTCACAACTTTTTAAATGACAATATTTTTGTAAAAATATATTACTATGGAATTACTTCATTTCAAATTGACCCACCTCACACCCGGATATCTCGGGAGTCATATACCCCTATTTATCATCACATTCAAACCAAAATTGTCCTCACGGAGGGTCATTGGGCAAGCCTGAAGGGCCGGATGGCCAAAACCAACGTCTCGGGAATTTTTTTCTAGTTTAATTTATAAACATCGAAGAACAAATTTGGCGATGAATTTTCCGACCGATAAGGCAATGGTCTCTTTCAATTTGTTTGCTCAGAACTGAAATATTTTCTCTGTCATACAGGGAATGTATTGCCTAAATATTGAGGCAACGAATATTCTATAGTTATCTTTTGTTTCTTTAATTGTTTTTGTTTTAAGTATTGTAAATATAATATTTAACTACATTGCATTGGCCAAAAGCTCTAATTTTGTGCAAAGTAAATTTAAAGGGAATAATAATAATAATAATATGTTATTTACAGGACATTGAAAACCTTGCAAAGAAAAGTTTGTGACTTTTTACTCTCCATAGACTTCACTGAAAACTATAAGCCAAAATAATGGAAAAAAAGTCAGATAGGTATAACCAGGTAATGATAATTATCAATCGACCCAAGTTTCACAAGCAGGATGAAATATAATTATGTACCTCATCAATATAATATGTATGTATACAATTGATAAATCAAATAAATACAATATATTTTCAATTCACCCTGTATTTTGTAGGGTGTTAAACAACCAATTAGCAGTGAGGTAACGGTCGAGACTAAGGGATGAGGGTGTGTGGGAGAAAGAGAGGGAGGGAGGCTGGGCAGGTATAGAAATAGTATGTAATAAAATAACATAGAATATGAAGGATGTGGAATATGGGGAAACGAAAGCAACCGGCATTTTGTAAATAGCCCAATAGGCTTATTGCTTAAAGACTAGAATAATATTTATGGATAAGTCAATAACATGAATGCTTTGCGATAGACTCGGCTTTTGTATTTTATTTGCATTGTATTTCATTTGAATGTATATTTCAATGAAATTGTTTGTAATCAATGCACAGTAAAGAATAAACAAATAAATAAAATAAATGCACCAATAATATAACGTGTCTTTTCTAATGAATTAAAAGTCTCTTACAAAGATGAAAGTGATAATCTCGCCACTGCATATCGTCTTAGTATTTTAAATTTTGTATAGATTTGTTAACGTTGTTATAAAATTATGATGTGCAGAAAGAATAAAATAAATTCCAGTTATCATCTTTGATATATTTATCTTTGGTTGGTGTTTGCAATTTAATATCCATATACTTGAGATTGACCGGGAACACCATCATTGGTTAGTCATAAAAAAAATTAACATCCCAAACTCTAGGCTGTTTGTAAAATAACATGTTGAATAAATTCATTATTTAGTCCTACAAACACTCTGACGTTTGTGTATAGATTATTAAAAAAAGGCTATTTTTAGGAGCCAAGAGTCCCAGAATCTACAGTAATGAAAATAGATGATAGAGAGAGATGAGACAAAAGTGAGAGTAAATATATATCTAATGTTTCTAGTATCAAATTATTACGTATAAATTACATATCTACATGCCAGAAGATGCCATAACTGCTTCTTCGTGTCATATTCTTATCCAATTATATCACACTATGTCATTACAAAATACCTTACCTCATATTTACACATGGTGATTTTAATTTTCAACTATATTCTGATTAAGAAATGGTCTCTCATTCTTGTCCGTAAGTTTTCTAGTGTCCTGTAAAAGGTGGGTGTTCGAAAAAATAAAGACATTTTACACCTTAAATTTTGCGATGAGGTTTGTCACCTAACCTGAATGTCTTAATTTTTGTTGGTATATCGAAGACGCCTTGCATGTTATTAAATGCAGCTGGTCTGCTGGCTACCCCACTTATAGGATTTGCCATGATGGTGTTGTAGTAGTAGTAGTAAGTGAGCCACCCATTCTGATATTTTTATGACATCTAGAGGATCATCATTCATCAACTACATTACAGGCAATCCGTTAGCTATCCACTTTTCATGATGGTAGAGGGCAAGTGGGAGATATCGTGATATCTCAATCTTCGATTAAGACTCTTTGCTGTAAGTTTTCGAGTGGCTTGTAAAGGAAGAAATCTATGAATTTAAATTTTCTTATTTTTAATCATCCTGTAGGTATCGCATATCCTCCTCAAATGATGGATATATGAGCAGCTTGTTAGTAAGGAAGTATAATAATAGTAATGATATACCCTATATCATATCATAGATATGCAGGTATAATATTTTATCGTCATCAGATTGATCGCTTAAATATTTTAACCTGTTTTTGAATACATATGTACGTTAATAATAATACAAACATTTTATGGGCTCATTTGGCAGATAATAAACATAAAAAATAATATGAAAATTTATATTATTATGTAATTATATCATGGATAATAAAATTTCAAACTGTATTTAATATTTATTGGGAAAATATTTATAAATCAAGTATAATAATATGGAAGCATGTGTCAGTACGTTTTCTATTTTCTCTAAAAGTCTGTTCAATAATATTCATAGTAAATGACGCTGATTATAAGCAAATTCTACATGTTATCATAAAAATACTAAAGGCGAACTCATAAATTTCAATTAAAGTTAGTTACTTAATTAATTTCATTTTCATTTTGGGAATTTTCTTTTATAACATGCTTGCATCGTGATAGTAATGTAGAATGGCAATGAGTGGGACTGAACCCGGAATCTCTCGATTTGAATTCTGAGTCTCCAACATCATGCTACCGATCGCATTATAATATGATTTCGAATTAATAAACCGATTTTCATAACATGCTAGTGACGTCGGATATAAATGCTAGTAATAATAAGGACAATGATTGGCGATAGTTTGTGTGTGTGTGGCTATCAAACAGAAAGTGATATCATTATTAGATGTCTATAATACATAAATATATCAACTGAGAGGACCTTCCGATGAAATTTCAGCGGATTTTATACGTGGGATAAAATTATTATAGCTGATAAAAATGTACAGGTGATAAATTCATATCAAGCAAATTATGTATCCAGATATTTTTATTTTATTCTATATAATAATTAAGATGACAGAATATTCCTTGAGAAACCTTTGGCGTTATCACGTGTTGTCTAAATTTTCCCATTAATATAGAAAACTTCTTATATCTGAATTTATATTTAATGGATAACTTTCGGGTTCGATTCCTCCCGCTGGCGAACTATTCAACCGCAACAC
Source organism: Athripsodes cinereus (assembly GCA_947579605.1). Taxonomy (NCBI): domain Eukaryota; kingdom Metazoa; phylum Arthropoda; class Insecta; order Trichoptera; family Leptoceridae; genus Athripsodes; species Athripsodes cinereus. The sequence goes on from OX388310.1 coordinate 19,872,537, forward strand.
ATGCATATGTATTGCTTATTAGGAGGTATTTGGACTGCGCTTGCATTTGTAAAAAATATAGATTCATTTGTAAAAAAAAATGTAAGGCTTGGTGCTTTTCAAGATAGGTTGGGGAAGAAAATAAAAGAATACACTACGGTTTAACCTAATGATGACAGCGGGAATTACTAAAAACCGTGTCGCGACTAATAAAGTCAAGTGGATATACTATATGAAAACAGTCGCTTATATCTGAAATGATCAAAAATGAATTTCCACCAAGCACTGTCGATACAATTGGAAATATCTTTTCAATCACCCTTTTTATATTTTTCATTTCCATAATTCATAAATAATTAAAACGCTCTTATATTTTCACTATATTTATTTCATTTTTCATTTCCAATTAAACACATTTTTCTACATATAAAATTTTAATGAATACAAAAACATTCTTAATTTTCAAACATAATGTATTTTTACTACTAGGTACTATCATAAAAATGTCCTAAATCCTTAGAAAAGAAGTGGTTTGTAAAAAACTTATTGACGATCGGAGCTTTCACCTTGGGCATCCTCAGGGCAAGATGTTCTTAAAATGTTTAATGTTTTTCTATAAAATTTAAATTTTATATTTTAAATTATTTTCGCAACATTAAATCACACACATTGAATTTAACCTTTTTCTATAAATATTTATACATTCAATTAAAATTTGCATAAGGTGTAATATTTGGTTATAATGTTTTTATAATATAACTGAATTTACCCGATCATAATAAAGTTAATAACAACCTTTCATTAAGTTTATTGAGCTTATACAAACAACATCGGCATCCTCTTTAGGAGAGTTGATGCAATACACATCATAAACCTTTATAAAATTAAATGATTTTAGTATTATCACAATATACAATTTTTAAAAATAATTATTAATTTTTTATATAATAGCTAAATGTCTCAATCGTGATGTTTGATGAATACCTGCCATTTACAGAACACTTGAAAACTTTGAGAAAAGAGCGGGAGAATAATATTCTATTCTTTGTTGGGTACACCACAGAACAAAATTAAACACATTTTTTTAAAAGATATATCTGGGTTTGTTATAAACCCAAATACAACCTTATACACCTTTCACACTAAGCTAAAAGCTTGTGCCGTGAAAGGGGAGTTTGCCGGCACCTGGGATCGAACCACGGACCCCTTGTTCTGAAGGCCGAACAATTTATCAATATTTCATCGGCAAAAGTCTTTTCAATGTTACCTACATCAAATATATCTAGTGCATCATTATTTGTAATCATGGATAGGAATCAAGAAAGGAAATTGATGTTGTGTACTTATATGAAGATAATTTTTTTATAATTCCACCACACCTCCATTAATTAAATACACCAGCCGCCTCTGATAAGAGCATACTACATGTGTGTGTTGTGTATCCTATTTCCTTTTATCTTTCCTTCCTACTTTCATTTCTCTTTTGTTCCCCTTTATTTCCTTTTATTCTCCTTCTACATTCCTCCCCGTTGCAGCTATGAAAGTTCATTAAGTAAAACTGCAGTTGTTGCATCTAAATGAAATAAAATTAGTTTATATTACGTATAATGTTTGTTTGTTATTAAAATAAGCCGTTTCGGTGTTGTTTGATTAAATTTTTAGTAAATTAAATATATAAAAAGTAATTAGATACAAAATTATAAATTAGGTAGTGTAGTTATACCTACAAGATTATCAAAATTGTGCCAAATGTGAAATTTCTGATAAACTTCATCAATTTAAAAGTATCTATGTATCTATCTCAATCCAGTTTGTTGGAAGTCTTACGGCTTTTACCAAATACTCTCATATCTTATTATTGCCAGAAACTTGAAGGTACTGCAGGGTTACTCTTGACAAAATCTAAACACGATCTTAATCTTAATCATACAACACGCGAAGTGACTATTGGCCAAAAATACGCGCATACCCATCGCGCGGTAGAGGTAGCGCGGTGTTTTTGACCATAGCCCTTCGTGCGTCGTATGATCAAGATCAAGATTAGATTAAGATCGTATTTAGATTGTGTCAAGAGTAGCCCTGCTGTTGTAGAAAAGAGTGGGTACTAAATTCCGGCATTAAAAGTTCGAAGCAGGAACAGTAATGATTTTTCGAGGGTTTGTGCATTTATATTGTGAAAAACTATATTAAAGATTAAAAAAATATATTTTTAACATTAACACTGTTAATTTTCATAGTGATAATCATAATATCTCACGCTTTGCCATAATAAAAATTTAATATATAAAAAATATAATATCTCGAGCGCAAAATAATATGACATAATCAAGAAAACTTTCCCTTGATAATGCTATTTTCGAATAAAAATTTCGCACCTCGACGAAAGCGCTCGAGATATATACCTAATAATACGAGATAGTACTTCATCGATCAAATGAAAAAAACATGAGTAATTTGCGATCTTATTGTCTGTAAGCAATAACTTTCAGCTTACCAATATAATCATCACTGTGCAATCTAAGCTGCGTTATTGTTTGAGACATTAAAAAAAATTATATCATTAATATTTTATTTTTAATTGCATGAGAATAACAAAATATCATTTAGTGCAGTGGTTCCCAAACTTTTAAGTTCGCGTACCACACACGAAATTATAAATCAGTAACGTACCACTGAACTGAATTTAAAAACGTTTTATCTAATTATTTACTGTGTATGTTCTATGGCCATGGCTGCTTGCGTATCACCTTAATAATTGTCGCGTACCACTGTTGGTACGCGTACCATAGTTTGGGAATCACTGATTTAGTGCTATAAAATTTATTCCATTCATGGATTTAAACAAACAATTAAAGTTTTTAATCATTTTCATGTGGGGTTAGATGAAAAACGAACTCTAAATGAAACCATCATTATTCACGTTGGTTCATTCATACAATTAGTAATTTATTCACGAGCATTTTTAGTAATATAAGTATTATCAATAACAAGTAAATAGTTTATTAAATAGTAAAAAAAAATACGATAATAATTGTAATAAAATAATAAGTATTATATGGACACCCTCCCTCATATAACATCGTTCTCCCTCCCCATTGCCCATCCCGCAACTCAACAACAGCATCAACTAATTATTGCCCGATGGTATCTGCTAATTGGAAGAGCATTTCTCATTTATGGATAGTCTCCCCTCCCCTCTACATTCTCCTTTTCTCTTTTCTCTCCACTCATTTCCCGTTCCAGCCACTACATTCCCACCTTCTTGTTCTCTTCTGACAAGTTCTGGGAGAATACAGGGTTCTCAAAATATTACTTGTATTTTCATTTTGAATAAAACTCGTATTTACGAAAGCTAAATTATTTAGAACAGTTCTTGTAAATTTGTTGATCATTGATATATGTATGAGGGCTCTAATTGAATTTATTGATAATTTCAGTGATTTCATGATATTCTACATTTTCTAGTATTCTCACGTATAAAAATTCGTATGAAATTTAAAATAAAACTATTTCTGGAATTACTTTTTAAACATAATCAGGTATTTATTACGTCGAGTTTTTTTACGTCGAAAATATTATTTAGCAACCGTCACTTCTGCATATCAGATGTTTTAGGCAGTTTTTAAACAACTAATGTGCTCTTTACACAAAGCTTAGAAACTATAAGTATTCTTTGATTTTCTGAGAATTCACTAGGTAACTCCTTTTGATTTCCTTTTTTTCAACATGTTATGTTTAATTATACCAAAAAATCTTTTCATTCAGAGATAGTTTAAGTGAAAAATCTGATAAAATTTAATGAGCATCGAAATAATGGTAAATAATAGTTAGATTACTTTGAGCCATTTGAAATATAACTCACATACTTTTTTTATCAATATTGTAACTATGGTGTTTAAATTATGCATATTATATGAACAATTATTGTATCATACCGAAGAATTTAATGTACATAAACTAAAATAAAGTTTTGAAAAGTAAATCTTGTTTCTGTTATTCCTATAGCCTTGTCCGGGCCGCTTGTTTGGCAGGTTATAACAAGGTATTAAGGAATCAGTCTCACCCCAGCGGACACCTTTATATATCTGCCACCCTTTCTCCCAACCGCCCACTCATGGACATTCTATATCCAGACTTCTTCACAAGAATAAATAGGCGTGTGGAAGTGGCGCTTTATATCAAAGATAATTGTTTATCAAAGACAGTTTGATTATAATAGAGGTTAATCTTAAAAAAAAATGCAATCAATTTTTTGTCTTATCGTATGGAGTCTTCGGTAACAAAGAAGTTTTTTTAAGTATTAAATAAGTTTAAGTAGCAAGTTTCCATAAAATCTCACTTATAAGACAATTGACACATACAAATCAGTGATGATACGATGACCCAATCTGAATGTCTTATTTTTGCACTGACAAAGAGACGACGACTGACATGTTTCATCTATGCAGTTAGTCCGCCGGCTACCCCACTTGAGGAATATCCCGTGATGGTATGGTTGTAGAAGTTTTTTTGATTAAATAATAAATATCCTTATATAAAATCTTTTCTTGTTCCTGAATATAAGTAAATTATATGACTAAATCAATGCTTTGAAATATGTCATAATAGAATATTATAGAGAACATGTCATATTAAGATATGTTTTCTATCATAATTCATTCGATTGCGGGTGCATTGCAATGAAATAACAAGAATATAGAAGATATATCGCTTTGAGTTGATGGTAATGAATAGATCTCTCATTTTTTCTGTAAGTTTTCAAGTGTCCTGTAAAAGACAGATATTCGTAAAAAAAATCCATTTAACAACTGCAACGATGGTTCTTATTTGTATTGACACATATATACCTAATAACTTGCAACTGAAATTTCAAGAAAATAGAACGCGATGCTTCTTATCTTTGAACATACGTGTTTTTATGTTAGATCATGTTTTCTAAAGAACATTATTAGTTGCATAATAAATCGTTAGTCGATTTTTGCTCGGGAAGCTATACTTATATACATGTCCTATTCTTTCTCATAATATATATCATCATCTATCTCACTCTGACTTCCCATTTGGCGAAATAACTCGGACAATTTCATTTGTGTTTTTTTTCCCGACACCATGTATTAATAATGCTGTCGTGAACTGAAATATTATTTTTAAAAATAGAATATTTATTTTATGATTTGTTTGTTTTCAAAATACGGATTCCTTTTATTTTCATTGTTTCAATGTAATTATTATTTGCTGATAGAAATAATATTTTAATAACTCTGTTTCATACCTATAAAAACTATATTGAAATAATTATTTACTTTCCCATAATTAATGGCACAAAATTAATTTAGAGTAGATTCTTGAAAAAGGTTTTATTTAAAAAGTTTTGTAAATACCTACTAAACTTTTACTGGATGCTCGAAAACTTTACAGAAAAGAACGGATATTCATTTGTATTACGAGAACTTTTTGAATTTCAAAATACTATTTTATGATAGAATATTTTGTGGTGAGAAATCATTTAGCAATAGTAATAAAATTACTCGAAAGAAGTATCTATTTACCTGTTTGTTCACAAGAAAAACGTTAGTGGGTGAAAGAAAATAAATAATATTTTTAACAGTTTTTGTATAAAGATGTAATTCTACGCTAGTTTTATCATTATAATAATCCATTAATACGATATTCCGCCGTAATAAGACGCCGCGACGTTGTGAATTCGTTTACGGAGCATCAGCAGCGTTGCAAACGACATAACGGAATAGCGTCGCGGTGCATTTTCTCCGTGTTATCGTTAGTTAACGGTTAACGATGGGAATAATTACTTTTGTTCGACATGTTAACGATAATTTCTTGCTGCACACAGAAGACGAAATAATGATGATCACAGAGTTTAAAAGTGTATTAGTTTTTCCAACAAAACCGTTTTAATTCGAGCTAACGAATATTGCACTCCTTTACTGCAATAAGCTTTTAAACATTTTCTGTTGATTACACAGTTCTATTATTGATAGGTACACTCTTTAGAAATCTTATAACTCTATGATTATAAAAGTGTAGGTACCTTGCATATATTTCTCTTTACTGTATTTTCACAAAGAATCAAATATTTTATAACATCAATTAATAGAGTTGATCTCAAGTTTTTGGATTTCTATGTTAAAATCTCGTATTTCGAATTATAGACATATGTACGTTTATTATTACTTCAAATGTTTTTATAGGCAAACATCATTAAAATTTATAAAAATAACATATTTCAACTATAGATGCATATTTGATTGTTTTCATCTCTTAAATTCAAATTTACTAAATTACTAGCAAACCAAAAAAAGTAATGATTATAAATAGAGTTTTCCACAATGTGTCAAATTCTCACTTTAAATTTTAAAAAGTGTGCGACTAGTTTCGACACGTAAGTATCAATCCCGAATTGAAATTGAAAACTCGAGAATGCTGAAACTGGTAGCAGACCTCTTAAAATTTAAGGTGATAATTTAATATACAGCGGAAAACTCTTTTCATAAACATGTCGCGTAATTATCACATTGTGAAGCCAATAAAATCCAAAATATTAAAACATTATATTAATTTGTGAGTTTCCTCCAATTAAAAAATATAAGCTTTATTTCTCTCCCATCCCCTTTCCATATAGAGGGGGAGAGGGTATAGTGGGTAGTAGTAGCTAACAGCTGATATTGGAGTCAGAAGTTGAGGGGTGGCCTAATGGTTTTTCCATTTCCTGTCTGGCGCGGGTTCGAAGGAGGTGGTCACTCACTTTTAGATAACATCTATTGCTTTATGTTATGTACCTACATACTAAAGTAGAAATATAAAGATTCTGAAACATTTCAGATTAAAAATAAAGTCAAAAATTCCTTTCGTTCAACTATTATGTCCACATCTTTGGACATACGACAGAAGTCACCTTTAGGCATTTTTTGTAAACGTAATATGCCTATTCACTAAATTGAGGCCAATAAAGTATTATTGGCTTATTTAATATCTAAAAACTTTCTCTCTTTATTGAAAACAAATTTCAGATTTGGAGTTTATTGGTCGTATGTTTTTTTTTTGTAAACGTTATATTGCAGAGTTTAAAATATCAAGGATTTTATAAAAATCTGGCAAATTCATACTCAAACATTATAAGTTGAAATTTTTCATAAACACCCGGAATTTCCTTATTTATTTTATGCCATACACAACTTTGTGAACTTGTGGTAAAGATAATCCAATAATACGAGAATGTGATATAGTTATTGAGTACCTATCTTCTATTTTATATCTTATTATTATAAATTGTTAAGTGTGTGAATACTCGAAAACTGACCGGTCAAAATAAATAATATCCGAATTTTTCTTAAATTAATATTTTTCCTAAAAATTCTGAACAAAGAAAACAATAGAAGTTTTGTCCGAGTGCATCTTTTTCAACGTTGCTTTTCTGTTATAAATTCGATATTTGTTAGCAATTCTTTACACACCAATATATTATTTTTTAACATTAGTACGAAATTCTTCTAGGATGGACATGTGCTAATCACATTCAATAAGAGAGCATGCATGAGGAATTGTATGAGGAAATGGCGCTGTAGTTCTGAATTCAACCATGAATTTTTCACAAAACTCTTCAGGTATTGTGATTGACTCGATGAAAGTGTTAGAAAGCAATGAGCCAAATAAGTCAATTAGATGAATCTACTGCCATTTATAATAAAGAAGTCTTAATATATAAGTCTCAGATATTTATGTCCCAACAATGTAATTGAAAATTATGTCACCGCAAATACATTTTTTATGCTTACGCTCTCCGTGCTGTTTCATGTTCAGACATAAGTGTCGTAGTTACATTAACTTTTTCATTACTTTAAAATTCCATAAGTGGCAAATACTAACTGGTCTGTGCATATTGCGTGTACACAATATAAACAGGTAGTTGGGCTATCTTGGGAGAAAGTAACACCTCTGCAACAATAACAAGTTGAGGAGACCTTTTCCACATTATGATCCTGTGGGGAGATTAGAGGAATGAGTGGATGCAAGAGGAGTGTTGTGGATAGAATGCGTGTTAATAAATTGAGATGGTTTGGTCATGTGGAACGAATGGAAGAGGAAAGAGTGACAAAGAGGATATACTTGTCTGAAAGGAGGGGTGTAAGGAAGCGCGGGCGTCCGAGAACTACATGGCTGGATCATGTAGATTAAATTCTCAAGGACGGCCGTGCTTTGAGTAAAAGAAATCGACTGCGTGCATGAGAAATTATATGACTGTAAAAGAAGCGAAAGAAGTTTGAAAAGACAGATCTATATGGCGTTCCGTTCTCTCTGCCTACCCCACTTGGGATACGGCGTGAGGGAGGAATAGATAGATTCGGGAGCAAATTAATGTGGTTGATCATACAAAAGTTGTCAGTTAGAGTTCGTTTCGATCTTTGATGTCCGATTTAACTATGAATACAAATAAAATATTCTCATATATACCTAATGGGTCCACTTATTTATGTATAGGTATTATGTAGTTATTTGACGGACGGACATTTTTGTAAAAGGTTATTCATGTTTGTTCAAAGTGGATACCGACACCAACCAACTAAACCATTTTGGCTTTTAGAAGAGAAACGAAAAACATTATAATTATTATTATTACTTTATCATTATGTAATATAAAACATCTCTAACTTATTTTATGGGTATGGGGTATTTGGTTGATATATTAACAAATTAATTATTGTAGGCAATTTCGGTCAGTACGAGTATTTTGCTCACTATCATTTTTACATGTTTCTGTAAAATGTATACATTCATTCGTACCATTATGGTATTTCCAATAAGTAGGGTAGCCAACGAAATAATTGCATTTAATAATAAGAATGCAGATACTCCTTTCTGTACCAATAAAAGCTGAGCCATTCATGATGAGACGTTATCGCTCGATTGGAGATGACGAATGTCATAATAATAATAATATGGACAATTTGTATTTGGCGCCGTTTAATAATACGTGACCATCTCAAGGGCGTCGTGAACTTTCTTGAAAAACAATGTTTTCATGCTTATTCCTGAATAATTACATTTGGAATGCTAGACAAATACCTTTCTTCTGCAGGACACCCGAAAATTGAGAAAGAATAAACACACTTACATTGATTTTAAATATTGAAATGCGCCTATTATTCTACTAATGTAACTATTTTAATACTTATTTTTTTATATTCATTCATGGTTTCCCATTTTTTTTTGTTAATCCATTCCTTTTAAGAACGTCTTTTTTTGAACATTGTATTTTGTTCGACAGGTATTCGTAAAAAACACGTTAATTTTATGTAAAATATTTAAATCAATGATGAGAGAATGTTTTATTATTATTTCACTTACATTTATGTAAAGTTATTCATATGTTACTCGATTCATGGAAAATACCATTTTACCATAAATAATCACTTTTATCTTATCAACCAAAATAATTATGTTTTTTTATACTACATATTAAATTATTAAAACTTTAACCAATAAAATAACTATTTTTACCGTTAAATAGTACCTACATAATAAAACAAACTTTTCATTTTACAACAAAAATCGTTAATTACATTCAGTTATTCTAATTCTTATTTCATCCTCGTTTGCTCCCGAGTCCAGACATAAATAAAGTCATTTACACATTTACGAGACTAAAATCAAACAGTATGATAAGAATCGTCGATCAAAATTAAATAGAAATCTGCACAATATATATATCGTGACGTTTGCTAATATGTACACCGCAAGAGCGCTTAAACGTTTTTTCTTAAAAGCAATATATTATTTATTCTTATAAAAAATTGAATATACCAAAGTTTTGTATCATTTTCTATTTTAAGCAGAGTAACCGTAGAGTCCCTGGTAAAGAAAAACTCTTTCAGAAAGGACAAGTTAAAAAAAATGTATCCAGTTAGGCCGCTGGTTACCCCCTTGTAGGATTTGTTTGTTAGTTAGTCATTTTAAGCAAGTATTATTGTCCTCTTTTAGTATTTGTGTAGATATATTGAATAATTTAAAAAGATAGCACGGATGAGACGACGAGTGTGTTTATTTCATACAGTGAATTAAATTAAACAATTTATGGGAAATGCTACGATGGTGCAGGCAAAAATAATATGTCTGAATAGAGAACATTGTATGAAAAGAGCCTAAAAACAACGGCTAACATTGTCTATGGGGTGAGTCAGGGGTGGTGGACCAGACGCATGGGGGCAATCAAAACGAAAATTGTGTTTTGTATTAAAAATGCGCTTGGGGAAGTGGAGGCATCGCTGTTTGTTGCATCCCCCGTATTCCAGGGACCACCTACTATATTATATACCTAATGGTTTTTTGGTATTAATTGAATCTTTGCAATCCATTATTACTGTTGGTTGTAATTATAAAATAATGCATAAATGATTAGATATTGGATTACCGGTATAACGAACATTCAGTATTCATTCAAACTCCCATTTTGTTCATACCATACATGTGTACAAATAGTTTTGTATTGAATTTTCAATAAGATATGTACCGAGCTATGCAGTTGTACACGAATCATGCTTGTAGGGAGACTAAGTTGTCCTAGCCGAATCACGTTTTGAAATGTCCAGGGAAAGAGGTTAATAAAAATCTACTAGATCCTAAGTATCCTGAATGATATTTGGATAACGCTGAAAGAATTTACTTAGTTAAGGATACTGGGTAACATTTAGACTTTCGTGGAGCGTCCAGCAATGAATTGGTTTTGAGTGTCCTGTAAAAAGCAGGTGTTCTTAAAGATAAAGATATTCTACTTCTTAAATTCAGCAATAACGTTTGCCATTCATCCTTGAGGTGTTCATTTTTACTGGCGCAGAGAGGACAGCTTGCATGTTTATTACATGCAGCTGGTTTGCTGGTTACTCCGCTTGTGGGATATGCCGTGATAGTATAGTTGGAATAGATGCAGTAAAATTAAATTCATTGACTTAGATCGTACACGTTGTTGGTATGCGCTAGTTTATTTATGTAATTTTTTTAGTTGGTATATTAGAGAAGAATTAAATAGATGAACAGTGCTGATTTTTTTAAAATGTAATACAATTTTTTTAAATTACTTCAAGCGACTTAAAAAATCAAATGAAATCTTATCGGAGATCTATATGGATGAATTTGAAAGGATATTATTCTCGTCAAATAATTACTTGCTAAAGTTTGTTTTTAATTATTTCAGATATGTGGATGATATTTTGTGTGTTTGGACAGGTACCCATAGACAGCTTGATATGTTTGTTAATTTTATGAACTCAATAAATCCTAACCTGCAATTCACTTTAGAAATTGGATCAAATAATATTCTTAATTTTTTAGACTTAAAGATAATGATATGTGATAAAAAATTTAAGTTTGGCATATATAGAAAACCCACTTATACGGATAATATCATTCACGCATCTTCAAATCACCATATTAGTCATAAGATGTCTGCTTTTCACTCAATGTTACATAGACTCTTAAATATCCCTTTAGAACAAGATGAATTTTCTTCAGAACTAAATATAATCAAATGTATAGCCAAAAATAACGGATACAATGTGGAAATGATTGAGACGATGTTATTAAAGAAACAGAATAAAATAATGATTCATAGATATTTGTATGCACCCATTGTAAAAGATAGTGATAAGAATTGGAGAAAGATTTTGTACGTCAATAGTTTGACTGAAAAAGTAAATAATATTACAAAACCATATTTTAATCCAGCATTTTACACCAACAACAATTTAAGCAAACTTCTTTTTAATAATAAGGACCGTAACAATATAATTAATAGCAGCGGTGTCTATTGTATTGATTGCAATGATTGTGATGCCAAATATGTCGGACAGACCAGTCGATCGATAGACACTCGTATCAAAGAACATTCCAGAGCACTTAGGGGTTTATCTAATTGTTCGGAGATGGCGGATCATTGCATTGGTCATAATCACAATTTTGATGTGAGTAGTGTAAGGGTCCTACATTCAGAAAACCGGTATAGAAAATTAATTGCTTTGGAAACATTGGAAATACATAGAAATATTAAAAATATAGTAAATATTCAAATACCCCATTCATCACCATTGTTGAAACCAATTGTTCATCCACCATTGTCTTAACTACTCCTACTTCCTTACCCCTTCTTTTCTGTTTTTAGGTACCTACATATAAAAAATATTGTTGTTGCATGTGACTTTAAGAAAAAAATTTCTTGTAATTAGTTCTCTTGAAAATGTCAAGCTAACTTGACGAAAGCGCTTGAGTAATAATAAATTAATAGTGAAAAGTAAAACAGTGTATTATTGATAACAAATATGTTTGAAACCGATTAAATTAAACGACAATCATGTTTAATATTATGAGTCAATTATTTCAAGTAAACGAATGATAAAAAGGAGGCTAATTTCTGCCCTGTGATCTCGGGAAAAGCGTTGCAGTTACAATTATGATGATTATAAATTAGAAGGAAATATTGTTAATTTCTGAGAATATACTGAACCAAAATCATAATAAAATCACATGATAGATAGAAGAGAGAAAAGAGATTATAGAAGATAACTATTATGCAGTATCCAACAATCTATTAGATAATACATACTTCGTTAATGTATACCTACGTAATAATAATAATATAACACGCGAAATTTCAATTACAACTTGTAATTAGTTTTCCGACTTTCTTTTCGCAACATGTACTTGTATAAGTACTCTCCGCCTACTATTCAAGGGGTGGTTGTATAATAAAATGTTACACAAAGTATAATAACACTCAGTTGCGGTTTTATAATTAATATTTTTTTATGTTATCGTAAATAATATCCTCTCGTGGCTCCCTGCAAAAATGTTATATTAAAATTTAAAAAACGTGTGTATCTACATCACTTGTAACGAATAGACTATAGACGTTTCTCATATTAAGTGTAGCCAGCATAGAACCTTGATAATGTACCAATTAGCACAATTATTTTATTGTAGGTTTGGAATGATACATGTATTAAATGGACAGAATTTCGTCCTTATTCTGAGGCTTTTCGCACTGCAATTATATTGAGAAGTATGTAGCTCACAACTATGATGCGTACCTATATTAATTAAAAAATAAAAATCGACAAGCAATTCAATTAATTAATTCATTGATTGTTTTCCAAATAGCAATTATGATATTTAATAATTAGTATTGCGTTGTTCCACCCTGAGATTATATGAGAATGGGTTGTTGGCGGTGGGTACATGGGGGTAGGCAGGTACTAAAGGAGAGAGTATCAGATTATCCGATTCATTTGCAGAATAGACTTTAGGGATGGGGAGCCGTAAGGTGGATGTGGGGAGGGGGGAGAGGGATAATCCCTATTTTAATTAATTAAAAAATAAAACAGATGCTTCATTACCAGAACACTCCATTATTGAAGGACTATGAAAGATTAAATTGATACAGAGTATCTCGGGTTGATTTATGAGTTTATTATGTTACAAAAAATTACAATTAGTATCAATCGATATCACAAAGATCGATAGCCCATTTATTCAGTGGTTGATACAAAAGCATAGGTATTCTATACGTAGAACATGCGATCAATTTTCGGTGTGTCATTTTATTTCTAGCATGAATTTACTTGTTAATATCCTGAAAGCGAAAAATTAATTAAATTTACTAAAAAAAACTGAATTAAAAAAAAAAAACATATCTACCAGCTAAATAAATAACTTTGTAAATTATCAAACAAAATAAAATAAATATTTATTATTTTTGTTTTGTGTTACTGTTGAGTAAGACTAACGCACGACCGGTTTCGCGGACTCCTAGTTCGCATCATGACTTATTATTGAACGAAACGATATTGAATGTTTTCCATTTTCTAAGATTCGTCTTATTTATTTATTTATTTATTCTTTACTGTACATTGATAACAAGCAAATCATACAATCAATATACAGAGGGCGAGTTTATCGCAGAGGCGCGATTTCTTCCAACTAACCCAATTTCATGAAACTTTCACAGAAAGAAAATCTTATCATTTTGTGGCTTGAATATTTTTAAATTTTTTAGAATAAATAAAAGTTGTTTTGACCAAGTATACTTAGAACATAATACTCTGTATCTTAGATATAAGTATCAAAAAGTTCACAGTTGAAATTAAGTGAAACATTTTGGAGAAGATTTGTTGTGAAATTTTCAGCTGGAGTAGCCTGTGGTAAGAAGGGGTGTGGACCGGGTGGATATAATAATATAATATATCAAAAGCTTTTAAATAAGCTCAAGACGCAGTAGAAGAAGCTTTAGTCTTGACAGTCTAATTACGGCGCAGCCTCATATAATTAACCGTCTATAATGAGCTTTCTAGATTCGATCAGTACGAAGCTTTTGGTTGTTGGAGATTCTCCGAAGAAACTTCATTTAATGGGATTTGTTTTGATCGTTATCGGGAAGCTTTTCGTTTTAAGTTTGCTTAGAAGCTTCCTGGTATTTTCATTTACTTTTACTCCCTAGATTCTCGTGTCTACTACCATATACAATCCCTCAATGCAGATTATATTTTGTCGCATAAAACTTTTATATTAAACATACACCGAATACTTATGAAAGCAGGTAAAATTATAAAAAAATATCTTAATTGATCAAGAAGTAAATTAAATCGAGGGTTAATATTACACTATTACATGCAATAAGATGAACAATCTCCACCATTGAAAATTGACTGCTCATATATTTTCTATAATTATTCTGTAATGCACATTCGCTTCGGTATGGTTATGTATATGGTTGTGTTTGGTAATATAAATGTAATCATATGCTTTTTACGTTATCTAACAAGGGCGAGTTCAAGATTAGGGGGAGGAAGAAGGATCAGCTGCTTATAACTTTTTATTACCACAACTATGAACTGAGTGAATCTTTTTTAGTTTTCATGATTTTGTTAATGTACAAACAAAAATATTATATCCTCCTCCGTCACTATATTTTTATTTTGGTCAAGGAATTTAAAAAGTTTCGCGACATCGTCGGTTTCGTACAATTTAAAAAAAAGTTTCGTAAAATACAATCTCGTCGTCATCCTTATTTACACACATTTTGTTCACATCAGTGCTCTCGAATCCGGTCATTCTTCTGATATTCTCATTCTTCTCATTATCTCGCATCGGTTTACCAACTATTATTCTGAATGATTGAATCTTCACTGCGTTTTTTCCACTCTTGTCTTTTTTCAACCACGTCCAAGTTTCGCTTTCATACATTAATTTCGGTACCAGAATGGAAGTGTACACCAACATTTTTGCCACATTTGATACATTGATATTGCTGCCAATGGATCAAAGTATACCGTTCACTCTAGCATCGGAAGGACATTTAACATATTCATTTCAGTGATAAGGCATACCATCCATCTTGAGTGTCTTTAACTTTTATTGCCACGGAGAAGACAATTTTTAGGTTCTTAGATATATTCATTCTGCTGATTACTTCAGTGGCGAAAAATGCCGTGATTTTACAAAGGAATAAATTAATTTATTCATATAATAATACATTTAGGTACATAGACATAAAATGGTTGAATTGTGTATGTGTACCTATATAATAATATTGTAATTTGTATAGATGTTTGTATGTATGTATATTGTGCTTATCCAAAATGGATACTTTAATGGTATCACTTAACAAGCATTAGTGAATAATAATGGATAAGGTTTTAAACACAGTTGTACTAGCAATATAGTACCTGCTGCTGTTGCAATGCCGTACCATAAATAACGTTATATGCTTTTCAAAATACGAGTATAACGATGATAAAAAAACGTATCTGGTAGATTTGACGTTTTTTCTTTTACTTTCTTCATTTTTTAGTCAATGTTTGAAAAATAAACTTTTTTTTATCTTCTATCTCTAACTTGCACCAAACTTAAAACTATCGTAATAGATTTTGAAAGAAGAATAGACGAATATTTGTATGTAGGTATGACATATATTTATGTATTGCCGGTGGCATAATAGGGCATGATAATGGTAACTTTAGCCAAACAGAGCATTAAGAAAATGCGAGTCACCCAAAGAACCATGGAAAGAGCTATGCTGGGCATAACTCTAAGAGACAGAATGCGGATCGAAACAATAAGACTTAAAACTAAAATAATTGATATTGCACAACGTGTCACAACTCTTAAATGTATGTGACACATGGCTAGAAGCCCAGATGATAAATGGTCAAAGTCTTACATCTTGGAGACCACGGGCAGCCACCTGGAGCAAAGGAAGACCCCCAATGAGGTGGAGGGATGATATCAAGATCAAAATTTTAATGGCGTGCAAGGGAATGGAAGCCTTCTTCCATGAGCGGATTGAGAAGAAAAAGAAGACGATGATATATCTATTTACTTACTTATTATTTAACTTTTAAAATTTCATAAAAAGGAGTTAAAAAAATGCATTCATAGAAAAACTAGTAGCTATTTTAATTTTTGAATAGTAGGTATATACTTTTTTATTGAATCGAAAAGATCGATTAGGGTTAAAAGTCTGTCATATTGAAGTTCTTTCTGTTCCAGGATTTCATGTGTCAAACTATTTTGTAACAATGAATCGTCATGAATGATGGAAATCTATCAATTAAAGTGTTTATATGTGTGAGTTAATATATATTACATATAATAGGTTTGTATTGTATTATAATGGTGAAAATAGTTTTGCGTTACTAGTGGTTAAATTATTAATAATGGCAGTGTAATGTAATGCATTATAATATTATGTAGCTGTTGTATATTGCTTATAATAATAATAATACCAATCCATTAGGGGACCATTCTCAGCAATGTAGTCAACAATGGTTAAATTATCTTTTAATTAATGAATTATTGATAAAATATACCATTTTGTAATTATTTAAAAATATAATAAATAAAGAATAAAAAAAAATTAAGACATTTTACAAACTGTTTGAGTGCTAATGGTCGATATATAGACGATTTTCTATTGTTATTGTTGTAATTAGCACTCAGGCGGTTAAATTCAACGATGAGATTTGCCACCCATCCTGAATTTCTTGATTTTATATTGGAACGAAGAGGACAGCTTGCATGTTTCTTACATGCAGCGGGTCTGCTGGCTACCCCACTTGTGGGATATGCCGTGATGGTAAAGTAGTAGTAGTAGTAAGAATAAGAATACGCACAATCAAATTTGACGGTCAATAATGGTCAATGGTTCAAAAGCTCATTGTGGGGTTTGTTTCTCAAGCCGGTATTTCCCATCATATAGCGCATTTCTCCCATGGTTATTTGTCCAGATCTCTATGTTTCAGGCTGCTCCATCAAATCACCTGTGTTTTAATTTGCCGATACTTATCACGAAATTAGATAAATAGAATTTTTGATGGTATTTTTTTTTGCTCATTTTTTAACACGCCGTAAGTATTTGCCATTCTTGATTTCCTGTAGATTTAAATATTCATTAACAATGAAACTAGTATTGACTATCAAAATTGAATGGCACAGAGAAGATGTTTAGTAGTATCAATTCATTTTATAAATGTCAATTTATAAATAGTTAACAATTTATTTATTTAGTACTCATACTTTTATTTAACATGATATGTTTCTATACAACGTAAGTTCATCCGTCACTTAAATCAAAAGTTCCTTCTTCAATCACATAGAGTCCACCATTGGACATAAACTGACATTTGGCATTCCATAAATTTCCCGCATCAAAATAAAATTCTTTTTGTCATTTTATATAAGTGATATTTTGTATATTTCCATGAAGCCATCAATATTTCAATTCTATCGAGAGTATCGTTAGTATAGACTAAATAGGTATAGGTGGTACCTTTCGATGCAAATTTAACTTTGCTTTAAGCTTCCATTTATACTTTGACAAGACAAAAATCCATTAATGCAGCTAACACAGTAATCAATTATTCTTCTTCCAAGGGGATCATAGAGCACCACCCACCCAAACTCATCCACCACCACCCTTTCCATTTTCCCTTTTTACCCCAAAATAAGGCCTTTCATAAAAGGGTGTGTGTGTGTATAAATGTTGTAGTCAAATTGAAATAATTTGTAATTGCATGTGAAAATATTACAGAATTTAAGTAACACGCCACACCACAAACTAATGTTTGTTCAGACGAAATTGAAAACAAATATTAATGTATTTTTTTAAAAAATTATTCTAGAATAAGGTGACAAACATTATACAGCAAAAAAGAAAACAATTTCGAAGTCGATTATAAGAATTATAAATATGTCGCAACTTCTTCGGTTTAATAAGAAATATATTCAACGAAAAGGAGAACGATCTTTTTTGCCAAAGAAAATTTTGTGACACTCTCGAATTCGGTAATTTTGATCTATTTTTCAAAAGAGAGTACCCTTTTTAAGATTTATCCCTAGAATTTGCTAATTGCAGACGAGTTTTTTAAAGTGAAGAACTTTTTTAGGCATTTAAACATTACAAGATTACTTTTGGGATAATTAGGCTTTGTATTATTTTTAAGATTCTACAAATCAAAAGGTTTGTATTTACAACCTTATACACCTTTCACAGTAAGCTACTCAAAGCTTGTATCGTTAAAGGAGAGTTTGCCGGCACCTGGTATTGAACCACGGACCCCTTGTTCACGAGGCTGAGACTCTATCTCCAGGCTACCGACGAACTCAAAGATTGTGCTAATCGTGCAAAGATTGGTACAATATATTTTTGTAAAATTGAGGTTCGCTTGCAAGAAGAATATCAAAGAGCTTATCTTAGTATTTTTGCGGAAAGGCTACTAATCTCAACTGGCTTACAACATATAGGTATGGATAGAGTGGGAATGAATATATATTGGGATGGGAACCGGGATGGAACTGGGAGGCGCTAAAAGCATTCGCTAAGTGCCGAGTATTTGTCATTAATCCTTTAATTGATGAGCGTTGGCGGACAGAGATGGCGCTAGTATTACAATAGTTGGTACCGTAGACGTACATTTTGATATTATATTGAGAACATAACAAAATCGAACCCATTACAACTTAATAACTATGTATTATTTTTAATTTATAAAATATAAAGTTATCACATTTTGTTTTTTTCTTGTCCTACACTTTAAAGATAAGATTTTATAAGTGACTTTCGTATTTGAATGGATTATTTTTCCTACATACAAAATGTCATCAGTGAAGAGTTATTACTATGTAATTTTTTGTCTGTTAGTAAAGGAAACTTATTTGTAGGCATATCTTTATGCAATGTTTTGTTGATTTTATTTTAATTTATAAGTAATTCCACAAATTTTTATATTTAAATTTTCATGATTTATGTCATTTTGCACACACAAAATTATGACTATAATTGCGCCAAATACATTCTTAATATTTGTAAACATATTTAATTTTGATTCTCTCTACCTATCTTAGAAATTGTGTGATGTCAACAGAAAAGTAAATAGGGGACACTTTGTTTTTCATTTTAAAATATAAGAAAACCCGTTAATGTTGCTGCGGTTATGTCATTCATAATTAGAAATCTATCATGCTTATATTAATTAATATCAGTAATTCATAAATAAATACAGTAATAAATAATAAATAACATAAAAATCATACGAAAAAAATGTTTAATGCAAATTATTAAAAATCATAATAAATAAATATTATCTTGTATATAATGATTTTCTCCATCCAAATGTGTTAAATAAATTTCGCGAAAATTGTAATTTGTAAGATTTTATGTGTACTGCCGTCGGGTGAAAAGGTATGAATTGGCGAATAGGGGGTTGGGAAACGTGTGAGGAAGAAGGAATAAGTAAAAGATAAAGCGAAACAAAACATTTTTCGTTAATTAAAAACAAACAAAACAAAAGGTAAGCAAAGGTTTACAAACACGTATCATGTATAAGCAACAGATGTTTCCAAACTCAGGTGAGTTGCTTTAGTCAAAGTTTTAGAAACATTTTTTCTTTCATTTAGGTAGATATGTTTAACACTTTATGATTGTTTCTTCTCAAATTTTGACTATAATGTATATTTAATAAAACAGTTAGGTATTTGAGTTCGCTAGAAAAAAGTACGATGAACCCTTCTACGGTAGGAACATAATATATTTAAATTTCAAAAATATATTATTTATTATCTTGTACATCTAGATGCTATATTTTCATAACTAAACTTACAAGATTTTGGATGATCTGCCACGAAAGTACAAAAAAGAACAATAATCTGAATGCTAATTGCTTATGTTAAGCAGAATGAATATATTGGCAGAATCCCCAGTAGGAAGGACTTTTCAAATATTTAATAATCTGGATAGAGATATTGAAATATTTCACGTGACATATTTATTTGGGCAATCTACGGCATTTGTCTTTTACAATACATGATTAATTAAACAAGAAAACATAGTTTTCAAAAATTACAAAAGTTGTAAACAATTCAGTTAAAAACAAAACAAACCAGTCAACACAATAAAAACTACATAAGCTCAACACAAATTCAATACATGCGAAATTCATAAGGGAAATGACAATATAATTATCTATTATAGTTATTTTGTCGTCTGGATGTCTAGTTGAGGTCTCTGGGATCGCATTGGCTATTCAGCTGTAATCATTGTAAAAATCATCTTAACAGTCTATTATAATAATACTAAAACATAAATAAATAAATAATTTTATTAATTTCCACCTGTAAGTCATTTTAACAATTGGATTTAGCGATGTGTGTCTCGTTCATATTTTCTTCTGTTTATTATTAAAAAAAATGTGGATAAAATATGAGTCCCTGAAATCCATAAATATACAGAATTGATAAAGTGTGCCTTGTATCTAAACAATCAAAATTACTTAAGTAGCATTCACATTGCTTCACTTTGGATGATCATCCAGAATGTCAGGGTCAAACCTGTTCATCGAAAGTGAACACGTCTGTTCACACTTGTTCATCCTATGCTTTCACTGCCATGTCAACACTCTCAGTCATATTGTATGTAGTTTAACATATTTTCGTACAAAAATAATTAAACAAATTCAAAAATAAAAAATAACACAAAATAAATTAATATAGCTCTCGACTGCATAATAATTTTGTACATGATTCTGACATTCAATACAAATTCATAGAGAATAAAACAAATAATAAGATAAAACTTGTTTATGGTCGTTTCATCAAAATTATGACGAGTGGTAATCTCTTTCCTCCGTCATCGCTAGTGATCACTATTGATGAAACGCCCGTTCACACCTATTCATCTTGGAGGATCATCCGGAGTGATCACTGAAAGTGAACAAATGTGAACGACCCTTTAGACATTTATTATGATATTGTTTCAATATTTGTACTTATTCCGGAGGCTATTGAAAAATATGTTAACTTGAAAGAAACTACTTTGGTGTATTAATGTGAAACAAAAAACAATGTTTTTTTATTATTAATATGTTACCTTATAAGGTTTTGTTTTGTATTATGTATA
Organism: Athripsodes cinereus; assembly: GCA_947579605.1. Taxonomy (NCBI): domain Eukaryota; kingdom Metazoa; phylum Arthropoda; class Insecta; order Trichoptera; family Leptoceridae; genus Athripsodes; species Athripsodes cinereus. The sequence continues at coordinate 19,893,970 of OX388310.1, forward strand.
TGCAATGTTTTGGTATTATGTATATGCAAAAATAACATATATTTACAATTTACAGGGGAAATCATTGATTTAATGTTATATTTTAGTTTGTTAACTTTTTATACAATATTGAGTTAATATATTAACGTACATAGGTAGGTTGTTTTTTTTTTTGTTTTTTTTTAATACATATATCATTGTTAAAAACCCGTTGTTCCATATTGGCCTAAATCACTCGCAAACGAGTGGATGGCCTTGAGAAAAATAGAATAGAATAGAATACATAGGTAGGTACCTACTTGCTTATTAGGGTTAAGAAGAGTATTCACAACGAATCTAAATTGTTAGAAATCAAGTAGTGAGTGTATCAATGGTAGGTACCCTTTATACATTATAATATATAAAAATATTTGTGTATAATATCATACACTGGTACCATATTTCCGTCATATAAAGTATTCTAAATTATTCAGCGTATTCATATACTTATTCCCTTTTAATTTACTTCTGGGAATATTGAGTGGAAATAAACCTTCTCTACTTAGGGTGTTTTAATTTCAATTAAGGAATTCATTTCTTTATCATTCCTTACTCTTCATAGTGTTGCCTTGTGACGGTGTATTGTGAAAGAGCATTGTCCATGATTTCACAGCCATGATGATATATTTAGAACATAGTATTTCTTAAAATATATGTCTTCATGCGCTTTCAGAATTTTGTACTTAAATAATTTAATATTATTGTTATTTTCCTCCTTTTTGTACTTCTTAAATTTTCTTTTTATAACGGCTTCATTCATTAATTGATAAGAGTGGATACTTAACTGGTTTATTTATTGTTCATTGTATGATATATTTTGTGTCAACTGTCTGTATCTTTATTTTGATGTATAAAATAAAAATAAAAAATAAAATTACAAAAAGTAAAGTAGATTGACAGCGGAGCTCGAGTCTGCGATCTTGCTGCTGAATATTTGAGACACTACAATTTGATTGCCGATAACCTCGTTTTAATATTGCAATACTTGGTTCGAATTATCTACTCAAATGTCTTTTATTTATTATTTTGTTGGATTTTTGTTAACTTTAATGTTTATACTCCATTGATAATGTTATAGGTTCTTGGTTGTATGTTTACTTTTTTATATTTTTCTATTTATAAGTGCATTATATATTTTTTTTTGTTAAAGGCTTATACCCGTGTATTTTGTAAAAAAAAAAAAAATTATCTATTTACGTTTTCACGAAATTTACAAAATAATATGGGGTAGTAAACAAACTCACCTGTGACCCGAATTGATAATTTATTGACATAATATCAAACAAACAATATGTGGCATTATTTTAAAAGAATATTTATTTATTTATCATACAGCGTGAGCCTTTAATATGTTAAAAATGTATTATTAAATACTATTATTATTTGATTTAAAATAATACCGAGTCAAGTATACGCCTCCCTGTCGGACGCTAACAATGCCCCAGAGGTTAGAAGGAGAGGACTTCATTATTATCATCATTGTATGTACTCCTTCTCTCTTCGTGTAGTACCCTGTACTGTACCGTAGTACAATGTTGAGTAGTGGCAGCTAATTGGGTGCATGTCCAATTATTATTTGTGAGTTGTAGCAGTAGTAGTACTTGGTCTTAACTTGAAAAGGGGGTAACTATGTACGAGGGTTGTTTGAAAAATTTCCAGCTTCATTGACTTAAGGTAACTGCAGGAATTAAATTTTCATCGTCAAAAATATGGTCTTGACATAATTATGTAAACCATACAAACTTCATGTCATTCTATCATGGCGAAAATCACTTTTTCAATCAAAATCACAATCATAAACTCAGAGATTTCAGAGGGGGGTTAAAAAGGCCACTTTATATGAATCATAATAGGATCATATTAGGAATTGTAAAACGATTTAACAACAAAATTTTACCAAATATGAATTGTGGATGAATTGCTCAATGTGGCGATTTTAGACCCCACACTGAGAAAAATACTAACGAAATTTCACAACGAATTATTGGTACGTACTATCAGATTAGGACCAGAGATCGTACAAACGATTTATTAGTACGAATCTATAATATTAACTCTTCGCAAACAAGTTGTTGGTAAATTTACCAATGATTTGTTTGCGAAGAGTTAATATTATAGATTTATACCAATGAATCGTTTGTACGATCTCTGGTCCTAATCTGATAGTATCGTACCAATGATTCGTTTTGAATATTTTTCTCAGTGCACGCTTAGACAATCTGTTTTTCTGATGATTTGAAAAGGTAGAGAAACTTTGGAAAGAGAGATACTTTGGGTCAAATGGATGAGGAATGAATTTGAACTGATTCAAAATATAAAAATATGTTTTTCCATAAAAGGCTGGAAACTTATTTACTACCCATCGTATACTATCAGCCCCAGAACTGAACGAGTCACTTGGATAATGGTTACAGTTCATACACTAATGATATTATTACGAATATTGATTCTTTTCTACTTTGCTATTCTTTGTTCATCTTTGGACATGGGTCTCAACCATGATTTTTCACTTCCTTCTGTTCTGGGCTTGCCTCGTCTACTTTCCTCCAGCAATCTTCTTTACATTCTTTGTTCATCTTGAGCCTGAGCACCCAGTTCTGAGTTCTAAGGTTCAAAGTTATAAGAAAAACATTAATAATAGAGAAATATTAAAGACATAAAATACATATCAATTATTGATTTGGTAATAATAACGTTATGGTAGTTTCTTAATATTTTAATGCATTTTCGAAGTAAAAAACTATACTAATATTACTATTATTTTATTCTACGCACGATCAAGGTTTAGACAGTATGATAATCCGTCTCATAATCCTAAAAAAACAATTCGTTTCTGTGCCATTTGCATAGCTGCATGGAGTGTAGGTACTTTGGGGGGCATTTTTAATTTGATTGCATATTTTATCAAACAAATCAGAAAAAAAACCTCTAATTTATCTCAAAGTGTTGGTAATACAGACCTAAGTGTTTGTTACCGTGAGAATCTCCCCAGACAAGAAGTATCTCATTTAAGATGATTGGCATAACACATCGCTGTTTACCTTATATTTAATTGGAATGAAGAGGTTATTTACATGTTTATTACATGCATACAGGTTACCACACTTGTGAGCGATGCCATTAGAGGCTTATTTCTTTTTAAATCTCCCACTTTTCAGTTTTCATGGATATAAAAACGATAAATATTTTATGATTTGATTACCGTATGAAAAGGATACTACATCATAGTAAGACTACATACTTTGAAATATACAATTTTATAACAATGTAAGAAATAATAATAACAATAATAATAATGTAAGGGATGAAGGTATGTGTTGGGGGTGGATGGGTGTAGTAAGGGTGTAGAAACATTTTCTTATTCTTAAGCTAATCCTACGGGATGGAAAATAATTAATTAACTACATATACGGTACAACCACTACTACATTTACACACTCATTCTTATACGTATCATTCTCAACATTGGGGACGGGAGAAACGGGAATGTTTTTAACCATAGATTTAAGAAACGAGCATTGAATTTTTATTTTTTTGAATTCTAGATTACGAATAATCTTTTTTTGTCATGAATGTTGTTGTTAGTTGAATAAAGGAAACTTGTTCTCATGAGAAGAGTACTGAAATGCAAAAAAAAACGGAAGAAATCACTGATAATTGCACATAAAATTTTTATGCTATGCAATTTTTATGTGGTTTATTTTTTCCTCCCGCTCATATCCCTCATTGAACAGCATTCGAACAATATTTAATTACGTTTTCAGACATGATGCACTGGGTAGAGATTCATGCGATGTCGCAGGAATAAGGAAAGAATTTAGTCCCAGCTTTTTCGATGTGCTGTAGATATTAGGTCGCTTAGAATATGTACAATATTTTTTCATAGTTATTTTTGGACACCTAGTAGCGTAAAAGTTGTGGAATCACATTTAAGCAACTTACTTAACAAAGTATCATATTATTATTTATCCATCCATCTCTTGTATACTGTTGCAGAATATTGTACAAGAACACTTTTAAATACCACCAGTTGCAATTCTTCTTCTTCGCCCTCGCCTTTATCCCATTTACTTGGGGTCGGCTCTCCTAGTCCTCATCTTCCAAGTTTTCCGGTCCCCTGCATCCTCCGCGCGCAACTTTGCCTCCTTCATTTCCCTGGCAATTGTGGACATCCAGGTGGTCACTGGTCTGCCTGGTCTTCTGGGTCCTACTTCCACGTCCATTGTCTTCTTAATCATGTTATCCTGTGGTAGTCTCAAGATGTGCCCGTACCATCTTAATCAGTTTTCGGTTATTTTTTCACCGATGGGAGCGACGTTGAAACTACCACGAATATGGACATTTCTCACCCTATCCATCCTTGTTACACCACCATCCCATCTGAGTATTTTCATTTCATTGGTGTGTAGAGTCTGGGCGTGATTATGTTTTAGGGCCTAACATTCAGATGAATAAGTCATGGTTGATCTGACCACAGTTTTGTACACCTGAGCCTTGATTTTCATTGGCATTTTCTTGTCACTCAGTACACATGAAACAGATCTCCATTTCATCCATCCAAGCTACCACCGGTTGCACTAATGTCGTTTATTGAAACAATATTCGGAACATGGTCGTATTTACAGATTTTTCAGTAACTGTGAAGCTTTCATAGAAATATAAAAATGGATGCCGTTGCCGATATTTCAAAACTAACGTAATATGAAAAAAATAGAACGCAGTGAAAACAAAACTTAAAATATTTGTATTTTGCGGGATAATCTTAAATATTTTGTTCTTTCGTCTTCACTATAACTGTGTCATCTTGGCATGGGATAACTAGACCAGACTCCCTGTACTCAAATTTGCATAATTCATTTCAGAACTATTATAATAAAGATCGTAGGTGACCAAAAAAAATTAGATCTCGAAAATCATTGATCTATTTCACTGATTTTATCTTTATAAGTTTCTAATGTGACGTGTTGGATGATTTTCTTCGTGAGTCTTCATCTATCAATAGCTGCCTAAAGGCTTCTTCGGATCTAACATAAACATATTCTTAATTAACACATTACACGTATAGACAACTCACACAGACCGAGCTAGTCCCAAACTAAGAAATGAATCTTGTATTTTGGGTACTAACACGACGATACACATATATACAATGCACTGAACACATATACATGAAACATCCAGACCCAGGACAATTTGAAAAAGGTAATTTTTCATTTTGCCCTGACCGGGAATCGAACCCGGGACCTCGTGACTCAAAGGCAAGTGTGTTAGCCTCCACGCCACACCGGTCGTCAAATTGGGATTAGATGATAGAAAGATTTCAGTTTCGTGTATTGTACATCGCAACAGAGAACATAATAACACAATGCCTCGCAACTATAATCGAGACCGGGTGTATATAAAGAAATTTAATTAAAAACTTTCAAACCAAGTTTCACCATGTTGACGATAGAGAAGGAGGATGCTCTCATTGGAAAGGAAGAGGGGAGGGGGAGAGGAAGCAATGGGAGGAACAAGACAACAAGGTAACATTTATCTTCACGATCAATTGGAATGGACAATCCACAACTAATCGATTCAAGTGGTCAGGCTTTGTGGTTCTCGGACGTCGTCACACCTTCTTTCAGATACATATATTTTCTTCTTCAAACTTTTATCATCCAATCTTTCCATAATATGTTCAAGCCATCACAGTGCATAAATTGAACTGGATTGTGTTTAAGGCAAAGGCAAGTCAAATTAATTTCTGCCTCCCTTATCCAAATGCAATATATAAAACACGACTTCGATTAAGTTAATTTTTAAACATTTATTTTATTTTCATATATGTTATCCGCAGTAGATTAAAAATAAAACCCGTTGAAATATAAAATGCTTTTTCTACTCGTATTATTATTTTATTTTAAGTTAGAAAAATTTGTAGCATTCCTGAAAACGGGTGTTAATCTCAGTTTTGAATGAGAATTTCTGTGTCCAAGAGAAAATAAAATACATACGTGTATACTGCACATGGTGCACTTATTAATCATTCGATTGATGGAAATATTGTCTATGGTGTGATGTATATATTGTTAGAAATGATTGTTCACATTGATTGATTGTGTTATCTTTGCACAAAGTAGTTACGTAGAGGGATCATGTCTGGTATGTGACTTGGGGTGAGAGGGGGATAAGAAGGACTATTTTATGAGATGATATTGACTTATTTTCATGAGCTTTTTAATTATTTATTATTTATATAAATATAAATTAATTTAGTTCTACCGTTGCTTCTAGACAATATGTCATAAAGTCATGGAGCTGTGTAACTTAATATTTATCTATTTCATACTCAGCTCAATATTACTTTAGTATTTATTTACTTCTAAAGAAATGGCAATTTACATAAGTATAACTGTAGTACCTAGAAAGACTCTTGTATAAAATATTTTAAATATGTCAATTTTCCTACTTCTTCACTACTACTATGCCATAACGTCATAAACATGCAAGATTTTCTCTCCGTGCCAACAAGAAACAAAGACATTTAGAAGTGTCACGGAAAATACAAATAAATTTACTACTACCATACCATCACGGCGTATCCCACAAGTAGGCAGCTAGAAGATTTGACTTTTATACAGCACTCGAAAACTTACAAAAAAGAGTAGACCACTTCTCAGGGACTACATGGCTTATTCTTCACAAGAGACTCCAAGGGTCGAAGTAATATAGATTCCATTTTACTTGAAATCCTCTAAATGTTCTATTATTATATATCTAGCGAATTAACTGCATATTATAAACATGCAGATTGTCTTTGATTGTTTTTGAACTAAAATGTAAATTTCTTTTTACGTGAGCTTTAACGAACACCACTATTTTACAAAACAGTCGAAAATTTACAGTGAAGGACGGGAGACTTATTTTTAGCGGGGACTCCATCCTCTAACCACCTAATCATTTCTTCAATCGTATCCCAAGTGAAGTAGAAAAAGAGTATTGAAAGCTTTGAAATGCCTTTTTACTACTATCTTACTTGAAACATGATAATTAGCCTCATTGTGGAATAGACCATTTTTGAAAATTTTAGACTACTCTATATAAATTCTTCTCAAGGTTATAGGTACATTAGTTTGCGAGTGATTTAAAAATTTGGACTTCATTATGTTTGTAAGTGGAACTGTAAGTGTTTTATAATATTAATCTAGTTGTTCCTGCCCTAGAAATTAATCTAACAACTCTGAAACATTTTACGACGACACATAATAAAGTACGTAAACATAGTTATATGAATAATAAGTTCCATGTACCTAGTATTCTTATACTATACAGTGTATATCGTACACTCTAGCTCTACCTACGACCGGTTTAAGTCCTTCTTCTTTATTAATAATAACTTAATGAAAAAATATATAACACAATACATACCCTCTTTTACGTCGATTTCTAATTGGCTTACTTAGAACAGATCGCGCTTCTGCTTACGCAGTAATGTTTCATGTGAAAGAATGACCCACATCGCTACCAATGAATCACTACTAGGCCCAACTATCAGTAAAGCCACCTAAGATATCGAAAGACTGTCGTCTTTTAGTATTTTTCAGCCTGATGATGGCGAATGACAAGGCGATATACGTCGCTGCATACTGGAGTGGCAAGTCTGAAGTCCGGACCCGAAAAGTAAAGTAAGTAAGTAGTTCAGTGTTACAAGAAGGATTTATTTTAAATTCGCTGATAATTGCTTATTCATAAAGGTTAGTGCGTTTAAATTGTGAAAAAATGTAATCATAATGGGTCTGGCCAACTATGTTGACCGTGCCTTCTGTGCGGCTGGTCCGTTGCTGTGGAACAAAATTCCCTATGATTTGCGAACTCTGGAGAGTGTGGAGGTGTTCAAGACGAGTTCAAAAACCCTATTGTTCGGGAGGTGTTATGATTCTTGAATGGGCCCTTGCGGTGGTTTTTCCACAAAACTGCGCAACATAAATAAGTTGTCTAGTTATTATTATTATTATAAACCTATTTTTCACTTTGATAATTGTACAACTCGACAACTTTCGGCTAGAGAAAAACTGTTCTCAAGCTATTTTAACGAATGCCCTCGAGTTATATAACTATCAGTGTAAAAAATAAACTGCGTAGTTGCTTTAAAATTTATTTCATTATTTTAATTAATTGATTTCAATTACTTGCAATGAAAGATGTTGTTTTTTCTGTTCCCATGTTGATATTTTTAGAGATGATTCTGGTTTTTTATAAACTCTTATACACTCTTAACACTATCACAGTAAACAATATGCTTGTATTGTGAATTTGTTGTTGAATCCGAAATCTGTCGATTTAAAGTCTAAGATTCTAGTATCATGCTATAAGATATTGATTGTTGATTTAATTGAGATTTAAACAGATAAACAAAACGCACTAAGCGAGCGAACGCTTACAGGAGTTTACGTTATAAAAAGCAATAATAAAAAAGTTTATAAAAGAGTCCTTCTCCTCATCCGTGGCGCTGCTTTTTGAAATTGAATTGACAGTAAAAGTTTAAGGTCAACTAGGGAACAATAATAAAGATATTCTCACTTGCTTTGGAAGTTTATATTTAATTAAATTTAGTTGGAGGGCATGAGGAAGGTACAAGCATATAATATGTGGACGTATCTGTACATATATCTCATAGTATATCATACTTATGTTTCTCCCTGATCACTTGTAAATGAGTGAATGGTCTTCCAAGATAGACCTATGTATAACAAGTAAATTTGTATGTTAATTTTGCAACTTTGATGTACACGATTTTGGAACAAATATAAAAACAAAACATAGATGTCCAAAGTTTAAACTTCAAAATGAATCATGTTTGTTATAAAACGTGTTCATGATAATATGTCAAAATTCTGATTATGGGCTTTAATTCAATCAATGTATCCTAAGTGTTTACATGATTGTGATACAAAAAGTAATAAGATAATTTTGGAAAACGTGCGGTCAAAAGTCAGACTTGTTATTTAACAAAGTTTTTTATTCATCCCCATAACATAAATGGGTGTAATAAATTTATTATTATTGATCTATCCTAATTTCACAGCAAGCATCGAATATTCCAGTGGCATTGAATCGTATTATTTTCACCCCCATCAGAATAGCATCTATATACTATTATAATATTATATACACTGATTGTTCTATACAACCCCTAATTCGATTTAACGAATCGTTATTACTAGTATTACCCCCAGGGAGGTCCGTTTTCATCCTAACAACCACCAATGTTCAGTTTACTATGAACTAACTAGACAATAATGCAATGTATGTATATGTACAAATGCATGATTTATCTATTAAATTAAGTTTATTAGTTTGAAATCCCGTTTCGCTAATAGAATAGAAAACATGATCTTACGAGTACATTGAAAAATATTTTTTCAACTACTGAATTCACCTATCCAAAGTTTTTTGTTTTGGACTTTCTGCAACTGATTGCCAGAAATTATTTTTATGCTGTCAGACCATGGAATAGAAAATTTACCTAATTTTTTTATTTCCACAAAGCTTCCACATGTTTATTTTTCTCAATGTTTAAGTCTACGTGATGTATTTTTAAATTTTCTCACCTATAAGCGATGTTTCTTAATAAATAAATATTTCAAAAAGTAGGAGTTGTTTTCTTGTTGTCTTAAAATGCAGACATTTATTCTTTGGTATTAAAATCTCTTGTAATCTTAAAGACAACGTGTTTGTTAGATACATAAAATTAATTCTTGTAGGATCAATGAATTAAAACCACAGTTTTCATTAAATAAATATTCATTTATTTACATGAAATGATGTAAAAAATTATACATAAGTATATAAGATGAATAAAAAAATCATATTGGCAATAAACAATAAACATTATTTGTAATCATAAACACTGAAAATAATATTGCATAGTTTTACTTTTAAAACAAATATATTGTGTTATTTGTTTATTTATTTAAAAAATGTTTTTTCATTATTTTGAAATTATTTGTACTTCAAATTAAACTATACAATTCATACAAAAAACAGACGAAATACCAAGACTGTTTCCATTGCATAATTCTAAGTGTTTATTCAGTATCATTAATATTCATATTCCAGATACAGACATGTGTTCTTGCTAAAAAAAATGTTTTTTTTTAATAAACGTAAAAACGAGGAAATGTTTTATTTTTTTAATGTGCCGATAAATAAAGGTTTAAAAAATAATCAGTATAAAATTATATTTCAACCATTATATATTTTGATTTGATTTAATTCATGAAAGGAAAAAATAAAGATATTACAATCTATATGGTGAAAAATAATAATTTTGTGAGAAAAATAAAAATATAATAATCAAAAATAAATTCTCCCGAAATTCTCATACTTTATTTTTGTTGATTAATAAAACTTTATGAAAAATAATAAAATTATAAAAATACACAGCATTTAGAAGGTGAACACCTATTGTGATATAAAAAGATTATAATTTTGTATAAATCTTTATAACAAAAACAAACAAGAATCATCCAAATAACAAAAACTTAAGGTAGGTACTGTTTTATTTTATAAAAAATACAATTAGAATAATAACAACAATATTATAATAAAGAAGCACTTATTAGAAAAAATGCAAAGCAAACATCTTTTATGATGCAATAATTGGCTTACAACTCTTTTTTTTACAAATAATCTTACATTTTATTCAAATACTTTGGTTTTATTTAAATCAATAATCTTACATTTATAGAAACATTACACAGTTATAATAATACAATAATAATTAATATCTATTCATTGTTATAAATAATATTTTTTTATATCTTTATTTATTTTATATTATTTTATTAGTAGTATTTACAATCTGTCATTGCAGATTTACACATATCGTATACATCATTTTTATTTATTTATTCATTTTAATAATAAAGGATTTCGTATCTTTTAGAAAGAATTAAGTATTTTTAAATATATATTATATCATAATATATATGTATATATAAATATAATATGTAATAGAAAAAAAACAAATATATAATAAAAAGAAGATAAATATATTAATATGAAAAACTAAGTAAAAAGTATTTATCACAGTTATATCTAATTATTGCATAAAATTATAAATAATTTACTCGTAAATATGAAAAGTAATCATTTTAACAAAATATCATAATAATGTGACTAAATTATTGCATATTCAGTAAAAACTTCTTTTTAATTTTATATCTATTATAGTTTTACCGGTTTCATTATTAACAGAACAGAGGAAATTCGTAGAACGAAATATCACTAACAAGTTTATTTTATCTTTTCCTATACCGTACAAATTATATGACTATTCGATGGATTTATTTCATTAACATTGTATACTTCATTTATTAATATGTATGTATAAATAAATATTTAAGATAAAGTACTTTAAATTGGTGGGCTAATTGGTTTTTATACGAAACATTGGAACAAAAAATATTAAAAAAAACATATTTGAAAGAATAGAGTTGGCGATATTTTAATCTTTTTTATTAACATATTAGAACGAAATGAATAAAATCAATAAATAAATCTCTTGTACTACAATCAGTAGGTATGGCTTTTTCTGTGAACTTATGGTTCTTTCTTGTTATTTTAAGTTTTCATGTTTCACAATTTTTGAAGGTATTTATATAAAACAATAAAACTTTCCTACATTGTCTGCTAAGCTCAAATGCATTGCATTGAAAGATAATACAAAATACTACAAAATAATATAAGAACTTTGTTTATTATCGTATATACGTAATAATATAACAGTGATTGAATCAAGTAGCAACGGCCAAAATCTAATTTAATTCTGAATATCGCATTTCTATCAGACAGCCCATTGTAATTAAGAAAATTTAATCAGTCTGAATAAAGCGATTCAAGCCAATTTCAATATATGAGTAATAAAACAAAAGTACGAGTAGGTATGTATATTTATATATGTATAATAACAATAGCTGTGTACATGTATAATGTATACATATATATTATTATTATTATCATTAGTATAGGAGGAGTAAGGAAGAGAATGGGAAGCAGATGTAATTAAAAATTAGGAATTTTCTTAATTAGATTTCAAGCAATAAAATGACTCGAGATACAGGGTTGTCCTTTTCATACTCGAAATAAATTTATTAAGGTTTTGAATTGTAATTTCATACATGGTATAATTATAACGAAATGCAGATTGTATATTACATTTGGAAAGTCTGCTGGGTACTAACTGAATTCGTTGTACATTAAAAGTGAATTTTAGTTAATATTAAAAAAAATATAATCGATCAGATTCACTGTCGCAAAAAAATTATAAACAAAAAATATTCGAAATTAAGCATTATTTTTTTACAAATCTATTTTTCTTATTTTCAAAAGCCATTCACTTGTTTAAGAGTATTGTTTAGATAACATTCAAGTTGTATATAAGATAACGAATTTATAATTATATTTCATTACTTTATTATAAGGCAAAGGCTATTTGTCCGTAATTACATAGAAAAAAGAAAGAAATTATAAAATTTATCTATGGTGAACTTTTCCATAGAGAAATTGCAAAATATGTTTATGGTTAACTTACTATTACATTTTTTTAATAAGAGTCGGTATAAGTATCCGATACTTTTTTGAAAGAGGTATTTGAGAAAAAACTCTATAAGAAAACCGAGGAGTTTTGAAACATTTCAAATTCCTATACCATTTTGAAAATTTAACGACGAGGGGGGGGGGGTAGAAGTTTTAAGGTGAAGTTAAGTTATCAAATGTTCCATATTTGGAGCATATTGTTGTGCGGCCGGGCTCACATTACGACTGCTAATCAGTGTGACCAGATTTTATTTTCAAAAACTACTAAATGGGGAAGTCAAAAACTACTGAATTCTTAAAATGGTATAGGAATTTGAAGTATTTCAAGAACTCCTCGGTTTTCTTCAACAATATTTTCTCGCAGTACCTACCTTTTTCTAAAATGTATCCCGTATTTGTACCGACAATTATTTTCGATCAGTAAGTATCGGGTACTTTTCCCAAGTACCCGATAATTTGCCGACTAAATACAAAAACTGCCAAAAAACTATTAAAAACTACTAAACATTCTTGCAAATGCCTCAAAAACTACCAAAAAAGTAGGAAACTACCAAATCTGGTCACACTGCTGCCAATATTGACAGACGTCAAAACAGCGTGGCTTTGTTTATCTTTACATAAAATTCCTTACGAATAGCCACTGAATTGACAGACGTCAAAGCCATGCCGTTTTGTTTACATAATTTACTGTAAAATACTTCAAGGTCACAACTGTCATTATTATTTTGACAGTGACAGTAATTTTTGTTACTGACGAATAGCCGATGCGTTATTATAAATGTTTATATGCTTTTCACAATTATTATGACAGTTATTAGTTTTGAACACCCTGTACCACATGAATTGAAAGTTTAGCGAACACATAATAAAATTGGAATTCTCATTTAATCTTGAATTTTCAAAAGTCAGATGATGAATGTAAAAAGAAGATGAGAGAGAGAAAGAAGAAGAAGCAGGGGAGGGGGTGTAGAGAGAAAGAGAGACTAGATGTATTAAGTGAAAGGGTGGAGACTTTTTACCCAATAGTTATAATTATCGTTGTATTTTCATTGTAGACTTATAACTGAAACAAAAGAAAACACAAAATATTAGTTTGTTGTTTGTATACCCAGCCAAAAATAAAAATCAACCTCGGTTTTTAAATTATAATATTCACTTTCATTATCACACTCTTGAATTTTGTTAAAGTTAGAGAGGAGCAAAAAATAATTATGTAATTTAAAAAATGTGCTCCGCTTTAGAATCACTCAAAGTTTGGTTTTAATTAAAGAATATAATAACCAAAAATATGCTCATTATACATTTTTTTTGTATAGAGTTTTATTATAAAACAAAAAATATTGGACCAATTGTGGAACAAAAATGTTGATTGAAACAAACCTGGTTTATATAAAACATTATTAAAAAGGAGATAATCACAAAATCATGACGCCCATATTACATTCCAATCAGACAAAAGATTCTGTGTTACTAAATGTATCAAGAATTATTGAGAAGAATATAACATTACCTGTAAATCATTTCTCGCAGATCTTCCGCGTGATTTGTTGCCCGTATGGCTGGCCTGCTTGGGACTGGCATTCCCGAAGTGGCCGGGTCATCGCGCTGTATCACAAGTATCAGCATCAGGGCTCCCGTAACCACTTGAAGCATCATCAGCTCCTCCACCACCCATCAGCATATCTTTATCAGCTCCTAATGATCCAGGATAACCCATGCCATTATTCATACCCATAGGACCATTATTATTACTCATTGGCCCATTACTTGAGCCCATAGATCCATTATTTAGTCCCATGGGTCCGCCGTTTGACGCCATGGGGACATTGTTGATTCCCATTGGGCCATTAGTATTTGGACCATTGTTTCCAGGCATGCTATTCATTCCTCCTGCTGAACTCATTTGAGACATTGATCCCATTGTTCCAATGGCTCCTGGTGGTACTACTGCACCAAGTCTGGACGCATCATTCGGTGACTGTGAAAGAGAACAATGTATCAATATAAAATTCTTAGTTGAAAAATATTTGTCAGTAGGCTTCCTGTACTATTTAACGTTTGACTACAGTAATTAGAAAGGAGTATAAGTAAGTTTGAATTTCGGTAATATTAAACAGTTTTTTTTATATGTACCGAAGATATCATTGCTCGAGTTAATTGAGTACAAATATTTTGATCAAAGATATGAGTCTACTTATAGTATTTAAAAGTGATGAAAAATGATGACAACAATAATTTACAACACAATTAAACTACATATGATGTAAGGTTATCAATAATTATGTATACTGATTATGGTTTTCGATATTTTTTTTGCTATTGATCTATATTTTTTACGTATTTGGTAAAATTTCAGATGTGGGCTGAATTCTATGATATCTTATTTTAACAAAATAAGAGTGTATTTGTAGTTGGTACATTGCGTATACCTGTAACGCATTGACTTGTCTTCTTACATGGGCTAGACTGGAAGGATTGTGGGCCATATTGGCAAACACCAACCGCTCTTCATAGTCATACTCGCATAGGATCTTGTTGTCACATAGATAGAATCTGTCTCCAACACAAAACCTATAGAAAAGAAGAAAAAAGCAATTAAAAATTGTAACTGTAGCTAGAATTACTGAAAGATCAATACTGATGTGATCTACATTTTGATTCTTGTTATAAAATTCACAAAGTCGGCGTATTTTAGAGAGTTATTAGAGAGATATGATATGTATCTCTAGCTGGATAGTGCATTCAGAGATTTACAGGAGATGTCCATATCAAGAAGATAATAAAGAAATCAGCACAAGATTGCCAGATTGTTGACAATAAACACTTCTTGTTTTCCAGGGAGAAATGTTGAAAATGAATGATAACTAGTATTTGTATTATTTTTACAACGTCATGTCCCCATTCTGGTGATTGCAAGACTCAAATATTGATTCTGTGCTGGAAATTGATTTATTGTAAATTAATATATCAATTACGTATATATACATATCTATATTGATTGTAACATTTCGATGTTCACCACGCAATACGAGTAATAAAACACGATATCATTAAATTAATAAACATGTTGTGTGTACATAATGGTAATTATATTATTACCAAACAACATATGTTGATTTCATTAATAAGATCCATAAATCAATCTGCACAATTCACAATAAGTCATGATATGAATACACTACAACTTCTATCTAGCGGATATTTAGACAAACACAAAGAATTTATGATTTGAAACAATATTATTATAATACCTTTGTTGTTTATAGAATAAGGAAGACAGCTTGCATGTTTATTACATGCAATTAGTTCACAGGCTATTTATTACATTGCAATTAGTTCACAGGCTATTTATTACATTGCAATGGCAATATCGAATATAAAGATAGATAGAAATACGTTATTGAAGGACCCACAGACCACCCGGATAGCGCACAAGTCTGAAGACTTCCATTGTTTAATACTTATCTAAGATTTTTGAAAATAAGTATTCTTGGAAATTCACAGTTTTTGCTTAACTTCATAAATTGTCAAATATATATGTTAGGTATAATGTAACAATTGAAGCAAAGTAATCTAGTTTCAAGAGCAATAATTTGAAGTTTGTAAGATACTAGATTAAGATTCTAAATTAAGATCGTATTGAGAGTAACTCCTATGTTCTACGATCAATAGGTATTATTTATTAATTTATTCATTATTTTTTCAAGAAACACTTAAGTATATTGATATTAAATACAATAAATATACAGAGGACGAGTGTTAATCGCAAAGCGCGATTTCTTCCAACTAACCTAAATATTTTCTTAGATTATATCGCAAAGATACGAGTATTGTAATAGATTGATTGCATTTAGTTGTTTAGATGTTTGACTGTGTTAATTTATACATCATTCATAGACGTCTGGATTGAGTTGGAGTATACAGAAATTCAATTAAACTAAGTGTAGTTGGTATGAATGTGTAGGTGCCTTTAGTTATTCTATGTAATAACAGTACACTATCAGTAACATACGGAACATGATTCAATATAATCTTCGAACTACACAGACACATAATTATACTTTGGAGAATGAATGACTGTAGTTCGTACCAATTTAAAAAATATGTTGTTTTTAGAAAAGCAAGGATCTAAAAACAAATTTCCATATCCATATAAGTAATTTTATAAGTAAAGGTATTGCCAGGTGTATTTGAGTAACAAGAATATTTCGTTATTTAACGTTATAAATATAAATAATGTTATAAACGAGGACCTTAAGTTTTCTTAGCATTTCATATATCATTGACAAGAAAAACTACGTCCATAATAATTATGATTCGCCATAAATATTAATTTATAAGATAATCTTGTTTTATTTCCTCATATTTTAGAAATTTCAAGTATTGCTTTATTAAAACCCAACAATGAAAATTTATATAATTAAAATAGAAGTATATCATGTAATCATCCCAAAATCAAAGCAGTTAAAAATATGAAGATGGTATGGGTTGAGATTTGGATAAAATAAATATGAAAAAATAATGTTATCTTACCTATGATTACACTGTTGACATGCAAAACATTCCAAGTGATAGACAAAACTCTTTGCTCTCATTACCATTTCAAATGCAGGTATTACTTTGTTACATGCTACGCAATTGCCAGTTACTCCAAATAACCTGAGGAAAAAAATTAATAAAAAATAATTATAATTAGCTACAGCTTAACAATTTATTATTAAACCGGTAATAATATGGAGCCTTTGCCAGCACCCTGAGGGTATCCAACAGACATCAAAAAACACTTGACAGGTTGGAAGCCAATTTACTAGTTGTAGATTTTAAAATTGAATTAAGAGGTTCTAAAGTCGCACCATCATGTTTGTTTTACGAAACATTTACATTGAATTACTAGTCAAATATTTAAAGGATTGCTATTTACATTTCTACTCAAGTTCTCATTTCGTGCGAATTAACTAGTATTATTGGTAAAAAAGTTTAGAATCTTCCACTCTCGTCCGGGATATTTTTGTAGGTAATAGATTTTTTTATTTCATTGTTACACTATTTTTTTTTTGAAAAGATATATCTAGGTTTTTGTTATAAACCAAATACAACCTTATACACCTTTCACAGTTTGAGGTATAATGAGTTTAATTAATTTGTTAAAATCAATCAAAAATCTCGTTTGGGGAACCATGCTACACAATGTAACATTATGAAAAATCTAATCGGAAGAAGTACAAAACAACCATTTTTCGATTTCAAAATAATGTATTCTATGGTTTGCATTAAATGTTTGGTGGATCATATATTGTAGCAGTAAGAATACTAGAATTGGTAAAAGTTGTTCATAGAAACCGAAAGAAATCATTTTAGTTAGCCTTGAACCAATTTGTAAGCGTTGGTTCACCTCTTTGACTTTTTCTTATTTTATTTTCGATTCTGATTAGATTTTACACAATATTACATTGTATAAACATGGTTCTCCAATCCAGATGTCTGATTTATTTCGTCATCTGTTGGGACTGTTGGCTGTGCCCAAATCCAGTTTAACAACAAAAAAATAATATTCGTTCTAAAATTTGACAATAGTTTTTAAATAATTAACACATTCTTTACCTAAGATAGTCTCTTTTGCATAATATGAGATCGGCTTTTGTATACAATGTTGAGCCAACTTCTCCGAGTCTCGCATCACAGCATCCACATTTTAAACAGTCTTCGTGCCAGTAGACGTCCAGAGCTTTCAGGAGGAACCTCTCTGTGATAACCTTCCCACAAGAGGCGCACTCCCTGGGACCGGTGGCGGTTCCTTGGACGGCATTGCCGACACTTCCTCGTCCAGAATTCAAAGCCAATTTTAGGTCACCCGTGCCTGAGGAAAAGAGAAAAGTACAAATTAGCTAATTCCATTTATAGATTACGTACTCATACTCCATCTACTATCATAATATGTACTCATGAAGTTTCAATAAAGTTTGAAAGAGAGAATTCCGGAGTCTTCGTTATACTGCACAGTAGCTAAATTGGACATCAGACCACACGTCGTGAATTAAAAGGGTTGGTTGCGGGTCCTAATTCCTTCTGGGGAACTGTCGAATAAGGTGACGTTGTCTTTTCTAAGCCTTTTATAATAGTTTCATGAGTTAAGTTTACGAAATCATATCAGTCCGTATACCTTTCTCAAATCAATCAAATCATTAATTACTGATTTTTTTCGTTGTATATTATCAAGAAAAAACAGTTCTATATTAAAAGTTTAATGTAGGCGACACGTAATAATATATTTATAATTCAAAAGATAAAGTGCATAATAATAATAATACGGTAATTTTATGCAAATCAATGCGCTCTAATTAAAACTAAAATACCACAATCAATTTTGATATCTAATTCATACTGCTTTTATTTTTACACATACGCCTTCGTCATAAATTATGCGATTTAAAATTAATAACAGTCATAATGTAAGTGACAGAAGGTGTCCATTTTAATGATATTATTCTACAAAAAATTAAGTGCTGTTTAAATTAAAACGCCTTTGGCATGTTGAATTAGTTTTATAAGGTGATTGTCTAAACGCTAATCAAAATATTGAAAATAAACTTGAAGTGCATAGTTTTTTTGTTATGAAATGAGATTTAAATAAAGTTAAACAGGTGTTAGTTTGCTTCAATTCAAGATGAAGCTGTCACTTATAAAATAAGTGCCAATCTATTAATTCTATTTTTGGATATTTGAATTAAATTTCCAGAATAAAGAATAACAATAGGCTGAAATAAGCGATTCTATTCCCAGTATTCCAACTAGTTCATGATGGCTAAAAAAACGTTCACGAAACAATGAAAATGATTAAGAGAAGCATTAAGAAGGCCAAAAATAAAATAATATGATTATTTAGTTTTACAATTATTATTTAGTTGATCTCTTTGTTGGTCCGAAATCGCTATTTATGGAGGAAACTTTTATGAAGTGGTTTAATTTATATTTTTATTTTTGTGTTATTTGTTCATTATTGTAATTCAAGAGGTTACCATAGTCACATCATCACTCATAAATGTGATTAAGAAATTTAATTTATCGACCGATGGTTCTTGGTGGAAGTTCATATTAAAAAAATTTAAAATGAAACACGACATATAGTTATTCTACTATTGACTTAAGTAAGTAAGTACATAAGTATGTACACATATATGACTTAAGTCAATAGTGGAATAACTATAAATATATCGAGTTTCATTTTAAAAAATATGATTTAGAAATGTTTGCTTACATAGTAGGTTCATATACAAGTATGATATATTTAACAGTCTTGCATGTGAGATAGTTAATAATAAGTTTGCAAGTAATTAGCGAGTTATGTTATACTCTTAATGAACAAAACTACAGATAAGTTTTATCTACTTGTATGTTGTAGACAATGTTATGAATAAGATTTGTAGGTATATCGCTATCTTTAGGCATATGTCTCTCCTATATTTTGGGTAACTATATTATCATAATATAAAACTACCGGAACTTGTGTAGTTTTGTGTATAGATTACACGGAATTAACACACAGTTCTCCATTTCACGTTAAAAAACTAAGACTTTTAAGATGAGTAGTGTACCTAATCAATGAATTTAAAGTGTTATATTATGTGATAGTTCACGGGTAGTTACCTGATTTTAACAAGAAACTCGAATAGTAATAGTAAGTAATGAAAGGTTTATTCTATTTCAGACACGTCTATTCTATTCAAAAGACAAATGTAAGTGATAGAATTTCAGAGGAAGTTATAGATAGATAAATAACCTAGACAAATAATTTTGGAGGAGCGCGATTCGATCCCAGGTGTTGGCACACTCCCCGTTCACGAAACAACCCTTTCACTTACTGAAAGGTTTATGTTGTATTTAGGCTTATAACAAAAACCCTAATATATCTATAATATACATCATATATTTGTGTATGTACAAAAGTTGATTAATTAGAAGGTTACAGCGATTGTTTAACCTTCTGTAAAATGCACTGTACTATTAATTGCATGATGTTATTTTTATTAATAAACAAATAAATAATAAAATTGATGCTTTTTAACACCGTGTCATAATTAATATTGTAACTAATCTGCAGTAAAGAACAGAGTTTTCTTTAGACGTAGCTCTCCTTAACGTTGTTTGCTTTACATAGTTAAGTAGGCACCAGTATGAATAGGTTGTACAGTAATATGATTATGTATTAGATGCAGGTGATATTATTATTAAAGTAATTAACTATGAATCTCTAGTCTGCGAGTTTATTGCAAGTTTGTGCTATTGCACACAATTAATATGCAGTGTAATTAGAAACGTATTATAATATTATCGTACGTAGGAAGTAAGACTGCATTGCAAATCTTCTTGAAAAGCAATTAATACAAATTAAACGAGTTTTAAATTTTTAACATGATTTTTTGACTTGAACCAAGAAAACACAACGCCACCTTATTTGGTAGTAGGTACCTACCCTGGACCGGGCTTGAACCCGCAACCCATCATTATCGCCAGTTGTGCTTTGTCTAATTAAGCTACCAGAACACATAACGAAGGCTTCAAAATTATAAGTCTTCTATGGTAGTTCATGTTTTAAATTTATATACGTAATCTCATACAATGGTTAATTGTAAAAATAAAATCCGAGAAAAAAACAGATTTTAGACGTATAATAGACGTATGAAGGTATGAACATGTCTAAAATAAACAATGATCAAATGAAATATCTTAGGTAGGTACTCATAAAATATTTAGTTCTGCGGTGCAACTGATCAATGTTATGCCAAATTTATCTAACACTTATCTTTTTTCATGAGAGAGTTGTCCCTTGGACCTACGAGTAGTTAGTTGTAATATCATATTTTTAAGTACATGTGATCATCTTTAAACTTGGCTTTATTGATATCCAGTTTTTTCCGTTATACGCCTATCTCTTCAAATTATACATGTGTAGATAATAAAAGTTGTAGATATTACGTTCTATAATGACTGAAATGTCGATTATATTAAATTAATATTATACATATTTATAAACTTTACCTTTGTTACAATGTTTATAATAAATTGATATCGCTTGACATTAGCCATGATTATAATTAAATTAATGTCAAGAAGACTTGTGGAACCAGTTGACAAATTAAGGAAATACTTATCTATCTAGTTATGATTTGAAATTTCTATTAACTTTATCTAGCTTTTGATATAGATATTTTATAATGTGGACCGACGCACTCTTCAAAGACTTAGTAATTTAAAATGTGCGGTTTGGGATTGAACGTAGACGAACTCATAAATATACAATTTTTTTAACTTAGTATAACACAGAAATATTCTATGTGCCTTTCCTTTCCAATATAGTAGAATCTTATGAAATTTGTATTATAATTAGAAGTGAAAACTTTCAAATGCAGTTAGTTTTTGGGCTTTTAAGACATTTTACTACAAACGTATGTTTCTGATTTTGATCCAAAGTAACTTAAATGACAGTGATGTTGTTTCTGGTGTTGGATGCATTAAAAATGAGAAATTAGTTAATACAAAAAAAAAACTGTAGACCAAAAAGCTGCAAATGAAAAAATATGCAAATTTCATCACCATTACTACTATCGCTGTTAAATGTTTCTCTGGCGATCATAATGTGGAAAGAAACAAGTTATTTATTTGAATACTTAGAAATTTCTTTTTAAGACATAAGAAACATTAAAATATCGTTTTCATACAATCAGCGTATATTATAAAAGAGTTATGTATGCCCTTGGGAATCTTGTGGATATAAAGGTGGATATGTAAATGTGGATAAAAACCTTAAATTGCAAAAATTGCAAAAAACACAATTAACATGTAAAATTTAATTACAATTATCGCAGGAATGATACGTAAAATTATGTGCAACGTTTGTCACAAAATAATGGAGTCATTACGGGTGACAGTAGCATGCAGTTAATTAACGTCGCAGTATGTAATGTCACACGAGTTGGGGTAGATCATGACAGGCGGATATGATCTCTATTATTATAGGTAGTAACGTTTTGATTGTGCTGTATGTGATTGAAGCTTATATTGTTATTTTGTATTGTAATTAAGTGGCTTTATTATTGATTGCATTATTTTTACACCACCACTAAAATATTTAAAAGCACGCAAACTCTTTTCCTGTATTGTGATAATTAAATCATTATTTTTATCTGTTTTACTTTAAATGCAGCTACAGTAACATGAACAGAATATGGAGGGTATTTGAACTTAGTATTACGAAAAAATGCCACCTGCTCAACACCTGTATCATTCCAATACTATACGACTGTGAATTTTAGCATCTAACGAAGGCTCTAAAACTGAAGATACTAAGCATCGAAAGAAGTATCTTTGGAAGATATTTAATGTCAGGGTATAAGCATTTTACAAATGATTCGGTACTTTCAGCAAAGATTCTTAGTCTCTGCAATACAGAGAATACGATGAACCTGACTTACAAATGTCATCATGGCTTACAAATGCTCAATAACCGCTGACCAAAAAGAGGACAACTGTTCTTTCGTTCACAAATATTTTGAAAGCCCATGACGTTTCGTCCTCTCTGCCTACCCCACATGGTACAGGCGTTGTTCTTGCACTATTTATACTCTCGAAGGGCTAAATGCTGGTAATTGACTATTGAAAAAATAACTACGCACTCTATAAGATACAATTAATTACCCAAAAATATGTAACCATGTTGGCAAAATCGTGTTCATGTATTTCATTTAACGAAATACAATATAATTGCAAACTTGTTTTCACATATACATAGTTGCTAATGATGTCATTATATGATTATTTTTGCGCAGGAAATGACCAGAACACAGATTATAAGGTAACAACTTTATGATTATATGTCACGTAGATAAAAAACGCAAAACCCCTTAAGGCTCGAAAAGTACAGGTTGATCATTTAAAATTAAACCTTCTGCTGAATAAACTGATGGAGAAAGGGGGAAGGGCATGTGTAATAGGCACTATTTAAGTTTAGGTTTTATTCGAGCTATGTTTTAAACATGACGTGGATAGGTACATTATCCAAAAATTGCCACTTCTTAGCAGTGTTGTAGATAAAAATCCTGCAGATTTTAATTAAATAATAGATGATAAAAATCCTGCAGATTTTAATCATCTATTATTTACTCTTTGGCTACATAAAGATTAAACATACCTACTGAAAATTTGTATAAAAACAGCGCATAAGAATGCAATTGATTTACAAAAATCTTTGTCATTTCATTTGTAAAATTTGTAATTGTGCTCGATATAATATATTTATTATGGGTAGTGTTCTGTTGAGAGAATGGCGCTGTATCCTTTCTGGCTACTCCATAAAAGATGCAGCATGATATCATGTATGTATACCTTTATGTCTTTTTTTAAATTAATATTAATATACTCGTATAATGTTCAAGTATATTTCGTAACAATAAATAGAAGTACCATTTTATTTGGTACATGCATGTGTATTACTCTCATTATTATAAAAATAATACTTGTCTTGAGGAGAGGAAAACATATACCTACACAAGAAGTCAATCTTGTTACTATTAGTAAGTCTTTTCCCTCTTACCCTTCACATCTTCTTTAATTTATTTGATATGATACGGTGTATTTTTATTTTATAATTTTATGTGGTGTGCTGTAAATTTATTTTATGGTTTGCTATGATTCAATATGTTTTATTTTTATTTTATGATTTGACATGGTGAATGTGCTGTAATTTTATTCTATAATTTGACATGACAGTGTATTTTATTTTTATTTTGAAATTCGATGTGATGCAGTGTATTGTAACTTTATTTTATGGTTAGATATGATACAGTTTTTTTTTATGATTTGACATGATGCTGTTGATATGTTGTAATTTTATTATGTGGTTTATGTGACACAATGTGTTTGATTTTTATTTTTATAATTTGAAGTGATGCAGTATATTTTGTTTTTGTTTTGATTTTAATTTGATACGATGGTGGTGTTGTACAATTGTTGCTTATAACTATGTATTAAAGGCGTAAGCCGTATGTATTATTATAAATAAATAAATAAATAAATAAATAAATAAATATTACTGTGGAAAATTAATAATTGAACAAATCGTACTACAGCAACAATGTCCATAACTTTCAATATACAATTTTAATATGGTAATTTTGTGGAATGAACTAAATTTCCTCATTAAATTGTGATACAAAGAAGTACAAATTATTAGGTATTTATAATGACTTAAGTAATGCAAACCAGGTGTATGTTAATCGACTGGATCATCAACATAATATCCAATTATATATTTTTTGCAATTTGGCATAAATTATTTACCTACTCATTTTATAATAATGACTTAATTTTAATTATTTTAATATTAAATTTTTCAAAATTATTACTGACAACACAATTGTACGTTATAAATATCCATAACTGTACTCTCAATTATTTTTGCAGATAAATGTTAATCAGACTCTGAGATAAGTTAATTTTTAATGAGGTGAAATTATAAGATAACAAGAAATTGTTATTTCATAATAATATTGACTACCGAAAATTCTTGGTGAATTTTTTTAAAGATATATCTGGGTTTTGTTATTAACCCAAATACAACCTTATATATCTTACACAGTAAGCTACTTAAAGCATGTGTCGTGAAAGGAGAGTTTGCCGGCACCTGGTATCGAACCACGGACCCCTTGTTCACGAGGCCGAGACTCTACCTCCAGGCTACCGACGAACTCAACTGTTGTGTGAGTATTGTATATTTTCATCACTTGAAAACGTTAAGAGTTTAACGATATAAGCTTTGTGTACCTATGCTTTTTTAGGAGGTGAATCTGGGTTTGAAATAAATCCACAGTGAACAATATATTCATACTGTGAAGGTGGATTAACTCGGCAGCGTTAGGATCGAACCTGAAATATTTGAAAATCAAAAATTGTGCCATTAGGTTACCGGTCATCTAATTATTATTCTAAGTATTTGTGGTGTTTGTCTTTATTGTTAATAAAAACACACACTTGACGTTTTTTTATCAACTAGATTCTTTATGATACATATCGTATTAGAAGCAAGTAGCAACCCTTCATCTTTTGAAAAAAAAACTTTATGGTTCTGTACGTACTTACTTAACTCTTTGTTATTCATACAATCTTTTAAAATTATTATTAACAATAATAAACACTTCTCTAGGAACTCATTTCACTGTTTAAACCTTGTCATTGTAGAAAATGCTGCATAAATACATAATGATACCCTGAAATTATCTAGTCAATCGTGGCCATTATGCAGAATAGCAGCACACATGGCGGACACTGTTATTATTATAACTACCTACTCTATATTAAATGGTAGGATTCAAATGATCACATTTACGCAGGTACAACTTACCAAATTATACGCTTTGTATCTTCGTTATTATAAGGAAAATAATAAAATATCTTTGATACTTATACGAAAAAGTGTTGTTGGAATTATTCAGACAATCGGATATGCGGAATCCGACATTCTCGATTTTTAATTCATATTAATATTTCGGCCTTCAACATCCTTCATGCAAAGTGAGAGAAGAAGCAATTTTTTTCCACTCCAAAGACGGATTTCTTACAGAATTAGACAATTTTACGAAAAACAATACTAACTGTTGGAGTATTTGGAGAATTATTATGGTTTGAACAGTATAACTCTAAATTCTATTTATCTCTATCTATATCGTCACGGCACAAGAAAAAAGTAGTGGAGTAACTGCCTTAAATGAATATACAAGTCATTCTCTTTGTGTCTTAAAAATAAGACACTCAGGATCTATGGCATTCATTGTAACTTGTTTTTAATAGGATATTCATAATAGATCCTTGTTTAAAAATAGGTACCACACGATTATTCTGGCATTTCATAAACAGTCTA
Organism: Athripsodes cinereus; assembly: GCA_947579605.1. Classification (NCBI taxonomy): domain Eukaryota; kingdom Metazoa; phylum Arthropoda; class Insecta; order Trichoptera; family Leptoceridae; genus Athripsodes; species Athripsodes cinereus. Next base: position 19,920,479 of record OX388310.1, read on the forward strand.
GGATTATTTTCAAATAGACAAGTCATTCATCAGCTTGCAACATGAAAATAGATATTTACCTTTAAAGTTTACTTATTTTCATGCAATATAGTAATTTTGTGAAATTAAAAGTAATTCGTTGATGAGTGTAAAACCATACAAACGAGTAATGTTGATTATCGGTTATTAAAATTATTATATATTCCAGTAACTAATTATAATTATATTATGCACTTTAAGTTGCCTCTCCGCAGGTATGTTATAATGTTCATCAATGTAAGCACCTTTTGCGAAATGTTTGAGTTTCTACAAAAGCGTAGGAACATAAACGAAAATGGTCTGCATATTTTTTTCTGAATTCATAATTTGCACGTTCCAAAGATAAAATAACTACTACTACTATACCATCACGGCATATCCCACAAGTGGGGTAGCCAGCAGATCAGCTGCATGTAAGAAACATGCAAACTGTCCTCTTCGTGCCAATATAAAATCAAGACATTCAGAATGGGTGGCAAGCCTCATCGCTGAATTTAAGATGTCAAATGTCTTAATAAAATAAGTCCAATACAAAAATTACAATCTATGGAGATTGCGTTGAAATAAAGAAGACATTTTTCATGTTCTTGTATGTAATCTATTGAACACTTTATTTACACTCTTTACACATCTTATGTAACATTATATTAGATTTGCAGGTTTCGAAATAGTGAAAATATAAAATCAACATATAGATTAGTTTTTTTGGGTAGCTTAATGGGTAATATCACACTTCGAATTCTGTTTCACAGTTAGATGGAAGAAATCACTTTAGGCTAAGTTCACATGTAACGCGCGTCAACGCGCGTTTTCAAATCGCGCGTCTAGAAACCCTTATATATTATCTAACATCCTTTCACATTGAAGTTCATGTGAACGGTTGTATGGTAAATCTAAGTATTTCCAGACGCGCGATTCAAAAACGCGCGTCAAAATTTTGCCATGTGAACATAGCCTATAGTGATAATCTCGCTACTGCACATCGTCCTAGTTTTTAAAATTTTATTTTACTGTTATGTAATGATGATGTGCAAAAAGAACAAATAAAAAAATAAAAAAAACCTATATAGAAGTATGTATAAAGTAAATAAAAGTACTAAGTGTATTGCCGGTTTTAAAACTTGTTTAATCAAACTTTCCAACAATTTTATCGGGTTGTTGTTTATTTGTAGGATAGCAGGATGGTATGATAATGCGCGGAGGATAACATGCCTAATGTTAATACAAGTAAGTGCAGAACATTATATTATAAGTGGTTGGTTTGATACATATTATGTAGTTTGTACATTCTGCGGACCTCGCGTGATAGCTTCCAGTCTTACGCTGACCACCACTGATATTGCAAATTGCTAAGACTGAATTGGGATGGTAAACTACATCGAAAAAAAAATACACCATCAATCATACTTCATCATTCATTATGTTTCAATTATTTATCATGCATTTATAGCCACATATTATGAATGATATTCGGAATGTCCGAGAGTGATATTGACGATGTCCAAATATAAAAATGACAATATTTATAAATGCTAATTACTTATATCTTAAAATTTCAAGCGACACATGCAACTGACGATAATGATACATCATTATTTTTACAATTTTTAACTACAAATTTCGAAAAAATAATACCAACTATATTATTTTTCCCGCTATTAAAAAAGAGACCAAATAGAGAGAAAAACAATTTAAAAGTTTGTTGAAATTATGATGTAGTGCGATTTGTTGCCGTGCATCAAAAACAAATGAAGTAAAGTCACCCGACAAAGAATTGGTATCCTACCCTTCAGGTGGTGAAAAAAGATCATTTTAAATCTTCAATTCAGCGAAGAGGTTTGCCATCCATTCTGAATGTGTTGATTTTTCAAAATTGATATTTTGTGTGAAAACAAAAACTGTCATATAATTCGAAATTCTACAATTAAAATCATCGAGTAATAAACAATATTTTCGATTTCTTCTGGCATCCCTTAAATATTTATGCGGCTATGTTATATTATTGTTATTAGTTGTTTTTATGAATGCCGTTTGAAGATGATTTTATTTAACAACCAATATTTTAGGATTTAATTGAGTATTTATTTATTAACTTTGCCTCACGTTTTTGATGTATTAGATTATTGTGAATATATTGAGTATTTATCACAAACTAATGATAACCGCATTCTCACGATCTGGCATTTTGGAAGTAAAAAAATCAAAGTTTATATTAATACAGTTTTTCTTAGTTATTATTTAGTAAATATAAAAACAGGTGTATGATGAGTTAGGTACTTGCTTATTTTATTTATTTATTAAACATATTTTCCAAGTATATTTTTTTACATTTACACAAGTATACATAAAAACATTATTTATAGATTAGCCACCTTCATGGCTGTGTTGTGGCCGCAAAAAAACATAAGAAAAAAAACAAATACAATTAGAAAATCTCTAAAAAGAAATGATGATGATGATGATTATGGATGATTTTGTTTTGACGCCATTTAACAGTCCCTAGACCGTCTCAAGGGCGCCTTTAATTTTTATTTAACTATTATAGAATTTTGAAAACACTTATGATTGTCACAAATATGACTAAAATGCGAGAATTTCACGTGAGTTCCAATTGAAGGTATTATTAATTGTAACAAATATTATTCACTAATTCACATTTTTAAATTTGAAATTTTTAACTAGTTTAACTATTTATTTAACTTTAATTTAACTTTATAAAACTATTGAAAATGAAAAAAAATGTATTAAAATTTTGAAATTTGAACAATTATAAGATAATAATATTTAATTTTGAAAAATGAGACGTCAGAGGTTTTCTGGAAAACTCAATAACAGGAAATATCAATAATCTCTAAAAAGAACTATCAAAAATTTCTAAAAGAACAATCAATAATCATACAAATTTAAGATGTAAAACACACCACAAGACGAAAGCATGCATTTAACAAAAAACTATGAAAAAATATAATACAGATCATGAACCACTAATTAATAAATACTTCCACTCTATCATACCACTCAAACACTCCAACACTCAAGTCACTCGATAACGGGTGGATAGCCAAAATAAAAAAAATAAAAAAAAACACTCCAACAACCAAACCGACTCTTACGTATATTTATTTCCAATTCTAGTGTACCTACAACTTTCATATTCAAAGATTTAAGCATTTTTGGGGAACTTATTTTCTAAGCTGCGTTTAAAAATAAAATAGGTACCTATTCAAGATCTTTGATATAATCAATAAATAATGTAAGCTTTGTAATATCGTCCAAAATCTTTATATTATAAAGGGTGATATTCAATTAAATTCCTGGAGAAATAGATTTGATTGAATAGTTTTACATTATCTATCAAACTATATTTATTTATTTTTATATTCAATCATAGCAAAGTATGATAAAATTATCAGTTATCAATTAAATGAACAGAAGGTGAGTTTAACGCTAGGTATATTGCGATATCTTCCAACTACCCTCATGTGGCATCCCAAGTAGCGTAGGCAGAGAGGATGAAACGCCATATAGATCTTTTCCTTGATACATCTTTCGCTTCCTTCACATTCATCTATTTTCTCATACACGTATGCCAATAATTTTATAATAACTACTTTTTATGCATGATACCACTCTCTAAATTGTATAAATTATACAGATAATGTAATTTTCATATTTTAAATTATTCGGTTATTTCCATCTAACTATATTATAATTAATCAATTTGTACCATAATGGTAACTCCCACAAGTGGGGTAGCCAATGAACTAAGCGTATGTATTATTACCTATTCATAAGTTGAATATTTAATATATTCATTACATAATTATTTAATTTTTGGGTGTTCTTTGGTAATTAAAGAAATTTAAATTAACTTATATCTGGCATTATCGAAATGTAAACATAAAAAATAATCATTTAATTAATTAAAAGAAAGAAACAAAACGTCAGGTGGATTGTTCTGGAAACATTTTTAATTCATTAATTGAAATTCACTTAAGTCAATTGGTTCGTATAATATCCATTATACAAAGTATGTAATCAACCTTATGAAAGGTGAATAAACATGTTTTTTAGTTCGTTTGTATGTTTGTACAAGAACTGAAAAATTGTATCCTTTTTTTACGAAATACCATTTTCTGCTTATAATAAAATTCAAAAATCTATTATAATAAACACTTGTAATATTGTAAAAAAGTTTTTGAACACAGATATTTCAGGCACAATGCTGGTATTTTGATGCCGCGTTTTGAGCCTAATCCTTTGATATCCTGTATATCTGGATAGGTGAATTTTTCCCGGCATTAGACTGTTAAGTTTTTGTGTGACCATGACTGATCATATGGAGACTTATCTGGTTGTATAATGCTGAGAAGTGTGGATGGCAATTCTGCCGCCGCGTAAAAAAATAATTTGACAAAATATAATTCAGAGGAATTTTGGTTTTAATATTATAGGTCTATCATAAGTCGATCGTGTACGGGGGTAGGCCCCCCGTAAAGAAATAAGCTTTTATGAGTAGAAGAACAAATATTAATTTTATAATATTTTTATTGACTTAATTGAACAGAGATCCCTATTTTAAACAACATTATGTTAATTATATTTTTTTGTCAGAAATTATAATTGATTTATATATAAAGATAGATAAATAATAATACCCTCTTCATAAAGTGACATAATATCATGTCTAAATTCATTGAAACACTGACAATATGTTACTGATCATTTTGATTAATAATTTTGTGTACACACTAATATATTCATTAAGATTTTCTTCAAGTGTATTTAAAAACAAAAATAAAACACGGATGTTTTCAAAATCGGTTCCACAAAAAAAAAAATTAACTGGGAATGGAAAATCAAGAAATGATTCAAGAATAGCAATTCACTCATGACGCACAAATGCAGTTTTAGGAATGTAAATCACATTAAGTTACAATTAGGAAAATCAATTAGTTTTGTGGCTTAATATTTTGGTAATATTTTTTTCATTCTGAACTACGTCGGATCAAAACGCTAGTAATAGAATAATAATATCAGTTGAATACAAGTAGTAGAGAAATAAAAGCCAATAAGTCTAGAATGGTTCGTATGTAGTATTATTGAAATAGTAATAGTACCTAATACCTATATTTTATCCAATACGAATCAAATCCAATCAATCCAATGGATTATTTAACCTTCCTTTACGAGAGAAAGTCATAAAATATATAGTTAACTTACTTGACCAAAAACTGAAACACCTCTAGACTTAATGGACTATGCTACTGTGGTGGAGTTTAATGAACGAATAACCGTTTTGGTTTTTGTTAAAATTGCAGTTTTTTCGATTATTATTTATTTATTTCACAGGGACACACAGGAAGTTGACGAAACATTTACAAAGAAAAAATTCCGATCAGTCCAATCCCTTAATTAAGCGTGTGTGCGGCATGAACCGAAAAATTAATAACTATTATCTAAGGCCAAGTTCAGAAAACCAGACTCACACTTAACATGCATCCATCTTATAAGACAGGAAATTATTAAAAGATAAAACAATGAAAAAGAAAGAAATACAATTTTACTTAAAGACACCCATAAACTTTCATCGCTATCGGTTTCACCGGTTTATTCAGCATTTTTGTTTATTTATTCTTTACTTTGGATTAGACTCAATGCAAACAATTTTACAGAGAAATGCTTAAAAATTAAATATAATCAATTTATCTACGACAGTGATAGGTATTACAGGTTACACCTTCACGCCATGCACCAAGACGTAGATTCATAATTGAAAAACGGATTTCATATTTAATACAGATTTAAATCAATAAGAGTAATGAAATCATTTTTTCGAAGTTAAAGGAATGCATAACATTAATATGTCGATTTATTTAATATAAAGATAAAATCTGATGTTTGTACAATTTAGTGTTAAAAATTATAAAACAAACCAGGACATACGGCAAGCCTACTACAGTTTTTCTTTTTTCACGGTGTACAATCCTAAAACGCGTTCTAGTGAGAGAAACGAGTCCAGGTTAATTTATTACGAAAGTAGCAATAACACTAATGAAATGAATTTTCTATTCTAGCGTAGAAAGGCACCAGTGGCTGTGGGAGGAGTGCGGGGGACGGAGAGCTGAAAGTTTCACACGTTTCACTTAAATTAAGTAGTAGTATATGGACCCTTTTAGGGCTAAACCTTTTTATGGCTAACCATCTCGAGTTGCGGACTCATAATAAATCTACAGCTCTCAATCCTCAACAGACGTTCAATATGTCCGAGAATTATTTAATGTTAACAGGGTAGACTGCTTATTCCCAACACAATGAAATTTCGCTTGAAAAAAACATTTGCATCCTAGAATACTGTAACAGATCCTCAGAACGAGATCTCCAATATGGTTTACACAAACAAATTGATTTTCCGTGTTTCTCCAACAGGCCAGCTAAATATTGAGCTTTGTGCCTTTAAGTTCATCCATCAACCTCCTTTACCTTCACTATAAGAGAAATTATTTAGAACAAAGGGGGTATTTTAGAAATGTTTCCGTTTGTCACAATGCTGAATTCACCTTTAAAATAATAATCATAAAAAAAACTTAATTCACGAAAATTTAAAAAAATCGTAAAACAGTGTATTTTGAGAAAAAAAATTGTACGTTTTCAGCCAACTATTGTTGCGTGTTTTTAAAACATTTCATATCCAAAATTATTGATAGTAGATATTACTGTAATTTGATCTATTTTTGTATTTATATTTAAATTACGACAAAGATATACATATAATGGTCCTAGAATTGATGAGTGCCCTTGAGGTGCTTTGGCACGTTAATGTTGTCTAATAATAATAATTTAAAATAACGTTTAGAAATGTTTTATATTAAGATCATTGTGATAATAAAATTATGTATCCCAAATTCAATATTATCTACTTATTTTTATCGTTAATATAAACTTTTATTAAATTTAATAAATGTAACATGATTACAGATGAGTGAATCAATAAACAATGAAGAACAATCACAAAAATGTCAGGTAGCTTCTACCAAAATAACAGGTTATGTTAATAATGTAATATTAATTCAAAAGCATCTGATGATATTATTATCATTACGAACAAATTAGTGGACAAGTAAAAAACTTAAAATGGCATGCTCTACGTTTATCCAAAATACTAACACATGCTTTAATAATTCACACAGGGTGACTTTCTTGACCCTAAATTACACTGGATAAAATTGCATTTCGAACCAATGTATACTTCTTCCTCATCTCCAAATTTCTTGGATCCAACTAATGTACATTGGATGATACGATATAACTTTGATCATTCATTTATCACGAAAACATTGTGAATTGATCAGGTGGATCAAATTTCTAAGGACGACCAAGTGTTGAGTAGAAGAAATCAACGAGAAATTGTAAGAGTGTACGGGAAGCGAAAAAAGTATGTAAGAGTAGGTCTATATGGCGTTTTATCCTCTCTGTCTACCCCACTTAAAGGTAGAGATAAATATATAATTTATAACAAAATGACCATGACCAATATAAAAAGTTTTGTTCCGCCACTGACAAAAATAACAATTACCGTATAGATATCTACATATAGGTGGTTATTTTGAGGAAATTCACTAAAAGTTAATTACTGTATGCGACTGGATAATATGTTATTATTTTAATGCTTTTATCAATTTCATTTTTACTACCTATTTTTATTATAAGAAGTATTCTGGATTACATTTTATTTTCAAATGGATTCTTTTCTGCAACAATTTAATTATTTGTTTATTTATTAAGCAACCCAGTCAACTTGGCTGATTTGTGATATTTTAAAACTCGTACGCCAAATTAAATTATTATACCTAATCAAGAACAAAACAAAATTCCTTATAAGAGAAATTATGAAAATGTTTTCATTGATTGTATTGGCATTAACTTTGTAAAACTTCGTTTATAATTATATTAAAATTATGACGTGGATGTCATGTCCTAAGATTGATGAACTGTAAAAAAAGAAAGACGTTTAGGGTAGGTGGAAAACCTCATCGCTGACTTCAAGATGTAAAATTTCCTTATATTTTTTAGAACACCTGTCTTTTACAAGATACTTGAAAACTTACGGAAAAGAGTGGGAGACCAATGCTATGCCGGATGCTCCACGGACCATCTTCTCAGAACCATAAAATATTTTCTCGAATTTCTTTCATGGAATCTTGTAATAGATATGTCTTTATTTATTTATTTATTTATTCATTCATTTACATGGTACACAACAGATGAAAGACATATAAATATAACATGTAAGCGACAAAAACATCCCAATAGTCTTACATCCAAACAGTGCACACTTCAGCAATAACACACAAAACTATCATAGAAAATCTTACACACAATACATTCATTCACAATACATCCATTCACCCAATTTCGCACACATAATACATTCATTCGCACAAACACATTCACACTTCCTAAATGTATGCAATAACAATACAAAACAAACTCTAAAAGAAGGAAAATCAAAAACTTTAAAAACAGACTAAAATAAATACTATCCCAACACTTCACATTTTATCAAACACATAAATTTTTTTTTTCATTTTTTCGTCTCATTCCACTTTTTCTGTAATTTTTTTCTGTAATTTTCGAGGATCTAGTAAAAGATAGGCGTTCGTCAAACTTCACAATAAACATCAACAATTCAGCGATTCCCATTCCAAATCATTTATGTTTATTGTCACCGAAAGGACAATCTGCATGTTTTTTTAAATGCATTCAGTTCCATGACTTCTTCACATATGAGATATGAAGTGATGGTATAATAGAAGAAAAGGTAGATAATATTTTTCATACAATAAGTAAGTACGTATTCTAATTTAATTTGAAATAGTTTCTAAAATGAATAAATAATTATCTAAATTGTTGTTCCTTTGACAGATGATAATTTGTTATTTAATTTTATTTCACTGGAGCGTATAAAGTCATTTAGATTATTGAAATACATAAATTATATTATATTATATATACATACTCGTACTATAAGCAGGAAGGATATTTAATTAACATTTTCAATTACAATTACTTTTCGCTATACACAGCACAGACCCGTTAGTAATTACTTAGCAGAATAATGACATATTAAAAATATATTTTAACCGCGAAACGTCTGGAATAAAATTTATTTAATCTCTTTTATCTAAGTTTTCGAGTGTCCTATAAAAGTAAGCATCGTAAAATATATTGACGAGAATGTCTAAGTTAGAAGAAATCGAAATGCTGCAATAAACTTTATGCACTGTATGTCACATATGTTTTTTGTAAAAATCGGGGATGTTGCGGATGTCGATTTTTACACATCCGCGGATGTGAATGCGGATGCGGATTTTCGAAGGCTCACATCCGCGGATGCGGATGCGAATGCGGATGCGGATGTTTAAGATGTTATAGAATAAAAAGTAGGAACTATCTTAGTTGGTCAAATATGTGACGAAATTTTTGCTACAATAATATTATGGATTTTTTGGCGAAATATTTTTTTTCTTCTTTGTTATTTGCAAAAATAAAATAAAACCGGCAAAAATAAAAACGCGTCGGATCTTGTCACAATTATTTTCGTTCCCATTGGTTAATGTCAAGTGAAAACGACACGCGCCTTTCGCCGGCCCCGCCCCATTTCTTTCTTGTCGCAAATTGTCTTACATCCGCATCCGCATGAACATCCGCATCGATTATTGCGGATGTGGATGCAGATGTCCAAAAAAGGGATGTTGCGAATATTCGCATCCGCATCCGCAAATGCGGAGCTTCCGCATGTATTTGGACATCTGCATCCGCATCCGCAATAATCGATGCGGATGTAAGACAATTTGCGACAAGAAAGAAATGGGGCGGGGCCGGCGAATGGCGCGTGCCGTTCGCACTTGACATTAACCAATGGGAACGAAAAAATTGGTGACAAGATCCGAAGCGTTTTTATTTTTGCCGGTTTTATTTTACTTTTTTATTTTTTTTGCCGGTTTTTGCAAATAACAAAAAAGAAATTTCACCAAAAAAACCATCATATTATTGTAGCAACAATTTCGTCACATATTTGACAGTGGGGCCTTCCAACTAAGATAGTTCCTATTTTTTTCTATAACATCTTGAACATCCGCATCCGCATCCGCATCCGCGGATGTGAGCCTTCAAAAATCCGCATCCGCATTCACATCCGCGGATGTGTAAAAATGGACATCCGCAACATCCCTGATCCAAATTCATGCGGAAGCTCCGCATTTGCGGATGCGGATGCGAATATTCGCAACATCCCTGGTAAAAATATATAGAGAACAAATAATATTAATTAAAATTTAACATCTTCAGTTCAGCAAATGAGATTTTATTTATTTATTTATTCTTTTTGCACATCATCATTACATAACAGTGTTAACAAAATAATATAAAATTTTAGAAACTAGGACGATGTGCAGTGGCGAGATTATCACTATAAAGTGATTTCTTCCATCTAACCACTTCCTTTACCCATCGTGATTGTCTGTTTTTTGACGAGGAGAAGACAGCTTTTACGTGTTAATAATATGCAGCTAGTCTAGAGGTTACCTCACTTATAGGAGATATCGTCATGGTATAACTAAATAGACTTTAAAACTATTCTTAATTCATTCATTTATTCATTCAGCGCCCTCAACGCTCCTCTCGGGAGCACAGGGCAGAAACCAGCCTCCTCAATTCAGCGTCTCTGCGACAATTGCGTCACCTTTTTCCACGGCATTCCCTACGCTCTGATGTCGTTGTCATAGGAACAGTGTATTGTGAAAGAGGGTCGCCCGGGCCGACGGAACCCTTACGTTACGTTACGTTATTCTTTATTACACTACTAATAAAAGAAATATAAATCACACATGGCACACCATCCAGACACTTGTTCAACTTTTTCCTATCCACTATTGGACACAAGCCTTCTCTTCGATTTATCATAACTTTTTATCCGCATCCACGTCGTCATTTTTCCAGTTCCTCCAGCTACGTCCTTGTAAGAGATGGCGTGATGGTATATTTATTTGGATACATAGATAAGTTTACCATTTTCTTACATACATATATTTTTTTTGTTAAAACTTCAGTCATTAGGTTCACCTTAACTTGAAGCAGTCAGGTTTACTTAATTAGTGAGTCTAGTGTATTTGTGGTAGTGTGTATACGTATAGCTAACGTGGTTTGTACTAGAGCTTTAGTCCGGATTGTTTAAAGCGAAATATACATGAAACTTGTCCAAAAAAGAATGCATTATGAGAAAACATTACAATATTATTTGGTGTATCGTTTATTTAGGTGCAATTAAGAAAAGATCAAGCGATAAAATGGTTTCTTATATGTCTAATAATCGGTACAAATAATTTAAAAAAATATCCAACAAAACTTGAATGTCTTGATTTTGTACTGGCGCGGGGAGGACAGTTTGTATGTTTCTTACATGCGGCTGATCTGCTGGCTACCCCACTTGTGGGATATGCCGTGATGGTATAGTAGTAGTAGTAGTAGTCCAACAAAACTTATCGAACATGGGAGATCGTATAGAGGGCATAATTACTCGAGCGATTTCCCTACAGGTTATGATTCGGGGAATAGTTTAAAGTCGTCGTATAGAAGGTATTATTTATTTCAGTTCCTCTCTAAAGATGTACACACAATCTGACGCGAAACCTTTCATTAATGCAAAGTAATTCAAAGAAAAAATCGGTCATGCAGCCGATCAAATTTTGCATCCAGTTTTAAACTGACGTTATTGTAAGACAATAATATATATTGCTAATGCTTGAAGGTCTTCGATATTCGATCATAAAAAATCCAAAAAAAATGTACCACGCTGCAAGTCTAGTATGTCAATGCATTAATGTAAACGAGACCATAAATATTTATGGCAAACTTAATGTTTATAACAAGGTATTATTTTATCTGACTTTTTTTATCTGACAAGGTATTATTTTATTATTATTTTTTTTCATAGACGTACATATAAGCTGACAAAAATAATATTATTTACGCGATAACCCGTATAGGCGGTGGCGGTGGTGGTGTTGGTTTAGAGTAGTAAGGGTAGCCTGTAGTAAGCAGCAATACAATACAATACAATTTAACTCCACTAAGAACACCTTTAGGAGCAATCAACTAGATTACATAGTAAATTAATTAAATGAAACTACCTGTCGTACTTACCTAGTATCTAGATACATTGTATTAACTCCCTACTATAATAATTTGAAGTATATTTATATTATAATATAGAGATATCTTTAGCCAAATTTATTATACAGATTTAAGATTAATAATTAAAATATGAACTACCTCAAGACACTCAGTTTATCTGTCTCTACACTCAGTTTATGTGTAGCCTTAAATAATAAAAAAATGTATAAACATTTCATCAATTTTTCATGTACAGGCTTAAAGGATTGATAGCCTAAGATATATTTTTTTAGAGTTTTTTATCTCCTGGAATATTTATGGACAATAAGAAAGAACCTTATTGTGGATTCAAATGCACTTTACAATGTCTAGGCATTATTCATATACATACATTGTGATTTGATGGAAATTTCATTGATTTAATTCATATACGTAGTATTAAAGTAGATTTTTTATTTAATGAAAATATAGCAAATAACCACGATACCTGATATTTTTTTTTTTACAAATAAGCAATACAATTTACATCCAAATAAATTTGGAGTAGGTCAAATATATGATTCGAGCACTGATATTTTGATCTGACACACTACCATCGGGCAAACGAAATACTCCAAAATTATACTTTTACATAGCCATACGAAAAGTAGGTATACTTATTTAACATCGCAAATCACAATTAAGAGAAATAAACATAAACCACTAAACTACGCAGTTTATAATATTTATTTCTTATTACTCCCAGCTATGTAAAATTACAATTACAGAAATAATTAGTATTGCAGATATAATTATAGAACGCAAACGACTTCACAATTATAATTATATTAATTGATAATTATATTATTTCGTATATACTTATATAGGTTCTTTTTAATCTCAGTGATTCCCAAATATACACCTAGAAGACCAATGTAATTCTGAAAACTCCGGATATATCTTACTTTGAAGTTATGGATTTTATTTATCTGTAGAAAAAAGCACAAATAAAAATTATTTTTAAAAACATTCCTTTATTATCTTTCACCTCTGCTTATTTCATTTATTTAGTTTCTCATGCATGGCTTGATTCAATGTTTTAAATACGATCGAGTTCGTCGGTAGCCTGGAGGTAGAGTCTCGGCCTCGTGAACATGGGGTCGGTGGTTCGATACCAGGTGCCGGCAAACTCCCCTTTCACGACACAAGCTTTTAGTAGCTTACTGTGAAAGGTGTATAAGGTTGTATTTGGGTTTATAACAAACAAAACCCAGATATATCTTTTTTTATTTAAAAAAAAAAAAAAAAATTCGTTTTCGTACATTCAGAGCCATGAGTGGTTGGTTATTAAGATTCCGAATACTTTTATTTGAGCCTATATTTATATTTTTTAAATCCTATAGTGTTTTGAAATGCACAGTATATTATTTTAATAAATTATTAAATTTAAAGTAGGTGCGTTAACGTTGTGAAAATTCATTTTAATATGAGTTTTAAAATGTTTAACTAAACACTGTTTAATTTTCACGTATGATTATTTAGTCAATTAAAATTCCTTTTGTTCCATCCAACCCTTAGAGTCCTTAGACTATATAATGTAGGTTAGTTTGTTCTATTCTTTGGTTTTAAGTAACTCTTGCCCTGAAGATGCCGCAAGGCGAAAGCGCTCGGCAATTAGAATTCAGTCTATATTAATTGACTTAATAATCATACGTGAAAATTAAACAGTGTTTATTATTTTAAGTTAAAAAAATATTCAAATTATGAATCAAGATGAAGTAGGTAGGTATATTCTTTTTCATTGTATTCTCACCCGTGTACCATCTGGAAGCCAGCAGAGTTTATTAAGATTCAACTTTTTTGAAATTAATGTTTCAGTACTGTGTGAAATAACAATATAAAATTCATACTATTTTTTGTTAAAAAAGTGTATACTCGTACATTGTACACCACAGACACGTTTACCGTTTACAGCAACGAATTGTACGAGTATATTTATTCCACCAGTGTTAGGTATTGAAGAGTATTGATTCTATAGATTTTTTTAAATTGTTATCGGATATCATATTCGTATTAACAAACTGATGTCACACAGTTTGAGAAGCTGTTCCAAATTAATTAATTATTATTATTACTAATTTTGGCTCTACAGTTTTATCATAAAGACGACAGCATGTTTGGTAATTAATTATTTTATACATTTAATTACCGAAATTATACAAAGCTACATAAACATAGAAAATAATTATATTTTGTTCATCTGTTCTATTGCGCAAAGTATAGTAATATGTCTCACATACAAAGACATTTATAGTATAGACTAGTTGTTATTTTTCTTAACCTAAAACATGTTCCCAAATTAATAATTAACAAAAAATATTTTCTTTTACTTCATAACATTAAGATGGTATTGGTTTATCGGGTGTTAGTATTTGTACTATTAATACTAAGTTGCCAAGTTCAGAAAAGTGGAGCATTTCTTACAAAAATTTAAATAGCACTCTACACGGACATCAGTATCCACTTTTCCTTTCCTTCAACATCCATTTAACGTCCTACTACTACTACTACTACATATAATTATATGTATATAACTAGCTATAAGTCTGGCTTCTTGCAGGAAATAAACATCTAATCGGTAAATAAAATTCAACATTTAGCATCCTTGGGTAAAATCCTACCCAAGAGTGCTAAATGTTAAAATTTATTAAAAAGTTGGAAATACCTTTACACAAAATAGTATTTATGCGGATTACATAAATTTATGTTGTCCTTAAGCACTAACTAAGTTATCGATAACATTATCATCTATACATAGATGTCGTTAGCTAGCAAAATAAAACCATTTATAATAAGTATGTAAATTGTGGATCGTTTTGAGTACAAAATGTTAGATTTTTTTACGAAAAGTTTTCACACTATCGATAAATAATATTTTTTTGATAAAAAAAAGACGCCTATATAAAGTTATTTATCGTCACTGGTCTGGTAAAGATGACTATACAAGATAAATAAACAATAGCATACATATTTACAAACGTACACAAATATTTATGCGTCATTTGTACCTTTGTATGTCTCTATGTATTTGTGTGTATTCCTTATTATTATTTCGGCTTGAGAACAGAGGAGATCCTTCTTACAAATGCTCCTGGTAATAGTAGTAATATTACCTATTAGGTACCGAGTAGTGAAAGTAAGTATCTAGTACTCGTTCACTTTGCTTCAGTAACTGGTGTTAGAATACCTTGTATGATAATACTGTGTATTTGCAAGTGAAGTTAATAACGATAGTGCTTTTGTGTGAATTGTAAAATATAAGAACAGTCACAATAAAATAATTTGTCAGAAATTTAAAAGCTTTGCATTACATGCGCCCTTGAGGTGGATCTGTCCACAAAACGGCGCTATAACAATCATCCGGATATTGATATTATTACATACAATTAGTTCACTGGCTATTTCAATAATTGTAAGAGATACTGGATAGATCATCATCATCATCATCATCGCCCTCAACGCTCCTCTCGGGAGCACAGGGCAGAAACCAGCCTCCTCCATTCAGAGCGTCTCTGTGCCAATTGCGTCACCTCTTCCCACGACATTCCTTGCGCTCTGATATCGTTGTCATAGGAACGGTGTATTGTGAAAGAGGGACGCCCGGGCCTACGGAACCCCTGCGGACGGAAGAACAGTGCTCTTTTTGGCCAACTATCATTGGGCATTCTCAAAACATGTCCCAGCCAGGACCATCGTCTCTCTTGTATTACAGAGATTACTGGATAGATAAATAGATATTAAAATATGATGATTGCACGGAAGGGCTGTTTTTTGATAAACAAGTATCTGGGTTCAATTCATACATCTTAAACACATTCAAAAGAAGCTTTTTCGAATCTTACAACGAATTATTAATTTAATTATTTATGCAAAACTTTTTTACAAATTTCAAAAAAAAAAATTTATTCTATAGATATATTTTCAAATACCATATAAATTTTGCAATACATTTATGAGTTTAATTATGCAGTAAAAATAGTATGGTGCTGCTCCAATAGGAAAGATTTAATATTAAATTTCAATATTATCAGAAATATTTCACGATTATCACAATAAATTATAATATGCTTGCTTATAATTAATCTAACATTTCGCCATGTCATGTGAAAAATGTCCACATAAATAACAGTGATTTTGTGACATTACTAGTCAATACAGAGTACCCACTGTTAGCTGTTGGGTATTTCTGTGACGAGTTACTTTTGTACACTGATTTATTGTTTAAAAGCTTTTCACAGTTCCTTTTAATGCGTGGCAGTAGTAATGGTATACGAACATAGAAGGTGCATACCTAGATACAAGTAACAAGTATTATACTCGGTACTAATACCTACATTCAAACATTGGGCCGATACAACAACACTTACTTACTTTTATAATAGGTACTTTAAGACTGTTTCGCTCCATCGAATATATTTCACAAAAGTAAAAATCTATTTAGAAACTTCTTACACAATACTTATATATAATTTTTGTTACTTTAGGAGCCAGTAAGCTCAGCCAACACAATAGAAATACAAGTCGTTCACTACAAACCATAAGTACGAAGACATTCAGGATTTACTTATATTTATATTGTACATTTTCACTTAACTTATTCAAACTATCAAAAATCTTAAAAAATGACGAAAAAATTATTTATCTGAGATAAGTTGACAAATTTTCTTTTTTCTCAATTACATGCTATTTGGATGCATGAAATTGATTGAGAACTGCATTGGTATTTCAAATTTTGTTATTTCATTTATACAACGAATCTTCTTCGCTAATGGTTATTACATATCGGTAGATATTTGATATACCTACCTACATAATAATATGTTAATAGAAGTGTAACACTATTCTATGTTTTAATGGGTTATAACTTCCTGTCACTTAGCAAAAAGGTTATTCAGATTGAAATGGGCGCTATTTGGATCAAAACCAAAAGCAGGTTTATATAATAGAGCGACGGATAAGTGAGAGAGGGGATGGAGGAGAGCGAGAAAGAGAGAGAGAGTAATTAAAACTGAAATTCAATTAACGACGCTAAAACTTTAATGAGATTAAAGGAATAATTGGGTGAAGCAAGAAGAACCAACGGACCAAGCAGTGTATGTATGAGAGAGAAGGATAGATAAGTGAGTGTTTTGGGAGGTATTATTATTATTATTATTATGAAAGAGGTTTATTTATGGAGAAGGCAGCCAGTAGCAGCGTTATGTTACCAATTTTATGGGAATAATAAGAATATTAATTAAATATTTATAGTATTATATTATATACCAATCTATTATTCAATATACTTCACTTCACTCCTACATAATTACACCCACTTCTTATAAATTAATACTACTACTTGAGTACCTAATCTTGTTCTTCCTGCTGAGCTATATTGGTTCCCTTTGAATATTACCATAACAATATTACGTAAAACTATATAACTAATATATCATCATGGGATATCCCATAAAGTGGGGTAGCCAGTGGACTAACTTAAAGTAAAAATACGCAGATTGTCCTCTCCGTGCTAATAAAAAATTAGACATTCGAGACAGATTGATCATCAGCCTCATCGCTGAATTATAGATTTTAGAAATATCTTACACGTGAAGTTTTACGAACACCTGCCTTTAACAGGACATTCAAAAACTCAAATTAGTTAAAAGCATCTCAAAATTTTAAGCATTCAAGCCTGTCAATTTAAAATTATTTTTTTATTGTTTTGTCAGATGTAGGCAATGGTCAATCAGTTCACAGGATTTAATTGTATTTGAGGATAAACTGTCTAACCATGTTATTAATAGTTATTATTTAAACAAATTTTACCTATCCATTATGGACTTAATTGTACAATATTGTCCCATATTTATTTAAAAAAGCAGCAAGAATAAATGCATAAAACATGATTAAAGTAAATATATTTTAGATGAGATATATACTTATGTAAATATGATAATGTGGACGGTATTTTTTTTGAGTTATGTTCTCATCATCAGACGTAATGCGATTTTACGTTAACGATTAAGGAAGATCAAGGAAGTCTTAAATTTAATATCTCTCTATGCTTTATTTTAAAGAGCTATCCACATATTTCATTGAAAAGGATAGATCATAATAAAAAACTGATAACATAGTTTTTCATATTTTCGTAATTTCACTAGCGCCCATCATCATATCCGGCTGACCATATGGGTAGAATAATGAATTAGTGTTCTACGTATAGTAGAGATTTCAATAAAGCCCAATGAATTATTAAATTTCAATAAGGTATGTACCTATAAATAATATGCTAGCCAACCCACTATGCCTCATTTCAGCACCACTACCCCCTTCTCTCGCCCCACTAGCCCATTGTTCTTTCCCCATTGGCTCTCATTTTCGTGATTATAATACTCTTAAAAATATATAACAGGTACCTAATGTTTTTTTTCTGTTAAAATGAGTGCATAATATAATATATTATTATGCTTCAAATGGAAGTCTTCAGATTTCTGCGCTATCTGGGTGGTCGGTGGGTCCTTCAATGTACTATGCTACAATGTTTAAATCAATATTATAGCTTTTCATTAAAATGGTTCAGAGAAGACATACTATTTTTGAACACTTCTCTCGAAGACACGGAGTATCAGATAAAGGATTTTCCTTCAACGAGCATAAACATGCTAATGAAATAACACAACGCACTTATTGAAGCTGAATTTTTTTTAAAGATTTTTAAACGCCAGCCACTCAAATTGCTTAATACAAAAAGTTTCAGAGTAATCAAAAGCTTCGTGGCAGAGAGATAGATGGAGGCCTATATTCAGAAGTGGGCGGAAGCGCCTGATAAAGCGATAAAGTTGAATGTGTTCTGTTAGGGTAATGTTACATAATGATTTTCACAATTAATCACACTCGAATGTCGTGGTCAAATTTCATTAATATTAAATAAGCACAAAGTAAAAATTTCTTAACATATTTTAATGAAAACCTGAATAATTTGGTACTAGGTATCTACTTGGTTTGAATAGTCGAGATAAGAAATGTTGTAATGGATATTAAATATTTCTTCAACTTTCCAAGCATCAAACAAGAAATTCGTTCAGATTCATGTTAAAAATGCAGAAATTATGTTTTATAAGCTGTGAAAGTAGTTTCCTATTCCATTTTGTAAAAAATGGATATAAACAATTGATAAATTATTACTTACATCCGCATACTTGTGCTACAAACAATCTCTTTTATCATCAGTTTTATTAATTATACCTATGTGTAGGTACATTATGCACTCATATAATATGTTGTAATAAAAGACAAATTTAGACTATAAAAGCTGACAATACGAAATATATTCCACACATTATTGTCAGTAGACAGTATTGAGTAAGTATTGCTATCTCACTGAAAGACGTACATATTAAAATTTTCCAATACCCCTTAGACTTGAGATATTGCTTTTCTAAGTATAAAACTAAAAATAAAATTCATATGAAACTTGTAATATTATTAAATGACATTCAATTTATCACAAAATAACTAAAAGGATTAATTTAAAGTATTTTTTTGGAGTAGACAAGGAGTATAAAACAACAATTCGAAATCATTTGTTTCTTCACATTAGTATAAAACATTTTACTTCATCAATTAAAAAAATAGATATGACATCGATCTTGGGTGCCTTTCATTTTATGGCGCAGATATGATGAGCTGTATGCTTATTACGTGTAATTACTGGATAGTTCCAGTTGTGAGAGATGCGGTAATGGTAAATATATTTATCATTATATTTTTTAAATTATTGTATCATATAAAAATGTATAATTGCATATTCCGAAAATTCATTAAAAATATTCTAGGTATATATTGTTGATGATGTTCGTTAGGACAAAAAATACTTGCAGTAACGTGTAACATGTTAATTATATAAATACAGAATTATATAAATGCAGAATATTTCTTACATGCCAATAAAAAAACGACATTCAGGATGGGTGACATGCCTCATCTTATACGTGATACATAAATCTTATACGTGAGGTTAGACAACACCTTGTACAGGACACACGGAAACTTACAGAGAAGACTGGGAGGCTTATTCATTATCGAGAATTTTACGGAATAAAAATATACAAATAATTTTCCATCTGCATCATTGACACTAAATAAATACATGCAAAAAAAATAAAACTTAAAATAAAAAGGTGAATTGTTAATTTAATACTTATATGATATAATGAATCATTCTTGGAATACACTGACTGACAATAAAAATAATAACGATTATTGGGGTAGCAATAAGGTGATGAAAAAAGGGGTGTTAGTCGTGATGGAGAAAAGAAGGGTAATGTAAAATGTAAAGTGAATGAAAACATAACTAAAATGAATAATGTTAGAAATATTAGGATTTTATCTTAAATTAAGCGATGAGTAGACGTAGTGAAAGAAAAGAAAATTAGCAACTCATGAATGTGTGGACTTGAAATGTTTTCCAGTCAATTTGTATCCATGGGTTCTTTGCCACAATAAAAAATTAAAAACTCCTCTACCCTACAGAAATTTTCATATTTGGTGACAAAAGATCTATAAGAAAATCATTTGATTGAAAATAAATTTACCACCAAAGCGATTACCGATTATTGATTTATCCAGTTTATAGCCAGTATTATATTTAATTTTGTTGTAGATTGTATAAATTTTTTATCTTTAAATATTTATAACGATGTTTTCAATAGCAAATCATTCATCAATAATTTCTCAATGAAGCGCAATCATTTTCAATCTAAATACATATCGAAATATCGTGTTTCATTTTAAAAATTATTAATCTAAATAGATTTTGAGAACATTGTGTGAGGTTATAACTAGTATTTTTTTAAGACTTCTTTACTGGTCAGTTATAGCATTTCTAACCTTATTGGGTAAGAAGGAACAGTGGTGGTTACATTATACGAGGGTATGGGGTAAGTGGGAAGCTACATCCGTTAGGAACGCGCAGGAAATTAAAAGTCCGGAACGGTACCGAAACTTTCACACTAGTTTTTCATTAATGGCTGGTTCGGGGTAAATTTCTGAAGCGGACAGGGGCAATATTGACTCATTACTGTTATTGGAGATACTAATTAATTTTATTATTGATTTATAACAATAGTTCTTATTATTTTGCGAGCATAACTTTTATTTTATTTATTAAGACAAACATTCATTTAGCTCATAACTTTTCTATTAGTACCTATCTTCGGAATACTTCTATCAGCCGACTTCTTTTTTCAAGTTTTTAAGTAGGTATTCTATTTTTTTTAATATGAAATATTTTATTGTGATTTATCTTAATTATGTTTTTTTTTTTAATTGAAGATGTAAAATAATCGTTACTTAACATAATATAATGTTGAACAGCTATTTACAAGACACACGAAAACTTACAAAAAATAATGGAAATATATTTTATTTTGAAGGCTTCACAATTAATAACTATGGCTACTAACATTACACCATCACGGCATATCCCACAAATGGGGTAGCCAGCGTACTAACTACAAGTAATAAACATGCAGATTGCCCTCTCTGTGTCAATAATAAATAGGAGATTAAGTAGATAAGTATGGATTACAAGTCTCATAGCTGATTCGAAGGTGTTAATAATTGTTTTATGCGTGAGGTTAACGAACCGCTGCCTTTTACAGGATACTAGAAAACTTACAGAAAAGATTGGAAGACCTATTTTTTATTGGGAACTCCACAATTGTTGACATATATACATAGTCATTATGTACTGTATACGTAAAATACATTTCTAATTAGCTTCATATACCTATACATAAATACGTTCTTAAAGTATCTGCGTGATTTTTAATTAAAAGGACTTGGTACATATTATTGCTATCACTATATTATGCAATATGAATGTGTACGCTATAGTCAGTGATTACACAAACAGTGTTCGAGATTGTCGTGGTTTTCATTAAAACCTGATGATGGAACTGTGCTGGGAAGAGAGTGGAGGAATAATAGCGCAGTCGCTGTTATTTTAATAAAAAATATATATCTGTATCACAATCTATAGGTACCTCTAATGGCATATCTCATATTCGGGGTAGTCAACAGTGTATCCGCATGTAAAAACGTGTAAGTCCTCTCCGTGCCTCAGGAAACCCATGAAAATTAAAGTCAGTCTTATTAAAAGTTTTAGGGATATCAAATAATGAGCTGGATACATTGTATCTAAAAAAAGTGCAACAGTGTAAGCATTTGATAGTGAATTTTTTTTGATAGGTACCTACTGAAGTTGACTAAGATAATGAAAAAAATCGTGAATAACTAAAATAAAACAACAACAAAATAAAACGTACAGTGAACACTGACAGGTCGCAGAAATAAAAGTATCTTTGGAACGTTTGAATCTTTTATAATGTTGAATTTTACAGAATCATTGAATATTTTTTTTGTTTAAGAGTCTAATAATAAAACGGGTCATATTATTTTTACAAAAACGCAAGTAGGTTAATAAAAATATTCAGAATACAAATATTCAATTTGAAGACAAGTTCAATAGGAACATGCCAGTTAAGGTTATAGGACACAGAATTGGGTTTATGCTGTAGGTACTCCTTTAGGTTGTAAATGATACCTCGACTATCTCTTGTGACACAGGCAGATATATAATACATGAATACATCTTATATGATTTAAAAAATGAACAACAACCAATATTCGTAAATAATTTTGGAGATGTGATTTCTGTGACTTTTATCTTACGTCACATCACAGATCTATCACAAGTTACGAGTATTAGAGAGTGCAGACTACCCAATGGACACTTTCATTATTAAAAAAGTCCTCGTGTTTGAGGGTGGGTGAGGGTGGGCTTACACACCCCCGGGGTGGATGTCGGTGGTGTGTTACAAAGGATGACTATTGGAGCAAGGGGGCGTATGGCGGATGGGGTATGAAGGATGATAGTATCGCTCAGGAAGTCATTACGGTAATTGTGTCGAAATATACCAAGAAAGGCAAAATTGTAATTCATTAAGATGTCTTCTTCTTGTCGTTAACGATGAGAAAAATATACTTATTTTGTTCTGCTCATTTAGTTTATTCCAACTATTATAATTATATTTTTCTTCTCGCTTTCAACTCGTATTCTTCCCCTTCTCTTTAATATACGTATTGATTTTAAACCTCATAAATCTTTGACTTATTAAAAAAATTTCATAACCAATTTTATTCTACGAGGTTAAAGTGTATCTACATAATTCAGTTCTGAATAATATGTTTATGTTTACAGTTGAGATATATTTAAATACATCCAAACCAATATTGAATCTTCTGCATGTAGAGTCAATACTTAAATATAATGAAAATTATGAATATAGGTATTAAAAGTTATTTCCAGTACGGATAAAATTCTCACTTGTTTAAAATTATGGGATTAAATTATTTATTCATATAAATCTCAAATGTACATTTCATCTCTCGTAGTGAGACAGCTCAACAAAAATAGAATAGGTAACTGACAACGAGAATGTGAACTAAGAAATAAATATTACAGAAATATAATAAATTATTAATGGTTTGGAAAGAAAATGGCTGGTAAGGACTGATTGTTATTTATTACGAATCCATTTTCATTAGGCACTTTGTTCATCATAACAAAAACATTACATTAAATGTTATTATGAATGAAGGTACGAGTGAGATTAAGGAGAAAGTATAAAAGTATGAGATGGACGGCTGAGCAGTGAACAAGAGTAGAAGTTGGGTAGGTAGTAGAGGAACTGAAAGGAAATAGAAGTGATGGACCAGGGCAGGGTATCGCATTACCCCTGTGTCACCCTCAAGCCGTCAAGTGACAGCTTTCATGGGATAAAACTAAGATTCACAAACTGTGGGAATGAAAACAAACTATGCAATTTGTAAACGTACATTTGAAATCTCTGAAATAGAATACGAATCACACTTTTTTTTGTACAAGGCTAAACATTCTCCTAAAAGACGTATTTTTACTTACTATCTACTACTAGCTTTCTTTTCTCCAGTGCTGGATATAGGCCTCTTCAAAACTTTTCCACACTTTTCTATCTCGAGCAACTCGATACTACTTTTTTCCCATCATCTGGACAAAATCGTCAACCCATCTTTTTTGGGGTCTTCCTACACTTTTTTTGTTCTCCCACGGTCTCCATTCAAGAAGTCAACCTGCCATCTTCTCGCCTTACCACATGACCAGCCCATTGCCATTTCAGTTTGGAGACTTTATCAACAATGTCTACGACTTTTGTCTTTTTTCGGAAGGTTTCATTTCTTATTTTGTAAAAGACGTCTAGGTAATTGAAAAACTTATAAAATAGTCACCTATTAGATGGTTCTGGCTGAAGGGCTTGACGTTCAAAAAATGGATTGATAATATTAACCCTTCCACTGGTAGGATTATGTCAGATCAGTACAGGAAAGAAAATGAGAAAAATGTGTAATTGACCTATGTTCAGCAAAGGAGATTTATGTCTGTAGAGGAAGAAATCTTTATTTTATTTTGACTGTTTAATACATTACTGTCAGAAGGGATTTATATTGAATTTAAAAGTAAGTAAATAATAATGTAAGTTAAATTATTTTTAGTGCTCAAAAAAAGAGTCGATCTGCAGAATTGAAACGCTGTGGCGTTAAGCAAATTGCTAAATGGTCATTCTACAATATTCACGAAACTCCTAGAGTCAAACATAGCGTTACTAAATACAATATATTAGTATATAGATACCTATGTAGTGACATAAGTATTAGCGGTGGAGTATGATTACAGTATGTATTATTACATTATTTTGAGGTGGGTGCGTCAGTAGAGAAGGTAACGTAACGATGTTACAATACCATCTCTAGTAGGTACAATAGTACCTATACCTACATAGTATACAGATACTTCTACACTGGTACACTACGGTGGCGTTTGTGAAGATTGTAATGGGATTGTCTTGTAACCATGATTACAATGGACCACTCACTCCGTTTCAAAATAATAATATCTACTACTACTAATACTGCTAACCTAACTTATATAGTACTATGTTTAAATGTTTTAGGCAGTTTGTAGGTATGTTCATACTTATCCTTTATAGTTTTTAATAATTTCATTTTTTGTATTTTTCTAATTATAATATAAATTATAACATTGTCCACTACACAGTCATACACAGCAATTTATTACAAAATAAAAGCATTTCGTAATTAATATTGAGGATGAACGAACGTCCAAAAAGCTGTAATTTTTTAAATAACTGCTAACCTTAACCAGAAAAGTGTAATTATTGATATAACTTTCAAAATTAATCTTAATTACATGTAACTTACATACCCAACTAGCAAAAAGGTTATATAACAATAAAATTATACGATCTTAAGTCCTTTAACTGTTATATTAAAGTGTTTCCGTAACTACGACGTCGTAAAGAAGTTATCATTCGACGATTAAGTTATATAGTCTTAAAGTCATATAAAAACGTCGAGTAAACGTGTATTCAACTAATTAATATAACTAATCGTATATTGGTGTCAGGAAAACCTTTATATAACATCAATATATAACCTTTTAGTCGAGTAAACGTTTCAGTTATATAAACGTCACCAAGTAGATAAAATAGTCATATAAGTTTCATTTAAACGACTTTTATACGAGTCATAATCGTGTAAAAGGTTCCGAACCACCATAATATAACCATAATATTTTGGGCAAAATGGCGATGATAAATAAGTTATGTAAACGTTTGTTTATATGACATGTCGTTATGTTGTCGTCGATTAGAAGTCGCTGCATAACTTCAGAAAGATGGCGGAATTTTCGTTAGATATTATAATTAATAATTAATTTCACATTCCTTATTGCTGACAAATTTGAAAGGGGCATTATTATTATAACATAAATATACCCATAGTTGACGAAAAAAATAAATTCCCAAAAGAAATTAAGAGTGGGTATAGTAATATTCGACACAGCGCATGTATTGATGAAGAGTTCAACTAAATTTATACTCTATCTGTTAACTTAATATTATATTTTAATATGAAAATTACCTATCTTTTGTTTTGTCACTCGATCCTGTCACTTTCTGTATATACTGTTGGAAGAATGTCGTATAACACGAATAATTCACCTTTTTACGACATTTACGTAACGAAATAGTCGCATAGATGTATGGAAGAGACCATTATACAACGATTTTAGTCGCGCTGTCACCACTACTCGACGACTATGTAACTATAATTAGTCATCAATAAACCATAACACAACCACTATACGATTAAAAAGTTATATTATTTGGGCCCCTTTCGGGTCATATAGACGTTTATATGACAGTTATATAACATGTGTAGCGACGTTTTCTCGACCACAATTTTGCTAGTTGGGATAGTGCTTGCTCTTCTAAAATACTTATTTTTTATTCGCTTTGATACATACAAGCTCTAGTGAAGCGACTGAATTTTTTATTTAAAACTCGTAAAAAAAAATCGAGTGTTTTGTTTTTGATCACTTTTGAACAAATAAAATTGAATAAATCTTTTAAAAAGTTTTTTCATGAATAAAATTCAATGAAATTGGTGGATTTATCGCTTATATATAAATTCTTTCAGACAACTGGTGATCATTAAATTTTTACAGAGATTGTATAAAACCATATTTTAGATTATAAAATTACAGTGAGAAAACTCATCCGGCAATCAAATGCAAATACTTCGATGCAAGTTTGTTTTATCTTCTTTCTGTATGTAACTAATATGTAACTAAATAACGTGTAGCTTTTCTAAAACTATGATGACACTTGTTCTGACAAAAACGTAAAAAAATAACGGACTGGCACACTCTTTCATGCAAGTTGTAGAAATTACATGATAATTAATATATTTTCAAACGTATTTCTTTTGTATTCACATAAAACCGATTCCAAATTAATAAATTTTCTAGTTAAAATTAACCTTGTCATTCGTTGAACATCGTCGGATATTATCACTAGTCCTGCATACAATACGCAGCAAACATAACAAGGATTTTGTGGGGATTTGGAACTACTTTCATACATATTTTAAGAAACATTACAGTTTTTTCCCTTGTAACTTTCATCTACAATCATAGACGGCAGTTTCGCTGACTACTAAACATTTTTAAAAACGTATTACAAACTTTTATCTTGAAAATATAGTACCTAACCCACTTGCTCAACTTTTAATGTACTTTTACTCAGTAACAAATTTTATGTAATTTTTTTACACAAGTGAATAAGTTAAATAGACATAGTTGAATATAATTAATCAATACATTTCGTTTTTTAAAAACACATTAAAAAAATAATATTTATACAAATCATTTTTTTCCTTTTTTATGAAACAAATGTCAATTAGTGGTCATAAAATATAGGCGCGGCTGTGGTTTAAGAGAATCTTTTTTTTCAACTGCGTAGGTACTTATACTATCATTCGAGAATATGTTGAAGTCTTATTGATACAAATAAGTTTTTTTTTAAAAATGCATGGATTGATTGAGTTTACGTTTATTTTGCAAAACTCCATATCAATTTAGGGTAACAAATACAAACTGTTTGGTATTTAATAAAAGGAAAAATAACCTGGTTTCAATTTACAATAAATTGTAAGTCGAAACTAAGTTATTATACCTATTATTAAATATACTTAAAGTCAAACAGCTTGTGTTTTTTTCCATAAAAAAAAAACAAAATACGATGCAATAGATTTATTATTTTTGCAACATGTTCCTACAGCATTTCAAAACGTATCTACATATATTTGGTGAGTAGGTATATAGAAACGCCATCGTGAAATCGCATTTATTATACGAAAATGACTTAAGACTGTCAGCCATAACAAAATCAAACACAAAAATATACAGTGGTTTACAAACAATTTAAAAGATGTGTGAAATAACGCCCCCACAACAAACTCATATTAAGTCTGTCGCACTATACGTTCACAATAAAATGTATGAGGAGTGAGTGGCCTTTAGATTTATGTATATACGTAGATACAAGATCTTGGCGACCATTATGTTTATATTAAACATAAATAATGCAAGGAGACATTTTCTGTGAAAAGCTTTTAGTAAAAATTTGGGATTGTAAACCTACTGTAGCCGGCACTTCACCTTGGAAGACATTAATAAATAAACAAGTTTAATAGGCATCCTATACCTTATGTCCAAGTATTTTTTTTTATTTTTTTTTATTTATATTCCTCCCATTTTCACAAAGATTGGTCAAAATACATCTTTGGAACCAGTGATACAACAAGCGTATATACAATAATAAATACAATTAAATATTATTTCATTTGTCAATAGCATTAGAATTTTCTTTATTCATGCATTGAGAATGACTTTGAAACTAAAACTATTTTGAATTAAATATTAAAAAAAACACAAACGGGTTTTTTAAATCGGCAGGTAATCAGTGTATGATTAATCAAGACCCTTTATATTCTACATCACTATGGGCTGGACATAGAAACATAATATGTATATAAAATTAATTAGAAACGAAATTAAATATTAATGTCGGATCAGAGATGGGCTAATCGAGGAAGAGTACGTTATTAGTATATCAATATTTAAATGATGATCAGGAGAACGTAATTCGTAGGGCTATAATAAATAACTTATAAACCTTAACTACGGGGAAAGCATTTACTATCCGAAATATAATATATACCTACACTTCTAATTCATAGAGTTGAAACCTTAAGTGATCATGAAATATCACGTTAAAAATAACTGTTTAAATTTTTTCATGTCTTGGCAATCTTATTTTTTCAGTAGCATGGAGTGGACAACATAAAAAAAATTCTAAGCTTAGTTCAATTGTGGGTTCGCTACTCCACTTGCGGAATAAACCGAGATGGTATACTATAGTTGAAGTAGAAATTTCTTGTATGGAAAGCCCGATTCTGAAAATGATACTTTCTTGTGAAACAGAAAGGCAATCTGTATATTTATTACAAACAGTAAGTCCAATCCGTAGCTATCCCAGCTATTAGTGAGAGATACTGTTATGGTATGGATTGTTACTATTGTACTTTTTTATATTATATTTTAGATAGTCAATTAGCGCTATCTAAATTTTACTGATACAATATGTTACAAACTCTACATGCAAATATTATGAATGAAAGTTTTTGAATCCAACCGGAAATCGAATTCGTGAACTCGATAATGCAAGCCGGCTGCAATACAGAGACCGAAGTAATATAATCTTAACATAATTGCACCACTGAAACTTGAAAGTTTTCAGAAGCATACTTTGATAAAGTATACATGTGCACGTTATCATTATATAACAAATTGGAATGGATATAGTGTGTAAGAGTATATTCAATAAAGGTACATTTACGAGGATATTGTGAAAATAGATTGAAATTCAATTGAAAGTAAACAGGACGAATATTCTAGTCTTTTATACAAACGTGTGTATGAGTATGTATGTATGTATGTGTGTAGTAGTAAGGATATTGTGATTCTAGGAGCGTCATAAAAAGATTTTCAATTACATACTGAAATTCAATCCAATCTTATAATATGTGATATGCGAGAATATATACAAGACCTTCAGACATTATAAAATAACTTTCTCTGTGTCTCAAAAAATTCTGTATGTTATTTTTTATGTCTATCCAAATTTAAAACTGGGGAAAAGTAATGCAAAAAATAGCTTACGGAATAGATGAATGTGAGTATTTTACGAAAACATTACCAAGCATTTTGTAATACCAATCAATTTTATATGAAAAAAGGCATGAATAACTTCGAGAAACTGTTTTAATTTTTGTTATTTCATACAAACTATGTGAAATCTTTACTCATGAAAAACAACTGAAATGATAATGAATGAAAACTCATACTAAAGCAATGTAAAAATATGCCTAAGAAATAGTTATGTTTTAATTTACTATTTATATTAACTTATTTTCGTTAAAAATTATGGATGAATTGTTTATCTAATCGTTCGTAAGGCAATTTATTTTTCGTGAAATTTGACGATACCAATGCAATTACTGGAATTGTGTATAAAATATAAAATAAAGAAAATGTAACGCTCTCAAAATCCGACATGAAGTACGGAGCGGACCGGTTGATCGATAGTGTCCAGAATACTTTCAGTCAAGGGTGAAATTTAGTATATTGGATGAGGAGTCATGTTTGTAAGTGGTACATGTTCTCTACACATTTATATACATCTATCTAAACCTCCTAATTCTAAACTATGCATAGGGAAAGGAAAAATATTTACTATAATATACATTCATGCCAAGTCATTTAAAATATACACAGCTATGAAATATCAAAGTCACATTGCATGATTTTTTTATGGAGTGTAAAGACATTGTGACGACTGTGAACTCTCCGGTAAAGAATTCGTTTTGTACTTTATTCTGTGAGTTTCATTAAAACATAAGAGTTCGTAAATCGTCAGGTATAAAACATTTTTATAATATGTTTAATTCACAAAAGAGATTGCTCCCCCCTTCCCCTCTTAAATGACTTATTTTCATATCACGGCGAGGACGATATGCATGTGAATTTCAATCAGACTCTCACCTCACTTTTTAGACATAATGTGTATCTCAGGAGATTTTACATAGATTATATTAATCAAAATGATGAAAAAGGTCTGAAACCACTCCACTGTGTATGTAAATAAAAGATGTAAGAAAATTTTATTAAAAAAATATATGTAAACAAAATAATATAATTTGGCAACCCTATGCAGGGGGTGTAAAATGAAATTGATGTCCAGAGCCGGTCCTTAAAACAATATTGGGGCGTTTGGATAGGGGGTGGTTTGCACCCTTAGACCCATACCCTCTACCCCAATATCTTGTATGATTGGATTTTTACTGGCGTAAAGATAGTAGAATGTAAGAATATGTAGGTAGGGTAAATTATACAACAACTGGCTGATATAAAGAACTGTCTTGGACAGTTTTGGATTATACTTCTCATCGTTGTTATTATTTTCAATGTTTTAGAAAACGTAAACTAAAAAATCGTAAAAAAAACAAGAAAAGTTCTATTTGATAGATTCTACTCATTCTTTCTGTTTGGTCAATTTTCTACCAGACATCCTATCTAAATCAATTTAAATATTCAATAAACAAAGGATTTAAAGTCTAAAGTACTACTTCCCAACTTAAAAAGTTATAAAGTGGCGTAAATGAGACGCTAGACGTTGAGTTATCACAATCTAATTATTTACAAAAATAAAATATAGCTTTTTTGTGAATTCATCATAAAAGTTACTGGTTCAGTTAGTGAACAGTTCACCCGACTGTTATACGCGGAATACATTTTCTCAGAATGAAAAAACTTTGTTACTACTTACAGAGAATATTATATTAATAACATTACTATGATAAATAATATCACGTCTATTCTATCAATATCATCATGGGATCTACTACCATATTACTTAATGGGGTCACCAACACAGTCATGTTTTGTACGTCTGTTCAATGCTCCTCTCGGGATTATCGGATAGAAACAATATTCTTTCATTTAGATTTTAGAGCTTTTTAATAAGCCGAAGACATTAACTATTGCCATTATAATTGCCTTTCAATCAATCAATCAATACTGTTGATATAATGAAAACAAAATTGTTTTTGGTTTTACTACGATTTATTTGTTAAATAAGTTACCAGGTTACGACCTATGAGGTCATTGTCAAACCCACTCATTGTCAAAGTTTGACAATGACCTCATAGGTCGAAACCTGGTAACTTATTTAACAAATAAATCGTACTTAAACCAAAAACAATTTTGTTTTCATTATATCAATATAATGGAGTTTTACAAAATCAACGTCGACTCAATCAATAAATCAATACTGTGTTAAATCTTGACAAAATTACAGATTGCTTGTATTATAATATGAGAAAAATATTCTAAAGACAAGTTAAATTAGTTTACGCATTTAACTGGGTTTCTCGCAACTGCGGGAGTGGAGAAATTAAAAATATTCCCTAACAGATACCTCATCTGCACAATCGGGACACCTTTGCAACCTCATCTGCACAATCGGGACACCTTTGCAACCTCATCTGCACAATCGGGACACCTTTGCAGTTTCCTACTAAGGAAAGTTTGCGCAATCCATTGGTTGTGCAGATGAGATGTCTATTAAGTAATATTCTGAATATCCTATAGACGTTACATACGCATTATACATTAGGTTGTGAATTATTACGTTATTTTATACAAAGTACGATTATATTTTTTATAGTTGACATCAATCTCAATAATTTTATGGTAATATATTAAATTCGTATACGAAACGTGCTTCAATACAATTGACTTAGATTATTAATTAAAAGCCCACGTTACACGACTTTGCTAAAATCTTTAATTTTATATAAAGTGTAAAATCTATGAATTTCTTTTTAGAATCTGTGTATTTTTTGTCAACTTTGATTTATTCATTACAACAATATTCACATATTATCATCTGACAGTGCTATTCCCAGTTGACTATTTCTTCTTCAGGAAATTGACATTATTTGACGCAATATGATATTTTTCATACGAAATGTTAACACTTTGCATTTCTCCATAGAATCTACTAACGACTATTTTATTCTTCTCTTTCTATACTTTCGATCTAATCAAAGTTGACATACGGATATTAAATCTTTCAGGTGAAAAATGTATACTCTTATATCGACAAGTTTCCTGTTTTTGCCACAACGCTCCTCTTAGAATCACGGGGAAGAAACTTTCAGTTTCATCCATAACAATTTCATACGCTGATTTCGTGACCTTTTTTCACGAAGATGATGCTATGATGACAAATTTAATGTTCTGATGCAGTTGTAACCACAAAGAACACCAAACTTTTTCACGCCAAGCAATATACTCGTACTAGCGTCATGAGTGTAGAGTAGTTTGGTAGCAGGATCTGAACACCGTATTTCCTGATTGGGAATTTTTCATAGTCGATATTGTGCTGTGGTATCAACATATATTTTATTTGTTTAATTATTTTTACCCTTTTTCAGGAAGCAAAGTTTGTCATTAATTAAATATACACTAGGGCAAGGAATATACAAAATCTACATCATAACTTCTAATGAGTTCGTACATTTCAGGGGCATTTCTTAAGTTTTTATAAAAGAAATCTATATCAAAATAATAATTTGAGTGGTGCCTTTTCTCTGTCCTATTGTTGTATCATTTGGTGTATTTTAAATAAATCTGAGATGTTGTGTATTGTTGTTTCGGCGTAATGGGTACCCCTTTTCCCTTTAGATTCTTTCACCTACACCCCTGTGGAGGGTTGGGGAGTAGCTACTGCCTCTGCCTCTCACTCCACGTGCCCGGAGGTGTCGTTTTCAATATGCAATAAAATGTTGAGTAAACGACATCCCCATACCATTTGTATACATTTATAATATTCTTCTTATTATTTCACATATGTTTAGGTGTAATTTTAAATAAGAAAAGTTGTAGATAGTTGTTTGTTTAAGATAAATACATATGTCTCACATATCTATCTGAAAAATGAGTAGGAAGCTACCTTCTTCAATTCATAATCATTGTATGACAATGAAGTAAAACATTCTAAGAAATCCTAATATTGCTGTCTCTAAACTGAATTTATTTCTGTAATTAAAATGTATTGTTTTTTAGTTAGTTTTGAATGAGAGTTACATTAATTCGCATAATCAAGTGCTTTGTCTTTAAAAAACAGAAAGTTGTTATATTAGTCTAGGAAGAAACATTACTTTTTACTAAATGTATCGTGGATAGATGGAAGAAATCACTATAAAGTGATAATCTCGCCACTGCATATCATCACATTCTTTCTTATGTAAACTGATTTGTTGATTTTGTTATGTGTGTGATGATGTGCAAGAAGAATAAAATAAAAATAAATAAATAAATAACCAACCTCTTTTATAGCACAAAAATGATAAATGATTACAAAATTTGTCAAAATATATAGATATTTTGATTGTTTGATTTAAAAATGGTTTTCGTTTTAAAGAAAAGTAGAAAATGCATGAATGAGTTGGTTTTTTCAAATGAATTTCATCTCTAAGACTTTTTTAAAATACGTCGATACCTATAATGAACAAAATAATGTAGAACGTTATAGGGAGTCAATACTATCCTAGGAGATAAACTCATAAATCTGAAATGGTAAATAAAATGAGAGCACCTGTGTAAAATAATTTACTTTATAAAGAAGTACAATATTCATAATATTGTATTTACAATATTTATTTCACAACGTGTAAAACTTGTGACTTTTCACAACTTGTGACTTTTTCAGTGTAGCACAATTTGAGACTTTTTAAGGGGCAGCATTCATTTTATATCTCGTGTCGTATCTGGAGTAATGTAAATAAATTCTAAAGATAGATTCGTAATTAATTACCTTGCACAAATTTAACTTGAAAGTTTGTAATCTCCACAAATATGGTAACCTGTAGACACGCAGTTTCTTAACAACAAAAAATAGGTGGAATCCATATTTTTAATGTATTACGCTTCAAAAAATACATATTCGTATAACTAGCTGTGATTCTATTCTATTCTTGTCAAGCCCATCCACTTGTTTGCGAGTGATTTAGACCATTATGGAACAAGTTTTAAAAATTGTGCGAATGTCATTTTAATAATCACACTCCCGAGATTGACCAAGACCACCATAATTGGTGAAGGTCATTGAAAAAAATAATCACTCTCTCTCTATATACCGTTACGGTATTTTTAACAAATGGGGCAGTCAGAAGACCAACTGCTTATAGGTAATAAAAATACAGGACGTCCTCTTCAGAATAAATAACATATTAAAACGCTAAATTGGAGATGTTCAATGTCTTTAACGCGATACTTTATATAAATTCTTGCATTCCTGTGATGATTAAAAAAAAGAGAGGCACCCATTGTTCTTTATTTATTTATTCTTTTTGCACATCATCATTATAGTGTTAGTGTTAAGAAAAAGATATAAAATTTAAAATACTAGGACGATTATCACTATCAAGTGATTTCTTCCATCTAACCACGAAACATTGAGATACACCGAGTCAAAACAAATTTACTTATATAAACAAAACCTATCTAACAAAAGAAAATAAAATGATATTTGACACACACCCAACACTTTTTATTTTATAGTAGCACAATAAAAATACATGAAGGGAGTTAAAATAATCATATTATTACAAGTAAACAATATTTTATGTTTGTAAGTAATGAAATGCAGTTTACACCATGAAGAATAATATTATGTAGCATCTTGACATGCAATATTTAGAAGAATACAAAACCGAGTACAAAGTTTGCAATATTGAGTACATATCGTAGTAAGTATAATATTATATTTAAGTATATTGAAAATCCATTTGTATGATTACTTCACGTTGTTGGACCAATGATGTATTGGAACAGGGAGAAATCTCTTAGTGAAATAATATACAGCATAAATATTAGATACATACTTACTTCCAACACGGATCCATAATAAATATTACTCCATGTAGGTACCTTGCATCTTACTTACACTGATTACATTCTACATTCTTAGGAACAAAACATTATTTAAATTTTGCAATATTAAAATATGAATGTTATGCTTTAATATTAATTTGATTAATATTCAGTCAATTCGTCTATATATTATTTATATCATAACAGCGAGACAGTTCGTTTATGAATAATTATATTCGTTATGGGCAAATAACAGGAGAACAATTTTCTCAATTCAAACTTTCATCAGTTTTTGAGTGCGTGTCTGAAAAAATTTAAATGACTATGAATTTAATTAACAAAGACACAACGAATAAGTTTATTTTTGATTGGGTAACTATTTTTATAGTTAAAGAGAAAGAATGTCAGTTTTTTAAATATTTTTAAATATACAATCAATATTATTAAAAGTGCTAGACCATTACATACACATCTACATGCGAACACTAAACAAACTTCTAATAAGGATTTGTAAGCTAAACAATAAAAATCTAAAAACACAATCCCAAGCACTCTACTCGTAATAATTCAAAAAAGGTTTCCGTATAACGAGCGCTTTATTGCTTGAACTAAATTGGACTTACAAACTAAGAACAACATATAATATTATATAATAGACTCTTTACATAATACTTAAGCGATATTCATACTATGAGTCATGTATATCGCGGATATTTTGTGGCAAATTGGCGAACATTTTTTTTTACATTTATACCTTAAATTTATTATGTCGCTGATCATGATTTTCGTTTATAATAATAAGCTGCTATGTTATAGTAAAAAATAAAAAATTCTTACTATATTATTCACTGTCCATTGAATACAATATTGACCATCTATTATACAATTCCACGTACAGGAGTACGACATTATTGTTGTATTGCGAAATCTCTCCATTAACCAGGCAAATATAATTTTTGGCAATAGCTTAATGCAAAACAGCTGTATCAAAACTAACATTTTACGCATAGGAAAGAAAATCTTATAACGTCATGTTGGATATGGAACATAGCCTACATATTGCGCTCCACTTTTCAAATGCACGAACATAAATTGAAGGTTAATTTAAGTTTTCTGATATATCACCGATATATATCACGTCATGTGAATAGCACCTTATTTTCAGAATTGCCTTATTATTTGAATACAAGAACATTAATTGGGTTGGCTTTTTTCAGAGTACAATCATGAAACATTATTGAAAAAATTCAAAATGTATGGAGTGGTAAGATCTTTTTCCGCCAGGTGTCACTAAATTAATAATCAGGTGGGAATTAGACAATCTGATACTAATTGATCAATATGTGTAAACAAAATAGATTCAAAATATTTTACTGCTTTAACTTTTTTTAAAAAAAAAAAGGTTGTGGTACTTTCTTCATCGCAGAATATGATATTAATGAGACATTGATGATAATTATGATCTATACTTTTTTTGATATTGAATTTGATAAACAATTTTGAGAAAGTTCCCGATCGATTCAAAATGAATTTCACAACTACCTCATTTCTAAATCTGTAATGAATATACAGGGCATCCTTCTTTAAAAATAAAATACTCTTAATTTTTATGATGGTGATTTTTTGTTTGTTAATATTTTAATGTTCTATTGTTCATATTGTCAAAATCTATAAGATGGCAGATATTGACTGATTTTATATTTCGCACTTATTATTAATAAATACGTTATTATAATGTATGAAACCCTAAAGGCACTAGCTCTGGGGCATGCTAGACCCCAAAATTGTTGTAAATATCTAATGATCATAATATTATAACAATTGCCTGTTTTATGAATATACCTATATATGTTATTATTATTCTGAAACAACCTAACATGCATCCTGTAATAATTATTTACATACATAGGATAACACAATACTTTCTTTATTTTTGGGTTTTTTAGCTTGTGGGCAACAAAAAATCAAATAACATATTTTTTATGTTTAATGATTTATGAAGAAAAAAAGATGCATTGTATATTTTCGGTACGAATTTTTTTTTTCTATATTCTTTGTCATTTTACATGAACACGCAGAGTAACATAAATTTATTTTTTATTTTACGAAGAAGACGATTTTTTTTTTTAAAGATATATCTGGGTTTTGTTATAAACCCAAATACAACCTTATACACCTTTCACAGTAAGTTTAAAGCTTGTGTCGTGAAAGGGGAGTTTGCCGGCACCTGGGATCGAACCTTGGACCCCTTGTTCACAAGGCCGAGACTTTACCTCCAGATTTATATATTTATTACTAGCAGAGAAAATATTTTTTAACCCCGCAGAAAACTTGAACGTGTATAATTTCCATTTGTGATTGAAGGTTCTTAACGGAACAATAAATTTAAAACTTTGTTAATTTAAAACGTCGACACAGCAATATGCCTTTTGAATGTATTGGAATAATAAAAACAATAATAAAATAAAAACCATAATAACATAAGCTTCGACTGGATTAATAAATTTATACTGTAAAAATCATATTGAAATAAGGCAATTAACAATAATTGCTGCATATTCCCATATCGAATTTAGTATCTATAATAATGAAAATGCATATTAGAGGCTTCAACGTAATTGTTTTTTAAATTATTTTCTGATAAAAAAAATCAGATATATGTTTTTATTTATTTGTTTATTTATTCTTTAGTGTGCATTGATAAGAAACAATTTCATAGAGTATAGGTATACTTTCAAATTAAATATAATCAATAATTATACAGACGGCGAATATCTCATAAAAGCGCGATCGTTTGCAACTAACCCAACTTTACTTTTTGGTAAAGTAAAATGGATATTTAAATTTATCTATACGCTAATGGGATAAACTCGCCCGTTGCATAAAATTATTTACTGAATTAGTGTTGTTAGATGTTTTTCTGTAGTATACTTTTTTTATTAAATATTGATGTTAAAATTCCCTTCATTATGAAACGGAAAAGGTGACTAGATGTTTACGAATTGGCTTAGGCCGGTTTTAGAACAAATTAAAAAAAAATGAATAAAATCTCACTATATTCTGTTTTGAATCAATACGTTTGGGAGTTTCTACGGTCTGTTGGTTGTGTAATGTTCTTTAAATCATCAATATTAGATAATAGGTAGGTGCCTAAATAATAAAAATATTATCATAAAAAAGCTTCAAGATATCAATGTAAATTAATTTTGTCTTCATGAATGATACCAAAACAAAATAATAAATTTTCGATTATTGAAAGAGTCAATTAAGCCTCAGGGTATTATCGTCAAGAAAGATTTTTACGTAATAATTTAATCAATAACCGGCCAATACACAGAACAAGGAAAAAACAATTATGTATTTGGTATGGGAGTGAAACATTAAATATATCATATTACTTTAATTATTTCATATTGCGTAACATTGAAATTATATTGTTATATTTTCTTGGAATACATTGACGTATTTTTTTGATTTATTAATAATGTCCTTGTTTTTCCGGAACAAATTTCAAAGTAGTGACTATTTTTCCTACTCTGTCACCATTAAAATTAACCTTAATATCATCCTCAAGTGCTAAAACACGTACATATAATAGTTTCTAGATTTCCATCTACATATCTGAGTCGTTAGAACTTGATATTGATTCCAGTATTTCTCAAAATATTTGACGGTGAGGTGGTGGTAAGGAAATTTCGAATATAGTCATCCTAGTTTATACCTATATAGGCACAATAGAAGTGTACTTACCCGTCACATTGTCGGGCTTGTGCATGGCAGGCGGGTCTCGAATCATGTCGGAATCTGGGGGAGCCTCATGCCCAAATTACGACCAAATCTGAAAAAAAAAACATTCCTTGTTAAAAAAATCAGCAAAATGGGATATAATACTTTTTTGTAAGGTTTCATAAAACTTTACTTATAAATAAACATATTTTTAATTTACTCTAGTTTTCTTAAAAAAAAACCGTAATAAACTTCAAACACTTCATAACAACAATAACTTATATCATAAAGGCGGATTGGCTCAACTGTTGAAATCGTACTACAAACACTCTACTAGGAATAATTATATTTAGAAATAAATAAATAACAATTGCACGTTTTTTCAAATCAACAGAAATATTTAACATAATATTTCATATTATTTGGTATGACAAAAAAATAACGATGTCAATATTATTCTATCAAAAAATGTATTTTATTGGCACTTATTTAATTAAAAGCCTTTTTAATTTCCATTTATTACGCCGTTTCACGCCATAAAAGATAATTTTATTGAGCTTCGACAAAAAGGGTGAACAATTTTGATACCTATTGGAATAATACGTGTACATAGGTACCATAGGTATACCACAGAGACTAATAGTGAGGAAGGATGATGATCATTTTTATTATGAACTAGCGGTCCGCACCGGCTTCGCACGGGTAGAAAGGTATCTATTTAAAAAAAATTGTTCTAGTAAGGATCCCTATTTTTTTTGAAAATATAATACAGCCTATGTCACCCAGGGATAGTGTAGCTTTCCAACAGTGAAAGAATTTTTCAAATGGGTTCAGTAGTTTCGGAACCTATTCAATGGAAGCAATCAAATCTTTCCTCTTTATAATATTAGTATAGATGTATCAAGCAAGGTGATTTGTAAAACAATTTATCAATGAAAATTCATCATTTTACTTCTAATTACTTATTCCTGCTGTGGATATGAATAAATTTTATCTTACCTGAGGTTTCCAAAAGTTTACTGTAAGGAATTTCTAAAGCATCAAGCTATCTGTTGGCCATTTTGTAAAAATATATATTTTTTACACTAATTATTATAAACTCGAGTGCTTTCGTCAACATAGCTTGACGTTAAAAAACTGAGTAAAAATTAATGTCAAACTTAAACAAGTAGTGATGTAAAGAAAAAGAAGGGATAAGGAAATGTAGGACAAAAGATAGAAGGAGGAGTTTAAACCAATAAGGGATGAGTAAAGAGTTTCAATGTGGGAAAGTTTTTATTTTGACTTTAACTTTTTACTCAGTTCTCTTGATTGGTGTACTCGTACAACCATTAGTGTAAAAAATATACAGAATTGTTATTTTTATAAAATTTTAAAATTCTTGAATACGCTTTTTCAAGATGAAAACGTACAAACCTAAGACCAATTAAAAATGTTTATTTCTGATTGTGACTGTGCCATGTTTTGAGAAGCTAGATAAGAGTTTTTTGTCCACAAAAGTCTTGACCTCTTGGACAACCTTCTTCTTCAAGACATCGTTCATACAAAGTCGAAATCAGAGCATTAAATATGTCGAGGAAAGAGGTAACTCAATTAAAGCCAAATTGTTCTGAATTGCCCAGAGGAGCATAAAAAGTTTCAACAAAAATCAGGAATACATGAATGCTGAAAACAAAAATGAGATATATCTTTTTTTATAAAACCCAGATATATCTTTTTTTAAAAAAAAAAAAAGAAGTAACGTATTGTGCATTAATAAAAGAGTGGAAGTCCAATAACCTTCTTCTATATCACAATATACTTCTCAATTTCAACTCTACATGGTCTATTATTATGGCGGGAAAGGTAGAGAATGGAGGAAATACTAAAATAATATGAATTGGGTTTAATATTACAAAATGATATTGAGTCAAATAAATCCAGAAAATCATTTTTCAATCCCGTCTCCCTTTATCTCCTCCCACCCACTTCCACATATTATTATTTTTTTCCCTACATTGCCAATGTGGCCCTATAGATCGTTCAGTGAAAGATGTATCAAACATTCTTTAATATTTTTTTTTTTTTTTTTTTTTTTTAATAAAAGATATATCTGGGTTTGTTATAAACCCAAATACAACCTTATACACCTTTCACACTAAGCTAAATTTAGGTTATGAACTTTTTAATTGGATGTTGGGAACTGGATTTTACTTAATAGATATCAATCATATTTTGAACCACTCTAGATTAATCATTACAATTGATCACACTCACCGATAGTCAACCTATTTGAATAGGTATTAACTAGGTAGGCATGTCGTATATGAATGTGAACTTCCTTTAGGAGGGCACGACACAGAGTCTCGACGCTTATGAATCGACTCAAGCCTTGGTTGATAACATGGCAAATTGATTCTCACACATTTCGTACATCAATAGTTCTTATTTTAAAAACTTCGAATTTAAAAATACAATTGGAGATAGATTTCCAGAAAATAAAACTGAAAAGAAAAGGGACATAAGTAAAAATGATATTTCTTAAACTTGAAGTACAAGTGATGAATTTATTACAAGAAAGAGAATGGGGGACGAGGGGGTGGGGTTAGTTAATTAACAACATCAATAATTATAATAACAACAATACATATTATATCATTAATTAATTAAAACAGGGGTGTATGTATGTATTGTGTTGTTAGTCTTGATGAAGTAGATATTATAACAATATGTTGTTGGATATTGTTATATATACTAGTAGTGTAGTGCTACCCGGCTTCTCTTAATTAAATTGACAAATTTAAATTAAGAAGTATTTTACTTAGAAAAGGAAAAAGTCTAGTAATATTTTTGACAACTCTATCAATGTTCCATTATTCGACGGCCTGTGTGGCGCAGAGGTAACGCTCTTGCCTTTGAGTCACTAGGTCCCGGGTTCGATTCCCGGCCAGGGCAAAATGAAGAATGACCTTTTACAAATTGCCCTGGGTCTGGGTGTTACATGTATATGTGTTTAGTGCATTGTATACATATGTGTGTCGTCGCGTTGGTACCCATAATACAAGATTTATATCTTAGTTTGGGACTAGATCGATTTGTGTGAATTAGACATATTTGTGTGATTTTTTGTGATCTCATTTAAAATATTGATGATTTATTTTTGCATAGCAGTCTAATTTTTAGATTACTAGCAAATGTAATGTTTACATAAATGTACCTTTATTCCTTTATTCAATAATTAACAATACCTCAAAACAGCAACTAAGGTTGCTGGTGTCAGAGGCGTGCAGTATCACAAATCTTCCGAAAATTATGTAAACATCTTGATAAAAACAATTAATTTTATTATCACTTCGATATGTTCAATATATTTAAATAAAAATGTTCTAGGACATAATATGACATGTAAATTCACTGAAGTTGATATTTTTTGTAATTCAGAGTACCTACTGTGAAGAGATGTGCTGCAAGCGAATTTAGTAGGAAGTATGTCTTGATAAAGTTTAATTTATCGACCAACGGTTCTTGGTGGAAGTTCGTATTAATAAACACCATATCTAGTTATTCCACTATTGACTTTAATATATTTTTCCTTTTTTCTTGATGGTTTTTTTGTCTAGTATTGTTATAATTATGTTGATAATTTTCATTTCAAGTATATTGTTACTGTACTGTACATGCTGTTTTGGCGGTATATTTTGTAAGTACTAAAAAATAAGTATTAACAAATATTCGAATGGACAAAAATATTTATTAAATTATTATTTGATGGATCCTTTGATACAGGAAATGTGGGATCGAATCAGATTACAAACTTGTTAAAATTAATAACGCCATTATAGGAAACATCATCTGTCTGTATTGTACTATGTTATATTATATTATGCATACTGTTATACATTGTTATGAGTTCGTTATCAACTTTAAGAGAAAAACACTCTATTATGATATCGTACCACTAGTCTGACAATAAGTGAGAGAAATATCGTTTTCTCAACAAATCATAGTTTGAAGTTGAATGACGAATCATTTAACTTTGTAAGTAATACCTGATGATACCTATAACTGTGATTGACGGGTTTTATAAGAGGAATAGAGATTTAGATTGAAACAAGAACAAATTGCAACAAATATTGTTGGACTATTTGCCTAAATGGAATAAGAATTCGCAATACTTAAACGAATAAATAATAATTTAATAATGAATTAATGAAATCTTTTATACTTAATGATGCATGTTTATATACACCTATAATTATTTTGTTTCTGCTGTATTCATAAAAGTCTTGTTGATAGAAAAAAAAAAACAAATTCGTTTTTTTTAGTTAAATCTAGGACCCATTTCCTGGTTGCAAAACCTTCAACTATTTCAAAATGATTTCTTAATTACACACATTTCAATAAGTTCATTTTTTGATATCGATGGTTTGAGCTTGACTATTTGTCGTACAACAAATTTTCAATATTGGCATTGAGCTTTAAGCTTTACTCTAGTTATGTATTAGTGTGAACATTATTATAATAACTTGTGTATCATTGTTATTATTTCTGTATAGCAAGCAAGCAGAGTGTGAGAGAAATGTGCGACGCTTGAAACACAAGACGGACTCCGCATCATCAATGAAACGTTTGTAACTTGTAATGAGCGTGTCAATTATTTTACCAGTTGATATATCTATCAGTCCTAATGATGTGACTGTGTCGTCCTTGTTTTGTGAAATACAATATTATGCAATACATAATATATCATTATTTATGTTACCTGGAAAAACAGAAATATCAAGTTAGAAACAATAAGATGTAGGTATACATTCTTTATTAAACA
Source organism: Athripsodes cinereus (assembly GCA_947579605.1). Lineage (NCBI taxonomy): Eukaryota > Metazoa > Arthropoda > Insecta > Trichoptera > Leptoceridae > Athripsodes > Athripsodes cinereus. The sequence continues at coordinate 19,964,683 of OX388310.1, forward strand.
AATTGGGATGGTAAAAGTTGTGTCATCAAATAAACTTAGGAAGAAAACAAACTATGGAAAATAAACGGAATCAAAAAATATAAATCCTGTAAGGACTTGTTAGAGATCTATATCCAGCATAGGAAACACAAAGGAATGGATTTAATAATTATATATGGTGAAAGTCTTCTAAAATCAGAGTTATTTTAAAAACGGTGTAGAAACGATCTGACGAAAGTGCTTGAGGACATATTTTTGGAATTATAATATGAACATAGCATGTGAATAACAAAATCTGCTTTCAATAGGCGCAGCCTTTTTCGGTTAAGTAAAATTAACTTTATTGAAATTATGTCACCAATGACTTGGTTGAGTACATTATTTAACTTTAGTTTTAATTTCAAAGATAGTGTCAGAAAATTCATAGATAAAATAACCTGTTGGCATGAAATCGGTTAATAATAAGATGATTGTTTCACTGGCGTTTTAAAAAAGAAATTAAAAACTGAGGAATATTATATTTGGAAGAGATCGGAATATAATATTTGGATTAGTCGGAAGATATCGCACTTTTGCGATAAAACTTGAATGTATATACCTTTTATGTAATTGTTTGTAATCAATGTCCAGTAAAGCATGAATAAATAAACAAATAAATATAAAACTTGAGTTTGCGAGTATATGTAGGTATGTGGGTTTTGGAATTGGAGATGTTTTTACTTTATTTAAAGTTAATAGGAATATGAAAATAATAATAATGACATCATAAATGGATACGACGACGTATGAATAGAAAATGATCCAGGTGGGTGACCGGATCTCATTATTTTGGAACCTACATTCTACCTCAGTTAGTTATACCTGTCTACTAATAATAATAATAATAATACATATTACCTACTGCTTCTTCTTCCTCTATATTTTCTCTTCCCTTTCCCTCCATTACTATGTACAACAACCTTCAAGAAAGGCTTTGAAGGGGATCGTTATGTACGCTCGTTAAACGATTATGGTATTCCTTTTTTAAGAGTATTTGAATACATCATAATATAATTGTCTATTATTCGTATCATAATGATATCAAATGTTATCCTTTGTTGTACCTACTAAGGAATGGCATTGTGAAATGTTGTTTGGAATGAATAATAAAATCTCTGAAATTATCTAATTATCAGATTAATCAAACGTTCTATAGCTTCTAAAATTTCCCAAGATTCAATCAATTCGATAGAAGAATTTAGCTTGCATCGTTTTGAAGGCATTTTACATGTTTTTTGTTGTTGTTTTATTTAAAGGATCCAGTATGCAACAGTTGCGAGACATTTTAATAATATAAAGTGTTTTTGATATGTATTATTTTGCTTTGTTATGGATTTGTAAACAAGATTTGTTAGTTGAAATCAAGCAACAAAATACACACATAATGTAAATACTTCATACTATAAAAATCTCTTGGTTTTTGTTTTGATATTTTATTTCTTTAAAGCTACTTCATACAGTTTTATAAATTAAATTTAGGATTAGAGATACAGGAAAAACAACGGTCCTGGATAAGCTATGTTCTGAAAATTGTCAATGATTCGTGGCCAAAAGTAGTTTTCTATCCATAAAGTTGCAGACGAAAGCATTCAGTGGCAAAACATGAAGTAGTTACTAATTAGAATATCCGACGATAGTTCCGTAGATTGAATCCCGCAATCAATCTACTTCTTATTCGCAAAACATACATATCGTTTACTACAATGATGTTCATATTTTGCAATGAATATCATTCATAATAATAATAATCAGACAAATGATATAACACCGTACTGTGATAATATTACTTCAAGGGCGCTTTACAACATGTAGTAGGATCAATATCCTATTACTATAAATAACGGCCTATCCCATAAGTGGGGTAGCCAGCAGAGATAGATCAATATCCAACGTCTAATATAGAAATTAGTTAAAAAGTATCAATCGAAAGGTTGTTGTCAGAAAGATAATAGTACCTAAAACACGATATGTTTACGTGTGCTAGAGATATTTATCTTGTTAAAGACGTATTATATAATAAAAAAATAGGTAGGAACCTACCCTTAATATTGACTCCAAGACAATCGTTCGTCATCAATGATTTAGATTGTTTATACCTATTTACTTTTTGATATAAATTATATAAAATATGGCTACGGTACTTTATTTCACATTGGCAAAACTTAAATCAAATTCTGTTTACAGGGGTCTTGTACAAACAGAGCTCTTTTAATATTCAAGCAAATGAAAAATATTACTACTAAGTTTATGCTATAATAATATTGTATATGTATATCAGTGGCGGGACTAGGCTTTTCACATCGGGCATGCTTTGTACAAATATACTATTTTACTCGCAAACGAGTGGACGTCCTTGAGAATAATATAATATAGGTATATATATCGGAGACGGGACTAGGCTTTTCATGTTGGTCTTACATTCGTTATAATAATAAAAAAAAAAAGATATCCAGAATGGTTGACATACCCCTTTGCTGAATTTAAGATATTAAATGGTTTATATTCGATGTCTATTAAAAGACACTTAAAAACTTTAGTGGGAGATCTATTGTTTGCCAAAGACTTCATGGGTCCTTAATATAAATAAATAAAATACAAGAAGTCTGCGATACAAATAAATACTATTTTTTAGTATGTAAGTAACTTTAAAGTTAAATGTCGTAATTTCTATACAATTTATTTTGTCTCGCGCATCCATCATAATATTAATCAATCCTTTATGAAGAACGTTTCAAATCTAAAAACTATTAGCGGTTGCACATAGTATCTACCTTCAAATTATTTTTAACTGCCTAGTACGTTACGCACGACTCACACAATCATCACACAACCAATACAAATAAAAACATACTCATATAGGTACATTATGCACCCAAACGTTCTTCGTGCAAGCTTGCTTATTTTGTCCTTAAGATTGCACACATACAACCAAACATACCCAATAATACACATGTATGGCGCGTCATTGCCTACTACGTATTCACACTAAAATTTAAGTGTGTGTTAGTGAGACAGAGGCTACGTATAAAGCAATAACTTACTATTCCATTAATTTAGCTATCACGGTAAATTATTGGATTTTATTAAAAAAAGTCAATATAACGTATCGATTTTACACGCACTTCAATACAAATAGTACGCGCTTTTGATAAAAACTCTAAAACTTACAAAAATTGTATATTTGCTGCGTATATTTTTGTAAATCGTTCTCTTTGCAACGAAATGTTTGGCGGCAAATTCAAACTAGTTTTTGATGATTTCAATATTTTCTTCATAGATTCTATGGGCATGCTGTGCTTTTTTGCATGTATGGCAGGCACGCGACTGATGTATATATGTTTCAACCAAATAATAATAAAAAAAAACTCAATTCACTTTTACGTCCTGCGTAAAGTGAACTACGTAGTAGGTTGTAGCACTGAACACGTTATATCGTAAAAAATTTCAATTTTCTCAAACCATCAATAAATTCCAATCCAACTTACATAATATAAAGTTGATGCAAAAAAAACGTCTAACCCCTTAACTGGAAAATGAATTTTCTTCTTAGGGCAGTTTCACATACGGACTGTTGCGGATGAGGACCTTATGGGTGGCAAAAGGGGAGGTATGGGTGTATGAGGTGGTTGATTTGCCGCCCATACATCTGCCGACGAATCTACTTTATTGGCTTCAATAAAATATGAACACGTTTGGACGGGCGGCGGATGGGAATGGGGGGGGAGATTGGGGTACAACGGGGTGCGGGGCAGTTAAGATAGCCGGTGAAATTGCTTTTCAGAGTGCGGACTTTCACCCTCTACCACCCCGCTTATTTCTCATATATATAATAACACACATGTATATAATATACCAACACATACACTAATAATATATCCCATATACAGGAAAGAAGTTTTGTAGAAGATTGAAGTCGAATTGGTTTCGATACATTATGCGGGTCGGATATGATAATCGCATGTTAATATTAATAAATTCGATACAGCACATGTATCGTATATTCTAGAATTAGCCTTCATTTTTTTTCTTCGAACTCACTTCACCCATCCCTTCTTTCTCATCACACGATCCACACTCACTAGACATAATGTGATGTGTATGTTGTAGGTTCGTATACAACGAAATAAATTTATTTCACTTTGTAGTGAAAAATCTTCTACAAGTAAAGTTCTCACTGGAATCCACTTCCTTTCCGGAAATGAGATATTGACTGTATCATATTATAAGGAAAATGAACCAAAACTTTTGATTGAAATTGAAAATTGGAAAATAAATGTAAGAATTTACCTACTTACATGTTATTTCCTCAGTATATCATATAAAATGAATAAAAAATAACGGTGAATTGTATCCAAACGTTACATGGCACCAACCGACGAAATTTTAATTTTGTTACATTCGATGAAGCTAAACAAAACTGCAAAAAAATTTAATAAAGTTGATTACAAATATTCATACGTGTATACAATTTCCTCCATAAATTTCAACATTCTGATTTCTTCATAACAAACATTGTCTAAAACAAAGAAATACTACGCAATAAAACAAATGAAACGAGATTAGCTTAATTTTAAAATATTTCAATTGCGAAATTGATGTGCCATAAAAAAATGAACAACGAACGAAAAAAAATGGTAGATATATTATGATAATAATAATAATGTAATAATCTACAAAATAGGAAACATTATTGAAAAAAACGAATGTAATAATATTTAATATTGACTTCCCCAACATATGGTTAGACTAAAAGCAATAAGAAAGTAATCTCATTTGTTTATAATTTTTCTAAGTTCCTTTTCCCCTAAACACCCACACGCCGGTGTGGCCCCAGTCTCCCCCCTCACTCCCATTTCAATCCAGAAAAGTGTTTTCATCCATCCCTATTTTATTAAGGCGGGTGCATATGGAGGAAATTTATAACAAATTATGTAAGGATATTTCATAATATCAAAAACAATAATTCCTAGCATATGGAATCAAATTTAATCACATAAATCTTGCAGGAAGAAAATATATTATGCAATTAATATTATTATTATTATTGATGAAATAAATATTTTAGTAGAAAACATAATATTGTCGACCAAACGAATTATTCCAATAATGTAAGTTCAGATAACCATAAAGTGAATTAGGTAGAGCACGGATAGGGCACCAAATCTTTTTCACGTATGTTTTTGAAATAACTGTGGTAGGGAGGGATAGTGCTAGCATTATTGTCTGCCAAAATTTTAGATATTCCTGTAGAAGTCATAAGTTTTGAGACTTAACTTTTTGCTTTTGCATAACTCTAATTCATCGCAATAAATAATCGCCATATAAATTATATTAATTTTATTTATTCATTCTTTACTGAATGTTAAATTGTATGAATTGATCACAACAGATACCTACAATTTTTTAGAAAAATGCATTCAAATTACATTTATGTTATAAGAAATCAATATACAGAGGGCGAGTTTGGACATAAATCACAGATGACATAACCAATCAGATATTTCGATTGGAGAACCACGTTCACACAAAACTTATCACTTCTTCCGATTAGATTTTATACAATGTAACATTTCTTAAACATGGTTCTCCAATCGATAATAGTAGAACGACATACTTATTTATTTTATATAAAATTTCCAGCGTTGCTTTATAAGAAATAGTTTTAAACTCCTGGATGTGTTATTTCTCAATTTTGATCGACTGACAGGCATGTTAGAATACGCATTGCATACGGACACAGAATTAAAGCAAAATTAAAAAATTTAAGCTTTCACAATTTGATTTGCCTTAGAAAAATAATATCGTAATATAAAAAAACAAAATCATAAAATGTCATTTTATAATGAACTAACTAATGCTTTATTTATTTCAGTATGGGATTCTATTACATAAACACCGACAAAGAGTTTTATAGTTTTATATGATCAAACATGAATTGTTTCGCTAAGTTTCGAAATTCGCTGTAACACATTTTTGTGATTCGAAGAAAATCGATAAAAACTATTATATATAATGACGTACTAAACGTACTTTCCTAAAGTCAAACGATTTTGATAATTATACGATTGTATCAACAGTTCAATTTTAAAATAAATTTTGCTATTGAATAAAAATAAACTGTTAATTTTGTACACTTACACAAAAATAAATCCTATTGGTCGGTGAGTTATTGAGGATATTAAAAGACACATAAAGGGAAAGAGGGGGATTTTTGCTAATAATACATTTTTTTTGACAAATGGTGTTTTGAAAGAAACAATTTTCTACAATTATAAAATTTTTAATCACGAATCCAACGACATATACCTATACTTAAATGTTCGTGAAAATATGTATTAACGGATTTCGAAACTCAGGGATACAATTATTAACTAAACGTGGCATTTGTTTTAAATTTCACCTACATTACACAATAACAAACATAATCATAGGTATGTTTAGTTCCAATGACGTACTTATTAAGTTTGACGTCATATCAATTAGAACAAAACATTTTTATGTTATACTGATATAAAAATACTGCATTTGCTATTTTCATCCCATAGTTAAACACTTAATACAGCATATTTATTAAAATATTAGATTACATATATTACATTGAATTTAATCTTTATTTTCAATTACCCACATGTCGAAAAATGTCATAATGGTGTGAATGAGTAGGTACAAGCAGAAACGGAAAAAGTCCCGATTTCTAAATTTTCTCGACCACTCATGTTATAGAGAAGATGACACGCAAAAGGTACATTTACAACATAACTACAGTGAGTCTTATTATAACTCTATCCCTTTTTTGGTAAATTTAAATGGATTTTTTTTACTTCAATGACAGTAGTTTGTAAACGTCAATGCCTTTATAAACAAAAATAACATAACACTTGATTGTAGAAATAAATTTTGTACAAAAGGCGTACACAAATCTAACACAATACTATTTGAAATAGCTACATGTTTTAACATAAAGTGAATTAAGATGAAATTAAATAAAATTTAATATTAATAAAAATTAAATTAAAATGAAAAATAAGTAAAACAAGACCACTACATGTGGTAATTTATGAAAATGCAAGCATTAAAAAAAAAAAAGATATATCTGGGTTTTGTTATAAACCCAAATACAACCTTATAAACCTTTCACACTACGCTAAAAGCTTGTGCCGTGAAAGGAAAATTTGCCGGCACCTGGTATCGAATCACGGACCCCTTGTTCTGAAGGCCGAGACAGCCATACAGCCATACATCTTTATGTACAGGTAAACTCGTATTATCATTGTACATGCATATACATAGAACAACTTCAAGCTTCATAAAGAAGAATCTTAAATTCGGTTAAATAGCTAATAATTATACAGTTATAATATCGTTCTTAATATATCATTAGAATAAATAATATAATTCTGTATGGAGATGAAGTACCTGCCTGTAGTATGCATGGGGACATCGATAGGTATGGAGTACAATAAAACCAAACTAACCCGAACAGAAGCGACGGACGTCTTAAATGTACAATACATACGTAATACACAAAACGAAAACTCATTAAATTTTCTATTCAAAGTGAAATCTAGATTCTCCTTTACTCGGTCCAATCTCAATCTGGATGTAATCCGGTCATGGCATAGTAAGATGGAAAGAAGGCAAGACTAAGATGTAGTAGTAGTAGTAGTAGCACTAGTAGCATGTAGTAGAGAATGTTGCCAGGGTATAGGATATAAATCTGAGATAACGCGGGTCCATCTCATTTTGAATTATACGCCCAGCCTGGCAATACTACCACTGCTAGGGTAAATGATGCTATAATTGAATCGACAATTTCAAATTGATCGAATCAATTAGGATGATAAAATACCACGTAGAAAATTATGAAATATTTATTTGTCTAGATTAGCAAAAACGTTTAAATTTTAACAAAACTAAATAAGTTGGAAATACTTATGCTTTCATAATAAAGATAAGAGACCAAGAGGAAGGCCAAAGCGCAGATGGCGTGAAGTAGTGAGACAAGACATGCAGAACTGCGTTGTTTCCCATGAGGATGCACTCAACAGAACCAAGTGACGAAACAAGACAAGAAAGGCATACCCCACCACCACGTGGGACTGATAATTGCCCAAGCAGAAGAAGAATAAAGATAAGCTTTATTAAATTATGAAAAGTATATTTTCTGGGTATGAAAATACAATTTTGGGATAAGAGTAACATGCAACATGCAAGTTAATTTGTATTATAGATACATAATATCAAAACAATCATAATTCACTCGATTTCAGGTGATTTGGCATGAAAAAAATAAAAGAATACAGCTATGAAGTCGCCATCTGTGTTTTGAATCTTGAATATTTTAATTCTATTACGTGATAATTTATAAGTTGTCTGGTGATTGAAAAAAACGACTTTTTCAAATGAGTGTTAAATTAATACAAATTTTCCAATATGATATTGTTTACCCTTTTATCACACATACAAAGTTGAGGGGAAGTGTGTGTATGGATATAACAAGAAACCCATCTTGCATATTATGGGCAAAAAGAAGCAATTGAATATAATGGCATAAAGTACACATATACAATCCATTACTTATATCTTACATTACATACATCCCATTCATTCACTTATCTGTTTATTAAGATAAGACATACCTACATACTCATTATTAGTATTATTATGAACCCGTTTTAATTTCCATTCGTTTATTAAAAATCTTCTTTCCTTTTTTTGATTTCAGATTAGATTAAAAGTTTTTGATTAAAAATTTAATTGATCTTGACTAAGAATCAAATTAATTCATTTATACATGCTCTTAAAGCATCTTCCACAAAATGAGTGGCATCCCTCATCAGGACGCTATGGCAACGCCGCCGGCTACGTGGCCAATTAATTCATATTGAAATGTATTGGGACTAACTCACGTGGCTACGAATTGGCCACGTCGCCAATCGTAGAATTATTTGGCTACGTAGCCGGCAACGTCGCCGTGGCGTTCCGGTAAAGGATGGCACTAAGAATTCCAGTAGGACAAGTCAAAACACATTTAGATGCGAGAACGTATTATGTTTCGTAGCTACTTGTGTATTTTAGCTACGAACATTGATACGTTCTCGCAATGTCGTCTACATTCGAACGAAAACGAAACAAAAACATAACGCTAAAATATGTTTTGACTACGGGCCCTGGTGGCACACTTTACTACGAAATTAGATGTGAAAACTGTTTTATTCAATTTTTTACGAATGATTCTGCGGATGATTCTTATCGAACACGTGTTAACACATAAGAATCATACCAAATTTATTACGAGAAATATTTAATATAAAAAAAACTGCAATATGACCAAGATTCTACTACAGAAAAAGTGCTAAATCCTAAATCATTATTTAAAAGCATAAGTTTTATTTACACGTAGAGGACAACTTGCATATTAATTACATGTAGTTAGTCAGAGCTAGTTACTCTTCTTGTAAGAAATTCCGAGATGGTATGAATGAATGAAAGTTTTATAAGAAAATGGCAACCATCGAAAGCAAAACGTTTATTTAAAAGACAGATTATTACAACCTCACGTTGATTTTAAGAATTGAAATGCTTACACTTTGAATTTCCTGAATAGGATTATACAAGAAAATAAATAAATATTTACAAAGATAAAGAAGATTTTAATACCATTTAAGATAAGCTAAGATGCAATACGACATTAACAAATATCAAACTCAAATAATTGATAGCTTGGAAATAATAATACGAGTATACTCCACTCCATCAATGATGAGAAGAGTTAGAGTTTTTGTTTATGTTTCTTTATTGGAACTTGGAAAGGGTTGAACCCTTCATTGTTATGGCACTATTGTATTTCACAGCACCAACAGTAATACCTAGTACCAAATTGTAATTTAAACAAGCTATCTTATAAACCATTGTCTTGAAACTGTCTCGAAAATTGCAATTAGAAGTATGTGTTAAGGTTCTATTGCACTCAATTATTTAAATTTCGGATATATTTTTGTTACAAAGTTTAATCATTACTCTTGTCGACAAAAATAATGATTGGAAAGAAAAACATTCAAGTTCCAGGAAGTCCGCTGGTTGCTCTGACTGTGGAATACGTTGTTGGATAAAAATAAATATAAAGATTCAAGTTATTCTAAGACTTACTTGATGATAATATAGAATCACTATACTCTTGTTCAAGAAAATTTAGAACGAAAACTTGAATAAATTTTGAGTTGAAATTTATTTGAATTATTTTCTGACATATGCTTTTAGTTTTTCTTTCAATAAAGTAAAAGGCACAGCAGCTAGAGAAATGTATAAAATATTCCCAATAGTGAAACGAGCGTCCTTTGTTCTGAGCATATCTACGCCAGTGGAATCATGAGCTCTTTCCACAATATACTTGACACTCTGATGTCGTTTGGAAAAGTGCACATTTGAATATAACGTACCAAAAATACTTAATTTGATGCCGGTATCTATTAAGAAATGCAAGAGTATAAATATTGCAAAAAAATTAGTCAAGGAATGGTTAATTAAAGTGTGGATTTATAATTATATAACTTATAATTATTTTTGAGTTCAGGTTAATGTCGCATTAGGTTAATATATGTATATAGTATGTTATAAGAGAACACGCCGACAAATCTTTTAGATTTGACGTGACTCATTATCCTAAGTTGTATGTAGGTATTTTTTATTCATTGTATTATTTTCATTAAATAAAAAAAAAATGGCCAATTTGGCCGCTGGAAACCTTGCGAATGAAAGAACGTGTCTTTGAAAGAGTTTAATAATTTATCATCAAACATATTTTAAACGCTATATGTCTCCTTAAGGCGTTGCGTTAGCTTTGTCTGGTCATGGTGTGGTATTCAGAATGCCTATAAAACATGTCTGCGGCGCTGTAATGTGCCATTGCAGATCTATTGGTGGATAATATAATAGTTTGACTATAATGGCTTAAGGAGAAGATATGGCAACCAACTATAAAAGGATTGGAATAACACAATATACGGAACATCAATTCAGCACACACGAAAACTGAACTTCTATTTCTTTACCGATATCGTGAAATACAAACGACAGTTTTTCATAAAAAAAAGTGTTGTTCAAAAAGATTAAGTAAACAACGCTGTTAACATTTCATACTCAAAATACATATATCTCGAGGGCTTTCTTGAAGATATAGTTATCAGCGTGAAAAATAAACAATGTTGTTGTTTAACACTTGTTTTAAATTCCTTAAGTTCATTTTAACCCTCGTGATGAGAACATCGCTCAAGAGACAAGCATTACTCAATTTTGATGTTACAATGTAACTGCTCAATGTAAATTTTCATATATATCAACCTTTCCAAGATTTTAAGTTATATTTTTCCTAAAGCAATAAATATTCCTTTATTTATAAGTTTTGCTACAAATTGCAGATTACATACCTACCTTCATTAATATTTCAATAATTTTGTAAAGGCATAATATAGATTAGTTCATTTACAATACAAAAAAGTTAACAGTTTGATTTATTTCAAATGATTTTCAATACAAGATTCAGAGTTGATGATGATGATGATCATTTAAAAAAAAAGTATACATATAAATGAATAAAGTAATAGAGTCTATTACAAAGTGAATTTATTAAAATAAAATTGCAGTTCTAATGTCAGTGAAACTAGAACACAGTTGGGGTGTATGGGTGGCGTGTGTGTGTATGGTATAGTGTCCGGGAACAAACCGCCCGGAAAATTGTCAATTCCGCTTTGCCCCCACACCGTCCCATAGTGCTTCCATCTCCCTACTCCAGGCCACGACCAATCAAAACGCGTCCCGCGAGTGCGATACAAGAATCTCTTCAATGGAATGAGGAATATTGCCCCAAACGACACACTCCAATCATGAACTTTATAAAAAAATAATATGCAATGTATTATAATGCCTCATATCAGAAATACGGCGGATTTTATGTGACGAACAGAATTCAATCCAATTTAGGCGTTAGTAGTAGTGATAAAGGGGAGATTGGGATCCCGGCGGAATAGAGTCATATTTTTTTGGAAATATGGAAAATTGTGACATTGAATATTAGAATGGGTTAATAAAATAGATAACTATATCATGACTTAGGTAATATGTGCATGTAGGCCACACAGGGAATTAAATATGATAATACCTACTTATTTCGTACTCATTTTCGACTTAAAAAATCATTGTTAAAGTCGCAACCTGGTCAACTAGAGTTTGACGACGACCCACCTACACTTCGTAAGCCGAAACCAGGTCACTAGATTATTAAAAATGTAGAACTTAATTTTTTTCACTATAATTATTATGAAATTAAACAAAATAAACGTTAACTCAGTCGAAAATAAAGATAAATATGAATTGAGACTCATAGGTGAACGAACGATTTTGATTTTCTACATGTACTTTTAAGAAATTAAAAACATATTTTCCCTCATTCTTAAACCATAAGATTTTTCCAAATTGTTTTTATGGCTTTACCACCCTTATCATTCACCTCTTAAGCATCTTTTATTCAATTAATTCTTTTTTCAACCAGCAGGGTTACTCTTGACAAAACTAAACACGATCTTAATCTAGTCTTGATCTTGATCATACGATGCACGAAGGGACTATGGTAAAAAACACCGCGCTACCGCTAACGCGCTATCGGTTTACGTGTATTTTTGGCCAATAGTCACTTCGTGCGTCGTATGATCAAGATCAAGACTAGATTAAGATCGTGTTTAGTTTTGTCAAGAGTAGCCCTGCAGGACATGTACAATTTATGCAGATGGTATTACAATGAACAAAAATTTCTACATTCATAGATAATATATTGTAACTAGACAGTGGCAGTTGTGATACGAATTCTTTTATACAAATCCGAGAGTACCTACTCGAATAAATTCACATCCATTTGTACATTACATTTTCTACTTGCTATCAGTACCAAGTTAGTGGTGGTCTTTTCAGTTTCTTTATATTATTTTTATTATTCTGTATATGTATGTACGTTTGCTGAATATATCAGATTGAAGGAGATGTGTGCTTTTAAATTTTCTTTGTACATATATTGTGAGAGATACTAATAGAAAAATACTTACTACAATCATACAAAGAGTTAAGCTCCGAAAACATAAACAGAGACCGAATTAGAAAGAGATGGCAATGAAACTGATCAATTTCGAAAACCCAAATATTTGCAATGATTTAATTTATTGTTGTAAACCAGATTCAAATTTAATTTTATAAAATCCATAATGCAATTATTAGAAAACCAAATCATTGCATCTTAGGTGATAATAATAACTAGACAATTCTTTTAAGATGTGTCGTTTTTAACAAAAAATTAAGACATTTAGGACGGGTGGCAAACTTCAAGTTGAATTTAAGATGTTAAATGTTTTTTCCAACACCTGCCTTTTACTTACGGAAGAGAGTGGGAGACCAATTCTTTGCCGGGTGCTCCATGGAAGGATATATTCATAATAATATGATACTTTATAATTCGTTTTTCGGAGGCGTAAAATTGGGTGCTAAAAATATTAAAGCCCGAAGTTCGGAGATTGATGCACATACGCATTTCCATTAGGCTGTCTTGGAAAGTTACTTTATCCAACGCCCACTGAATGCTGACGGTACTTTGCAGAATAATAACACGTATAATACCAGTACCACTAATAATATATGAAAATACTATTTGGAATAAGAAGACACAATCCTTTCTAGTCAGACTAAATTTATACTCTACGTACCTATGTTGTTTTTACAGTGTTAATGGACAAAATGATCTTATGCCAATATTGTCTTACATTTTCAATAGCTTGATTGACTCGTATTGTCTGCCTATTGTTATATTTATTATATCTACTGCTATCTTCATAAGAGAATCCATTAATGGGTTCTTAGAAAGAAAACTAAATTTATATTATTATGTATAATTATTATCTTACTATTGAAAGAATTTATGTACCTACATATTATCTGCTACATTATACAATCTTTCTTTTTGTAGAATCAATAAGGGAGAGTGGAGAGGGCGCTTTTATTGCTGCCTTCCAGCTGTAAGATATGTTGTTTATATATTCTTTGATGTGTCATGTGTGATCAATTATTTGTAATCTCATTGGCGTCATGTGTGATGTTTAGATTTGTTTGATTAATGTGTATTTTTATGTTAAACCATTATTTAAAGTTTTTGTGACAAAAACACTTTTTTGTATGGAAATCATCATATCAATACAATAACTGAAATCAATACTATTTTTGTCAAGTTAAAGGTAAAATAATATCAGGAAATAAAGTAACATAACAATTATTAGGAAAATTGGATAATAGACAAGTGACAACTTTTAGCAAAATGGTAGAACGGCTCATGTTAATTTGTTTGGGTTTACAGTTATCAAATATTCATCTCACAGTAGGTGATCAGAAACTTAATGCACCGCTAAAGTCCGCACGGTGCCGGCGACCTGTCCACGCAACCACGGCCCCTCCTAATTGACAGATCTAAGTAAATGAAATTGGGGGACTGAAGAAAGGGAGGATAATAATTTGTACTTTGAAGTATGTACATATTATTTGATAATAACTGATATTTTTTTGTTTTATATGTGGAAGAAAAATGAAATCTTATGCTGTATTATAAAAACTGAGCAATATCTATTACAATGTCAATATCATACAACGTAGAATTTTTCATTAAAAACTGTCCCCAACGCAGTACCCTGTGGAAGTCCCTTTCTCCCATTCGCATCGTCTCTCCACAACATCATTTCACCCTAAAACAGTGCGACATATCATCCCGTACGTGATCCATTTCCAACTTAGAAGCAATCTTATTCAATATCCCCTTTCTGGTCACCGCCTATCTTAGCTCACTCCATCCCACCTACACCTTCCCACCCACAGCATGGGCGGATTAGACGAACAAACAAAAACATTTATTTACTCATTTTTATATTCTACTAAAAAAAATCTGAAAGTGTTGCAAGCCAAAAGATACAAGAAAGATTTATATTGATTGGACATCATAATTACTTGCATGATGATAACAGTGTTAATAATACACTATAAAATGCAAATCATGATGAATTCTTAATAAAATTGATTATATAAATTAATATGTAGTGCCACCATTTTTAAATATTTTCTCAGTGCCATATCAGCCCCCTCCCCGAATTTGGTGATCACTGCAGAGAATGTCTCCCTGTCCGGTGCAGTTTTAAATATAAATCAGAAAAAACTGCTTTTATATCAATATTTTGTAGTTATGCAAGTTAAAATTGGTTTCAAGAGTTTATAAAATTCAATATAATAAAGGAATGTTTTATTTATAAGTCCGTCTCAATGTACCCATAAAGGGGTATAGTTAAGGGGGTTTTGATAGAATCCATTTGGCTTATCCAAGCCATCCCAACCCTACATTCTCCCCCTCCCTATCATCCCACAGTCCCATCTTATAAGAGCAGAGTCTTCAAACTTGTCTGACGTTGTCACATAAGTGTCTCCCCAAACATGTCCTCATAATATTAAACTGATGATTGAAATATCTATTTGGCCCAATCTACCCGCCTCATCCCTTTGGGAGAAACTAGGAGGACAAGATAGAAGACACAAAGGTTTAATGAAAAAAAATGGACAAGAATCGAATTTGTCTTTGGAGAGTATTTTTTTGTACATGTAATGAAATTATTTGATTGACTAAATATAATTTATAGTCAATATTGAAATACATAAAACGCTCTCCAGATTTTTTCCACAGTGTATGTTTATTATGCTTTCTATTCTATCACAACTGATTTTGAATTAAAATATCCAATAACTTAGATTTACGCTCTTTTTCAATTTTATACCTGTTGCAATTTTTCGTAATACACCGTTCTTATGACAACTATCATGTGAAGGAGGATTTTTTTACTCTTTGCTCTCGAGAGAACTGCTCAAGGACAAAATAAAAATAATGATTTAAATTTAATGTCTCATTAAATTACACATAGAGCAAAATGTACACATGTTGAGAACATTTATTATTTTGTTGTTTGTTTACTGGATTTGGGCACATCGCATTGATGACAAAAACCAATCAGATACCACGACTGGAGAAACTATGTTTATACAATGTAATATTGTGCAAAATCTAATCGAACAAGTAGCCGAAAAAGTATTGAACCTAATTGTTCTGGCTCCATTTAGACGGGAGATCTTGATCGTTCGAGATCTAAAACAGTTATTATCAAGCAGTGGTTGCTTCTTGTATTATTGCTTGAGATCTTTTTGTCACTTGTCATTGATTGGTTATATTCTACGTCTTCACCATGTCATCTCAAAAAAATATTTGAGTATCTCTAAAATCATGGCCTGATCAATTACAATCCAGATAATTTTATCACTCAAAATATAGCATTTGATTACTAGTCCTTTTTTCTATCTATTCTATTCTTTTGAACCTCATCTCTTCCTTTCTTAAAATTTTATAATGTAATTGGATAATTTGTAAGAGATTGCATTTCGGCGATGAACTCGCTCTCTGTACATTGATTGCATTTGATGTTGTCATGAATTTTTGTGTAAAATTATTTACTGTCAGTGTAATAATATTAATAATGAAACAATGTTTAAAATAATATGTATAAAATAAAAACTTTTTACTCGTATTACTGCAATATGTCAGAGATTGCAGCTGATTTATGCAGAAAAGTACAAAATATGAGAAAATACATTCTTAATATTAAATCATTCACTCGTTCTCAACATAGTTTTATGGTTCACGTGAAAAAAGCACTAAGTCAAAAAGTTTAGCATGATTACATAGTTTTCTCACTATTAACCCTCTGCAACTGAGGTGGCTTTTTAGTTATTATTCTGCTGAGGAGTGGTCTGACAGACACTCATTTTAAGTTCCATAATTGCCATTATTTAAAAAGTTTTGATATTTTTTTTAGTTTTTTGTGAGTATTTGACATGTATGCTGACACCATTTGAAAAAATATGGTTAAAAAAAACAGATATTAGAAATGACAAGAAATTACTGATGATTAAAGGAACATATTATATTAGGAAGCTACTGAGCGAAACGGAAAGATAGGACTCGAAATGGCAACGTTGTTACATAAAAAAGATTTCGTGGTGTCTGACAGACCTCACGTCAGTTGCAGAGGGTTAATCTAAATGTAATGACAGTTAAAGAAAAAGGAAAAATGGAGTCGAAATTAAAAAAGAAGTGACAAGGATGTTGGATTTGCGATCTTAAATAAAATGTTTTAAAAGGTGTGATAATTTTCTTATTTGATAATTGGATAATTTTTTTTATTTTTTATTTGGTGTGATAATTGGATTTCCGGTTGCATAAAAACAATATCAAAAAAACAAAATAAACAATAATCGCGAACTCCGAATCATAAATTCGTGTGACGGATATTGCTGTTTGTTTAACTTTTTTTCAAAGATTTTTGACTTTTATTAGTTTCGTCGCACCATTTTCAAAATGGATAGTCATGTTATTATTATAATGCAAATGTTGGTTGACGCCATGAATTGAATTTGCACTGAAAGAACATTCCCTGAGAATGAGCACACTATAGCAGTAGTGATTCCTTCTTAAGAATATGAATGCAGCGCAATGCCTTTATACCATTTTTTTATATAATAATAACTAGACAATTTAAAGTGCGCCGTTTTGTGGAATAAATTCACTTCAAGGGCGCACTTTACGTATAACTCTTCTACCTTTTTAAACCCATCGTGATATTTATTAATTTGACATTTGAATTCATAAGTATTACTAATGATGAAATTATGCTTACAATTTTAAATAGGATAATAGACTATTTATGTTTCTGTGTCTTCTGTGTTGTTTATATTTGTATATTTTATCTATGCAAAGTGTTTGGTAGGTATATAATAAAAATGTACAACATTTTTTTTCCACAATATAGATAGGTATATTATATCTACCTACCTAGATATTTTTTTATAATTCGAACGCACCCCTACTATGGTCCAACCACCAGCCACTTTTGGTGTGTATAACTTGTATCAGCATTATTTTTTTTTTTATTTTATTTATTTATTCTTTACTGTACATTGATAACAAGCAAATTTACACAAAAATACATTTCAAACAAAGACAATCATACAATCAATACACAGAGGGCGAGTTTATCGCAGAGGCGCGATTTCTTCCAACTAACCCAATTTCATAAAACCTTCACATAAAGAAAATTTTTTAAAGAAAGGAAAGAGGAGGTAAAAAAGGAGAAGAATATGTAGGAAAAGGGACTAGGATACAGAAGCCATATTTTGTGCGATAAAATGGTCCTTGACCGCCCGCTTGAAAGCTTGAAGAGTGGGGAGCAACCTTATCCTGGAAGGCAAACTATTCCAACAGCGAGCACCATGAACAGAAAAAGAGTTATTATTATTTATATGGCAACATTAAAGCAAGGGATATGAACAATAACAAAAATTTGAGACATGTTTCATATCTAGGAACATCTTAAATTCTTATTCATATAATAAAGATATTTGTATTGCGATAATAAGATTAAGTAGGTACTTATGTCCTCAAACTTTGAATAGTTACTTGATTTCAGCATTATGACATTTTGATAGCGAAGTGCACAACACGCAGAATTATAGAAAATGTTTTGAACACAACTTATTAGTGTATAAAACATTTAAGTGTTTACTGTAGTATACATAGAACCACTTAAACAGAAATACATAAACACGGTTCCTTATTCATTTATTGTAATTAAACTTCTACTAACGTTTTAACTTTAAAATTTATTTTTATTTATTTATTTATTTATTCATTCTTTACTGTACATTGATAAAAAACAATCACATAAAAGGTATACATTCAAATTAAATACAATCAATATACAGAGGGCGAGTTTATCGCAAAGGCGCGATCTCTTCCAACTAACCCAAAAGTATTAACTTAAAAAATAAACAAACATATGATGAAAATAAAAAACATACACACATATATATAAAAAGGGAGACTGAAAAAAAAAAACAAACATATATGCATAAAGGGAAAGGAAAAGGGGGGAAAAGGGGGGGGTTAGGAGTGATGGGTTTCAGGTTTCAGAGGCTGTGTTTGTGTTTGTTGAAATCATTTTGTCCTTAACGGCTCGCTTGAAAGACGTCAGACTTTGAGTCAGCCTAAATTTTGAAGGGAGATTATTCCAGCAACGAGCACCCTGAACTGCAAAAGATTTTGAGATGAAAGTTGTACCATGAGCCGGGATTGACAGGATGCGCTGGTTATTCGACCTCAGAGGTAAACCGTGACTCGCCAAGTATTCAAAAGCCTCCTTAATATAGTACGGGGTTGATCCTGCGTACAGAGCATTGTGGACAAATGTGAGTAGATGGAGCTCACGTCTTTGTCGTACAGTAATATCTTTGATGAATGGAAGTGTCTAAAAGGTATTAATTAGTTTTTAGCTTTTTATGTAATTTTACATTGATTTCTCTTAAAAGTTGGTTGAAAAGTTATGAAAATATGTGCTCGTCGTTCATTCATTCATACTATCACGGTATTTCCCACAGGTGAGGTAGCCAGCGGATTGATTGCATTAATAAACATGCAAGTTGTCCTTTCTGTGTCAATAAAAATGAAGACATTTAAGATGGGTGGTATACCCCATCACTGAATTGTAGATGTTATAAATGTATGATTGTGACGTTTAACGAACACCTTCTTTTTACAGGACACTGGATAACTGACAGAGAAGAGTGGGATACCTATTCTTAGCCAGGGATTCCAATTATAAATGTTTGATAGGTATAATAATTTTAATATATTATTTAACAGATTTTACCAACATAGATATAGTAGGTATATGTGCAAATAAAACATTATGCAACGTGTAAGGGAAGCTTTCAGAATATGTGTTTTATCTATGTTCGTAGTATAACAAGATACAAAAGAGAGATTGTAGGTAGGTTGCTATACAGTAGACAGCTGGTGAGTGGAAGATGCGAGAAGAATAGAATAGACGCACTCATGGTCCATCATAGAGTAGGTGCTTGTAGTGGTGAAAGCTCTATAAGGCTTTACAAAACAAGCTGCTTTATGCGCGAGATCTAATAATACCTACTTTCACATTAATAGAAATGTTGAGCTTACAATAACGATACATCTTGTTTGATCACGATGAAAAACATCGTATTTTGATGAAATCGAAAATAATATTATACATAGTCACAGAAGAAAAGAAAACAATAAGCCTCGTTATTTGATATACCTATAATAATAATTTGCTAAAGATATATTGTTTTTGTTTTTTATTTCATAGAAAATGTGCTGTGATGTTGTGCTATAGTAAAGTGCATTTATATGTCAAATAATAAATTAAATGTTTTTAATTAGCTTATTTTTACACTAATTATTTAATTATCAAACTTTAACAATTTATTGTTTATAACCACCCAGCCATCGGTTATGCAGAATCTACATCAATTGAAGTCGACATAAACACACTCCAAATAAAACAATAGCAATTTGATTTAATACGGCTATCATTACGAGTATATACCTTATAAAGCACTTGTCTTTATAAAATTGGCTATTTAGCTAACGCACTAATTAATACGATACTGTATTTTTCAATTCATTTTATTTGTTTTCTTATACATTAACGGCACATCAAACAAGAGTTCAAATGTCACCTTAAAGACAATCGTCCTTGGAAACTAGCTAATCTAGTTTTTACAATATTATTGTTGTATGGTCCATGCCAGGGATGCACAGACAAATACGAACAGAGGCCACTCGGGAAGATTATGAGCCAAGAACGGGCCGCTACAAGAAAATTACTCTAAAAGTTTTATTTCTACCCCTCCGTTGCCGAATTTTCAACATGTTATAGGAATTCAATGTATTTCAAAAACTCTTCGGTTTACAAAGAATATTATCTCGCAGTACCTTTTTCTATAATATACCGGGTATTTGTACCGACTATTGTTTATTTCAATACCGGATACTTAAAATGTTACGTGTTTAAATTTTTACGCCCTCCCCCCCCCCCGTCGCCAGATTTCCAAACTGGTAGGTATTGGAATTTAAATATTTCAAAACGTCCTCAGTTTTCATAAAGAATATTTACTCGAATTATTCAGCATCCGGTACTTTTACCGAATACCCAATACTTTATCTGACCACTGGTATTGCTAATTATATTATATTATGTAATACGCTAGTTGACCGCAAACATACCGATAAAGGACCGTGGTTTTGTGCATCGCTGGTCTATGCATTGAATCAATCATTATTACTGAATCGATGTTGGATTTTGCATCACTTCAAACAATAACGTAAAAAAAAATATACAATACAAACACAAAGAGTACTGTGTTTTGCTTCTGAAAGAATGTATGCAGAATTTGAAAAGTCTCATAACTCTAAACACATTCAATTGCCATAACATAAAGTATTAAACTTAAATAAAAATTACATTTACCCACTATTCATAAAAAATAAAACATACCATAATATGAACAGAAAATACATAATAAAACATATTTATAGAATAAAACAGCATTTTCAATGAGTTGAATATTGAGAGGTTTCAAAATTTCAAAGAATTCATTTATAGAATACACCGTCCCTATTAAAAAATTGAAAATCATTGAACAAACTTTATTCAGTCGTGAAAATAAGTAACACAATAACGTTAAATAACTGTTAATGTATGTAAGACTAATAATAGTTTTTAATTTTATTTAATAATCACACGATAACTGACTGTGCAAGGATTACGTTGATTGTTTGTTATTCCCGTAGGAAACACAAAGCATGAAAGAGTGCTTTTTAAAATAGAATAGTATCTACACGCATATTGAACCATTATGAGTAACATTATAGGTACCTAATAGCTTTTTCTTTAAAGTTCTGTTATAAGCTACAGGGGCTAAAAGACACAGTATAATAATACCCTTAGGTGGTGGTGGTAGTGCTTCAGCTAGGTTGGAGCTTTTGGAAGCATCTACGTCACACATATTCAAATTCTGAGAAAGGAAAGCGTCCTCTATAAACATGATAAAGCTCTTCATAGGATAATGGACAGTTATTATGTTAGTATACTATGAATGTGTGTACCGACGTTGTATACAAATCTGTAAATAAATAAATAAATAACAAAAGCCTTTAATGGTCTGAATATACATAAAATAAAATATTATGATATTCTACTCCAAAGTGTTCATTGTTATTTATTCTGCTTTGTTCGGATAAAATGTTTAATATTTTCAAGTAGGTAGTATTTAATCACGTTACGGATAAAAAGCATTATTTGTATACAAATATGCATCTTAAAACTATAATATTTCAGTATCATTTCAGTTATGCTGTATAGATCTACGAGGTCTCCTTTCTTCCAATTTTTATGTCTCGATAGTGAGGGCATCTTTAGTTTTTTTACTTATCGCTACAAGGTACTTTAAAAGTTTGCACTAATATAGAAACTTAGACTTATTCGTAATGTAATACGAAGAAATTAACTAGATTGCGTATGTGACGCATACATACATTGATGGATTTTATTGTGTTGTTTTATTTAGCAAAGAGAAGATGATCTACATTTTCAACATGAGTGAAAACTTAGCGGCTATTTTATTTGTAAAAATACTGAATTGATACAAAGACATATGAAGTCTTCCATATATAGATCAAACATAATTAAATCAACACAATAATAATCCACAAAAACTGCCTTCAAACAAACAAAGTTAATTTTTCCTTTTACTATTGTAGGTGGTAATACAAAAGTGTAATATAAGATAACGCTAATATAATGATAAATAGAAAAGATATCGTATTAATAATAATAATAAAGATTGCTTTTATGAAAGAAGACTGCTGAAAAAAGCTCCCATCTATTGTACTCAAGTGTTTGTTATTTAGCTCCTCTTTCTACATTGTATAGGTAAATATTATGTTTGATGTATCGGATTTTCTATTACAAAGTAGTATTAAATGGTTTATAAAGCTCAATTCATATAATTTTTGGATCAATTATTTATAATTTATGAGAACGCTATCAGTGCGTCTCTGAATTTTTTTTTCTAAATTAAAACTTGATGACGAGATGAGGTGGGGTGTGAAATTCTCTCAAGTTCAAATCATAATACGTATAAGGTACACAGATTATAATGCAAATAATTATAAAATGCCCAATACATATTACAGTATAAAAAGGAAAATATAGGCAACAATAAAAGCGATTAAATTTCTTGCTAAAGAATATTCAGTGAAAACCAAGTATAAGTGAAACATAATATAACATAAGATATTTAAGATTTCTAAATCAGTAATATAGTATGACTCTTATCCTAAACGTTTAACTTTTTTTATGAGAAGATTACCTGTATGCGTATTGAATAACTACAATAATTTAGATCATTGACTGCTCCATCTGTGCAAAATGCGTTGATGGTGAAGTAGTTATCTTAAAGAGATTGGGATATCGTGGAATGAGGATAGTGGTTTATTTAGTGTAGAATTGTTTAAAATGAATAAAAAAAATGGCACAAGCT
This sequence comes from Athripsodes cinereus, assembly GCA_947579605.1. Classification (NCBI taxonomy): domain Eukaryota; kingdom Metazoa; phylum Arthropoda; class Insecta; order Trichoptera; family Leptoceridae; genus Athripsodes; species Athripsodes cinereus. The sequence goes on from OX388310.1 coordinate 19,988,239, forward strand.
TATTTCTTCCTGTATTGCCGATAGGAAATAAGAAGATAAAAGAAGAAGATATTATTTATGTAAAAAAGATATGTTAATCACGAAACATTCGAAAAATTAGAAGAAGATAAATTGAATGTCGGAAATTAAAACAAAATCATAGGAAATAGCATAAGAATAACTTACACATTACGAAAATATTACAAAATGATAGAAACTAACGAGTAAAGAAGTGAAATATGAGTCAATATCTTATTTTAACGAGAGCTGAAACTGTAAAAAGAAGCGCCTGTATGTAGTTTGTCTGTACTATTACTTTCAGAGCAATACGTGGAGAGAAAAGGTAAAAATGTTGAAAAATAAGATTTGCTTTCAGAGGCAATTTCGTGAGGGAACTTTCATAGTTTGGGCGTGAATTTCAATATAAAGGGTGGGTTATTTTGATACTATTATATTGAGACAAAATCAATGTGATATAAAAAAAATACTGCAAAGTTTTATACGTAATGGATGAATAAAAACATGGTTCACAATTAAGTTTGTAATATCTGGGCTATATAAGGGTTTTTTACTTTAAAAGGTTTAGGTCAAAGACAGATTTTTAAGAAACGAATCTAGGTCCTTAATAAACCCAAATGCACCACAAACGTCCTCACAATAACAACATGTTTTTGTCACAAAGGCTGCATAGACTAGCATCGGGTGAATTGTAACTGTGAATTTCTTGATTGATAATCCAAACTCTAACATCGGGTTACTGATCACCTCTCACCATTGTTATTAACAAGTAAGTTAGTAAACTAAAGCAACAAACATGGACGTGTATTTCTATTGTTTTAAAATATATTATTACTGGTACGTAAGTTTTGAGCGTTTGACAGTACAAAACGAAACTTGATAAAATAAGAATATTTGATTTTTGCGTCATTTGTGTTATGAAGACGGGTATATTTTCCGATTGCGTTCATGCATGCAATAAAGCAAAGCTATAAAACAAGACTCAAGTCTCCCACAATCAAAGCAAAATATACGAAAAAATCTTATAGAAATGTTTGTATCACTTTCGGTGTAATAAAAACTATTATTTCTCATTATTCCCCAGACATCAATAATAATAAAAATAAAAAGGATATATTGAATAAGATAAAAACAATTATTTTAATTTCTAAATATTATTATTGTAGCGTCGAAGATAATTTATGTTTTGTATACTAAACGCATAGAGTAGCCAGCATACACTTTCTTTAGTTCTATTTTCTTATGGAACGATACAATAAACAGATTTTTATGAATAAAAAATGTTCACAATGGGCGGAAAGCCTATATATAATTTGCTTAATTCGCTTTCTAAATGGTTCTTTAGTGAACACAGTTAAAACGAGTTTCCTCAATCCAGAGTGATTTTGATCTGATCACTCGTAAACGAGTGGATGGCCTTTGAAAATAAAAAAGAATAGAGTGATTTTGCCCGGAGAAATTTTTCATCGACTCTTTCGGTTCGTAACTTCATATTTTTTTAATGAAAAGGGTTCCACATTGTTTCAGAATCTTGTGAATTCTTAGATATATTATTTATCAATAAATATAATGTATTTTCTCCCTCAACTTGATATGAGACTGAACATTACCATTTATGAAAAAACATGGAACGGTTTTCTTAAAATTCAAAATAAGATTTGCCATAAGAAAAAAAATCACATATTTCACGACGACTTACTTAAGTAGCCCCTAAAGTGAGATTCTTTCTATTATTTACAATTATTTAAGAGCATCCATTAATAATAAAATTTGGGTAGAAGAAGAAGAGAAAGAATAAGTAGTAGAGTAGAGGACGTTCATTGGGTTTAAAAGGCGTGTATTAGAAAAAGCTTTCTATTAGATTCTTTATTACTTTGTAGATATTTCTAGAATCTCCTGTACATTTTATACTGCTTATATTTTTTCCCTACATTGTCCCTCTCCCTCTATCTTAGATATGATATAAGAAATAAGTAGCAGTTGCTTTTTGTTCACAGGTGTTATTAAATGTTTATACATACAATTACTGATTTTCACATAGGCAATCTAATTTACTAAGCTTGTGTTTTTAGCGAAGAGTTATATTTTTCAGAGAAGCAGGTTTTCAATTTTTAAGTACTTTTGAAATTTTTTAATTTATTTGTGTGTAAAGTGTCTGATAAATTGTTTTTTTTAAGTAAATGAATGAAATATATATATAAAAAAAACTATGAAGGGGAGGGAAATATAAAGCGAAAATATTACACATAGAAAATAAACTGAATTTACTTAATCTGAAAATGTTTTTGCTAAATCAAAAGTATACCAGGTGAATGTTTTAGCTTTTATTGGCATGGATAGGATGATTTGCATATTTATTACATGAAGTTAGTTTGCTAGCTACGCCGTGATGGTATAGATGGAAATAGAAATATGAGAACATGTAGTCTTCTTTTCTAGATATACTTATAATATTTATAATATTACTTTAAAATTTAAAAAAAGAAATACAAAGAAGATGAAAAGTTCAGAAGATGAAAAATTGGCCACCAAATTTGAATACTCCAGAGTTGGATCACGAACAGAAAGAAAAAATTCGAATATTTTTTTTTGCAAAATAACAGTGACTTTGAACGTTGTTGCGAATGTCACTGTATTGTTTATGTACGGTAGGTACAACCCTTATGCCATCTGTTAGTGTTGACTGGAACAGCACTCTGCTTTTAGGAAATTAAACGTCGTAAACAATCGGAACTATCCGACACGCTTTCACACTCATGATAATATTGTACTATATCTACCTACATACATACCTCTCTATTATATCTATATCCTATCTACCTACTTAAGTAATACTAATACTTATGATATTTACCTTTTACTGTATTTCTTACAACAGCATACATACATGTTTATCTATCTACCTTTCCACCTTGTAAATATATACATACATTATGTTTCTCCTTCAATCCTCCTTACCTACAGATTGATTTTTTTTACCTGTGTAAGTGCGTGATAAAGTAGTTTTCTCACTCGTCTCTTGTGACATGTAAAAGGCGACAGGTATTGTAAAACATCATTATAAAACATTTCAAACATTTATTAATACCATCAGCGCATGTCCTACAACTGGAGTGATAAAAAACATATCGTGTATAATAAACATCAACGCCATCCTCTTCGTGTTATTGAAGGAGAAGCACCGACCACCCGAATAGCTCAGAAGTCTGGGAACTTCCATTTATCCGATTATTTATTTGTGGAGCACCCGGTAAAGAATTGGTCTCCCACTCTTCTCCTTAAGTTTTCGAGTGTCCTGTAAAAGGCAGGTGTTCGAAAAAATTAAGACATTGTACATCTTAAATTCAGCGATGAGGTTTGCCACCCATCCTGAATGTCTTGATTTTATATTGGCACGAAGAGGACAGCTTGCATGTTTCTTACATGCAGCTGGTCTGCTGGTTACCCCACTTGTGGGATATGCCGTGATGGTATAGTAGTAGTAGTAGTAGTAGTATTTATTTGTGGGCATTTATAGGATTAATATAGTTGTATTTAACTTTTTTTTTGTTATAAGCTGGATGTGGAGATGAGCGGAGCCTGTTGACAAGTCATTTCAATGACTTAACGGGCTTCGTTCATTGGTTGCACAGTTTTATGAATATATCTTTATATGTGATTTGATAAATGTGAATTGTAATTGTATGTATAAAATATGAAATAAAGATTATATATTAAAAAAAAAATATATATTTCTGCATTAACAAATTTGTCCACAAAAGAGGTGCCATGGTGGGAAGCCTTCTCTTAGTGTAAAAACAATAAATATATTCAGGATGAATGACATGCCTGATCGCTGTTAAAACTTCTGATTCGTGAAACATTATTTATTTATTTCAAAAAACGACTTATTAGCCTTTTACAAACATAAGGTTACATTAAAAACGACTTATTGGCCTTTTACAAACATAAGGTTACATTAAAAACGACTTATTAGCCTTTTACATATATAAGGTAACATTAAAAATAAAAACAATCTAAATACATTTCATATTTCAGAAATAAAAGAAAAACAAAAAAAAAACGAATATATACATAAGGTACAATAATGATATGGTTAGATGGAAGAAATCACTTTATAGTGATAATCTCGCCACTGCACATCGTCCTAGTTTTTAAAATTTTATATTATTTTGTTAACACTGTTATGTAATGATGATGTGCAAAAAGAATAAACAAATAAATAAATAAATAAATAAATATGCTGTGTTTTACATGAAACTTAACAAAAAGTGTGAGACCTAGTATTAATTATAATTATGTATCCAAGAACTGGTAACGCAAAACTTAAGGTGATTGCTGTGTTTTACATGAAACTTAACAAAAAGTGTGAGACCTAGTATTAATTATAATTATGTATCCAAGAACTGGTAACGCAAAACTTAAGGTGATTGCTGTGTTTTACATGAAACTTAACAAAAAGTGTGAGACCTAGTATTAATTATAATTATGTATCCAAGAACTGGTAACGCAAAACTTACGGTGATTGAACGAGAGCCAGGACATATAACACAACGTTATGATCGTTGGTATAAGCTCACCATATGGTTTTATTTATTTATTTTATTCTTTACTGTACATTGTTTACAATATTACAAAATAAAACGGTGTCTTATAAAAAAAATAATAATAATTAACTACCCTGTTTCTGTCGTACTTTTATGGTTTTACAGAATGCTTGTGTTTATTTTCCCATTTGTGGGTAGTGCCGAAAATGTAGGGATACTCAAAAACTTGTAGAAAATAGTGTAAACTGTTTTGTCACACCTGGTATGAAATATTTTAATAATAAATATCAATATACAAGATGTACATACTCAGGTACTAGTTTATGTAGTGACAATACTAGTAACATTATGAAGAGTCAATACGGGATATGAGTACTAAGCAATAAGCAATAGTAGGTATCCTCCTCCCTTACACACTTAGTAGTATTTTATACATTGAATTTCTTGGCACGATTTTCATTTATGAACACACCGCTGATACAATATGGTACAATCATTTCTCGCATATTTCTCAAGTATTGTTTACACTGTGCCAATTCTACACTGCATGGAATTAAAATCTCAAAAAATATCAAGTTTTAATCTAACTTTTAACTTCTTAGAATGCTTCTAATCTCGGTATTTAAGCTGATTATTTTTAATATTGCAAGTTCAAATTAGGGCCAATTCTGAATCTTAATGAACTAACTAACTAAAAAGTTGATTAATATTTGTTATTATGTAATATTCAGCATTAGTTATGAACTATAAACAACTATAAACTCGATAACCGCCAAGTGCAAACGGTAAAATCTATGGGACAAACTAATATTAGTCAGTGATGCCGCAATACAAAATGTTTTTCACGTTCCGATTTACACTTCTGGCAACAATTTAATAGTTGTCGCGCGTGAAAATTGTGAAATGTCAGATTTGCCGATATATTTTGGCGTTCGTATTTGCGTCGGTGGTGGTGTAATTTTACAATTTATACATGCTAAGAGTTCCCCTTAAAATATAAATTTTTACTTTTAATTGAAAAAACAACTAAACACACAACAAAATATAGCAATATTCTGCGGTAAAATGACAGCAACTAATAATATTCGCACATTAAAAGTCGCGAATAAAATTCTGCCAAATCCAACTTATTTTAGTCGTCGGCTGTCAACTAAAATTTCATTCTGAATACGAAATCCATAGATTCTCGAAATTTATAGTTGTACTAAGGTGTCAAAATGAACTAATGAACTAAATTAGTACGGAAAACTGTGAATACGAATTAGAACTAATTATCATGACTCGATTATCTTCTCACACTTAGTTGACTTAGTGAATCATAAAATAGTTAGTGCAACTAAACTATTTTATGATTCAGAATTGGCCATAGTATATGTTGAGCAAGTATAAGAAATTTACGTTGGGTAGTTTTTAGATGGAAAACCGTATTTTCTTCAAAAATGGTACAACTAAATGTATTAATGGTCTGTAAAAAGAAACACCACTCATTTAAAACACATTTAGGTGGTTGGTGCCTAATGGAAGAGTCGCATATTTTCAATAGAAAGACCCGAGTTCGATTCCACCCGTTGCCGACCTACTCCACTTTTACGACACAAGCATATTGATTACTGTGAGGGTGTTTGTGGTGTTTTTGGGTTCATTTCAAATCCATATATTAAAAAACTAGATTTTCAACATTCAGCATTTGTGTAAAATTTGTTTAATGGTATCATGCAAAATTCTGTGAGAGATAGTATAAACAAATAAATTTATTAAGCAAACATTTATGAACTTGTATAAGACATTTTGAGAGTCTATTAAAGTTTGGATATTGAAATGTACAGAGGTAAATTAGTGTTTACATTTTCACAGACTGTACCTATTACCTATCACCTATCTAGATATTAAATATTCGACCATTCTGTTAGGAGTAATATCTGAAAACAATGTTATGTTTTATTGAGGAATGATAACAGTATTATGTAATAATATTGTAATACTGTTATCACTGATTTAATATTATACCTACTCAGGCGAACACGGAGTTTTGAAAACTCTTGTTATGTTTATGCTTGATGTTTACACCAGCTTTAGTTGTAAATAAAAATACATACACACATACCTACATACCATCAAGCCAGTGGGGTAGGCAGAAATGATCGAGCGCCACTTCATTCTTTCCTTGCATACAACTTTCGCTTCTGTCACATTCATACAATTCCCCATGAATGTTCTCCTGTTAAATGTCGTCAACACGTAGTAGTCCTTTACGATCTAGGTAAAATGATCTTGCCATTTGATACTCGGACGGCCGCGTCTCCGAGCAACATACCTTTCAGCTAAATATATATTTTCTTGGTTATTCTGTCCTCAATCATTCTTTCTACATGTCTAAAGCATTGTCACTTATTTCCACTCATTTTTGTTATTACATCAACTTCCATTTCACAATTCTCTCGTAAAAAAATACAAATTTGAGACCAACTCAAAACAATTTTTATAATAATTGTTTCACAAGAAAAAAGTTTAGTTTGACAGTTTAATCCTCAGCATTCATAATTTACTCGATTACACTGGGTGCATTGCTGTAAAACGAAATAATAATATCCTCAGCACAATTATAATTTGAGTTAGAATGCTGGAAGGAAGTGGATGCAACAAGCTCAGGATAGAAGGTAGAAACATAAAAGACGTATGTGTCCAAAGATGGAATCAAAATGGCTGAAGGAGAAGAAAATCCTAAACATTAAATATTTTTTCTTTTTCGTCTGCCCAAATTTTTATTTTGATTATACTAAAGATAAAAGTTAAAACATACAGGATGCGTGGCATTATTCGTCGCTGAATTCAATATTTTAAATATCTTTTGAACACTTTTCTTTTTCTTGACTTTTACAAGACACTCTAAAACTTGTAAATACAGTGTCACCATTTATTAATATTTATAAAAAATAAAATAAGGAGAATGGATTATTGTCTCGGGTAGGTTTTTGTGTCCCGTCGGATAGGAGGTCGTATCGCCCACTTTACTTAAGTAGAGTGCGTACTAATGCTGGTTTGAGAAACCCTCTACACCGCATTATGAGTGCTTACAACACCAGATTTGGTAGTGTTGACATGTTTGACAGCAGCGCTCATACTTTCAAAATGTCAATTTTACAGGTTATGTGTAGCGACTCGTAAATACGTAATTTTTATAATTTTATTATTTTTATGAACATGGTTTCTCTGCACCGTAGATATTGTCTTCCCTTCCCATTTTCCCAACTCTGTGATTTACAATTTATAATGGTAGGTTATGTTTGCATTGTTTCTGTTTTTGTCTTTTCGATTTAAGGATATGTGATTTCTCTTGTTCATTTTAATCAAATGTGTAGCATCATTTGATCGTTTTAATTGATCTCGCATAGCGATTGGTCTGCGAGGATAAAAAATAAAGATATCAATTTCCTTGAATCCTTACTTTTATCAAAAATATTTATTAGTTTTCGTTTATATTCGTTTCTACTTCTGTGTGTTCTTTTTTCATTATTATTGTTATTTTAATATGTATGACAACCGAATGGGGTTTGATTAAAATAATTAATTTAATGTTTGAACACTTATAAAGAGGACATTGCATTGAGTACTTCTTTTCTTGTATAATATTTGGTTGTATTAGATATGTAGGTATGTTTTGTCTGTAGTGTTCTGTTGATTGAATAAATAAATAAATAGACTTTTATTATTGGAAAAAATGTTATAAAACAAAAGTTGCAATGAAGTAACTTTGGAGGTGAAATTATTATTTAAGAATAGGAAATGCTCAATGTTCTTTGCAATGGTGGAGGGTGGTATAAGAGGGAGAAGAGCATTAAGGGAGGTTAAAAACAATAATATTATTTAATATCACCATAGAATAGGGTAAGTACAAACATTTTTAGATAATCTTCTTTAGTAAATATTCATATGTACCTTCATAACACCTACATAATATTATTATTGTGGATTTGAATTGTCACTATACAAAGGAGAGTACCTATACTATACGTGTAACAATCGTATTGTAAAGTAACTGTTAAAATATTTCACTGCAACAGTTTTGATTCTTGTCTTTGCATATTTCATAGTAATAATGCCCGTGATGTCAATCAATTGTCATAACATTAAACAAATAAAAAAAATGATTCTTGTGAAAGCAAAAGTCTAAAATATTTTTCAATTGTTTTACAAAATGACAGATATTTGTAAAAAATTACAAATGAAACATTTAAAATTTTCAATTCAGCGATGAGGTATACCACCCTTCATAAATATTATATTATATTTTATTAGCACAGAGACTCTGAGAGTATGACCTATACATTTATTTCATGCAGTTTTATTTCACACATTGCATTTTTGTTTTAATTCTATTTTTCCATATTTTGTTACTATTTTTGGATTTCGAAGGGAACCTGTTTCTTGCCTCCCATGCTCCTTAAGTAAGCTTTATTTAACTACTTGTCGAGATATTACTCAAAACATTCCTCATTCTTTATAACTGCATTAAATTAAAAAAGCGCTGGTTACTCAGAAGTAAAATTAATTTATCAGCAAATGGTAAAATTAAGTAATCACTCTATAGGTACTACCTAGGTACATAAAAGCATTGCAAAATAAGAAAAACAAACATGTATACCAGTACGAAAATAAATCTACTATGCAAGTTTGTTGTTCACTTTGTATAAAACAACAAGTGTTTGTTTGTTTGATTGTGCCGTTGTTATGTTACACATTAAATTGTTACTTAAGCATGCCTCACCGCGCCGTCACATCGCGTTCCCATACCGCGTTCTCTCGTCTCATACACAAATATTCCGATTCAGATAAGTGACATACAAAATACGCGACGTATGTGAGCTGAGTGCATTAGGCATACCACAAATTCATCCATATAGTATTAAGTGGTTCGCTCAGGGATGTCCAAACTTTTGGATTTCATAGAATAATCTTTTACAAATTCTTTTAAAAGATATTAGAAATGTAACATGCTGTACTTCATGTTAAATAATTATATGAAAAGTACTGTTGTCTTTGCAGATACTTAAGTCCAGCATTTCATTCTCCACCACAAGTGGGGCAGCCAGCGTCCAAGCATTCCGGACACGTAAATTTTATTATAAAATACTGCAAAAATATTTGTTGAATATAATTGAAATAAATATTAAATTCAAATATATCAGAGAAGTATCAAATTCGAAGATATTTTTTTATTATGTAGCACAAGTAGGTAAAATTTTGTTGCTCTTGAATATGCAAATACTTAAAAGAACTAACTTCAAATGCGTTTATTTTATCAATATTTTTTTTGTATTTAACTGAAAAAGCTGAAATAATATTCAGAAAACTAAATATGAAATAGACAAAGTTTAAGAACCTCGATCCAATACATTATGCAAATACATCTAAACTCACACAAATACTATCTGCGCAAAGCATTCAGTATGTACGATAATAGTATGTAGGTAGTAGGGTATGTTAGGCACTATGTTCACATCGCATCTACAGATAATACAATCGGTGACGTATGGTCACAACGTGGGACAAATTTAATAATACGTACTATTATTATTACACCATCGAACAGAAGTACGTACATATTACATACATACACAGTATCACCTACCGCCGCGCCGCGCCGTCACATACTGTGACTACAATACTTACATATGCATGTATAACAAAACTTTCAATCATGCATTTACGTGTAGTAGCTATAACAGTGCAAAGCTGGGGATTCGCTTAAGTGATAAAAAGCCAAACTCTATACAAAATCAAATTCATACCAAAAACGCCTTTTTTTACTATATGCGACGACTTTTTTTACTATATGCAACGACTTTTTTTACTATATGCAACGACTTTTTTACTATAGGATGTTAGTCTACTGGGAACCCTAATTGGGAGAGATTTTATTTATTTATTTTATTTTTCACAATATTTACAGGATCAAACAATCAATAACAGAATATGTTAACAAAATATACATTCAATGTCAAAACTAGCAATGATCATAAATTTACCAGGGAAGTTTAACCCTTTACAAAAACCATCATAGTTAAAAGAATTATATCAAAACTACACAAAATAATATTTTGCACTTTGAAAATGCAAACAAGATTTTAGCACCTATATAGAAAAAAAAGGAGAAAGCAAAAGACAAATGTAATGCCTACATTGAATATTGAAGGAAATCCACCGTCCACCAGCAAACCGTAGATTAATAAATTTATTTATTCAGCAGTTTTTTAAGAACATATTATAATATAACATAAAAACTACCAAGATAAATAAGTACTTCCAGTTATCCAAAAAGGGAAGCTTGAAGGGTTTTTCGGTCAAAATACCTACTTAGGAGTTTTTGACTTCACTACCTTACTGAAGATTTTCCTCTAGTTGAGGGAAGCAAACACGTTATTGGACCGGATTACGACGACTGGAGAAGTTTTTCTGGGATGCGCAGGCCAGACAAGTCTTCTCCATAGTGATCACTTTCAATTAGAAGGAAATGAAAAAAGAAGTTTCCATACTAAACACTGGTTACTTTCGTAATCTACCTCTAAAATATCGTTTTCTGTAGAATCCTAGGAGTTCCCGGCTAAGAATAGGTCTCCCAAGCTTGGTTGAAGGAAAGTAATTATAAAACACCACAATCAAGACATTTGAGATCTTTATTAATTCAGTCTTTAATTTTTTGGCAAGGAGAGGACAACTTGCATGTTAATAACATAGTTAATCCGCTGGCTACACTACTCGAGGGAAATAATCATTTATTTCTACCCATCCTGAATGTTTTATTTATTATTGACACGTAGAACACTAACTATATGTTTATTATACTATTTAGTTAATCCACTGGTTACCCCATTTGTAGCAGATGCCGTCATGGTAAAGTAGATAGAAAATACCAGTAAAATTTTGTTTACTTTTACGACAATGACTTATTTAGAAGTTTTCATATTATAAAGGAATCTCTAACGACTGTATTTTAAATTAAAAATAGAATAAAACAACGGAAGTAGGTACAATATTATTACAAAATGCGGACCACACAAGTGTTTCTCAAAGCTAGATTCATATCCAAATATAAAAAAAGTAATTATATGTATACTCGAAATCAATTTGATTATTATATTATTTACTCCAGGACACAGATGTGTACAAAAGTCGGCAATTTTCTACTCAATCGTCAAAGGGGATTTCATTGGAAGTCGTTTTTATGTACCTTCCTACATATTATTTCTTTAAAGCTATCTCAATGGTTTCTCAATTTTTATACAATTAATGATATCTTTTTTAAGCCATTTATTTAAGTTGGTATAACGCAAAACATACATATATAAAAATACAAGATTTCTAGAATTATAATAATTGCTTAATTACTGCGCCTTAAAGACACAAGCAAAATTATAAATAATCAAATTTTTAGTTCATCTCGATTAGTTGGAAGATATAAAAAAAATTGGATGATATCCCAAACAAACTCACAGAAAGCCACGAGCTTGAGTCATGAAAGTAAAGTGAGTCAGCAACAGCAGAGCTACTCTTGACACAATCTAAATACGATCTTAATCTAGTCTTGATCTTGATCATACGACGCACGAAGGGACTATGGTCAAAAACACCGCGCTGCCGATACCGCGCGATCGAAATGCGTGTATTTTTGGCCAATAGTCACTTCGTGCGTCGTATGATCAAGATCAAGACTAGATTAAGATCGTGTTTAGATTTTGTCAAGAGCAACCCTACAGATCTCTCTACAGATTGAAAGACAGAGCTCTACACTTGGGCTACCGACCACCTCGGAAATGAGATGTCATTACATTTTGTATATTTTATTTTATTAACAGCATCAGGACAAAATGTCGCTTGTTCAATGCGTGCATCATCCCAATCCTTCTATATGGCTACGAGTCTTGGCACTTAACCAAGGCTCAAGAGCGGAAGATACTAAGCTTTGAAAACAAGTGTCTTAGAAGGATTTTGGATGTCAGATGGTATGAACATGTTACAAATGATGCTGAGCGCCGGCGCACCCAGCAGAGACCTGTAATCTCCGTAATACAAGAGAGACGATGGTCCTGGCTGGGACATGTTTTGAGAATGCCCAATGATAGTTGGCCAAAAAGAGCACTGTTCTTCCGTCCGCAGGGGTTCCGTAGGCCCGGGCGTCCCTCTTTCACAATACACCGATCCTATGACAACGATATCAGAGCGCAAGGAATGTCGTGGGAAGAGGTGACGCAATTGGCACAGAGACGCTCTGAATGGAGGAGGCTGGTTTCTGCCCTGTGCTCCCGAGAGGAGTGTTGAGGGCGATGATGATGATGATGATGATTTTACTAAAGCAAACTGATTTATGCAACCAATATATTTACAGAAGGAATAAGTAAAACAAAATAAATTATACTATTTCCAAATCAGTCTTTACTTTTTTGGCATCAAGACAAATACGTTTTTCTGGTAATAAAACAAGCCTAATATTTGTCTTGATGCTAATGAAGTTGTATGATATAAGTATGACATGCATGAAAAAATAAATTTAAAAAAAAGTTTCGAATTTCGAAGAAAGAACAAATTCAATTTAAAAGTAAAGATTGGAATGTGGTTTATTTATCGGCATCTGTACAAAGTCAATAATTGATTCACAAGGGTAGGTGCAAAATAAATACTAGGCTCATATATTTACAATCAGCATATTATATACATACATACGTGTAGGGTAAAAGTATAATACATAAAGAGAAACACGGTTTGAGAATGTGTGTAGGTATTTACTTTGTATAATGTAATTTGAAAAGGTGAGTCGCAGCGCCCTATTGTGTAACTTTGTAAGTAAGATTTGAAATTGGAAAAATAAATTGTAACATGTTATTATAATATAAATAATATAACCCACCCCTGTCCTACGACACGCAGGGTCGTAGCTGGAAATAATAATTAAATTATATTCATTTTAATTCATCTTCTTTTATTATTATAGATCTTTCTATGAACCTAGGTCTTTTTACAAATCTATTTTTGACGACATTCATTGATTAACTCCCACATTCAAATTACATTTGCATATTGTATGATTGTCATGTTTTGGTTTTATTTCACTTTTTGATACTTTTTTTAAGAGCTACTTGACAACACACAAAATAATACATTAGAAAAGAGTATAAATAGAAAATACATTCTGATAATATCGTTAATTACATAAAAAAACTGATCTTTATCTACCAAATGATTATTCTCTTGGTTTTAATTTTGGAACCTCATTGTGCAAAAAAGATAGTACTGCATTTGTAGTGTATGACGTTAATATTCTTTAAGACCTTCATCATAGACGCTAAACATGTTATTTAATAATAATAATAATAATCTTTATTGCACAAAATTAGTATACAAAGAAGAAAAAAACATGGTAACATAACAATAAAATACATAATTTTGTGCAATGGGCGAGTTTATTGCTGAAGCGCAATATCTTCCAACTAACCCTTATTTAAACTGAATATATTAATTTTATTCCAGATGCAGAGACAGTTTTACGAATAATATTCATATAGATCAAAAGTGCTCTTTAGCACTTACACTTTTATCAGAAAAATATCTTAGAAGGAATTTTACGATCACCTGTTTAAAATAATATTGTACTTGTATATGATTTCAATTTCCTTGCAATCAATCCGCTCCTGTGCTTTCACATATTATTACGGAAGCCAAATCAGTAGCGGACTGAATATGAAATGTGTTTAGAGTTAAATGGAAATTTCTTAAATGGCTCTTTTTCAATATACTTCAGGAAATTAGTTCCCGCACACATTGGATATATTATATTTCATATTATGTTAGTACATACAAAGAATGTGATTTCAATCGATTTCATAATAATATCATTTACCTAACTAAGTATATTTCAGGTGAAAATCTTTTTCATCAAACGTTTTCAAATTTAAGTAAACCATGGCGTGAATAATTTATTTTATAGACCTATTATAAAAGATTGGCTGGTTTAACGTGAATAATTATTGAGATTTGCTTTAGTTTTTTCATTCGCTTTAAATTGCGATACGATTATCGACATATTATGTGTCTGTAAATCTATATTTTTAAAGTAAAAAATTGTTGAACATTAACGGTTATATTTAATTTCAGGAAGGAAATTGTCACGGGGAGCCCTTCAGGTGAATCTTGAGCCTTTACATAGAAAGATTTGCATGAAGAATATGAATGACATAGGAACTGACATTCCTGTAACATTCATTGACGAAAGAGAGTACAATGCTTAATGTGTATGCCTGTAACTCGTAATTATTTATTTTAAGTATGTTTTAATTTTTGAGTTGTCCTTATGACATAGACGTTAGATTAAATGGTCTTGAAATGAGGGTTAAATTGTTTAAAAACCCTGAAGTTTTAGTTAAACCAGGCACTTTCATTGTCTCCACTTCCTAATTTGACTAACTCCAAAACAAATGGACTGGCAGCTTTTGTAGTTAGGTACCCACAATAATATTCTCAATTGCTTTATTATTAAACATTCCAATAGATCTCATTTATTGCGAGCATGTTCGGAATTATTCGATATCAGCTGCTCTTCCCTTGCCCATATAACTACTACTAGATATACCCAATGTTAGTGGTTGGAGAAAAAGGGTGCAACTTGTTCCTAAGAGGGGTAGATTCAGAACCGGTGTAAGGAAACTGTAAATTAATGCTTTGTAAAGCATACCGTAATAGTACATTAGCTATTGCTTTGTGCTGTCTAGGTCCATCTCGCTAAACTTACTATAATATTGTTTCTTAACATAAAATGGAAAAATAAACTTTGTATTCGTTCATTCATAATATTTATTGCGTAATATTTTTTATATACACACAGAAAACAAGCAGAAAGGATAAAGCATTATCTATTTGTGGTAATATGAACTTTACAGAAGCACATTTCAATGTGTATATAATCATTGTTAGAATGAAAAACATTGGCTCTTCTGATTGAAATTAATCATTTTCTTGCTAATAATTATATTAATCAGTATATTTTAAGTGTACCTACTTAAAACGACATAAAAGATATACCTACCAAGTAAGAAATCTGATTTTCATAAAAATTGGGCATAATAAACTTTTGGCATATTATCACAGCTTTATACTTTTTTCCCTTGCATATTTTTTTTGCTTCCATAATATTCAAACAGTTTCATATACGCATTCTCGATTATAAATAAAACACTTCTTTAGATCCACTGTGACTTTTTATTGGACGCGAGCCGGCTTACAAAAGCTTCTGCTCTCATCATTAGGCTAGTGTAAAGAAAAAAAATAACAGTGGATATTTATTTATTTATTTATACACGATGAGGTTGGCCACTCATCCTGAATGTCTTGATTTTATATTGGCACGGAGAAGACAGCTTGCATGTTTTATATGCAGCTGGTCTGATGGCTAACCCACTTGTGGGATTTGCCGTGATGATATAGTAGTAGTAGTAGTACACACATATACAGCTCAAAGCTTTTATAAGAATAAAAAATTAATTACATGGTATCAAAAATTAAAAAAGTAATTAAAAGTATATAAAATGTAAGAAAGTATCAACACAGTATTAAATAAAAAAATAAGCATGAATACAATAAACCAATAAAAATAACTTGCAATTGAACAGTCAACGATTCATACTACATAAAAAAGTTATTAAAACAAAATATTAAAACAATAAAACAACAATAAAACAAAACAACAAGTGAACATGGGGTCCGTGGTTCGATACCAGGTGCCGGCAAACTCCCCTTTCACGACACAAGCTTTTAATAGCTTACTGTGAAAGGTGTATAAGGTTGTATTTGGGTTTATAACAAAAACCCAGATATATCTTTTAAAAAAAAAAAAAAAAAAAAAAAAATTAAATTATATAAAATGTTGTTATAAACACTTTTTAAAAAAGTTAACAAAGCAATTAAAATATATACTTAAGAATTGTTTTATTTATAATTTATTCAACATGAGCTTTCACTAAGAACCGTCGAATAAAAATATCAACTTTACTTTATAAATAATAATTAAAAAAATAAGTAATAAATATTGCAAATATTTTAATAGGTAGAGCAAAAAAATATTGTAAATATAGCTAATAACCTAAGGAAATTGTTAACTTTCGTTCATTCGTTCTACGATTCGAACGTAGAAGAACTATGTTAGAAAAGCTTTCAAGCTTCCAATTTGTAAGTTGTTTTGTTGAACACTTATAAAATGTAGACAATAACAAATTTTGGAAAAAAATTATCTGACACCGTCTCTGAGCGATATAAGAGAAATGGCTTAGTGAATTTTCCATTATTTGCGAATAAAAAAATTGTCGGCATGTGTTGTTCGGCGTGCCGAGGTGCCTTTACATTTTTTTATTATCATATATTATTACTTCTACTTTTGCTTTTTCTATTAGACTACTACAAATAATATCGCAGAATACAGTATGCTGTAAGAGGCTAATTTAAAAAATCGGACCATTCAACAAAATTCTTGAAAGAAAACTTCATATTATTATTTCCCGATTTCACAAAACAATTTCTTTTTCATTATCCTACTTAAGAGAACGCTTCAGATATATGTCCCTCAAAAGGTCGAAAAAAAAATCAGCTATTGAAACGCATACCCTCTTATTAACTAGGTACTTACCTAAATACAGAGTTTTTGCTTTCTACGCTGATTGGAACCTGTGCCGGCAGAGCCCCAAAGTTTTAGAAAAAAGCTGCTTAAAGTGACTTTTAAATTTAGCTATAGATCATCACTTAAAACCACTATGTTAATCTTAATATTAATGAAAACAAAAATTTATATGGTGCTTTTTTTGATACCGAAAAAAAACCGAATTCTTATTTATGTTGAAAAATAAAGATGAAGTAAAGATATTCTGTAAAATAAATTAGGAAAAAAAACTATACTTTAGAGAGAGATAATTGAATCTCATCAAGCGGCCAAATGTTTGGGAACATAAGCTAGGTTATTTGATGAAACGGTCGAATATTTAAATTTCCTGCGACATAATATAATATGATAAATAATATAGGTGCTAACATTCTTATTCTTATTGGCAATGTTTGTGGGTAAATTAAATTTTATGCGAATGATTATTATCGCCTTGTTTTTTGAATGGTGGAAAGAATTTTACTGAATGCCGAAATGAGGAATAAACAACCAATGGAATACGTATCTATCATACTACTGATATTTTACAACGCAAAATTTTGATCTAGTATTGGCCGTCATATTATTAAAGACTTTTGAGAAAGATTACAAAATGACAGAACTTTCATAAATATCAATGTTTAAACGTAAAAGTATAGGTAACTATGAATGTTATTTAATTATTGATGAAACTTCCCCTTTGATATTTTTATTAAGAAAATGAAGATTGAATGGTTATTAAATAATCTTTATTAAGTTATGCACAAGTCTTAAAAACTCAAGACATATTTACTTATAAACACAAAATAAAAAAATTGAATTTGTTTCGAATTTATTTCTTTGACTTTGGCTTAGAAAACTTGTTAGTTTTAAGTCAAAAGTAAAAGGGAAAAATGTTTTCAACATCTGGTCGAATGCCGAAAAAAATTTTCATAGAAAATTTAATGATAATGTAAGAATTCACATTTGGAGGTTGTTTGTCAAGAGTATTTGTAGAAAAAATATTAATATGATGTGTATGGAGGAATTTCATATAGAAATATTATCAGTATGTCAACGAGATATCCTAGCGTGATAATATTCATAGTACAACTTCATATCACAATCAGTTAAATTACGGAAAGAGGAATGCAAAATGAATTCAAATGTGTTTTTTGGAATTTTTATTAGGAACATATCCAGGATTCAGATACATAATCAAAGAATACCTACATACAAAAATGTATGAGTGTCCTATAAAAGGGTAGTAAATGCTAAGGGATTTCTAGAATGCGGAGACAGTCTTGAAAATCTTTTTTATTGCCAGCCTTGGAAGATATGCGTCTCGGCGACATACTTTCCTCACGGGATACATGGTTATTTCAGATTGTATGTAGTTTAAAATTTAATTGTTTATAATAAATGCATTGAAGACAATAAATACTTGGATAGCATTGTGCTTGAATTCATCATGATTTTGCTAGCTATCGCAAAAGTGTGAAACATGAAACGAAATAAATTTATAATATATTTTAACAATATTATTTTACAAACTTTCAGATTTGGGGTTTGTGTTATCATTTGATTATAAAACTGTTGTTATCCTATAATACAACACACCCTATGTTACCTCCACCCCGAGATCAGTACGTGAGGGAGAGGTTTCAGAGAAATATTGGATATTTTTATTAAACTTCTGTGTACATTATTAAACTTTCATACATTATAGTCTTTGACATATTATTCCTGCTATAACACATCTTCTGCATAAATAAAAAATATGGAAGACATATGTGTTTGTTCTTCATAAATATATGTTTTTTGGAACATATTTCTTAAGAAATACATATTATGTATTGCAGGTGATCAGCTGACGATATCTAAGACTTTTAAGTGGTAGATCAAGTGTTCGAATTTTGATGCTTACTCATAACAATAAACGTAAACCTATCAAGAATGATAATATTTTGAATATTTCAGAACTTAGAAGTTGAACTGAAATTTCAAATTAAATTACTAAGAAAAGAAATAAGTGAATAGTTTTGAAATAGTTGGAATAGTTGTTCGTTTGGAATAGTTTTCTTGTTCTACACCAATTTTGAGGATTTACCACTTCCTGAAAGTTAAATAATTTTATTCACACGTTTACCAAAAAATACCTGCAACAACACTTTTAAAATGATGTGGAAACCGTTAACATATTTTAATTAATCCGCAGAAAATTTCTTATAAATTCCGCAGGGTGTACTCGTACCATTTCCGTAGGGTAGAAGACTGTTAAGCAGACCAAGGTAAAGGCTATTTGATAACGTCAATGGAGTTCTAGAGGAGCTAAATGCTAAAATGACTGGCATCCATGGCTCGAAGTAGAAAGGCTTAGATTCTTAGATATCTATTATTTTGAAAGCAAAGGCACTACAAGAGCTGAGCCAATGGAAGAAAGTAAGTAAGTAAAATTGTTCTAAGTGGTGGAAGCTTATTTTCACCTTTATTCTCGAGAAAAGAAAAAATATTGTAAAAGTCTCATGTAGGGTAGATTATCTAGTTTCAAAATATACAGTGAAGAATATTATTATTCCATATCGTAAATAGAATAACACAGTATGTAACTATTAAATGGTTTTTGTATGAAGCATGTTTCATTCTTGACTACATTCTTCTTTCTGCATACATATTACTACCCTCAACTTTGTTTTAGAAATATCGTTGCTCACATAGATACTTTATTTATTTATTACTTGTTGTAAAAATAACAAAATTTTATTTATTTATTTAATTCGTCAGGTCAATAATCCGTTTTGAATTTATATACCTACCTTCTTTTTATTACCGGCAATCCACCCGTATACCTACCTTTGTTTATTGGAAAACCGAGTTTAGCCTGAATACCGCCACATTTAGAAAAAAAACTTGTAGAGTAAAAGAAAAGTTTTACGTAACGCAATAGAATTGAAGAATCGTATTCTAGTAAAAGATACCAGCATGCGCGTATGTAGAATTGTTTGAATGTGGAAGAAGCAAAAGAAATGTGTTATATGGCGTTCCGTCTTTTCTGCCTACCCCTCTAGGGATACAGAGTAAGGGTAGGTATTTTATAAAAAAAACTTGTGTGTAGTATATTGATCTGTTTGTAATTTAATAAACAACACAATGTGTTAGGAAGCATATTGTTGTCAGCAAAATATGAAAAGAGTGAGAAAAAATATTAATAATAATTCTTTATTGAGAATTTTAATAAAAAAAATATTTTCCGGATCGCAAACTGCATTGAGACGACATATCGGTATGGCAATATTAAAGGATTCCATCACTTTAATTATGATAGTGCCCCACCGGCACCCACCTCCCACAAGCGCTGGAGTCATATAGCCCCCGAGGCTCCCTTAACACCCAATGGGGTTACGGGGAGGAAATAGTTGAATCATTTCGCACCGTATTGAATTTTACGGAGGTGTTTAACACCACCTAATTCAGACGATGCCAACCATTTGCTACCGTATAATGCAGACTCATAAACATCATATGAATGCGAAAATGAACGCGCCGATAAATCTTGTAATGGATTTTATGTATATTATACCTACATATGAAATGAATAAATAATAAAAAATAAATAAAAAATGTTATTGATATTTAAATGATTATCTTCGACTATTGGACTGTCATTGTAAAAAGAAGTGCTTGAAAAGTATACAATTAGATCAATTGCGAGTATAAACATGATTTATTAATTTTCCGCTTTGAAATTGCGCGCAGTAATAAGTAAGTGAATTGTAAAAACGTTGAAATTCTGCGCCGCCAGAATAAATCTCATTGGACATATTTTTAACAATATGTAGTGTTAAAGATTTCACTGTAATAAATTATTTACCGGCTATCGAAAACCTTGTATTATTGGATGACAAGAAAGTCATAGCTAAAGGGGGAAACACAGATAAAGGGGGAAAGAATAGATTATAAGATAATAAATAAATTAGTGGATAGTTGTGTACATCTGAACAATATCTGGTTTGGGATGGATATTCAGCCCCAAGTTTTATTATTTATACGTCTGAGTGACGGCCGATATTAAATGTTCTATATTATATGAGGTATTCCGTGAAACATCAGCCAACTCTATATAGGTATAGGTATACATACAATACATACATACATTATACACACAATATTATTTACTACAAAAAGAATTATAAAGCTCTATTCGTAAAACACATACAAAGTGTAATGCCACAGTAAAAAAAATAACTGGAATATAGTTCCTACTGTACAATATGGGCATGTTGAGAGAATGATTTATGAGGCATTTGACAGCTCAAATAATTCAGCTACAAAAGTTGTTACCTACACTGAGAAAAATACTCACATAGAATCATTGGTACGTACTATCAGATTAGGACCAGAGATAGTACAAACGATTCATTAGTACGAATCTATAATATTAACCTATCGCAAACAAGTCGTTGGTAAATTAACCAACAATTTGTTTGCGAAGAGTTAATATTATAGATTCGTACTAATGAATCGTTTGTACTATCTCTGGTCCTAATCTGATAGTATGTACCAATGATTCGTTGTTAAATTTCGTTAATATTTTTCACAGTGTATCTTGAATATTATCTTCTATTTAAATGGCAGAAGAAAGATTTTTGATTGTAACAAGATTTGATATAGAACAACTTCACTAGATACACCATTCACGTTTAAAGTTGTTAAAAACAAACCTCGAACGTTTAGAGAAACTTTTGTCTCTTTATTTTGGTTTCATAATAGCAATTTTTTTAGAGATTTGTTTTTATTAAATCTGTCTGTAATATGTAATATTTACTTTATTCAATTCATTATTTCAAGATTTTTTTATGAACTGATTGATAGTTGAAATTTGATCTTTGGTTTATTCTTATGCAAAAAATATCAAGTAAATAAGATAAACTTTATAATCATTTTACATTTTCTATAGTTTGATTTTATCTAGAAACTTCAAAAAGGACGTGTGTCAAGAAAATAAAATTCATGCTTTCTACCATTTAACTTTTTCGGCAATCGTGAAATAAAGTTGGTATCAAAAGTCGCCACTGTATCCACTTTTGCATATCAACTATGAACCATTCTTGTTGTAATAACATTTCAAATATTGCATGCCTATGTACATTACAAAATATATGGATAATATACAATTACTCATATTACAATAAGAAGTACCTACAATATATACTGGAAACATATTACCATTACATATTAATGTTTTAATATTACTTAGTAGTACCGGCTTGACTAGAAGGCATTACCGTGCCCCCTAAAAAGGCAGTGAGTGACAAAAAGGGGGAAGCTTTATTGGAAAATTCTTATGAGGGTGGAAAAAGTAAGTAATAAGTTTGATGAAAATGACAAAATAATATGTTACTAAATACATCTTAGAATTGGAAGACAAATATTATAATTTGTACTTCCCAATCATTATTGACTGCTTCCGCAAAAAAACGCGATGCAATGTTTAGATTCGAGTGTTTGCATTACTAGAAAATATTTTGTCGATATTTTTTGTGTAAAACTCTATTTAAAAAAAATGTAAATTTCTTTACAAGAATGACTTAGCTCTCGACATATTGCATGTAAAATCTTTATTATTCAAATTAATATACATACCTACTCAAAAGCTGACTCAACACGCAATCGTTTTGGCAAATTTGATCCACCTGAAATTGCGAGGTCCTCATACCCTACTCGGACAACCTTCTTTCAGGCAGAAATATATTACTTCGCTCTCACATGGTTCATTTGCAACAATAAATATCTAAAACAAATCTTGAGAAATAGTTCGGATGATTATTATTATAAATGACGTTATAATCACAATTTTGTAAACACTACAAAATAATATTCGTTTGACATAACGGCCATAAATAAATTAAAATAAAATAGTTCACGGCCCACGTTTTCCATAATCGAGATGAAATATATGGATTTACGTAAGTGATTTTAATAGAACGTTGATAAGAAAATAATGTAATATTATAATATGAAAAAAATAACAAAATGAATTCTTCCATACCTAATCAGATCCGTAAATAATGTACGGTGTTACAAAGAAGCTAGGCATATTCGATATCTTGGATTTTTCAATAAACATAAAATTCGCAGTTTTCAATCAGCCAGCCTGTCAGGGACCAACTACCCTACGCCCGTTTCTGCATATTATTAAAGACATATCCACTATCGACGATTTAATCGCGAGTAGATTTTTCCCAACACGATTTTTAATTACTTGTGACCAGGACTGCTTATAGATATTTTCTCAACTTCGTGTAGCTACACATTCGTCCTCTCATGCTGAATCGTTTGTGGAATATAAAGAAAAGATAAAACGCTATTCTAACCCGTTCTTGAGTTACATATTCTTTGGACTTCATTTCTGAATACAAAGTGCTACGTTACTTAAAACTATAACAAAATTCTATCGTCAAAAGAAGGTTAATTATTTTTCTTATCTCTACGTACCTAATATCGTTAAAACGAATCGTTATTTAAAGGCAAGCGGTAAACTGGCGGTGAAGTATCAGCCTTTCATTTACAAGATCTTGGGTTCAAATCTACTTATTCCATCTTTACTATATAATGCTTATTGTGAGGGAATTAAAATCAATTCATATTTATAAAAAAAACGTCGCAGTAATCGCTGGCGTTTTTATCGCTCTTTATAACATCAGTGTCGTATGTACCATTTATATTTATGGAAGTCTCCCATACATACACACTACAACGTATCAGTAACACACACATGTACACAAGTTTACTAAATTGGTTTTGCACCTCTCGCCTTACACATACCCAACCTAACCTTCTCCATCTACCCTCTCTATCCCCTGCCATACCCTCTCCTTCTCTCTTCTACTACCCTATTGCCGAATAGAATATCAGATCTCAATTTAAATTCAATTTCTCCCACCATTATATATACACTCTGCTTGAATCGAGTTCTGAAAACGGACATTGGCCGTTGTACTACTTGTGGTAAGTTATTGACCGTTGCTGTTGAACAAAACAACGCATGATTTTTGAACTCTAAATAAAGTCTTTTTGAAGTGCGGAAGTATTCAAAGCAAGGTTAAATACCCTATGTGATTATTGAATACGCCTTTTTGATGGTTTTGCTACATAACAGCGCATTTAAAAAGAAACTGACAAGGTTATTTTTATTGACGTAGATATCTATATATTCAACAAATGTTCAAATATGAGTGAACTTACCATGAGTAAATTACTCTTGAGGAATCCTAAGCCAATTCGAAAGCACTGGGACACTTTATCTATTTCCTATCAAAAGGAGTTTGTACAATCTTGTGCAGATTAGGCATCTGCTGAATAATACTCGTATTAATACCACCCCATCACATCATAGTCAGCTGGCTACCCTACTTGTGGACATGCAGATAATTAAAGATTATTTTCATTCGATTTCGGAATTTGTTTTCGTTCGGCTTCTAACGCAATTATGCCTATTGTTGTGTACAACCCAACCTCTATTTCTTTACCTCTTAGATGTACTGTGGGTGAGGCTACGTATCTCCCATATGTACAAGACAGTGTATGTTTGGAGAAGTATTAGATTTTGGATTTATCTTTTATCTGTTTAAACTATATAAGTATATATATTAGAACGTTTCAGACATACACCGGTGCGTTTTTAAATTGAAATTATCGACAGTATACATGAAAAACAGGGTAAAAAGAGTTTCTACATATTTACGGAAATTCGACGTAAATTTTGGAACACTAGCTCATTTTTAGTGATCGGCTATCCTTCAAAAAGCTAGTATTCGTTGAAGGTTTCTTCTTAGATCTTAAATTCATCGAAAAGACAAGTCATGTTTTCTATTTGATATGATGCGAAGAGGATTATCCGTATGAAATATACCTGATAACCATGTTGCGTAAACATCATGCTAGAAGATTGATATTCTGTGAATCTGAGAAAGAATATTATTACATCCCAGAACTTCAGAAACAACAGAATATAATATACAATATTAAAATAAGTCAAATATAGATGTAATACTTCTCTGTAGAAAACATGTTTAGATTCTTTAATGTGACATTAGTCAAGACGTGTGTGCTGTGTGGATTTATCGCATTGAATTCATCAAATAAAAATAACCATTCTCATGTAAGCATGCTAATGCTTCTTACTAAACACACGTTTGACTGTTTAAAAAATCACCGTCTATCATCTTTAATTAAAAAAGTTAAATTATGTGCTTTACTAAATAATTATAGGACAACTTACATGTTTGTTATACGCAGTTGGTCTGCTGGCTACCCCACTTGTGGGATAAGAATATATAAAAGATACTTTACTTTGAAAGTAAGTACACTGAGAAAAATACTAACGAAATTTCACAACGAATCATTGGTATGTACTATCAGATTAGGACCAGAGATCGTACAAACGATTCACTAGTACGAATCTATAATATTAACTCTTCGCAAACAAGTTGTTGGTAAATTTACCAATGATTTGTTTGCGAAGAGTTTATATTATAGATTTATACCAATGAATCGTTTGTACGATCTCTGGTCCTAATCTGATAGTACCGTACCAATGATTCGTTTTGAGTATTTTTCTCAGTGTAGGTATATGGTGATTTAAACACACTGAACACAGAATAAGTGATCTGTACACTAAAGTACTCTGCAAAGACTTGAGCCTAAGTGATATCGAATGTTTGCTAATATGAGAAATGTTCTTCCATCCATAGGGCTCATATCGAGCTTAACGACATTCTTTGACAATTAACGAAAAATAAACTAATGTTTACTCTGTGTTCCAGAAAAGGAATTAAGATATAATAAGACGTTATAATTATTAGATATACACTTGTACTAAATAACGACGCAACAAGTTTCGGTATAATGTTTCGAGGTGAAAATTCTTACACGTGCATGCTTAATAAAGTGTTGTAGTGACGTTTCCTGGC
The DNA here is from genome assembly GCA_947579605.1 of Athripsodes cinereus. Lineage (NCBI taxonomy): Eukaryota > Metazoa > Arthropoda > Insecta > Trichoptera > Leptoceridae > Athripsodes > Athripsodes cinereus. The sequence continues at coordinate 20,014,410 of OX388310.1, forward strand.
TCATTTCCCCTTAAGCGGATGTGGCGGCCGGATATTGCCTCTAAGGCTCTCCCTACCTTGCCTACTATACACTCAAACATAACATAATACGATATGTAATGCAATATAGATACACAGCCAATAGTAGGTAATATCTAAATCCATGTGAGTTTGACATTTCAGCTAATAATAGTGATACATATTTTCTAATACCGGTACAAAATAATATCAGTCTGAAACTTTATTAAGCTTAAAAAATGTTAAATCAGAATAACCTTTCAACATTTGATTACATCTGAAGGAAGCTCAGCGGAGTTTCGAAAAGATGTTATGTATAATAAAAAAACACCACGTTTTGTACATAAGTTTCCGAGTTTTACGTAAATGAAAAGTATTAACATTTAACGTAAAACATCTTTATAGGAAAATCGATGCTATATATCGTAGAGTTAATGATTATTCACTTGAGAAAAGTATTATAAATACTTACTCTTTACTTCAAGTTGCAGTTGAATAAATAGTGAGAACTGCTCGATATTTACCTTTCCTGAAAAAAAGAAAACACAAAATATTAATAAATCAATCCAATAAAACTGTGCAGAAGGAAGGACCAACGGAATATTCTGTAAACATTCCATCAGTTTGTCCACAGGCTAAAATTATATGATATCCGGTAATTATTTGTAAATTAAAAAGCAATTTATTTAACAGTAAGATGAGTAAAATTCTTATTTCTTTACTAGTTATATTTACTCGATACCATCATAATAATTATGTAAATAAATCAACAGTGAACTGAGAGACAGACAAGCTAATTTCAAATCTGAATAACTTATTATAAATTTTATAGGTATTATTTAAAACGCATTTAATTGTTTATCCCGTGGAGCACCCAGTAAAGAATTGGTCTCTCACTCTTCTCCTTAAGTTTTCAAGTGTCCTGTAAAAGGCAGGTGTTGAAAAAATTAAGACATTGTACATCTTAAATTCAGCGATGAGGTTTGCCACCCATTCTGAATGTCTTGATTTTATATTGGCACGAAGAGGACAGCTTGCGTGTTTCTTACATGCAGCTGGTCTGCTGGCTACCCCACTTGTGGGATATGCCGTGATGGTAAAGTAGTAGTAACTTTTACTGGTTATTTTTATATTATAATTAGTAATTATTATTTTAAGTATTTTTCACCAACATATTATTTCTTCTTTGGTATCTTTTCAAAAATTTTTTTAATTTATAATTATTTTTCTTACATAAACAAGATTGACACCCTAATACTTTGGATTGTCATGTTTTGTTATCAAGTTGACATAATTTGTCATCTGCTTTTATTCCAGAATAGATCTAGGTAGTACAAGCCATATGTGTTACTTAAATGTAAGCTTAGATAACAGAACTACCTTCAAATAAGTGATATCATTTGTAATATTTTTTAGTTCCGCATATATATCTATCCTGAGCACCCTCAGTTTTCTCTCAATTTGTCAATGAATTGTAGACATACAAAGAAAATCAGTTATTTTGAAATAATATGGAAGATTATAATAAAATAAAGAATCATGCGTAATACCTATTAAAGATAAATGTTAATTTTATTACCAAAGTATTGTTACTTAAACATTCTTGAGAAAGCATTCTCTTTCTTATTCTGAATTATAGCAATTAGTAAACAATAAATGAAGAATTTTAATTCGCTTTTGTTTTTTTGCGTAAGATTAAATTCATCGGGGTTATTTCATAGGAGATTATTTCAATAAGATATTGAGATTTTCGATATTGGTAGCTGTTTTATGAGCATTTGTAATAATGCACCACCCCGTAATCAAAACACATTTTAGCGTTACATTTTCGTTCGAAAATTGTTCTACGAAAAAAAAAAGTTCTACGAAAATTGACACTTTCTCGCAACGTCATCTATATTCGTACGAAAACGAGACGAAAAAGTAACGCTTATATTTAATGTGTTTTGACTACGGGCCCAGCTGATGATCCGCAATGAGTTGATAAAATTTTTGACTATCAAGCGAATGGCCAGTGGTTCAAATCCATAATAAAAAATAAGCTACTACATATTTGACAGGTGAATAATGTAAAATTCGTTTTTATTTATAAACATTTGATATTTTCGTTTTGATTTTTTATATTTTTTTTTATAAAATTTAGTATGTTTATTTATTTTTATCCCTGATAAATAGAATAATCACATACCTTCTTTATTGATAAAGGTATCATTTATTTATTCACAATATAGAATGCAGGGAATATTTATATACTTAAACATTACGTAATTACCTCTTCACAAACATACACGTTATATTCCAAGCATAACATACTTCGCAGAGATTATTTTTACAGCAATAATTATAATTAAAATATTTACCTCTCAAGATAATTACTACATAATATGTAGGTACAAAATATGTTATAATTAAATTTAAAAAGGTATTTATTTTAATTGTAAGCATTCGAGTCCACAATAATTATTGTCTTTCAGTTTACATTTTAATATTTATACTTGATTGGAGATGGAAAACAATTACTGTGTTAATAAATAAATGCTTTAATTTGGATAATAATGATGTAGTCCTTTTGTAAAAATATATTTGTACTTTTATATTTACTAAATGGAAACCATTAATAAGCAAGAAACAGGTAAAATTATAAGTATAATCCTCTAGGCAGGTTTTTCCAAAGATGAATCTGGATTTAAAATATACCCAATTACACCCCAGAAACCCTAACAGTTATCAATTTGCTTGTATCGTTAAGGTGGAATAAGTCTGCAGTGGGTGGAATCGAAATCGTATCTGTCGATTAAAAGTCCGAGACTCTAACATCGTGTTACCGACCACCTCAATGTATTTTAATGAGTGGTATTTCATTTTACAGACTTCTCATACAATTTGTTCTGAACCGTATTTGAATAAAACAGGGTTTATCTATCTATATATAGAATATCCAAAGTAAAATTCTTATCGAGACAGAGTGCAGTCCGTAACCGAGTGTAGCTAAACAAGTTTTGAATAACTAAATAAGTATGCACAAAAATGATTTCTTATTATTCAGAACCACACACACACACAACCCCATTATCAGGATATAACTACTTAAAACATTACCAATTAGAGTCGTCCTTATTATTATAATTGCTGGATTTAAATCTAAATGGATAATGTGATAATAATCTAGTAATTATTATTCATTATTTTCATAGAACATGATGTTAATATCGTTTAATTTTAATAATAATAAAGTTTATTTTTTATTTCATGGCATAATTTTCTGTGCTGTATCAATTTCTATCGATGTGTTTATTTAAAAAAAAAAATCTTTTGCGTACCTATCGGTTATTGAATAGACGAGATCAGCAGCAGTATATGAACACCGACCTTTTCATTTCGTCATGATCATCATAATATTATATTTCAGCAAAAAAAACTAGCTGTCATGCAAATATATATCTAGTTGCCTCCAAATAAATAAATACATATGCAATGGACCTTATCCAATACGATACATAACGACTTCATAAAGGTATTTTTTGACAGAATTTTCGAAAAATGGTATTACTAACAAATACAAATTTGTTTGTACAAACAAGCACAGGTAATGTTTTTTTCTGTATTTTATATTTTTACAATAAAATGTTGTAAAAAATTGGTAGATATATAAAATATTTCGTTCATACTATTACGACTTTACCTACAAGGGGAGTAGCCAGCGGACTATGTAATACACATATAAGTCGTCCTCTTTGTGCCAAAAAAGACAAGCCATTCAGGACGGTGGGTGCTATCGCTGAATAAATAAAAGATGATAAATCACTTAAACTTGGTGTTCTACGAATATCTACCTTTTACTAAGTTGCGACTTTTCGTTATTAATTAAGTTGCGATTTTTCGTGTTTTGTTTTTCTCTATCTGAGATTTTTGCTTGCTTCCATATAACCAATTTGAAAATTAGTGTTTTATAAAATCCGAATAAGTAAAGACAGAAAATCACGAGAGAGTTCTCTTAATTAATTTAACAATCTCGGAAATATTTTAATTACTCTGATATGGTGTTAAGAAACAGATTTGTGTCAAATAGTTTCACACAATTATAATTCAAGACGGAAAATATGCTTTGCAAAAAGAAAAATAAAATGCATAGCATTCTTTCATAGATAATTAACACCTCAGTATCATTTCCAGTTGGGTAATGGATGTGATAAATGTGATGTGTCTAAACGATTTTTTTAGCAATATTCGAAATTTGATTTTTTTGTATTACAGAATAAAATAAAAATAAACAGTAGGTATTGTTGTTAGTCACTGAACAAGTTCAAATATTATTTATTCGAAGTATGTACAATAGGTCTACTTCTACTACTACGATCCCATTACGGCATATCCTACAAGTGAGGTATAGTCAGCAGATTAGCTGCATATTATATTAAACATGCGAGCTGTTATCTCCGTGCAGACAAAAAATTAAAACACAAAACAAAATGTCTGTCAAACTTCATCGCTGAATTTAAGATGTAAAATATCTTTGTTTTTTCGAACAACTGCCGTTTACAGGACACTCGAAATCTTCAGAAAAGAGCGGAAGATAAATACTTTGTCGGGTAACAAAGGTGAATATATCTAAACAAAATAACAAATAAAATCAAGAAAAGATTTTGAAAATATTTAATAATCGATAAACCTTATTGGTATGTTTTCAAGATATTTTAGAGTATGATCGTACTTAGAACCTATAAAATCGTTGCTTAATTCAGAAAGAAATGAAATTATGAAATTTTCAGTATTATTGAAAATATTAAAGCCGTGGTTTTTTTCGCATACTTTTTTAAAAAAATTTCAAGTATCATTTAGAAATGTTAACGAAGCAATACTACTTGTTGAAAATGTAATGAATATCACTTAATTTTTTTAATCTTCATTACTACTATTATTAATTAATTAATTTAAATTTCTTGTTAAATGATAATAATATACCTACCTACATAATAATAATTGTAATTATTATCATTGTAATTAACAGCTTCTGAACCGAGAATTTTAATTTCCTCCTTCAAATAACAAACACCACTACGGAACAAACGCGATTTTATTTTTATACTAATGAAATCCATGAGAAATAAACAGATATATTTGATTTAAATTTACAAAAAATATTTAAGAACTTATTAATTTGAATTAGTAACTGAATGATCCAAGAATAATGCTTATTGGAAACAAATTACATAAGCAATTGACGAATTCATTGCCTTTTGGCAAATTTAACAAGTTTTTTTTCTAAATAAAATATTAATATTTGAAAAAGTTAATTGATATATTGTAAAATGCTTAGGCCGTAAATATTTGTAAATAAATAAATAAATATAAATTATCCTCAATTAACTGCACATTTATCAAAAATCATTGGAATACAATGTAAATATTCATCTTATAAAAAGTTCTATTTCTCAAGTTACTCGATAACGAGTGGATGGATAGCCGAGAAAAATAAAAAATAAATCCTATAAAAAAATCATACATTTATGATTATGTAAAATTATGAGGTAAGGTTTTATATACATATTTTAAAGTATGTCTTCAGAAAGCTCGAAAATTCGTGGAAAATGTGGATGATAATTTAGTAATGTATATTATGACGTTACTTAATTTGCATTAAAAATTTAATTTAAACTTTCAAGAATCAAACAAATGTTTTATTTGCGTGTTTATAGAGAATCAAAAGAAGCACTACTTTTAATTAAGATGCACAAAATTAAAAAATCAGATAACAAATTTAACGCCTTTTAATTTGCAAAAATATATAGGCTAGATATAATTGAAGCATTTTTTGTTCCATTATTTGAGGTAGGATTTTTTTTTTTAATTATTGTAGAACACATTTTTGAAATGTGCTGACCGGATTGGTCGATAACCAGTGGTGTACAGACTTAACTTTTATAAAATTGTATAATGATTGCTTACTCTTTTATTGTTCCTTTCTTGTAGTTCTTTAAATATGTTTCTATAAAATGTCTGCATATTTTTATATGTGTGTGAATTTTAAATTATTATGTATATGGAATGGTTGTGCACTTTTCTCACAATAATCAATAATTCAATAAAATATGAAAAATGCCAAAAACAGACATGCAAATTTACCGCAGTTTAAAAGTTTTAAAATATTGACTCGGTTTAAATTAAGTTATCAATTTATTTTTAATCTAACATAATATGATTATTTCAGTTTTAATTGCGGATTCATATACCTTCTTATAAAACATTAACGCTCTACGTTTTCATTCAAAAATAAATCGTTACAACTTTTTCTCAATCCATCCAATACCGAGTTAATAAATTAATTTCAAAATAATTCTAGAACACAATTTAAAATGTGTTCACTGGATTGGCCGATGGTATTTGATAGCCAGTGGTGTATCGTGCTTTTGTATTCTTTATTAAACAATAATAACAATAATAATAAAGGGTAGTAGTGGTGAACTGGTAGTGGTGGTTTAATACTTATTCCTCATATTATCCTCATATTATTATTATTTAGTACTGGGAGAATTCATTGGCGTAACAGCGGTAGTACTAGGACATCGCGTGACAAAGCGCTAACTTAATTAAACTCAGAGAGAAACTTAATTTCCGGCCCAAGCGTTTAATATTGAATCTTATTAAGATTAAAAAGAAGCAGAGAATAGTGTTACTACTACTACTACGGTTAACAAAAGGCGTTTTGATTGATGTTAGAAGGAAATACTTTACTTGCTATGAAACCTATATATTGTCCATATAGGTCTATATTAACAATACAAGGCGCAGTTGCAAGAAATTATTAACAACTTATGTATTTTAAATACTTACTGACTCTGCATTATTAAAATTGTTGGAACATACGAAGTTGCAATGCGCGCTTATTTTAAAAATATATACACACAAATCTCGTAGACTTAAATGAAACTAATTAAAATGTTTTAAAATGAAATAATATTCATAAAACCATATTCACCCAGAAACAGTATCTGGAGGGTTGAAAAAAGAATGTTAATACTTTTATATTATGAATATGTTAATCATTTTTTATTTTATTTTCTACAACATGTTCAATGAAACCAAACGTATACAGAGGGCATTATTTTTCCTTTTACTTTTCTTATAAAGATGGCAAAAGATAACATAATTAATATAATAAATGATAAATACATATACAAACAGACTTTATTATTATGTTGATTATAATATAACACATGGGATTATTTGAGTGCAAGAAATAAACGGTACACAATTATAGATGAATTTCACAAATAGTTCAAGTAAGCAATAAAATATTAAGTACCTATCTATCAAAAAATTACAAATTTAAATAGAAACCGCCCATTTGAAATAATTTTTTTCATAATGTTTCATAAGGTGTGTTTATGTTATTTATAAATTTATGATTGTGCCATAAACTCGTATCTGTAACGAGTAAGTAGTCTACTTTTGTTATTATTTATTAAATTTAATTAATTTTCTTAATTGTATTTTCAACAGTCATTAATAAATTAAAATAACTAAGGGCTTTTTGATAGCAATCTCAATCCGAATATGTTCACCGGGTCGATGAAAATTTTTAATATTTTCCATGAAAATAACACATTAAATAGTCTACTGGTAAAACACTGTTGTTAAAATGTAAAGGTTTTTTAATACAGAAACATTAGTTAAATTAAAAAAAAAAAACATTTTTTATTTTTACTTACAAATTGCTTTGAACATCCTACGGAATACTATACAAGCCAAAAATACAAGTAATGGATTTCGCTGATTACTTTATTGGTAGAAACATATATTTTAAATAAGTTTTATGAACATGTTCATCTATAGAACAGAACTCAGTTTAAACTATGGAAGTCTTGTTCTATATTCAAACAAAAGTATTCTGTAAATACAAAAACAATATTTTTCTTCACTTTGTCAAAGAATGATAATCTGCAAAAAAGAATAGATAAGTAAAAAAATATTTAAACTTAAAAATATATTAAATATTTCATTTAAATCTTACTTCTATCTTTACCATTACGGCACACCCCACAAGTGGGATTGCCAGTGGATTACTACATATTGTCCTCTTAATTTTAATAAAAAATAGCCATTAAGAATAGGTGGCATACCAAATCTCTGAATTGATGATGTTAAAGTCTTGTACGGTATACATTTGTTTTACGAAATTTATCTTGAGCGAAAACACAAAAAAATATACTTAAATTAATTTCACCGTTTGAATGAAAAGAGCATAACATCAATCAGATTTATATACAGTGTAAACAATTCAAATGAATTTATTCACAATGGTGTTGTGCTGTTGTAAGGGCGTAATACTGAATATAGGTACTTTCACATTCAATAAATTCTAATGAAATCTACCTCCGCACCTACCATACTACTGTACTATACATGTTATACTGATAACAACAATAACGCCGTGGAACATTTAATTAACTTAACTACTATTTATATCATTCCGCGTGCAATAAAACATTTTGGATATAATTAATTAAGTAGGTATTACGAGTATATTACCTACCTATTGTTATTCTACGGTATGTTTTGTACAATGCTGTATTTTTTCTGCTTCAAAATTTGGAACAATATTTGTTAAATAATCTATCTATGCATCTATATTCTACACCATCACAATGGTGTATCTCACGTGGACTGTGCATATTATAAACATACCGTTCATCTTCTATGTGCCAGAGTTAAATAAGCCTTTTAAGTATTTTTTTTATTATAATGTTTTCATTGCCAATAGAGTTTGTCTATTGTGTTCTTCTTAGCGATTCATTCGCTTCTGCATCATGTAAGATGAATGCTATGATGGAATAAAATAATGTACATTGTTCTTTTTTTAAACTCCGCATTTTGGTGTATTTAACATTAAACAAATATTAAATACTTTTAAAGTAGAAAATAAGTACCTAACTTAGAGCTGTATTGTTATGTTCTGCTCGGAGTTTTAATTGAAAAACAAACATATATAGAAGTAAATAAATAAAAATAATAAATAGTGTACCAGTCAAAGGGAAAATTCTATTAATCCTGATATATATACCTACCTATACCACCTATACAACAATACCATACTCAGAAAAATAACAAGTAATACAACCTAATACGGAGACTAAGGAGGTATACACCACATCCCTGTAAACGCGTTCAACAAAATTTTTAATGATCTTTTAGTATCTATACATGTAATTTAAATTCATATCTAAGTTTGGGACAAGTACGATTTGTGTGGAATTGTCTATGCATGTTATGTTAAAAAATATTTTCATTATTATATTTTTGTTTTTGCTGGGTTAGTTGGAAGATATCGCGCTTCTGTGATAAACTTGCCCATTGGACAAATTTAGGTATTTGTACAGCAGGAATGTTGTCATGTATTTTTCTATTGTTTAATTTATCTGTGCAACAAAGATTTGTTTTTTTTTAATCTTATTATCATTACCTATAACTATTATTCTATAGTGGCAAAAGGGTAACCAGTTGGAAAAACGTAATAAACTTTTCCTCTACGTGTCAATAAAGAATAAAACATCCAGAATGACAGTCATGATTCATCATGATGTTAATTATCTATTACGTAAGATTTGACAAACATCTTTTTTTTAACAGGACACTCGAACCTTTCAAAAAAGAATTGAAGACCTATTCTTAATCAGCACGGGGTGTAATTATTATTAATATTCAATTGGCATCATGTTATTCTAATAGGATTATTCCAGCTTTTGACCAATGCAATTCCAGAGAAAACAAAACATAATTACAACAGTGTTTCCTTATTAATTTTAAATCCAGCATACGTTACGTGGAATATGTCTGAATTTGTAATTATCCAGAAGAAATATAGTTTTTTTACAGTAATACATAGCTTTGACATTTCCTAGTGAAAAAAAATATATTGTAACTTGCTTTATAGTTAATCACTCTGATTTTTTAACTTTCACAAGAAAATTTTATATAAGTTAAAACCTGTAGACACCCGTAAACTTATGGGACTCACACTCTAAATATATCTCTTCAAAACTCAAAAAAATAAAGAATTAAAACACATAAAACTTATCGTAGTGTATAGCTCCTTAATAAAAATGAAAGCAACAAGAGAACAACGTTTTCCGTCTCGTTTCCACTTGTACACCTTATGTTAAAGTTAGAAAGGGATAGAAATGGAGACTAATTGATTTTAACGAATAAAATTCAATCACAGCTATTCTTTATTATTCAAGATTCAATTTGGATAGGAAACTTTGTGTGGGGGACGAGAGAGGGAGGTGGTGGAAGGGTTTTATAATAAGAGCAGGGTAGGGGTGCAAGACATGTAGACATTATATACAGGGACGCAAAGAAAATACTTTTTTTTTAGATAATGTATTTTATTCACGAACGAGTAAATAAACTACAATAAATTATTACGTTTTTTTTATAACAAAGGGTATTAGTTAAACATAATGTATATGACAAATTATATCATCTTAGCCATGTACTAAATATCTCATTTTTTATACGCCGAGAGAAGACGGCTTGTATGCTTATTACATGCGGTTAATCTACTGGTTAGTCATCTTTAAGATATTTATTTATTTTATTTATTTATTTTACATAATAAACGGCTGTATCAGCCTTTACAAATAATACAAATAAAAAGGAACTGTCAAGAGAAATAATGCATAAAGAGAAAAACAATAGGTATACAAAAAGAAAAAGAAATAACATATGTACTACCAATCAATTTCTAATAGATATGTAGTGATTCAGGTATAGACAGATACAGATAATTGAAATAAATTTCAAACAACTATGTATCATATTATTCATATTATTATTATTTTAATTACGAAAGAAAAAAATTGGACAGATTTTTGATGAAAAAGCAAGAATGTCTTTTCCACCATATTATTATTTTCGTCCATGATATATAAAAATATTCATAGTTTATAATGTAGTAATTAATTCTCAAGAAATAAAATCTAATAACAAATTATGTTGTGCAAATTATAATTCATACATATATATTATTGTGTCAGTTCGTAAATTTGAATGTTTAAATATACTAGGTATATATACACTGAAGGCATCTTACAAGTTAAGTAGTAAATGAATATTATTAACATCACACAGACGATGAGAAAGGTTTTTTAAAAATATAATATTTTTTTATGTAACTCCAACTACGGTAAGAAGGTTTGCAAATTTAATTATTTTTCGTTAGATGTTGGTGACTACCATCTGAATGAGGTTAAAAATATCACTTAAAACTTTTTCGATAGATTGCTTTGCGTTTAACGTCTTTTTTCATAGCCATTTTTTCGCCGCTGGTTATGGTCCTTTATTTTTTTTTATTTGATCCTTTCTTGGGCTTATCAGATACGTGAACTATAATAACATCAGTCAATTTTCTTGAACCAGAATTCAAATATATACAAGAGTGCGGGTTTAAAAGCTAGTATAATAATAAGCAAGAAGGAAGGTAGTTGGAGGATGGTGTTTGTTAGGTAGATGGGCACATGAACATAGTTTAATTCGCAACTCTTTTCACTCCCGCGCAGCGATTCTAATTAGTGCAGAAGTCAATTATAAAAAGGCGCCGCCATACGCTGGCTGTGGACTCAAGTTTTGCGAATATATAGAAATAGGGATGTCAAATAATACCGCAAATCATATTTATTAAAATGATTCGATGTAAATTCAAATAGCTGTAGTACACTCTGCACAGTGTTCTGTTGTTAAACAAAATCTAATGTTTGAATAATTAAACTTTTTAAGATAAGTACAATAAAAGTTATTAAAGTTTAGCTGCAAGACATCGCATAATGTGATAAGACCACCTTTTGGTATTTCTTATAACCATATTACATTCATGTTCACTATATACATAGATGCCAATAAAGCATTATGTAATTATGTATTTATATATGTAATTATGTATTTATATATACATAGATGCCAATAAAGCATTATGTAATTGTGTATTTATATATGTAATTATGTATTTATATATACATAGATGCCAATAAAGCATTATGTAATTGTGTATTTATATATGTAATTATGTATTTATATATACATAGATGCCAATAAAGCATTATGTAATTGTGTATTTATATATAATTTTTTTTATAGGTATGTAGTCGATTTTCATCAGATTTCAAATTTTAAACAATGGGCGACGAATTCTTAAGTCAACTAAACTATCAGAAACAAATTTACCAAATTGCAATAACAAACTCAGTTGTACGTCTACAAAAAGAAAAATCATCATACGTAGTTAAAATTTCATGCCCTGGATTTAGCAATCCCCAGAAATTTGTCCGAAATCTTTTTGGTAATCGCACATATCAATGTAAAAACGCTGTTATTTGGATTTCCTATGATTGCGTGTATTGAACAATGCTTCATCTGTGATGTAGCTTGTTTCATACGAAAAAAATCAAACGGTTACAACTGCAATGTTTCGATGTAATTATGAATATTTTGCATCTCTAATTTCTACTGAGGTGTGGGGAGGCATGGCCCTTAATTACACCCGGCTTCAAAGGATTGCTTTTTTCTATTTTAATTGCGTTTCGTGTAAATTTACGGGAGAAAATGGTAGGAATAGGGGGATTTAAAAAATGAAGACGGGGAAAGAGGGGTTATTTTTAATTAGCGCATTCGTCCCCCCTTCTCTCCGTCCACCACCAAATTCATGGTATTAATAATTTTATTTTGAGAAAAAATCCAATTATTACAAAACTAATGAGAAACATCAAACGTAACATTCATAATATCTGGTATTATAATTGTTTTAAATTGTTTGTTTGTATGCTGTTTTCTTCATTTTTAAGAATATTGTTTATAAAGTTGTCTGCGACTTTTTATCACTCATTAATTTGCCAACATTTTTTTTCTTTTGGGCGTTTTTCATTTTCCTCATAACTTTTCTTTAAATAATTAAAAAAAAAATATGAGAAGTAGCTATTCAAAGTTTTCGATTGTGTCTCCTTCAATATTATTTATAATAAATGACCAGTTACTGATTCAAAGAGTTACAAATTTATTTCTTGTCTATTTACAACATTACCGCATTTTTGATCAGATAAGTGCACAATTCATGAACTAAATATACAGACCGTTTTTGTTGTGCCATAAAGCAATATTAAAACACCCTGGTAAAGTGGTATCATTGCTAAATTTTATAAATATGTCACTTCAATAAAAAAAAATTAAGCCAAATCAATCTAATTATTTCTTGCACGGCTTATGCCAGGTATACAACATATACGAGTTGATTAATACAAGAACCAATTAAAAAATATATTTTTATTTGTTTTTTAATGATTTTCTTCCGGTACAAAACTATCCGGCCGTTTATTTGTAAGCGTAATGATGTGTGAGCGATTGTAATGATATGGATAATTGGAAATAATATTGTAATATTACATTTTCAAGGAAAAATACAGCATGGTTATTAATTTTGTTATATTTTTTCATAGTTAAGTGATTTTAATTTGTAACTCAACTATTATTTAAGTTTACTTATCACTAGAACTGAGTTGATTGTTAAGTTTCTTTTTGACATATTTTAATAGGAATATTATAATTCATAATATGTGATAACTGCACAATGGAAGAATTTACCATTAAGGCTTGGCGAATTTAAAATATAGAAATAATTAATGTATTTCTTAAGTTTAATCTGGGATTGTATTAACCTAGTCATACAACACAAGAATTTAATAATAGTTCGGCAGCAGAGGTCAAATATTTCGATATAAATTCAAATACTTCACTATTGGGCTACGCAGCATCATAATTAATTATTATTTTAATTATACAAATTCCCTTTCCTCATGTACACTGATTTGAAGGTCATTTTCTAGACTTTCTTAAAATATAATATCTATGTATATGTATTTTATTTTTTACTTGCATTAATTATGCTTTATTTCGGTATACAATTATAAAACACTTCATTACACAGAGAGAGAATTTCCGCCGTTGATACATAAATAATATCTAAATTAAGTGCTAGGATTATTTTGATTAATATACGAGCCATTTGAGCGATAAAGAAAGCAGATTCCATTTCTCACAACAAACAGTAAAAACAATTGATTAATGCTAATTTTTTTCAAAAGATATCTATTTCTAAGCAAAACATAAAAAAAGAAAATAAAATGTGCAATTTAAATGTCCGATTCAATAAAGGAGTTATATTCACAATCTGGAAAGACATCTGGCGGGTAAAATGTATAATATAATGAATATAAAAATATTTTAACTCGTATAATGGTGTGTAAGTTTATGTTTTGAGCCCGTTTATTTATTTATTTATTTATTAACATAATATACGGCTGAATAGCCTTTAAAGTACAATAACTTAAAAAAACACACTTGAAACAAACACAATCAACACATAAGTGACAAGGAATACAAAAACAAAAATTAAAAGAAAAAGGTGAAAAAATCAATCCTATCCCACTTTGCATGATTTATTTCTCATAGCGTTAAGAGGATGACTTACTTGTCCATAACGTGCGGTTAGTTTTCTGACTACCCCACACGTGAAAGATGCTGCGAAGTGATGATTCAGATAGATAAATAAGAATACAAGTTAAGAAACGACGCACTGTAAATATTTACATTAGGTTATATTATCACTTGTTATTCGATTTGATAAAACTACCCCGTAAAAATGGAAAAATCGCTGTTTCGAGTCCAGTCAGGATAATTGTGATTAAGGTGATGTTCTAGTGGTCACACAATACATAATATCTAGAAGAAAAAACATTTAAATACAAAATTTCATTTTACTAAAATTTCCAGGTTTATAAATTACAGTAAATCTATTCAATATCTATTCCCTTACGCCGTATCCCAAGTGGGGTAGGCAGAGAGAACGGAACGCCATATAGATCTGTCCTTACGTATTTCTTTCGCTTCTTCTACAGTCATATAATTTCTCATGCACTTACGTCGATTTATCTTACTCAAAGCACGGTCGTCCTTGAGAATTTGATCTACATGATCAAACCATGAATTTCTCGGACGCCCGCGCTTCCTCACATCCCTCCGGGTAAATATTGCTAGTCTTACAATAGGTATTAGTTAGTAGATCGCTCTAGTCTCTATTACCGGAGAGTTTTTCAGTTTCAGATTGAAAGTTTACACAAAGCAGGCTACAGTGATAGTGATAATATCAGAACGGATAATGGAAACCCTAGGGGACGGTTGCGATCTAGTCACAAGAAAATCTCAATTTGTGGAATAGGTAAAGATATATATTATTAAGTATCTACTATAAAACTATAATATTTATCTATCTTTCCAAAGAGTTGCTGTAATGGAAGAAGTTTTCCATGATATATCGTGCAAAATTGTCGATTAAAAATTTAGTATCTCGAATAAATTCGCATATCTCGAATTTAATAATACTTTGAAAATGCTGGAAAAAAATTCGGCCATAGGACTAATTTAAGTCATATTGATATTGTTTCAGAGTGGCTATGTATAAATCATTATATTATATATGAACTTTTCGCTACCGCGGTTTCGGTGGAACGTCCACCATTAAAGAGGGATTATCTTAAACTAAAGCGATATCAATATGTCCAGAAATTATTACATAGTTAATACCGAAAATATAAACAAATTTTAGTCCCATGTGCATTGACAACTGTTTTTAATTATAGTTCTTTATTTAACAGTCTATACTTAATGTTGGAAAATGCAATATTATTTAAGCATTGAGAATGAATGATAAGCTTCAAAGCTCGATACGAATTTCACAAGTATTCTGTTTAAACAGTTTTTACAGTTTTCATCACGATATTTAAACATTATTGTTGTAACACCAACAGCCGGATAAATTAAATTTCAGCTTGGTTTTTCAATAAGATTCACTTATAAGCTTCACTGGGCTTAAGAAATTGGGAATAAATGTACGGAGAGGGTTGACATAATAAAGGAGGTAAGCAGGGTTTGTAAACCTTCGTTACACGATCCCGTTAACAAAAAAAAACATACAAACGCAAACTTAAAAGAACCCTGTTAACACGGACACAAAATCGATTAATAATTAGGTCAAAAATTTTAACAAAATATGCGTCTTTGGAATATTATCATAAGACTTGAACAAATGTTCATTACTTATTTTTTTCATTTTGAAATATACCTTTGTGTTCAGCAATGTGACTAAAATATTTTCAGTTTAAAAAATTTTTATTTCACAGTTTATTTCGTTTTCTAATTAAAAAAAACAACATAAGCTAGTATTATAAAGTATACAAAAATAGACAAATTTATTAAAATATTCAATCAACGATTTCCCAGTAATTCTATACGAAAACAGCATAAGTAATAGAAAACATGAACGGTGGAAATCTTCCATTATTTTTATAAATTATTTAAGTTAATATAACGTCTTGATTCTAGGTTTTATATATGATTAACTATCTAAGCAAGGTTTCCCATGCCTGTATATTACAGTGTAGTGTAGTGTAGTGTAGTGGTTTAGTTTGGGATAAGGTAGCCCACTAATAGAAATACCTATCGCCCCTGATTCTGGGTGTCACGTCGAAATTCCCTACAACCATAAAACTATGCAATACCTTCACTATTCCAACGATTCAGGACACTATACTACTAAAACTATTCAATAAGGATATGAAAAATAATGTCATTACAATATATAGTATAACATCTCGTTACAAGTTCCTTCCCGTGATTAAAAGGTTGATAGCAATTTAAAAACTATTCCATTATTTTTAGAATGTTTGTATACTGTCCATAAAGACTACCCCAAAAAAGTATCCTGGGAACTTATACGACATTTATTCAATCCATCTTAGATATAAGTGGTTGACATGCATCATTTGTGTTTTCAAAATTTCATAATAGTTAAATAAAAATAATAGGCGCCCTTGAGACGGTCTAGGGACTGTTAAACGGCGTCAAAACCAAATCATCCATAATCATCATCATCATTGCTGAATGAGAAATATCGAGCAATCTGTAGGAAAGAGATGATCAGCTAGATTTTATTCCAAGACACACTTTTTATTTCCTTAATGTTCAACAGCACCCATTCTAGATGCCATTTAGGGTGCAGAGTACACGTTCAGTGTATTATTAATAAATATAGAGCATCCACTGACTGCTCGAAACGTGAAAATTTTTGTGGTCAAGTTATTGTGGTCATGGCAAAATTTGTTAGAAGACATTGCATCCTAGCGATAACCGTATTTAATACATTGAATTGTATAGTAGATATTTTTTAATATTTGGTATTGATTTGAAATATTGTAACCAATCTACAATGAAAAATAAAAAAAAAAATGTAAATTTATGAAAAGTGGATGAACTCCACCTGGTGACATAATAAAGCAAAACTCAAAAACTGACCAATTGCAACGTACGTTGTTATTTCATAGAAGCTCGCTGTAGATGAGGGATGAACTGTGGTGTGGGGAGGAATGGGGCTACTGCTACGAGGAAGAGGAGGAGAATGGTGTATGGGTGATGTTAGTTTGTGGGAGTAGTGAGTGGGTGATAATAATAACAATAATAATATGAGGAATGGGAGTCTCGTCGTCGACAATGGGGTGGGTTAAATTCAATTTGTCAGTTGAGTTGTAATTTAAACGAGTATTGTTTCACACGATATGGCAGTGGACGTTTACAAACTTTTGATTGGATTAGATTACATTTGCCCCATTCTATTAAACTTTGTGGCTTTTATATTATTATTGTATATATACCTATATTATTGTTTAATATTATTACATTGTTTATTATTTATATCTATTATTATGTTATCATATTGGATAATATTTATACAATACCGCGTAAAAGCGCGTCGTCACAACATACATTATTGTTACGCTATTTCTATAATTGGATTTGTTTGATATTCTGATGTCATCAAATCAAAACCTTTATATATTTTTTACTTTTAGGCACATCAAACATCTATCACAAATATAATGCCAGTAAACTAACTTCTTGTAATATAAAAAAAATCAACAATTGTCCTTTTCGGCCACATCGGAAGAAGACACTCTGGTTGAATTACTTTGCACATAATGTTTTTTTTTTAAATTATGCTTTTATAAGAGAAAAGATTTTAACCTCCGAAGAGAGTCGTAAATTTTGATTCAGAAGATATTTTATTAAAAATTCAAAGCTATTTGTACACTCTGGACGGACAAGGCTCGTTTCTTTCTTGCATTTTCGTTGGGAACACTAAAAATGATGAAATGGTTTAAAAATATTCTTTTGAAACTATGAGATATTGTTTTCTTTTAATAAACACTAGAGTAGAAATATAATAGAAATATAATTCAATTTCATGATCAATTCAAACTGATTGGTAACTGTCTGCTATTTTGCTTCAATGAAAATTACTACGAGTATACGGTATCCAACCTATCTTTATTTTCTATATCTATATCGTCATAGCATCTTCCACACGTGAGTTAGCTAGTAAATTCATCATCATCATCATCATCGCCCTCAACGCTCCTGTCAGGAGCACAGGGCAGAAACCAGCCTCCTCCATTCAGAGCGTCTCTGTGTCAATTGCGTCACCTCTTTCCACGACATTCCTTGCGCTCTGATGTCGTTGTCATACGAACGGTGTATTGTGAAAGAGGGACGCCCGGGCCGACGGAACCCCTGCGGACGGAAGAACAGTGCTCTTTTTGGCCAACTATCATTAGGCATTCTCAAAACATGTCCCAACCAGGACTATCGCCTCTCCTGTATTACGGAGATTACCGGTCTCTGCTGGGTGCGCCGGCGCACCGGCTAGTAAATTAGCTGAACATAATAAACATCCAATCTGTTATTTCCGTGTCGGAAATTAAAAATATCGGCATTCAGGGTGTACCTCATCGCTGAATTGAAGGTATTATTAATATTCTTCTGATGATGTTTCACTCTACGGACATGAAACTGACATTAATATAGCAATATTAAACATTTATTAAAGATCCACATGTAGGAAATGCTTTTAAAAATGTAGATATCTAGATAAATAAGCTTGTCCCCTGTGTTCCTAGTGGAACCTTTAGATCTACAGATGAAAAGTGAGACTATTATACAGCTTATGAAAAATTCGTTATAAAATATTGATCATTCATCACGAGAAACTCATTTTTGAAAATCATAACAGAACATTTATCAAAATCTAATCTCGAGACATATCTTCCATATTCTTATTAAGCCGAACTTTTTAAGATTCATCTTTCTTTAATAATAATAATAGGCAATCGTTTTTAACCAAACAAATTTATCACTTGCTCTTAAATTAAAAACAAACTTGTTTTAATATAAAAATGTTATCGGGATATTTTCAGCGCACCCTGTACATAAAACATACCGATTGAGTTGGTAGCATAATAAGATATCTATCGCTTGAGACTGAAACTCCTAAGTCACTTTAGGGCCGCGATATCCAAAACGTTAATCAAGTAGTTAACCTGTTGTCAAGAGTGTTAACCATAGGTTAACTCAAGAAATGATGATATCCACGGTGAGTTACGAGATAACAAGTGGTTATTTTTAACCACTCGATTTTCATGAGTTAACTGTCAAATCCACGAGTAAACTCTGAGAATGAATATTTTTTTCGTCTGTAGATGGTGCTACATATGTCATCAAGTTGACAGTTACATAGTTTGTCATTTAGGCTTGAGAATATTGTGTTATAATAATGTAATATATTGATCAAAACTGGATAATTATCTTCCTAATAATGTTGATACATCATCCGATGAACAATATTATTGATAATTTCAAAACACTCGTCAACATGAGCAACACGTTAAAATTTAAAATGGCGGCTCCAAACAACCAGTGAAGTGTCAAATAACTTCCCTAGTGTTGCCACTCGTACGACAAAAGCGCGTGAAAATTAAATTTCAACCGATTTTTACTAAGGTATTGCCATATGTGAATACTGTGCACATCACTACAGAAAGTTAACCTCTGGTTAAGTAACCATTGTATTTTATTTTTATGATATCACCAAACGCCGAACATGAACAAGTTAACTAATAACAGTTGATTACTTAACCAGAGGTTAACTTCCATTTGGATATCGCGGCCCTTATTGTATCACATTTTTAATAGTCAATGTTGCCGAGCGACGGTACTTGGTGAAAGTGCATTTATCAATATGCAATAAAACACCTATTTTAGGCTTTATTGATCGTAAACCGGCTTTGCTCTCATCTTCAGACTAGCGTAAAGTTTTTACGTTAGCCTGATGATGGAAGCGGAAGCTTTTGAAAGCTGGCTCGCAATCAATAAAGTCACTGTGGATGTCACTTGTGTTCCAAATAATAAATAAACTAAATAGCACCATTGCAGGTCAACTTTTAAGTAGTCTATAACAAAAAGTTCATCTATCTACTAACATGGAGTCGTCCTTTCTGTGCTGAAAATAAGAATTTCAGTGTGAATGGCATACCTTATCGCTGATTTAAAGATATTGAATGCCATTTTCCTTAACTTAATGCAAAACTTACAGAACAAAGTGGTAGATCTATTCTTTATCGGGGCCTTGAAAAATTCCAAAAAAAAGTGTTAACCCTCTAGCTTCCATGAGAACACATATTAATGTAAGTTTTTTCGTATAAGAAGACATGTAATAAGGTGCATATATTATATGTACACAAATAAACGGGCGTGTGTGTGAACTGTACTATAGGTAAAGTGTGTGTATGTATGTATAATATTATTTTAACGCTTGATAGTACAAGAACCAATTTCGTATCCCCATATCTCTGGCACATTCTTTATTCTGTCCTCTTTTTAAATTATTGCGTGTATCACTACTACTCCTACTACTACTAGCATCCTGTATAATCGAGAGCATACACACATCCTGTATATTCATATATCTACATTAGTGATGTAAAAATATTCGAATACGCAATTTAAACATCCGCATTTTTTGACATTCACAATTTAATTCGAACACTGCGTTTAAATTGAGTTTATTCGTAATTTTCTTGTATTTATTAAGTTTGAATCAAAATAATCGTTTGAAGTAGTATTATTAAAAGCATTGGTTTGCTTGTAAAAATCTGCAGTTTTTGCTATATCACTCACCCTCTGTACATTAATTATTGCCACATGAAGTATATGTACATGTATAAGTTTTCATATTTATAATTTTTAATAAATATTTAATAGAGCTAAGAAGAATTACGCTTTATCTTGAGCTACAATATTCAAAAATAATCCTGTAAACACAACATTAGTTTATTCGTTTGAGTAATTAGTTTATGTATTTTTTTAATAAAGTATTGCTAATAAACAAACAACAAATATATTGTTGATGTTCACATTTTATTGAAAGCCTATAATATTTTATTTACGCATTACGTTTATTGATTTTATTATTTGCATTTGTGATAATATTCAACTGACATCCGCATTCTCGAATATTTAAATATAAATATTCGTTGCATCACTACAGTAGATACATATTATTGTACACCCTGTATATGCCCTCCCACCTGACTGCCTGTATTATACATACATACTAATATCGTAACACCTTGTATATCAGCGAGTATTATTAAATTAAACTTTATAGAAGAAATGTTCACCTAGTAGACAATATATACCTAAGGACAACAATATTAAGGCATTTTTTCAACTTTTTTTAAATAAAAATGTCTTAATTTTCAGATTCTTTATACAAGTAGCCAGAATACTCATTTTCTAAAAGAAAACAGAATGTTGTGTATTATGTGCCAACGTTAATTAAATTAATTAAGTGAAGTCCTCATCGCGGAATCTATTTTTAAAATAAAGGAAATACAAAGGATAAATAAAATTTACAACGCGGTGATTTCTTACACGAACAAAGCGAAATTACGAAACTAAAAATTCAGAAAACATTCAGTACCTATAGGTGTGATCTCTCACTTCTGATACGGGACGGAGAGTATAACCTTTATGTTCATTTGATGAAAAAGAATACAAAATACCTTATAGGTGAAGTTTTTCGAACACCTGTCTTTGACAAAAGTAAACTTTTACCGTTGAGTGAGAGACACAGTAAGCATATTCGTAGGAATGGCTTAGCATCTTATTACATTATATTACTTGAATATTCCCCCCACATCCTTCTTTTCCAGACGGGAGGCGTGTTTATGAGATTGAAAGAGTGACAACAAAATCCGTGACGAACTAATGCAATACAATATTGGATCACACAAAACTCAATGTCGAGATTGTTATGTGATACAATGACAGATCTGCATTTTACAATAGTTACTTGCACTTTATATCTGAACCAGTTCGCAAAATGTTATGGCAATCGGAATACATTTTTATCGCAAAAATATGAAAACAAATATGACCCTATTATTTCCGTTAATTTCACCAAGTTGAGTTATTCATAAAACATACATTTTCAGCAATTCACCAGATCTGAGATTATTCCACAATTCCATGATTCAGATTTTTTCCTCTATGCCTTCAAACAAACTAAACAGTCATTAGCATTTAGAATGGATTTTTAACAATTTGGAATTTAGCATCCTGAATCTGCTATGTATGGTTTTAAGGCTCATCGATGTCACCCTACATGTTTATCATATGCACATATTATAGATTTATAAACAGGTACAGCTCTACCAAATATATGAGTATTCCTCTAGTCAATCTTATTTCTCTTTCCGTTTTTTTGATTTTCATCGTACAAATGCGTAAAAACGAAAATATTATAAAGATTGTAAAGTGCATAATATTTCATATCGAATTACTTGGTACTGAATGTGCATTATAGTATACGTGTGTGTGTAGGATTGTAGGTGTATGTAATTAATATATAAACATTAAAAAATGCACTTATTTGGGTATATGTCAGGTATTTGCTCATTGTCGCCGGACGTGGAATAATAATAATAGAACACCAACTTTCAATTTCAGTGACGTCATCAGGGAAGGCATAATAAACATGTAATTTATCCATTTCGTGCCAATAAAAGTTAAGATATTCCGGAATGGTGGCATACTTCATCTCTCAATTGTGAAATGTCTTAAACGTAATATTTTATGAATTCTTACTTTTTACATAAAAAGGGTTGTGGAGTGGAGACCTCGAGAAGATAAAAGGAGTAGAGGATACCCTCCGACACGTTGGTCAGACGACATAAGAAGAATTGCTGGTGACTGGTTGCAGAAAGCCCAGGACAGAGATTCCTGGAGACATATGGGGGGGGGCTTATGTTTAGCAGTGGACAGGAATAGCTGCATAAGTAAGTAAGTAAGAAGCTTACTATTGTGTCTCTGTAATTACGTGAACAAATATCGACTTAGTAAATTTTCGGCACAGCATCTTCAAATAATTGAAATTCCAGATAGAACATTATTCATCAAATCACATAAATACTGAGTACAATAACTTATCCACAATGGTTTGTAGTAAGTGTTATTATTTACTAACATTTAATTAATGATAATCATCAATTAAGTTACAAGTAATGTAATTAGTATAAAATAGATATTAATAATAATAGTACCCTGACTAGCTGGACACCGTTTATCAAAAAATTAACCAAGTTAATTGTTAATTAACAATATTAATCAATATAACGCCAGAAAGAGTAAGTTAATTGTTACTGTTAAAGGGACCTGTACCTACAGGCATCAAACCCTCGAAAAAAATGTAATTCCATGCCAACACGGCATACCTCACAACTGGGGAAGCCAGCGGATTAACTGCATGTAAAAAGCGATCATTCTCTTTGTGATAATAAAAAATAAGACAATCATAGTGTGTAAAATGTCTCAAAGATGAATGTGTTTTTCTTCGAACACCTGCCCGTTAGAGAATACTCGTAAACTTACGGACAAGAGTGATTAATCAAACGGAATAATAGAAATTAACAAAACAGTTAAAAAACAAGAGATTTACTTAAAAGTTAACGCAAGTTAATTAATTTGTTAAACGTTAGTATCCAGCGCTGATAGCTCCTGCGTAAGTAGGTAATACCAGAATATAATTAATACTCGTTAAAATAGTTTGTTACAGGTAGGTATAATAATTACTCGGCTAGCTGTCATTACACAACTTATATTATAATGATATCAGATATTTTTTATACCGCACTAGACATAACTTCATTAGGTACAGTTGACATTCTACGAAACACTAAAAAATATTATTAATAGGTCTATTACACGTTTTTCCCACTTTTTGTGTAATATTTATGTTAATTAAATAATTAAATTTGTGTAAATTGAATTAATTTTGGTTAGTTGGAAGACGTTCCCTCCAGGTTATTGGCTCAAAAATTTCTCATGATTTTTTTTATAAAAAAAGTATTCGTGAAATATCACGAGTAAGACATTTAACTCTACTTACTACATTATGACATATAATACAAGTGGGGTTGTCAACAGACTAGTGCATTAATTAAAATAAAACACTTATTTGTAGTATATCCACGGTGACTTTTTATTGGACGCGAGCCGGCTTTCAAGAGCTTCCATGTGCATGCAATGAACTTGCAAGCTGTCCTGTCTGTGACAACAAAAAATATTCAGCATGGGTGTCATACATCATCACTGAGTTTGAGGTGTAAAATTTTTTTTTTAACACCTGTCATTAACAGGACAATCGAAAGCTTACGGAAGAGTGGAAAACTTTACCGAGGACTGCACAGATAGTGGTTAATGAACGAATCAATTCAATCTCATTAAATTTTGCCAAAATGCAGCATCCATTAGCAGTAATTAAAAAAAATACTCTATACCAAATATTATACATAGATACATAGCTTGCATAGATAAATCTATTCCAAATTTACTTATTACATCCAAACTTTTTTTACATCTATCTGAAAACTCAATACTATAAAAATATAAAACATTCAAATTTATTAGAAACAGAAATCTAAATGTTAAAAATCTAATTTCAAGAGAAGCGTTTCCAACATATGAATATCATTTATTTAAAAAAGTAATACCAAGGTTCTAGAATCTAAATAATAAATATGTAGCACAATTAAAATTTGTTTTTTATTATTAAAAACACTTAAAGTAAATTATATTTCAAATTAATTCAGTTATAAATTAACAAAACTTTATTAACTGCATTGTAATAGCGACCAATTATGGATATTTTTCATCATTAGTGGATTCTTTAAAAGATTTAGCTATAGATTATCTTCGCATTTGCAAAACACATTAAATCAAAGCCTTGGCATACTTGAAATATAATTTCCTTGTGGGAAAATTTATTGTTCGACTTTCTTACATTAAAATTTAATGCGATATTTTAATTAAAAACTTGTTTCGATTATAATGGTCCCAATAAAGAAACCTTGCGGTATGCCAAAAAAATATTTCTCCACGTGTTTCGTGGTTGATGATTCGATGGTGCTTAAAATTTGAATGCGCGTTTTAATAAAGTGACTCTACTTTAATCATCAATTTATTAATGCGGATTGTAATTTATACATTTTTTAATATCACGTGGAATTTAATAAGTAGCATTGATATTCTATGTCACCAGAAGACGAAATTTGATGAATAATACAAAATTGCTCCAACACTATCAGTTCGTCATATTGACAACTTATTATAATTATACGTTGCGATATATCCTTTACCAAGAATAATTAATGCATATTAATATTCAATTGAGTAATGAGCCATATCGGCAGTTGCTGAAAGTAATAAACAACTTCAATATAATTAAACTTTTAAAATACGATTGAATACATATACATATTTTAATGTACTTACCGTTTAATTACGTAAATTGCCAATTAGATTTTTTATAATAATCTCAATGATATTTTAAAAATCAATAAAATGCGTTTAATGTCATTTAATAAGGATGTTAGCGAAAATTATTATCCAATTAAGAATGTCACAACTAAACCGGTATCCAAAGACACCCACATTTATTCTAATTTGTCATTTATTAACCGCTATGTATAAAAGCGATTTATTAATAGAACAATATTGACTGTAGTATTTCTTACTGAACCTGGCGGCATTGCTATTTTTTTAATATTTATGTACATGAACAACTTAACGATAACCAATGAAAACACTTATGGTAAAAGTAAACAGACACCAAGATATCCTCCCTTTGCCTTATATGTATATCTGCTAGTTAAAATTAATATAAAAATCGATAGAAAAAAACAAACACACTTTGTAAGAATTACAAAGAATGTACATTAATTTTATTTTCACTAAATGAGTAAAACTCTATTATTAAATTAGAAATTTATAAGTAAAAACACTTTGGAGTTTTAAATTTGTTTATGAATATGGGCCTGTAACCCGAAACATATGTATGTTACTGTTAAATAAACAAATTTAAAACTCCAAAGTGTTTTTACTTATAAATTTTTAACAAATGTACATAATATTCACCTTTTTTTAATAATGATAATGATTTTAACGGTGCTATCTAAATGCTATGTCTGTATGCTGGTTAACTCATTTTTAGGAAATAATAATCCTATAAATATAATGGTTGCTAGAAGCTATCCTTAAAGTATTATATTTTGCGCTATTGAAGAAAAGATGCAAGATTTTGCTGCAAACCATTTCACAGGATAGAGCGAAAGAAATCACTCATAAATTGGATGGAACACCAAAAAAATAAATATTATGATTAATTCTTCCATAATATTTATTTTTTAATTCGGTTAACCGGATAATTTTTAACCGAGAAGTTTCTGAAAGCTTTGACTCATTCTTAATTAAATTAAAATACGTTCGCGTTATTTTTTTATTAATTAAGATTTACTCTTCAGCAGAGGATTAAAATAATCTAATATATAAAAGGAAGTCGTGTGTGTTACAACACTTATAACTCAAGAATGGCTGTACCGATTTGAATGATCTCTGATTTGTTGGATTCTTCTCCGCCCGGAATAAACTATAGGCTATTAAAACATCTTACAAATTCACGGGAAGAAAGAATATGAAGAAAAATTTTTACGCCATACATTTTTAATTTCAAAAATAAAAACAATATGGAGAGTTATTGCGCTGTTAGCGCCCCCACGTCGCCTGTTGCATTGTGCTAAAATAATCCGTAGGTTCTGCTATATTAAGAACCAAATTACTATAACTAATATGAACGAAATGTGTACTAATATTTGTTTACTATAATTCGGTAGTTACATGGCAATAGGTTGTATCTCACTAAAACATAATTTTACAGGAGAGCAAAAACAAAGTTTGCAAAAGAGATATTTCAGGCAAATTTCGAGCATTATATATCAAAATCAAGGTAATTATTATTTCTACAAGATAGATGTAACATTCTCTTAATAATTTCTTCTACAAGATGTATGTAACATTCACTAAATAATTTCTTGCAGTTTAAAAATATTTGAGTTTTTTTTGCCATGTTGATGAAAACAATCTTTCTACATGTCAATAAGTTATGTCTTTTCTCTCTTTATTCTGACTATAAAGAGACATATCCTTTTGCCACATCAAATATTACACTATTTTGAGCATTTTATGGAACAAACTTGAAAACGCAAAAAATGCGAGATACAACCTATTGCCATGTAACTACCGAATTATTCGACTAATATTTATGTATCGATAGATCTTCTGTCACATAAATGTGGACGTGCACAGATTATATTTGAAATTGTATTTTATTTTTGCAGATGGAAAATTATTATTGAACCAAAAATTGTGCTATTAAAGATGAAAATAAGAATGTGTTCATGTAGGTAGTTCTGATGCAAGATTGTGTAGTGAAATTTGCAGACAGACAAGAAAAATTACGAAGAAAATTATTTACGCCATACATTTTTAATTTCAATAAAAAATGCAATATGGAGAATTATACAAAATCAACAATGAAGTTTTTTTTATAGATTGGCCTATTTATATGATAATTTTTCTATACATTCTCAAACTAGAATCGTTATCCATACAATTTAACATTTGTAGTTCTGATATTTCAATTTTTAAAAAATCATGGAAAGAATTTTTATAAATTTTAAATGAATAGGTAAAATCTACCTGAAATAAAATTAGTACCTACATAATTATATTACGTACTGCAGATAATTTATAAACAAATCTGAGTTAAGTATAATTGTTCAACATAAATTGTTCATGTCGGCCGGTGTGGCGCGGAGCTCTTTCCTTTGAGTCACGAGGTCCCGGGTTCGATTCCCGGACAGGGCAAAGTGAAGAATGACCTTTTTCAAATTGTCCTGGGTCTGGGTGTTACATATATATGTATATAGTGCATTGTATATGTGTGTATCGTCGCGTTAGTACCCATAATCAAGATTCATCTAAGTTTGGGACTAGCTCGATGTGTGTGAATAGTCTATGTAAAAAAAATGAATGTAACTTTCGCAGTTTAGCGGCCCCACCCGTTGTCGAGTACTTTTTTTCCATAGAAAAGGTAATATTTTTTAAACTTGAGGAAATTGTTGCCATATGTAGAATTATTTTAATTTGCCGGCAAAAAAAATCCACTTCGAAAATTAATATCCTAAAATTCCGTACATATTACTCGACAACGGGTGGGGCCGCTCAAGTTTCATAGTTGCGAATTTTTTTTCCTATAAAAGAATTTTCCAAAAATTTGGTGACCAAAAAATAATTCACCATATGGCAACAATTTCCTCAAGTTTCGAAAATATTACTTTTTCTATGGAAAAAAGTACTCGACAACGGGTGGGGCCGCTAAACTGCGAAAGTTCCAAATGAATTATATTTTTTTACACTATACCTTCGATGACACACTTTGACAATTACGGGAGTTTGTAAAGAGATTAATAACATTATTCATTCATAAAGTCAGTGGGAGAGGACTAGGAGAGCCGACCCCAAGTAAATGGGATAAAGGCGAGGGCGAAGAAGAAGAAAGTCAGTGGGAGAGGGCAGAAGATAGGGCAGGTGTCGAACATGTGTGTTGAAAGGCTTGGTTTGGAGTGGCCAGAGGTCCTGGAAGCAGCGGTGGACAATTATCTCTGGAGGGGATACTTAGGGGCAATGGGCCCCCGACCGAACTAGGACAAGGGGAAGAAGATGTATGTATGAAATCGTTCATTGATTCTTAGGCGGTACGAAGTTCGCCGGGCCAGCTAGTAATAATAATAATGCTGACTGTACAGTGGTGAGTGCCACCAATTAGAGAGCATTAAGTAAATAAATTAACTATTTGGACCAGTTGGACATGATCGTAAAATAAAATTTAATGTATCTTATCGGTTAAAATGTAATTTATATTACTAGTGTAAGCGGTACATTAACTGACCGGTTAATAAGGGCACATGTAAAGAGGTACACACATTAGTACATAGAAATAAAAACTATATAAGAACTAACCACAATCTCTTAAGTATAATCTATTTATTAATACCATCGTGGTATTTCCTACAACAGATATATCTAGTGGAATATCCAAACTAAGAAAGCTTGATTTCTCTAAGTACGTCCGACATACATACATACATAAATAAGTCAAAATTTTATTCACATTTATGAAAATCGTTACCATCCCAGAGTAAATACTTAATTATCAAGAGACGTGATATAAGACATAACACATTCATTGTTATTTATATCTAAACTTTTAATTACAAAATATTCACGATGCAATCAGTTTCTGCAATAATTCAATCGGTGTCGGGTGCCTTGCCTGAATAATAAAGAAATAAAGTTTCTCTAAGTGTCCAGTTACTGTACTGCTTACCTTACGACTGGTAGCTATTCAATAATAATAAGTATAATGACCACGGGGTTACCCGATTTAATATTCAACTAATTAATTAAAAAGCTTGACGCTTTTTTAATTCAGTAATGCAACCTTTGTACCTATAGGTACGTTAATACATAGTTTTAATTATTTCATTAAAGTTAAAATAATTATAAGTTAGAGCTTAGAATATAATATAATTTTGTTTTAATGACATCATGAAAGATCGTTAAGGGGTTCCAAAACAATGTTACGTAATAAAAATACTATTATAACTATTACCTCATGTGAGGTAGCCAGCACATTCACTGCATAACATGTAATAAAAGAACATGAATGTTATCTTTATGCTGTTAAAGAAAATGATGAAAGTCGGATAGAGAATGTTTCAGCGGTTTTTGAAATTGTAAAATATTAATTTTAAATTTCGATTTGTGAATATTTGTTTTTTACAGGACGTTTCATCATTTAAGGAATCCGTAACAGCATTAAAATGATTGCAATATAAAACGAAAAAATCAAAAGAAATACAATTTCTTTATAGTACTCGTTTTGGTAATTATTGGTACCTAAATTACGATACGCTTGTGTCTTGAAGGTAAAGTCATTCTGCACGGGGATTATAAAACATGGCTGCCTATTTGTAATTAAGATCTGTAATAAAAATACTTTTAAGTATGACTAATTAAACCTTTTTATGGAAACCCATGTAAGAAACTTAATGGTTAATTAAAAACTAACTGCAAAAGGCCATATCGGAATTGGAAACAACATTAATACTAAAATGTATCAACATAAAATATAATATGCTTTATAGAAGTTGTATATCGACAGTAAATACAAGTAAATAATAAATAAATACATAATGTTATCAGGTAACTAGAGTCATTATATAGCCATCTTTGATGATAATATTTTCTTAGAAAATATTCGATCATTAGTATCCAGTAAATGCAACACTATGTACACGTACTATAAAACATTATTACAAACATTAACACACCATCGTTTATTAATTTAGTATGTCTGTTTGCAAATAAATATTATGCAAGTATGCGTTGTATTGAAATTCTTGATTTAAATTATTAGATGATATACATTATATTGTCGAACGATGATACTTGGCGGAAATTCATGTAAAAAAAATTAAACTTATACACTTTTGTACAGCATATCCATGGGGCTAATTCATTGCGAGCTGGCGTGATAATTTGAGTAATTTAACACTAGATTATCATTGTAAACCTATTAAATTAAACAATGGCTTTAATAGATGTTTAAAATCATAGTGTCTATTTTATTTATTTATTTATTAAGCATCAACAGTACACTACAGACAACATATATACATAATAACAAACAATAAAGTCAAAGAAGGCATCAATACATTGCCCCATTTATAAGTGTACACATCATAACAATTTTAACTATTATAATTGGCTTCCCACTTGCACAGAATTGGTATAGTTGACAGTCCTTACTGTGAGTGCGGACTAAATGTTGAAAACCTCGATCACCTATATTATACTATTTTATTATGTTTTTATAACGACTTTGATTAGCCGTTATTAAGTCAAAGTAATAACGTTCATACTAGAACATCCAGTTTTATCCCCAAAAAATAAACTTCTAGTTCTGATATTCTAATGCATATAATTAATCTATTTACATCTATGTATTCAGAACTTGTCTGAATAATATTTTCATTATAACTAAGCAATTAAAAATTAATTATTTATTATCGTGCCTTTTTTAAAAAAATATATAAAAAAGTTTACATCCTAACCTAGACGTTTAAGCTTTATGGTATAACTTGGACATATAAATCACAAGCGAATTTAATTGAAAACGAGGTTGTTCCAGAAAGTTATTCTGTGCAATCGGGTAAAATAAAACTAGCAAATATAGGTGATGTAATAAATTAATTTTTTATAATATAAATAATAATAATTAAATAACATCATGTTTATAGGTAGGTACTGTAGATGATAATAATAATACGTTATTTATAGCATGCTTAAAGCAGAGTGATGTTATAATTACAAAGCATGTTATGTTGAAATAGAAATGCCAACTGTCCTAATGTAATGATATGTTTTCAATTGTACATTACATCCAACTGTATCATCACGATATATTATATACAGATTTTTGGATAAATAAATATAATTTGTGAAAGGTGTCGAGCCTCATTAGTAGATATTATTCTAATAATACAAAACTTTTAAAAGCTGTTTTTTATAATTCAAAATTTATATTAAATATGATTTATAATTTGATATGCAAAAAATATTCGTAAATTTAATAATTTTATCAAAAGTACTCCAGACCGACGCTACAAACCTTTGTTTTTTTTCCATCATCTTTTTTTTATAATAATACAGAGAAAGGGAATATTCTCATATCTCATTGCACTAGATCCACCATTCCTTTGTTATCAATGAATGTGTCTTTCAAAATGTTTTATGTAGGCATATATAATAAGTATCTAAACTAATAATTCGTAAGTGTCAGCTCCGTACTAGATGGAATGATAAATATTATTTCATTTGTCAATATGTGAAATAAATATTGATTGTAAATTGACAGTGACTTGAGAAGTTATTTTTGAATACCCCATTGTTAAAAAAAATAGCACAAGGGTGCGAAACTATACATATATTACATTTTTCATAAAAATAAATATATTTACCATAAACGTTGATGGCACATCTGTCTTAACTGCTCATCATTATTAAATATAAACATATCACGATTAATTATAGCTAACAGGTAAACTTATAATTAAATAAAACAAAAACTAGTAGCTCCCTCACATGCATTATTGAATAAAATACTCGTAAATAAAATATTTTCTTATTCAGAAACAAATATATAAAAGAATTCTATCTATTGTAGGTATTTTGTTTTGCAAAAGGATGCTCTGATGCAATCACATTCTAAAGAGACGTAAGACACGACTGTCAAATTATACTTGGTTTATGATGAACCCAATATCATCTTCGAACATTCTCTGAGCAAATTCAAACGCAAGAGCATTTTAGACAGGTATGTAAGTATACCTATTCTTGTTCTAATATAATACCATCCATACATCCATTCTATCACCATATCTCCAACAAGTGAGGTAGTCAGCGGACCAACCGCTTGTGATAAACATGCAAGTAGTCCTCTCCATGACAATAAAAATAAAGATATTCAGGATGGGTGGCGTACCTCATCACTAAAGTGAAGGTGTTTAATGTCTTTAAACGTGATATTTTATAAATACTTGCCTTTTATAGGACAATCAAAAAACAACAGAAAAGAGAGAAGACCTATTTGCAAACAGGGACTCCACGGAATTATAATTCAGATGAAAGCAAGAAAACTGGATGTCATCCAAAGTCTTAACGTCTTATGATACGAAAAAAGATGAAGAAATAACGGTGAGAAATTTTATTGATCGGCATTCGATTTGGGTTAGTTGGAAGAATTTACACTTCTGGGATAAATTCACCCTCTCTATATTGATTGAACGGTTGTGTTTGATTTAAATGTATTTTATGTAAATTTACTTGTAATCAATGTACGTACAGTACCTAAAGTAAAATTATATAAATAAAATTAAAACAAAATTCTTCCGGATTGAAGAAGTTCGTTTTGTCCCTGTGTTCACAAAAAAAAGGTAAAGAGCGAAAAATGATGAAGAATAAGTAATAGTATGAATTGAACAATAATGAATTTCCTTACATATGTTCTTCTTATTAAAATACAATTCTAATTAACATTGTTTGTCCATGGTGTGATGTGTGTAGTTATAATACTAGTATATGGGTACCCGTAATGTGCCCAGTGATGCGGACATATCTGACGGCCTTATCTGTTTCTAATTATTATTTCTGTTTCGCGAATGTTACAATATTATATATTACATTTTATTGTATGTTACAAGTTGTATATACATTGTAAGTAATTAGGATACAACGCAGGAACGTTGAAGTATTAGGGATGTACACGAGTTGATATTTGTTTTTTTTAACAGTCAACAAAAACGAAAATTTATGATTATTTTTATCGTTTCAAAGGCACTTTTGAGATATTTAATCTAATATTTATAACTCAATATAGTAAAAAGTGTTTATGTGTAGTTGCTCGAGAATGAAGTTAACATTTTATTCTCAATTATTTTTACCTCGATTGATCCATGGATTATCTCATCGAGAGCATTTTGTTAATATAACTTTGTGTTTTCTTTTTGAGTCGGAGCATAGTGTCGATAGTAAAATGTTGTAAAATAATTTAACAAACTTCACTAGCTTGTAAACTTTACAATATTTAAGTTGTACTTTAAAATCTGTAATAACTGTTTGTAGATATGTATGAGAAAATTTCAATTTACAAACAATTTTTTATTTATATTAAGTCTTGAAAATTATTATTAAATATCACCTCAGAATTTTGACAAAACAATCACAAAACCAAATAAAAAAAATAGGTTTATTCAGAAAAAAGCCAAATAGTAAATCGATGTTTATCATGAGATGTTTTCAATCCCTATTTGATTATATTAAAGACTCCCCGGACACAAAACACAATAACAAAATTAATTAATAATTAATCAGATACCCACCTTAGTAGCAGAAGTATTATTAGTAGCATGTAGGTGTACGTAAGCAGTGTCGGCTGGTGGAATGACTCTTGAGAGTGAGGTGAAATCACAAAAAAAATTACCTTCATAGAGAAGGGCCGCCCAAGAAGAAGTTGGAAACTCAAATGGCAAATCTGTGTGTCTTTTCTGTAAGATTTCGAGTGTCATATAAGAAGCAGGTATTCCTTAAAGATCACATTAAAGACATTTTACATCTTCAATTCAGTGGTGATGTTTGCCACTCATTGTGTATAGCTTAATTATTTAATAGCGTGGTGACTTTTATGTTCATTACATATAGCAAGTCCACTGGCTACCAGAATTTTGTGATATGCCGTGATGTTACAGATAAAGGAAGACAAAAAATATAGGTACTTTCTAAATGTCGTAAAGATGGTGCGCCGCATAAATGTCCCTAAGGAGTAACCGTAGCTGATCATAAATAAATTGGACATGGTTTATATTATTTCTTATTTCATTTTATTTTTAGAAACACAATTTGCATTTACAACAACGCTGTTAGCCGTTCATTTATTATTAATATTATTAAGGACAAAATAAATAAATGTAGTAACGCTATTATAAACCGTTCAAATAATTATAAGGCTGATATCATCTTACATAGAGCAAAATTGGATTAAATTTAATGAATATATTGAAATATGATTACTCCTGTTTATCTATCTATGCCATCACGGTATACCCTACAAGCGAGGTAGTCAGTAGACCTACTGTAAATAATAACAAATAGATCGTCCTTTATGTGCCATAAAAATAAGACATTCAAATTGGGTGGCATACTTCATCTTTTCTTATTATTAACCATGAACCCCACGGAGACGGATGATAAAACTGGGTTTGTAAAAACACCACAAATATATTTGAAAAAAATTCAATTAACATGGAAATGTTCTAAAGGCATTATTAACAGTGATCTTTTTCTCAACATGCCCAGAGCAAGCATACGAGATCCGAATTTAAATGAAGGCTTTTAAAATTTATAAAGTGTTAATTAATGTGACGACTACTGCAATCGGTATAAATTATTTTATTTATTATTTTATTTCAGTTAATAATCAAGATAATGATTTTAATTAGAATATAAAGGTTAATTACCTCAGTTGGAAAACATTGTACTGTAATTAAAATGTTGATCTTTATCAATATTGTAGTAGGTATTATTATAATATTATAACACAGGTGTCTGCCTACTAGATTTATACAAAATATGCACCTAATTAAATTTATTTTTGAAAACGGAAATATTTGCGTCAGATGTTGTCTCTCATTATTTTGTTTTGAGTGTCCTGTAAAAAGCACGTATCTATTTGGTAATAATCGCTTAGAGTTCATTATTGTGTTCTTCTCATTTTTAGATTTTCGAGTGTCTTTTAAAAAAAACGCATTTGTTAAACATTAGTTATTTGTAATAAGTTTAATGTCTTTGTTTTAAAATTTATCACAATATCCATCCTGAATGTCTTTCTTTAATAGTACGGAGAGGATGACTTCTATAATTCTTGCATTTCAAAACATTACTAGCTACGACTACCTAACATATGGGATATGTGTGTGCAAACAAATTATCAATCGACATGTTGATGGAGTAAATTCGTTCATACTAGTCGTTTTAAAGACTATTAATAGGTAACATCGACCGAGATCTGAAAGAGTTGAATGCTAGAGAGAGCTTGCAATCTACTGCCGAAGATCGAAAAGCTTGAAGATCTATTGTTATGAAAGCAATGCCCTACAAGAGCTGGTCATTGAAAATACGAAAGTGAATAGGTACATTATTATTCACGTTATGGTATAGATTGATAGATATCAATAATCTATACATGGCATATCCCACGTTCGTGGATCGTTCGTGGATCTGGAGAAAGCATATGATCGAGTGGACCGTGAAAGGTTGTGGCGCGTGTTGTCGGAGTATGGGGTGAGCAGCCGGTTGATCCGCGCAATATCTTCACTTTACGTGGGAAGCTCCGCTTGCGTGAGGGTAAATAACACTCTCTCGGAGTGGTTTGTCCTCACCAAAGGAGTGAAGCAAGGTTGTGTCATGTCTCCGTGGCTGTTCAACCTATTCTTCGACTACTGTATGCGACCTGTGAAAGAGATGGATGTTGGTGTCGAGCTGAATGGGTTTCGGGTGAATGCATTGATGTACGCAGACGATTTGGTGTTAATGGCTGAGAGTGAAAGGGACTTACAAGAGATTGTTACGTGTGTGTATGATAGTTGCAATTTGAATGGTTTGAAAATGAATGTTATGAAGACGAAAGTTCTTGTTTTTGAAAGAGAGAATGAAAAAACGATTTGCGAGATTAAAGTTGGTGACGAATGTTTGGAGCAAGTAAGTGAGTATGTATATTTGGGAAGTATGTTTACGAGGGATGGAAGATGCGATGGGGACATTGAAAGAAGGAAAGTGGCCGGTGCTAGAGTAAACGGTGCACTTCGACCCATTGTCAGCAATGACAATGTGTCGAACATGGCTAAAATGCTGGTGCACAATACCATTCTGGTACCGTCACTTACGTATGCAAGCGAGACATGGACGTGGTTGAAGAAGGACGAAAGTGGAATAAATGCAGTAGAGATGCGATCGTTGAGAAGAATGGTTGGTAAAACGCTGCGTGATAGAGTGAAGAATGAGGATATTAGAAGAATGAGCGGATGCAAGAAGAGTGTTGTGGACAGAATGCGCGTGAATAAACTACGGTGGTTTGGGCATGTTGAACGAATGAACGAGGTAAGAATGACAAAGAGGATATACTTATCTGAAAGAAAGGGTGTGAGGAAACGCGGGCGTCCGAGAACCACGTGGCTTGATCACGTGGATCAAATTCTCAAGGACGGCCGCGTGTTGAGTAAGAGGAACCGACGTGCGTGTATGAGGAACTGTATGAATGTGGAGGAAGCGAAGGAAGTGTGTAAAGATAGATCTGTTTGGCGTTCCGTTCTCTCTGCCTACCCCACTTGGGACATGGCGTGAGGGTATATAGTATATAATATATCCCACAAGTAGGGTAGCCGGAAGACCAACTCATCTCTGAATCGCCGAAATTTCGTGTCTCATATGTGATGTTTTACGAATACCTGCCTTTTACAGGATACTCCAAAATTTACAAAAGAGAGTGAGAGACCTATCTAAGCTTTGCTGGGAAGCTTTTTTAATAATCTTTAGGTACATGGCAAATACCACAAGGAGGTTAACCAGAAGATCAACTCATCGCTGAATAGAAAATACTGCGTGTCTCATAATTATGTGATATTTAACGAATACCTACTTGTCTTTTACAGGACACTCGAAAACTTACAGAAAAGAGTAGGAGATTTATCCATGCTTTGTTACAAACTATTTTAATAATTATAAGCATTTGACAACAGATAATGTTTGACTTACAGTATAGCATATTGCAATCAGGTAAGTATAATTAAATACCAATAAATTTAATGTCATTCATCTTATTGACATTATAATAAAGATTTAATAAATAATTAATACGAGCATTTATTATTATTATCATCATTATTATTTATTGCATTCATAGTTATTTCATTAAATGGCGTGACTCATTATCGTAGGTATAATATGACCTATTAGGAATGAGAGTATGAAATACCTTAGTAACTATTTAATTAAATATATTGTAATGTATCCAACACATGTAAACTATCACACCATATCGTTTTTTATTGATATATCTATCTCCACAATAATTACTAGTTGGGGTTAAAATCTACTACTACTTCTATATCTAAACGGCATTTCCTTCAAATGAGTTAGCCAGCGGACTAGCTGTAACTTATGAACATGCAGATTGTCCATAAAGAATAAGGTATTAAGGGTGAGTGCATGCCTCATCACTGAACTATGGATTAATTGTCTTATACGTGAGGTTTTACGAACACGTGATTTTTACTGGACACCGGAAAACTTACAGAAAAGAGTGGGAAACCTATCTTTTACGGGGGACCTCACGCAATAAATACATTATATATCAATATCTCAAGAAATTCCAGAACTAAAAAAAATACTGCAGAAGTTGAACCAAACGTATATCGAATATACGTGGAGCCAGCTGCTGAAAGCAAGCGCGAAACAAATTATCAAGAATGACCGCGTGTTGAGTAAGAGAAATCGACGTACATGTAGGTATGACGAAATGCATGAATGTGATGGAGGAAGTGAAAGAAGTATGTTAAAACAGATTTATATGACGTTCCGTTCTCTCTGCCTACCTCGCCTGGGATACGGTGTGAGGGTTTAGACAGATAGATATAGAGGCGTTAGCTGGTTACCCCACTTAAGTGTTGTTAGACATACATTATACATATTTGTTGTTCCACGGAGTTCATGAAGAAGCATATGACTACCACTCTTATATCTAAATTTCCGAATGTCTTGTAAATATCAGTTATTCGAAAGACATAAAACATCTTCAAATCAGCAATGAGGTATGCCACCCATCCCATAAGTAGTTTATTTGTTATGAAAATATCTATATCTGGGGTATCGGGACTAAAAATTTTTTTTAGTATTGCCCCAGAACAGATTTCGATCTAGTGGGGCATTATATTCCAATATGATTTTTACTGTTATTTAAGAATGTAAAATTTTGGAAATAAATAAATAAATAAATAAATTTCTAAATTTGTTATGTTATCTGCCTATTTAATTCTGAAACTTAATTAAATTTAATACATAATTAAAATTCCTATTTACAAAGTTCATAATTGACCCTTGGCGATAAAACGAGAATTATTCTTGAAAACATGCATAAGTATGTAAGTATATATTGTAGTGAGGAAATAATAATAATAATACCAACATTATTAACGAACACGAATGTGCTTATTTGCACAGAACTTTCCTAATAATTTCTTAAACAAATTCCAAACATGCACACTTCAGCTACTAATTCCGCCTTCATAATACAACGACAAATGTCTAAAATATTTCATAACTCTTCGTTTGCACCACCATAGATATTCTTACCAAATTGGGTAAGCAGCGTGTACCTACTCACATTTTTAGACGTATTTATTTTAGCAACGTCTGTGCAATGACATTTTTTTTTCACAAATTTACTTTTTCTGTGACTCTGCGGAACAGCGCCAACGGCAGAACTACTCTCGACGACTTCACGTCAAAGGATGATGTTTAGCATTAAGAATTCACTTAGCAAAGCTTGCTCCTTAGCTCAGATTTCTTTATTTACAACGACACAATGAAGGTTTTTTTATATTTTCGTTACAAGAAGCTGTATATTTTGAAGAAAATGTGGTAAAAACAAATGTGGAGATATTTATTATTATTTTACTGTACATTAATATTACGGTACGAAAGCTGTTTTAGATATTTCTTTTACTAGAAAATAAATAAGTCCATAATGATATAATGTGTAACTTATATGAAATATATATATATAAAATGGTATGACTATTTGTTTGTCGTTAGGTTTATACAATAATAATAACATAAGAAGTTTAAATGTTTGTAATTTGTAATTAAAAGTTAGTAGTAGCTACATATACTGGGAACTACTTTGCAATTAGATACACCAACAATATGGATTAACGTGTAGAGGATGTTCCTATTCCATATTAATATACGTATATCAATATGATTATGTTAATCTTAATAGATAGGTAGGTATTTATTATGATCTTGTGTGAACAAAGAAATACTATTAAAATGTACCTACTGATTTTTTGTTACATACCAACGTTATGTAAGGTTTTATAATTTGTAAAAAAACACTGTTCAAATTTTCGCAATATATTTTAATAATTCAAACGTTTCCGACCACATTTGTAGATATTTGAATTATTTGCTTCAGTACTCTTCAAAATGACTTGTGTTGTGAAAATGAGAACAAGCTGTTTTTTATATAAAAAAATATTTCAAATGAATTTCCACACCGTGAACACAAGAGCTCTTTGACGATTAAATTATAAAAGATTGGTTGGAAGAGATTGCTTGAACAAAAAGTCAGCCTTTTGGCAATGCATTTTTTTCTTCAATTTTTTTAAGTATTTGTATATAATTGTGGGAAATAAAACTTCATTATTAACTTTTTTATCTAAACAATAACATTCTTTGCACTCGATACTTAGTAGGTAATTTTGAAATATGTCATATCATAATACAAGTAAGTATAAAATGTTCAGACAAAAATTCATTAAAAATGTTTGAGGCTTTGTAATTATTTGTTTTTTTATAATTTATTGTAATAAATTTCGCATTTACCTATTCAGAAAAGTTATTGAAACTTATAGCGTTTTGTAGACATTGAAAATTCTAATTTATTAACAAGATCTGAAATTCAAATTTAACAGACACAGAACAATAGTAAACATTTTAAAAAAATATCAAAACTTAATGTAATACAATATCACCCTGTATAGTGTACGAAGTAGGAAGGAACATACACCATTTGTTTTTAATTAAGAAACTGTATGAACAATGTAAATGTAAAGATCACCCACCATCTACACTACACACACTAATTATATTACGGGCACAACACAACGTGTTTAATTATTATACAAGACAATAATACATATTATATACGTGACAACGAACATATTATTAGGTATATACTTATTTACATAATACAATAGTAAATGACACTTAAACTGTAGCAACTGTGTGACATGGGCATTAGAGACGATATTCCTGACCGGGGCATATTTTACCTAATTTACTTCCTTATTTTGAATAAATAAATGGATAGATGGATAACTTTTATTGAAATTTTTTACTAACTCAAATTAATATTTAATTAAAAAACAAATTAAACAAAAATAATAGGTACCTATATCTGCCAAAAAAAAAAATATTGTACCCACTTATTTATTTATTATCTGTTAATTGCCATCTATGATAAGTTTATCACACAAGCTGTTACATAAATACACACCTATCCATAGTAATTTCTTCTATTGACAACATCTAATTAGGAATATCTATTTTCTCAGGAAGAGTGTTATGTAATTTGTTAGTTGTGTTGTCGTGGTATCTGTCACCTTTGACTTTACCGTTACTATGTTTCAATGGGAGTGCCGCTGATAACGTGTTAATAATGATATTTTAATAACTATAGAAACTATATTATATGCAATTGCATATTTTAATCATCACTTAAAACATCACGAATAAAACAAGTATTATTTTTTTTCAAAGAAAATTTACTTATTTATTATATTCAGTTTAATAGTCTGCTGGTTACTCCACTTTAGGAATATGCCGTGATGGTACAAATATAAATAAATATTTATATTTTAAAGGATTTGCATATTTTAC
Source organism: Athripsodes cinereus (assembly GCA_947579605.1). Lineage (NCBI taxonomy): Eukaryota > Metazoa > Arthropoda > Insecta > Trichoptera > Leptoceridae > Athripsodes > Athripsodes cinereus. The sequence continues at coordinate 20,056,071 of OX388310.1, forward strand.
TGATAATTTTCTTATGAAGTATATTGCATTCATTTTGCGTCACAGTATATTGACACAAATAAGGAAGACTTTGTATTCATTTGCATAGTATCATAATACGTACAGGTGGCTCTTTCCGAGATATTTTTCAAAGATTGGGATTTTTTTTTCACAACAATTTATTTTATTTATTTATTCATTCATTCTTTACTGTACAATGATTAGAATATTACATACATACATCTTATTCCCCTTGTCCTAGTTGGGTCGGGGGCCCATTGCACCCAGGTACCTTCTCCAGAGATCCCTGTCCACTGCTGCTTCCAGGACCTCTGGCCACTCCAAGCCTTTCAACACATAAATTTGACACCTGCCCTTGCCAGCTTCTTCTAGGGCGGCCCACCGGTCTTCTGCCCTCTCCCACAGCCTCCAGATTAGAATATTAATTTATTCAATACAGAAGGCGAGTTAATCGCAAAGATGCGATCTCTTCCAACAAACCCAAATGTAACGAATATAGGTACATATTTCGGAACACCAAACATTTGCATCTTAACTGTAATTAACTTAATAGAATACGCCAAATTGAACTGAATAGCCATATAGGCACTAGACAGATATATTAAAGTTGGAATTTATTTGACAGTGTTAACTAACAACATCGAAAAATTTCGCAAAACTGCATGTGACTTATTCGATAATTCGGATATTTTATACTGAATATTCTGCATGCATACTTTGCATATATCGCCTTCTTACATTGCATATAATCTCGTATCTATTAAAAAGTAATCAAATCTATTCATTATTATTATAATAATATTGGAATAACGTATAAGATAAGGTAAATGTTCACCAAGCTATGTTTTTAATTATATTATAATATCTTTGTAATAATAATTACCCATTTACAGGTTTAAATAATAATTTTGCATGATGTTATCCTAATGCATGAACAGTATTATGATAAACTTGTTGTGTGAATAAATGTGCCAAGTTCATAATTTGTACATCTAGAGTATTTTATATTTAGCATATCGTCATTGCATTTTTTAAATGGCGCATGTGCTAACATTTTTATCCGAACACGCGCTTAAATTTGTTGTTTGAACATTTGATTGGCAAGTGATATTATTCTTAATATACTAAATTTTAATATTTTATACTAAAAATCACTTTAAAATAATGTTAAAATATTGAATTCACCCTTTGATAACTGCCTTTTTCGTGTAGGTATAATTATGTTATATAAATAATTTATGTTATTGCCATTAATGAAAAATCAGAATAAATAGTGTTAATAAATATTTGTTTAACAAACAAAAATGGATTAGCGCAGTTTTCTCAATTGGTATCTCGTCAGAGGTCACAATCATAGATTGTAATTATTTATCGAATAAACGTGTTTAATTTATGCAAATAATTAATCTTTGTAATACGTTTTATTATCCATAATTATTTAAATTAAATTTCCTTGTCATTTGAATATTTAATTGGCCCCAATGTCACATGAATAACCTTAAAAGCAAAACTGGCTAAACCTATCATAGATACCTACTTAGAACTTAGATATGGTAAAACCAACGAATTTCGTGTTTATTGTTATTAATTTTGTGTTGATTTAATATACTACGTAAATAAATTGTTTTATCTAATAAATTTTTTTTTGTGTATTTTTTTTAGGATATATCTGGGTTTTTTTTTATAAATCAAATACAGCCTTATACACCTTTCACAGTAAGCTAAAAGCTTGTGTCGTGAAAGGTGAGTTTTTTTATGCTAACTTTGCATTGAATTGAATAAACATTTAAATATTTGTAATCTTTTTACCAAAACACATTAAAAACAGTCAATACAGATATCTACGTAAGGCGAGTATATAAAAAAAGGAATGTTTATCCTAAATAACACAGTTTTATTAATTGGAAAGGACGGCTTGTACGTTTGTCACATATGAATGGTCAGCTGGTTACCCCCATGTGGGATTTGCTGTGATGAGAAAGTAGTAGTAGTAGTAGTAGTGGTAGAAGTAGCTTAAAGTTTTTAAAATGAAATCTCATTAACTTTCCACACCTGTGATTGGTCAAATCCGTTATTAAAATGATTAATAAATAAACCAGTCATACCAGGATTATTGATGTGTATGTGTATGATACAATTTTAATATCCAGCTTATGAGATTAATATCAATATTAAATTATAATAAACTGAACAAGTTTAATTATAAAATAATATTCAAGTGTCGTACATTTCAATGTAATTTTAATTGGCTATTTAATGGGGTGTTTTTGATAGACTTTCGTAATCAAAGTTAATAGAATTAAAAATATATTTACCACAATCCATTCATATGTAACTATATGTACCTATTTATGCACCTTTATCTAGACTTCTTTCTTAGAAAAGAAAAAGGAAAATTATAAAGACTTTAAAAAGTTTAATATGTCGAGCTTGACGGATAGTGTATATTGTCAGTTTTTGGCATCGATATATTGTCAATTCAAAATAATGAAAAAGCATTTTACAAGGCCCATTTTTTTTATTTTTACAATTTATAATTGTTTGAGGTTATATTTGTTGATTGAACAAAGAAATTACCTTACACAACTGAGACAAGACAGTGTCAAACTGGACATTTTCTATTCTGAGATTTGTGTTGTAGTTTTATGTGTTATATTTTCATAAATGTAATTTTTCATTATTGCCTTTTTATGAAATGATAAAGTACGTAAAATTCATTTACGAAACCTTTTCTTTACATTAATGCCATTCCATTTTTACCATATTCCCTGTACCACCCCGAGTTTCAAAATTATGATTAAATAAAAAATAAAATAGGTAAATAGTTACATACACTTTTAGAGTTGCCTTAAATACAATATGAAGCATGTGTGCTTATTATGTATATTCAATAACATGGATTAAAAATAACTACAATATCTACTTTTAGTCAGTTACCTAACTGATACATTATACCTACCAATATTATAATCATTTCATTTATTCTCGTCAAAACTGTACAAGTCGAGGTGAGTCAAGTGGAATAATTTAATTTAATCATTTATTTCATACAACAAATACATACATATACCGGATAGAAATTATTACCTATTAGAAATTATTCAACGATAAACGGGATAGTTATATTGAATTAGTTTTTAACTTTTAAAAGCCTCCAAATGTAATTATAAACTAAAATAACTTGACTTATTTTATATGACAGATTACAGACATTAAATACATGCATTTAGTTACACCGTTTTCCTCGAGGAGTAGGCTGAATGAATCTATACACTTGAGCATCTGTACATTGCCTCCGTCACATACAGTGCCTTGTACATGCTCTTTGGTTCAATGTACTCATAACGATTAATTTTTTTAGAATCAATATAAAATATTTGTAAGGGGGGTGTAGAAAAAGCTGAGCACCTGCAAGATAGAGCGACCAAATTAAGAAGGCCACACAGAGCTCACATCGCTTGAGATGGAGACAGATGGTCTATGGAATGAGGCATGATGGTCAAGATCATCAGAATTGAGGGACTGACGGAGATGATTATAATGATAAGATATAATATGTTAACATAGAACAACGCCGCTGCGTGCTGCGACTGGCGATAAATCCTCTCAGGACAAAATGGCGTCATTCTCTTCATTTTCATAGCAGATCTCATTGTAAAAAGATCTTTTAATACCTAATCTAAATATTTAACTCTCTGAATATCCTTTCTCTCCATAAATTATACACTTTCTTTGTCACTGTGTCCTCATTCGTTATCTCTTCGTGCCTGAAGCTCATTCAATTCACATCCATCTTGTTTATTGCAACAGCTTTCATTCCACATTCTTCTCGTATGTAACACTGTTTCGCACTCAACATAATATAGTAATCTCGTAATACATTTTAATTGCTTGTTATTTATTTATATTAGTACATTATCGATTTGGTAGATGTTTATGTGTTTGTGATACGCCAGTGGGATCAAGTCTTTGAGTTGAGAGAGCTTGTGTTGTGTTTTATTCTTTGTATTATGTCGTAATGTAATCTTATATGTAAATTAAATTATTAAATTAATCTTTGGATTGTAAAAAGCTTCTCAAGTTGTTGTAAATTCTATACTTTAAATATTATTAAAAATTACAGCATAATTATTTATAGCTTTAAAGCGATTTATTGTAAAGCAATCTGTGATATAAATTGGGACAGGTTAGTGTAAGAAAAAACGAGTGATGAAATATCTAAGAAGCCTACATCCAGCAATGGGGAGATGGCTGAGAAAGAAGAAAAAGTCCTTGGTATTTCTATGACCGATCATCGGCAATAAGCTTTAGGAATTAGTCTGCTAATGTAACTATTTAGATATAGACTATTAATGGAAAATAGATTGTTATTTAATTTAGGCTCATTTCATTTCAAATCACCAAGATGTTGAAATAGCTTTATTTCTCGGATATTTCAGGAGTCCAAAGACTCCTATTAAATAGGAGTCTTTGGACTCCTATTTAATAGGCATGCATATTAACTTACTCCTACTATTGTAACTATTTATATGTACTCCCTAGAAAACTCATTTAAAAGTTTTATTGAATGGGTTTTAATTAAACTATTAAATGGGTTGTCTCCAGAGTGATCGCCAATGTCGGAGGGACCTGATGCGGCACTGATGTAATGGGTTTTGGAGAGATTCCTGTTCGTTTCCTGGTCGAGTCCTAAATAACTGAACGGCCGGTGTGTCGTCAAGATAACGCTCTTGCATTTGAGTCACGAGGTTCCAGGTTCGATAATTGGGCATGGCATAATGATAAATGAATTAATTATAAATAAAACACTTTTTCATAGTATATCCACTGTGATTTTTAATTGGTCGCGAGCCGGCTTTCAAGAGCTCCCGCTCTCATCATCAGACTAGCATAAAGGCTAGTCTTGAAAGCCGGCTCGCGTGCAATAAAAAGTCACAGTGGATATACTTTAAAAAAGTGTTTTATTTATAATTAATTCAACATGAACTTCCATCAAGAAACGTCGGTTGAAAAATATCAACTTTATTATGATAAATGACCTTTTTCAAATTTTTTTGGGTCTGGAGGTTACATGTGTAAGTTTTTGCATGTGTAAGACGCATTATTATATACGTGTATATTAGTACCCATAGTAAAGCTTCATATTTTTTATTTACGAGTATACATATATGTATATAACAAATATATGTATATGTCATGATATCTTATGTTGTGTAATATTATTTAAAAGTAAAATAAAACCCAATAAAATAAAACGGACATGCGCAAATTATTATCGCATAACTTTGGCAATCACTGGATCCACTAAATTAATCCGTGCATTACATAAGCTTCTCAACATTAAGTGCTAATTATACTCGCATATTATAATCCTCTGCCACATGACACTTTAAATGTCAACTTTATTTTGATATACGATCTCTTGTGGCATTCAAACTCATTAACTTTATAATATTACGTTAAATTATATTGTGTTACAGTCAAATCATGAAAACGGACGTTGGTCATTTTCTAGGTTAAAAATTACTAAATTTATTAAGTTTGATATTTGTAATACGCCAATATGTAAAAAATTATTATAATTGACCAGGCCTGTGTAATCAAATGGTATAGGAAATACAACAATAACATTAATAAACAGAAAAGACAGATGTTTGAAAAATAAAGACATTTTACATCTTAAATTCAGCGATGAGGTTTACCACCCATTCTGATTGTCTTGTTTTTATCATAGCACGGAGAGGACAGCTTGAATGTTTATAATATACAGCTGGTCTGCTGGCTAACCTACTTTTAGATAATGCCGTGATGGTATAGTAGTAGATATAACAAATTTACACGGAGCGGGTCATCACCCTGAATTGAATTGAAAGAACCTCTACAAACTCGGATATCTCAGGAGTCGGGGACTCCTATTTATCCGAATTTGCACACTCACTTTCATTTCCTCACGGGCGACCCGAAGAACAGATCAACGTAAGTCGCCTCGTTGGAACAATAAACAAAAAGAAACAAAAAATAGTCCATATTGGGAAAAAATAAAATAAAGTGAGATCACACAATACATGTGACATTGTTAACTATAATAAATTCTTAAAAGAAAAAATAAAACCATTATTATACCCAAAAATTAAGTGCAATACAATACATATATACAGTTGGTACAGATAACAGAGATAAAGTGTCCAGAAACATTTCGGTTCTAAGACAGTGAGTCCAGGGGTCACCGAATAATGGGGTAGTGTGGAAAACTATTTCCCTCCGAATGGGGATATTCCAACCAAAGCTACTCTCCACCAAGGGAGACAGGACGCACAAAACAAAACGAATAACAAGAGTTCTCCACGCAACATTCGCCACGCCAAGCAAGCTCAATTCTCAGACTCCCCTGCATCACCCGAAAAACATCCTTCAAACAACATATTACATCGGCGATATTGTGCATGTTATTTTGGATATTACAAGCGAACTAGCTCAATTTTCGCCAAAGCACCCGCAGTCGAGTAAGTTATGAGGCATGGATGTTGAACCGTAATAAAAAAATTGCAGCAATTTGCAATATATCTGTTTTATTGTAATTTACTTTAACTTGTTTTAAAGAAACACTTAATTACAACAAGAATAATAATATCTTAACGGAATATAACATCTAGTGGACTTAAAATATTTAATTGACAATAAATTAATTGCAAATTCTATTTAAATATTATTATATACCTAAATAAATAGCACATTGTTTTATATTTATATTCATTCGATTTAATTATAATATGAATGTATTATTTAAAATTAAATATCTGTATTATTTTAAGTGAATATTTTTAATTATATAATCATCATCATCATCGCCCTCAACGCTCCTCTCGGGAGCACAGGGCAGAATCCAGCCTCCTCCATTCAGAGCGTCTCAGTGCCAATTGCGTCACCTCTTTCCACGGCATTCCCTGCGCTATGATTAAGTTTTAATTATTTAACCAAAGATTATTCTAATACTACATTTTAAATAATTTTTGCATTTTGAATGTTTTTTTCGTATTCTACAATGCACATCCGTTACTTGATTATTAATAATCAAGTAACGGATGTGCATTGTAGAATACGTAAAAAACATTCAAAATGTCTCGTAACTGTTACATAGTTAATCCTTCTAAAGTAACTGATAATTTTTGCATATTTTATTATCATTGTAAAAGTAAAATTCACACTACAGGTATACTCAACACATTTATATAGCTTAGTCGCATGTATAGAATGGTATTCTAATATAATGTTGTCATAGATGCGAATAATGATATTGTCTTCTTTTATAAATCTTTTTAATTACGGTGGATGGCGCTCGCAGTAGCTGCCTGAAGCCTTTCACGTCATAAAACTTAAATAGTAGGTATCGAAAAGTGATTACCTTACCTTACCTCAGCCTTCTTCTTGTGTCCAGTATTGAACAAAGGCCTCCCTCTTGGACTTCCATAAATTTCTGTTGGACGCAACTCTCCTCCAGTGCAGGCCCGCCACTCTTTTAATATCGTCGGACCATCTTGTTTGGGGCCTACCCACGCTTCTGCGTCCTGTTCTAGGCCTCCAGTCCAGCACTTTCTTCGTCCATCTATCATCAGACATACGCGCCACATGACCTGCCCAGTTCCACTTTAACTCCGCGATCCTTTGAGCCACATCTGTTACCTTGGTCCTTTCCCGTATCCAAACATTTGTTTTGCGATCTCTGAGCGAGATGTTTAGCATCCTTCTCTCCATTGCTCTCTGTGTCACTCGGAGTTTGTGTATTATCCTCTTTGTTAAAGCGGATGTCTCAAATCCAAAGGTGAGCACAGGAAGTATACACGCATCAAATGTTCTTTTCTTAAGGTGGATGGGAATATTTCGGGATTTTAGGACATGTGATAGCTTGCCGAATGCAGCCCATCCTAAAGCTCTTCGTCTTTCCAGTTCAGCTTCCATATTGTCCCTTCCCAATTTTACAGTGTGACCCAAATAGACGAAAAGTGATTAAAAATAACAAAATCCCTAAAACTTCTGAGTACCTACCTACATTTTTTTTTTTTTGAAAAAAGATATATCTGGGTTTTTGTTATAAACCCAAATACAACCTTATACACCTTTCACAGTAAGCTACTAAAAGCTTGTGTCGTGAAAGGGGAGTTTGCCGGCACCTGGTATCGAACCACGGACCCCATGTTCACGAGGCCGAGACTCTACCTCCAGGCTACCGACGAACTCGATAACTCGATAATTAAGTACTTATCGAACATAGATAAGTACTTAATACAGAAATCTGACTATATTTAATAGGTAGGTACTTACTCAATTACATAAAAGAATAAACCTTAATAAGTTGAACAATTAATAAAAATTGTGATTCAGAAATCTTTGCGCACCCTTGAAGTGATTTTCACAAAACGACATGAAATAAGTTGTTTATAATACAATATTATTATTATAAAATATTTGCACTAGGATACTACCTAGCACAATATGATTCATCTGAAGGAGTATGCACAATCTACTGCATCTATGCGAATTAGGTGTCAACAAGTAGGTACTTCAAAATACAAATACTTATCCAGTTTATCTATTGAGTAACATTTTAATACATAAAAATAACATAAATTGCAGTTATTGTTTTTGATTGAATAAGGATTTGAACTGAATAATCTCTCAATTAATAAATCATGTACCTACTTGTAATATTGCTGTATTCTCGTAAGTTGAATGAATATTTATTACTATTACTTACATACAACAAATAACCAGCTATTAAACCCTATTGTTGTCTTTATTTTAATAAATGTATATTTAACATAGTTTTGTTTTACAATATGGTCACATTGTACTATTGATCTATGTAGGGTCTTGATCAATAAAAGATGCGAAATTTATTGCCTGGAGGCTATCTCTTCCAGCAAATGTTTATAATTATAAGTGTGACATTGTTTTACAATAACAGAGAATTAGAAATTAATTACAATCAAGGTAGGTTTATGAATGACACAAAAATTAAAATTAACGTTCAAGAAAACTTATTTATTAAAATATTAATTACCTACATCCTTGATAATCTTATTGCACATACAAAATATCTCAAGTATTATTGTGACAATACGAAGCTACATGGTAAATTGTGTATTTTATTTTTGAACATAATGTTCGTACAATGCAATGTTACTGACCTATGAATGTAAGACAGACGTGTTGACGCCTACATTTTGTTGCATTATTGCTGATCCAACACAACCGTAGATCCTTGATCCATTCACAGGGCACCTTTTAGTATATAGTGGCCTCTCCCAAAGCTCTCTTTCCACCGCCAATTGGAAGGTTCAGGCCGACCGTACATAAGCTTTTAATCCTTTTTTTTTTCTTTATTTATAAAGAGAAGAAAAGAGACAAGGAATGTTCATTCATTCAAAAATGGGGGCAAAACCATTTGACAAAGCCAATAAAAAAGATCTGTATATCTCTCACTTTTAACCTATATAATAATGAAAGCGATCCGTAAAGGTGGATATTCGCTAAAAACATTTTTAATATCACAAATTCTGAAAATCCATCAAGGGGGCATTTATACCTACATCTTTTATATATCCTTATGTATTTTAATGGCACGGAAAGAAAAAAAATTGGATAACGTGTTTCGTGCACGGAATAATTTTTATTTATTTATTTCAAATATCCACGGCGTGAGCCTTTTACATGTTCAAGAATAGGTACACAATACACAAATCAAATTTCTCATTCACAACACAGTTAGAAAACAAGAATTGGCAAAGAACAAAACACAAAAGGGAATCATTTCATAACAAAAATAATTTAAGTGAAATCATAAAATATTGGAGTGTCAGTATAGAATGTCAATGAAATGTTTAGTACTTAATATATCAAGAATTAAAATTGCAACAAATGTAGGAGATGTCAAGTAGATAGAAGAAGAAAAAGGAAATTATACAAAATAATTTAAATATCATAAGAATTAATGTCATAAATAGTTATAAAGTCTATAATAATTTAAAATGTCAATAAATAAAACAGAAAAATGTTAATTATAATTTAAATTATCAATGATGTGACTTCACCAGATCAAGGCATAATCAAAAAATAGTTCACAGATACAATATAGATAAAAAAGTAAAACAAAACAAAATTACCTATTAGCTATATTTGCAATCACAAGTGTTCGTTCTTTTTCGTGATATTTACAAGGGCGCGATAAAGACTAGGACTGTTTCTGTTTATCCATTAACGCAATGTCATGCGCGTGAAAATGATTTATTGTTATCAATAATATGAACTTTAACGCATGTAATCGTTGAAATTCGTAATGTTTTATGCGCCCGCGCAGATATTCTTGGAACATTATTCAAATGGTTATAGATACATATACCAAGTAAAACAATGCAGTTAAAAAATATGCACCTACCTACGAACTACGAAATATTAGGACATATAAAACCTAACAATAATAATTCATTATACCACATTACATTTATACTACAGATGACCAGCATATAATAAACACGCAAGTTGTCCATTCCGTGTCAACAAAAAATTAAGACCTTCAGGATGGGTGGCAAACCTCATCGATGAATTTAAGATGTAAAATGTCTGAAATTATACTTTTGAACAACTGCCCTTTACAAGATACTGGAAAACTTACAGAAAAGAGTGGAAGACCCATTCTGAGCCTATTGGTATCGAATTATTTAAAGAGTATGAAAAAATGAAAAACACATTAGAAAATATTATACAGACAACATTTTTCACATTACACTGATTGTGTAACAACGACATTGTGGGATGTGACGATTCAACTAGCTAAATCACTTCGAATGAAAACGGATCGTTTTCACCTTTTTATTTCTAAAGGAGCGTCAGAGGGCGAAAGCAGAAGTAATGCAAAATGAATAAGGAATACGAAATGCCTATGGCTTTAATAATTTTCAGTTTAGCAATGCAGTGACGGCACACACATTCTTTATGTAGGTACGAATTACCTAGTATAGCCACACGTAGTTTCGATGTGGATTGTATATTATTTGTATGATATAATGTACTGGTTGCTTGATTGAATAGGGCCTAACGAACCGCCTGATTTCTCTTCTCTATTTCCCTCCCTCTCTACTCCCTGTCCTCCCTCTCCCTGCCTACATCATAATATGCGGGTCATGCTCGCGGACCAATCAAGGAACATTATTATACACAACAATCATAATATAGGGTAAACTGCATAATAATAAACCAGCTCTTAAATTAAAAAAAAAAATGAGAGTGTGGCTTTGAAATGATTTTGTCAAAATATTTTGATTGAAATAGTTGTATTTTTTAAATAACTGTGGCGCATATTGTTGGACATAACACGACCTCTGAAACCTCATCTTTGTTGTTTTTTGTTATTGTCGGTTTGTGGCCTTTGTTATGAAATGAAAAAAAAAATACAAAACGCGTGCATTCATAAAATTTCACCTATTGAAATTAAAATTAATCCAGCAATGATACATACGTCCTATCTTTATTTTTGGCATGGAGATAACGGTCTGAACACTAATTTTATGCAGTAAGTATAACAGAGTTCAATCTTTCAGTATCATGTAGCCTTTACTAAAATATTTACCCTATCAAGGATGGCGCTGCCATCACCTATATCCAATGGTACCACCAATTTAAATTAAATGTTGTCACTTGATTATGTTTTTATTTCAAATTTCACATTTTTGTAATTTGGAACACTCTGTCATCACGTCTATTTATTTGATTGCACAATATTGATTTTCTAACGAGTGTCATTGTTTTTATCAGTTTTAGGTAAGTATTTACTCAATAATATTAATTTAATTTGCTATTCGTTATACCAAGCACTAATAGAAAAACACAATATATACTAAAATTTATTTTTTCTCCTTGAACCTACGTGTTAGGTAGGTAACAAAGCATCGTTAAACGTAAAAAAAACACATCTAAAGGATGTTGTAGATGAAAATTGATTTAAAAGTTCAAGACTGTATCATATTCAAAAAAAGATTTTGTACAGCTGACGGGACTATTTCTAAAAAACCATTGATCAAATTGGTAAAAAAGGGCAAATTTCTTTGTATATTTTTGGATGATAAGAGATGGAAGCTGCTCTAAAAATACATTAAGATTTATTTAGAACAAAAATCAAACAACTTAAAAGTCACATCCTTGTTTTTCTTACATGCACTTTGTTATAATATGTAATGTGAATAAATATAGCATAACAGCAAATACTATAAAGTAAATAAGTAGTTGACGTTACTTAGGTACATTATTATTATTATTTCTATCCCAGGACCTTGTCTCCGCTGTTATCGTTGTCTCGTTAAAACGCTAACTGGTCTCGTTATTATTATTATTGTATCAGAAAAGATGTTTTATAATAATAATAATGTGTTGTTGTTGTCTGCCAAATGAGCATCATTAGTGAAATGGCGGATATTGTGTTAATGAGAGAGATAGAGATAGCATAGTAGAGTTGGGAGTGAGTAGGTGTGTCACCACTGCTGTGTTGTTGCTTAGTTGGTTGGTAGCAGCATTTTATATTGTTGTTCCGTTCTTAGTAACTTTATTGCTACTTATTTTGATAGGGTTGTTATAAATAGCAGTGATTTTAACAGATTGAAAAGTGATTACATGAAGCAAGTTCACTGGCTTACATGTTAGAGAGATCTATTTTTCTGTCATAGTACCTATTTATATGACTTGTGGTCGCAATTTTGGCATGAGCATAATTTGAATTTAGATGATTTAAGGGTTGGTTGCGTTGGTTTTTTGTTTTTTTTTTATATAAACTACTGGGTATAGGACGGAAGTCGGCAGAAAGAGTGACTGCACTATACAGCGAAGAGTGTAGTCTTTCGCTTTGAAAGGATTTATACGAGAGAAGCATAAGAGAGATAGGTGGAATTAGTGAACATTGACATGGTTTATATGATAACAATATTTAGATGATATACGTTGCCAATAATGAATTATTAGAACCCATGAAATGTGTCGAAATATACACGTGATGAAATATACACATAAATTTAAAAGATCATACTATTTATTTGATTAACAAATTATTTATGCTTCTATAAAAAATTTCACTGTTTCATGCTTATGATCATTGATTAAAGATAAAATGTCCAATATCTATCGGTTTACTTTTTAATCGAACTATTTTCATCAACCACGTGTATTTTTCACACATTCTTTTTTAATCACAATTCCTACATATCTGTTACAAATTTCACTGCTCCTCGCAGCTCTGTAGCGATAAGGTGGTCCCTTTCTTTCTTCTACAACATCTTCTTTGCTTGTTATCATCATTATATCAGCCACAAAACTGTTTAACATCTTTTAATGAGATGAAAAGTTTGAATTCAATGTATAACTCGCATGTACTTTAATAATACATAGAATAATGAAAAGAAAGCATCGAAAAAATGTTAAATAAATCATCAGCATCGTGCCTGTTTTATCTCAGTTTTCTAAGCGAAAGATTTTAAATTTGAATATTGCTTTTGTGTTACTTATTACAATACTACAATAAAACCCAGAAAGAAATTTTATAGGTGCAAGGCAGATTATATTTGAATTTTTATAGCACTGTCGCATGCGGTTACAGATTTCTTTTTCTAAAACAAAACATCGAATTTTGACAAATCATAGAATTTATTACCAGAATTTTAATATTACTATCTTTACATAGACCACTGAGATTGTCGTTATAAATGGTGGCAATAATGTTTTATGATAAATATCGTAATCAAAAGATTCGCATGAAGTAAAAATACTCAAAAAAAATTTAATGGAAGGCGAGTCCTTTCGCAATTGAAATAAAAGCTATAGTTTATTCAAGCCATTTTAATAGATTCGTTATTCTTTGATTTATATCATTAAACTTACTTTAAAAGATTTAAAGAACACCAAACGAGTAGACTCGTAAATTTTATACAGTTATATTTTAATGAACATATTATTATTATTCAGTATTATTCTACAAGGAAAAACTGTTCCTAAAATATTTTTTATCTTATACAAAAAAATATTTTAAAAACATCATTTTTAATATCGTGAAATTATATTTTCACCTTTTACAACAGAAGAAATACAAAACAATTTTTAGTGACGTGTCGATATTTTTTTTTTAATTTCTATCCTTCATTTACCTCAGACGAGGTAGTCAGTGAATGTTTATATATTTTCCTTTTTTTAGAAAAAAGTTGGGAAGAGTACCAAAGAAAAAAACGATCATAAAAATATGGAAGAGTTCTACAGCTAACAGTGGTGACAATATACGTTTGTCATTTTTGGTTGATCATCAAATGTGAAAAGTGTATATTGTTGTGTATCTCCAGTTCGGGATGCTGGATGAAAGCGTTTTCGTACTATAACTACTACTACACCACATCCCACAAGTGGGGTAGCCAGCAGACCAACAGAACAGCGCTTCCGTCCTAAGAATTATTTGGTCGAAGATCCTTTACATACTTACATAATGTATTTTTTTATGATACTTGGATGTTTGCAACAAAAGATATCTATACCATTAAGACTAATAAAGAAAATTTCAAAGCTTTTGGTTTGTCGCCCAGTAGTTTTATTAGACAAAGCAAATGGAAGGAATATTGGTTTAAATCTTGTCTGAATTACCAAATAAGGTGCCTTTGTTAATTTTTAGCCTTGTATGATAGATTAATGGGCTAAATTTACATTTGTTGATGTTTTTCGTGAATTAAAATTTATTAGCTGAATTAAATTTTATTTGAATCATGAAGTATATACGAGTAAATCGTGTACATTATATATAAGTATTCATTTGTAGTAGTAGCTTAGCTGTCAATGTAGTGGTGTTGGTGTAGTACCTCCCCTGTCAATTAGAATTTAAACGTTGGTTATTGTAAAAAAGAAATTTGGAAACTGCTCTAATGAGGTTTGAAAGTCTTCGTAATGATGTAAGGAAGTGAATAGAAGGGAGAGGATAAAAAATTAAAGTTTAAATAACGATTGTTACTTGATGATCTTTTTTACTAAATATCGATATTTAAAAGTGACAAAACTTTTTACGTCACTAATGAACCTTATTTAATTCTGTTTCACGCGGTATATCCTATAAGTGGGGTAACCAGCGGACTGACCACAATAAAGATGCAGATTGTCCTTTCTGAGAAAATAAAAACACATTTAAGACGAGTGGTATGCTTTGTTAATTGTCTTGAACGTGATGTTTTTGGAAAACTAGTATTTTACGAGGCACTCTAAACTTACTGATATAAGTCGGTAACATTTTTTAACGGGGACCCCACAGGCTATATTACCACAGAAAAACAACAATAAAACATTTCATAAAAATATGTTTCTAAAGAGGTAGAGAAATAAAATATTTTCCAAATTTGATGTTCTCATTTTCCTGATTTGGTTTCATGTGATTTAATGCAGGCAAATTGTTCCGGTTCAGCCCCTGTGATTTTGTCATCGAATTTATGAATGAACCAAAATGAAAATCAGGAGCAGTACAAGTTTATGTGGTGGGGGTGTGGGGAAGGGTTGGTGAAGGAACAACCCTAAGGGGAAGACCGGGTGAGAAAATTTAACGGGATAGAGTTCGGAGAGAACGGGTAACAGGGATGACACAAAAATATCGACATCACATCTACATTGTTTTTAATTGTTATTACTATGTTTTGTAATAAATTAATAATTAAAAAATGACGAAAGGGTTTACAAAAGTAGGTACCTATATATTATGTTCGTATGCATGGAAGTTAGTGAATCCGATGACTATCATACATGTGTTTTTAAAGTCAGATCACCAAAATTATAATTGAGATTAATCCTACTTGTAGTTTTTTTAAATATCTATAAAAAAATTATTGTGCTTTATTCTTGTTCAAATCAATTCAAGTCGTTATAAAATACATGAAAAAAAATCTCAAAGATTTTCAGATTCTAGTTCTAGAAGGAAATTAATTTCCATATCAAAATTAGATCCTATTTTAAAGAATACTAATAATAATAATATGGACAATTTGTGTAGTAGTATGTAGCGCCATTTAATGATCGTGGATAAATTATGAATTTTAATTTTGAATGCTTGTATTTTATATATTTTTCGAAATAATAATAATTTAAAATATAGGTTATGGCAACCTTAGTTTAGAGGCCTCGTTAACGATGCCCGCCCCTTGTCGTCTAATGACCGCCATCTATCGCCTCGTTACTGAACTAAACTAACGACATACAGTACAGACACACATACACACATTGAATATTATTATTACTGTTATTATTAAATAATACCTATATAACATACTACCTGGTATCTAGCAATCAATGTGATTTTTATATAGAGTTAGTGGAGTAACATAACGTTATTTATTATGTGCACCGGAATTATTTATTTCATTTTAATTGATTAAAAAAAATTGAGGCGTACCTATATTGTGCAGTTAAATGTGCAAAAATGATCAATCAGTTATTTAAATTTTAGTGATTTTATGTATAAATATATATTTTTTGCACATAATATATATTTAAAGAAGAAACTTTCAGATCATCGCACGTGTGAGGTTTTTAGCACTTATTATTTCAAAGCCTAAAAAAATCGATGAAGCCCAGCTTTTGGACTTGGATGGAAACCACGCCACTTATATATACAAATTTCGTCCAGCCAACCAAACCCAAGATGATGTAAAAAGAAAGTTGCTCTGCAACAATGAAGTCGCCCGTTCGCAAAGATTGATAGAAAAAATATAAGAGAAATGTGTAGAGTTGGTGAACGTTCCCATGGTATAAAGAGCTTAAGCCAGTATAAGCCGATTCGTAAGCTTCGGATAACCTAATACTCTGTCTTTCTATTTCTCCCAGAGAAGGATAAAATGACCTTTGTAACTCGTTTTAAACAGTATGTAGTTACTTTGTTTTAGTAGGATTTATTTATATTTTCTTGTTTTTATTTTACTATTAGGATATGTTAGCTTTTCATAATTTATGTATAACATTATATAAGTTATAATAAAAAGTTTCAATGTATAAAATACTTAATAAGTAACGTTAAAATTGAACCAATCTTCGGAATTTGAAACTGGTTTAAATAAAATCCAGGAAAGTTTATCATAATAATGTAACATGTGTTTTAATACGAGGAAATTATTTCTAGAACGCGGATATTAATCAAAAGTATTCATTATTATTAATTAATTAAATATAATAAACTTCAAACGCAGTAATTAGTGAAACGAAGCTTAGGTACACTACATTATATTATAATGTATCTACATTGGGGAGAATTCCATGTTAATTATCATTATATGCCATAACGGAAAAACGACGGGTGCTATTTTGTATACACTCAAAGGGATGTCAAATACAATTTCTTGACAAAGAAAAGGAAATATCGATGTATACATTTTTTCAATTGTTTTCTATAATTTTCGGGTTCGTCGGTAGCCTGGAGGTAGAGCCTCGGCCTCGTGAACAAGGGTTCCGAGGTTCGATCCCAGGTGCCGGCAAACTCCCCTTTCACGACACAAGCTTTTAGCTTACTGTGAAAGGTGTATAAGGTTGTATTTGGGTTTATAACAAAACCCAGATATATCTTTAAAAAAAAATCTGAGAAAATAAACTCCTTCTAAGTAGTTGCTCAATTTGATCTAATTCTCGGCACATTAAATAATTTTTCATAACAATATTAACAAAGATCAATTGATTATCATTGTATAAGAAATAACATTAAAAAACGAATCTAATACTATAGTAATCTTGCAAAATCTTTTACTTCCATCCATCCAACTCATGTAGAAATTTCCCACAAACACAGGTAATAAACATTAAAGTGATCCTCACCGTGCCAATATAAGCTGATACATTCAGCATGAATATGGTACCTCATTACTAAACTGAAGCTTCAAATGTCCTGATAGTGTAAATCCACAAAGCTAAGAAAATAAATTACCTAAAATAAAGTTTTTGATGTATTAAGAACTATCGTTAATTATTAACGTTAATTTATAACTAACGATAATTAAGAACTATCAAATACTTAATTTTATGTTGTTTTGTTAATAATTTATTTAACTTTTTTTCAAGACTCAAGACATTCCCGGTAAATTTGGAATCTTTGCTGGTCCACATATTCGATATACCTAAAGTTTGTTAACAAATTCTTAATTTTTTGATTCTGTAAAAATAAGATCAATTATAAATATTTATTTAAATATTGTTTGTACATCCCCAAGCTTGTAATCTTGATAGAATTAATAAAAGTCTTCATTAGTGGAGAAAAATGCGTCAATTAGAGATATATTTTATAATTGGTTGAGCGTTTCACGTGGATACTAAAGAAATACTATAACTAAGCAAATATACATACAGACAGACATACGTAATATATAATAATAATGCCAATCATTTTTATCATTATATTCTTATTATTTAAAAAAAAAACATTATGAAAATAATGAAAGATAATTTTAATGATTCCTCTATTATAATGTAAAATGTATTACTATTATTATAAAAATAACCACTAGACTGACGGGTGGATTTATTATAAAGAAAAACTTATTACCGAGTAAAATATACTAGTTTCATACAAGTGATTTTAAATACATACTATCCTATCTCGACATATCGCACAGGTGGGCAAACAGCAACAACAAACATGCAAGCTGTCCTCTCTGTGCCAAGACGGGCGGCAAATCGTCGTTGAAATGATGTAAAACGTATTAATTTTTTAGAACACCCGCCTTTTAAAGGACACTCGAAAACTTACGGAAAAAAGTGGGAGACCAATTCTTTGCCAGGTGCTTCACATATTTTTTTACTAAAATCAGAAAATATTCCAAAACAATATTGTATAAATTAAAAAATATATAAAAAAAAGTATAAACCCATCCTGAATGTCTTGATTTTATACTGGCACGAAGAGGACAGTTTGTATGTTTCTTACATGCAGCTGATCTGCTGGCTACCCCACTTGTGGGATGTGCCGTGATGGTATAGTAGTAGTAGTATAAATTAAAAAAAATGCATGTCATAGATTTAATTATAATTTGTCACAAAATGTTATTTTATGTTTCTCCTACCATTTTTTCTGCACATTATTCTTAAACCAAACGTGCCAATTTATGTATAATGAGCAGATAATCGTACAAATGGACAAACAAACTAAAATAACTAATAGATCATGATTTATGCTTAAACATGTTTCCCAATGTCGCTGTAAATGATATGATGACAATATAAATAATAATATGATCGGTTGTTAAAATGTCAATTAAGAATTTAAAAATGACATGTGTTCCACTGTGTTTGTTCAATTAACGTTCAAAATCGTTAGAACACAGACTATATTTAAAAATAGAATAATAATTGCTTAATAATGCGAATCATATACGAATGACAAGGTAACATTTTATGTTTTATTTATTTTTCATGTCCTTTATAATTTTTTACCTCATTTTTTTCATAAAAATATTTTTTAAAAATTAATTAATTTTCGATATCCGATGATATTCCTGTAATTTGCATTTGCATAGGGATACATTTATGGAAAAGACTTATGTTCTTCAATAATCACAAAAAAAGACTGATATCTAATAACGATGATTATTATAAAAATATCAAATACCTATCCAATTATTGAATCCTATGAGAACTAGAATATATTTTAAATTATATAATAAAATAAGTAATATTTTTTTAATTATGTTAAGTGTTACTATTGAGGTGACTGGGTTGACGATATTGTCTAGATGACGGGAAAACAGTGGTATCGTGTCCAGTATGCAAAAGTTTGAAAGAGGCCTATATCCAGCAGTGGAAATAAGAGGGCTAGCAGTAAGTAAATATCGCGTATAACTAACGCACTGGATTTTTTTGTCGATATTCCTCAAATTTAAAAAAAAATCTGGAACCTGTTGGTAGAATGGGGACGGGATATATAATATTTTTTATAGTACAAGAAAAAAATAATAGAAATTCTCACTTTTTAACAAGGAAACGAAAAAAGGGAGAAGAGATACTTATATAGATATAGAACAATATAATATATGCTCTTGTTAAGTTCCTTGAAATCATTATTTTTGTTGAAGTAACAATAGAAAATATTTATCTTAATAAATAATAATGTTCATATGTTTGTTAGTAGGTTTATCAAATGCTTAATGATATTCTGAGCACTTCCAAGTATGGTAGTGTGGTGAAAATTTTACATACACATGAAAAATAATTTTTATTCCAGATTTTTTTTAAACTTTATATGTACCTACCTGATTACGTGCAATGAGACAAAATAATAATTATAGGCAATTAGGTTTATTTATTTTTTTATATCATCACGACAACTCCTACAATCGGAGTAACCAGTGAACGATTTATACGTAATAAACATACAAGCTCTCCTCTTTACGCAAATGTTTATTTATTTGATCACTGGGTATCGAACAGTGAGCTTACCAATGAATTCACTTCACACAGTAAACATAAGATACCTAATTATCTATGTAAGTCTCATACTATTAATAAGACTTTTGGGAAATTTTGTATACCACATCAGCTATGAACTGAAAAAGTTCAATGCAATTTTTTGGTAAAATAAAATATTCCCTTCAATGACGGGTTTACTAACATACCTTGTACAAATACTAATTCGTAAAGTATTTGTTTGTATGTACGTGCGCTTCCACTAGCGTACCTACTCCTTAGTCAATTTGGAGACGTGCAATTATACATAAAATAATCTCTTACTATACTAATGATATAACACTAGTAGTATGTAGTAAAGTAATACATAATTGGACAGAGGGAGTGAGATATTATATATGTATGGGTGATGGTTGTATTGTATGTATGTGGAGTTGGTGATTGTGTATAGTATAGAAAGGAAGGTGTGGCGCTTTTATTACAACCATAATAGAATATAAGATTTGTTATTCATTATTATAATTATTTATCAGATTATTTATTTGTATTATGTATGACGATCGATGTGGCTAAGAGATCGTTCAAAGTTCTTGTCGTTGAGTCCTTAGGTTCTGGGTCGGATTACCGTTCAAACAAAATGAGAAACGTCCTTTTTCAAACTGTTCTGGTTCTGGGTGTAACATAATTATACATGTATGTGTTTGTTACATTATGTTTATGTGCTGTGTAAGTACCCATTATACAAGATTTATTTATATTATTAATGTGGAACCAGCTCGATCTGGGTAAATTGTCCATTTACCTACATATTATGTTATGATTATTTTTATTTTTTTTTAAATCGTTTGGCACTGAATCTAAACTAAAGCATATATAAATTTGTTCATGTTGTCTGTAATGTATCAACTATTGATTTCAAATACACATCCCCTATTGATCCTTGGAAAGTAGGTAAGTGATAAAGTATCCAAAATCCTTTTTTGCATTCATTGAGTGCTTTTTAAGATTAAATGAAAAAAAACTGATCTTGCTTAATTAAATACAACATGTTTATTTAAAAAAACTGAATTTTTTGCAGCTCCTTTAATTTGAAGTACAAATGAAAGTATTACCAAGATATGTTATTCTTATATTTAGCAACAAAACCTGCCATGTGTTTAGGATAAAAAACTGGCCTGAGAAGGTGTTTTTATATTCCATATTGAAGCTTTTTTCCATAACATAAAAACATAAATGAACTGAAAACAATAAAAAACAAAACACTCGTGGCAATAATCCCAATCCTTTACTAAAACGAACATCACTAATAGAGTAGTGTGTCATTATTGCAAAACAGATATGTTCAACGTCAAAAAATCAAAACACGGAATTCTAGGCACTATTTGTACGGAATAACACAATATGAATGTTTAATATCGTGTAAATAGTATTTTGGATGTTGTATGAAGCAAGGCTTATAATACGGATGCTGTATGTATGAATGTAAGTAGTATGCGCGTTCCTTAATGAGAACGTTTCAAACAAACAAATTGAACGAATTGTACGAGAGGTAGGTACCTAAAGGGGGACATGGGCAAATGTGGGCTGAGGTGAAATACTATACAGAGGTGGAATTAGGATAAGGCTTTAAAGGAAGAATCGATTTATGTTACTTGAGTTCAAAATGTAAGAATAAAAACTCTGTCGATGTTAATTAAAAAATGATATTGATCAAAGTTAACATTAAAAAAATATTTAATTAAAGGTTGGTGCGTTAACGTTGTGAAAATTAATTTTCATCTACCTTAGTAAATAAGTTTGTTCCATGCTTAAGTTTTAAGTAACTCTTGCCCTGAAGAAGTCGCAAGGCGAAAGCGTTCGCTAATAATTAAGATTTGTTTTTAATCATCGTTTATTGATGAAATACTTAATTTTACGTGAAAATTAAGTGTTTTTTAATATAACATTTAAAAAAAAGTTATTTTAAATTTTATTTTATTAGCATTATTGCTAGTATAGAATGCGCAATCGCATCATGTTATAACAAATGAGAGACACTTTCATTTTATCTGATACAATGGTGGAACTCGGGTAAAGATATTTGTAATTGATATTTAATATAAATCTAACTCAAAACGAACAGATATCAAAACGTTTCTGGCAATTCAGTTCTGATTTCGACTCTGTGAGAAGGGGGTCGGCAAATGTCTGTATGGGGAACCTTTTGACACGCCGCCATTCCTAATTGGGACGGGGGTCATTAGGTCTTAGAAAAATACTCACTTGAAACTCGAAAACGAAGAAGACTTACCGCTTCATTGCTCTGTCCCCTCACCCTCAAACCTTCACTATCTTTCCCTCTCTCCTGTACCATCTTCCTATAACTATCTACATACTGATCCTCAAGGTCTTGGAACAATCTAACAGTAATTGTATAGTGATGACATCACAATAATATCGATGATCTATAAACGATAAAAGTTTAATAATAATGATCTATTGATCTGTCTGATGAAGTGACCGGCATAATGATAGTGGAATATCTGTGATTCAATTATTACTGGGAAAATAGCTAATTGCAAAGTTTTTGGGTTCATCAGATATGATTTATATAACATATAAAATATGATTTAATGTTATGAATAATCTATCTATCTAGACCATCACAGTAGCTCCCGTAACTGCAGGGTTACTCTTGACAAAACTTAACACGATCACCGCGCTACCGCTAACGCGTGATCGGTTTGCGTGTATTTTTGGCCAATAGTCACTTCGTGCGTCGTATGATCAAGATCAAGACTAGATTAAGATCGTGTTTAGTTTTGTCAAGAGTAGCCCTGCTGGTATACTAAGTGGACTAATTACATGTTATAGGGTACTGTCATCCTCTTTGATATAAATAAAAATAAAGCATTCAGGATGAATGACACAATTATTTATGTGAATCAACTCTAGTCTAATAGTAGAGGTTACGAAAAATCACAAAAAAATATCGGTAAGTTATGTATTGTTTTTACTGTTTGTACGTTCAAGAAATTGATTTCACAGTCAGTCCCTTCTACAAAATAATCGAAAAATATAATTTTTAAAATCAATAACATGTTGAGAATTTCTGTTGCAGAGTTGACAGGAGACGTGTCTTCCACTAATTGGACCGTATTCACCGAATATAGACCGAGTACTTAGATACCCGGGCTCCGAATCAATGCAATTTATATAAATATTATATTATATAAATATTATATTATACCTACATACATGAACCTACTATAGAGGAAAAAAGATTGGATACTTACATTTCGATATCGAAATCTTTTGCGCCAAAGTAATACTCGTATAACATTAACTGCCGGTTCCATAAATATAAAAGTCTCTTTAAGAAAAAGTCAGAGATATCAAATTTTATTAGTTACTATGTCCCGTGGAGCACCCGGTAAAGAATTGGTCTCCCACTCTTCTGCGTAAGTTTTCGAGTGTCCTGTAAAAGG
The DNA here is from genome assembly GCA_947579605.1 of Athripsodes cinereus. Lineage (NCBI taxonomy): Eukaryota > Metazoa > Arthropoda > Insecta > Trichoptera > Leptoceridae > Athripsodes > Athripsodes cinereus. The sequence continues at coordinate 20,079,974 of OX388310.1, forward strand.
CAGGTGTTCGAAAAAATAAAGACATTTTACATCTTAAATTCAGCGATGAGGCTTGCCACCCATCCTGAATGTCTCGATTTTATATTGGCACGAAGGGGACAGTTTGCATGTTTCTTACGTGCAGCTGATCTGCTGGCTACCCCACTTGTGGGATATGCCGTGATGGTATAGTATAAGTTACTACAATTTTTGCCCAATGATAGTTGGTCAAAAAGAGCGCTGTTCTTCCGTCCGCAAGAGTTCCGTCGGCCCAGGCATCCCTCTTTCACAATACACCGTTCCTATGACAACGACATCGAAGCGCAGGGAATGTCGTGAGAAAAGGTAACGCGATTGGCGCAGAGATGCTCTGAATGGAGGAGGCTGGTTTCTGCCCTGTACTCCCGATAGGAGCGTTGAGGGCGATGGATGGATGACTTATAGTTTAAAGAAACTTTTTTCTTTTTTATGTAACCGCCTGTTCACAATGCAAATTTGTTAGCCAATTGAATGGATGGAGTTGTTTGTGATATCATGACATAGGCACACGTACCAAGTGTGGTTTAATACAAATCAGATTACTAACAAAGTAAAATGATGTAACGCTAGTTCACATTTGACTATCTTCTTAGAAGTTGAGATTCATTTCTATCAAAACGAATTTTTAGTCTACTGATTAAGTTACCTTTTCCAGTGATATTTCCAACTTTTCTGTTGTGATTATCGTAGAGAAGCAATACATTCAGAGGGAGATAGAGAGGAAATGATTATTATAGGTTGAGTAAATTTGCGTAAATTTGAATTTTAAAAGTGCATCGCCTTTTAATCTCTCGTTATACAGTGTTTAGATATTTTTTTTACCATTCACATTGCTAACGAATCGTGCTGTAATTACCGGTAGGTACCTACACTTAAGTAAATCCTTGCATATATATTTTTATCCGTGCACAAATATTTAGATATGTTTGTTAACATATCCTCTCAATCAGAAGAGGAATAAGAAATGTCTCTATGGGAAATCATATCTTTTGAAAATATTTAGATGTTATCTTGTGACAAAATATTGTATTCGAACACGACATTTTCTATGAAAATGGGTCAAACATAGATATATAAAAAATGTGGAATGATAAAAATATGTGTATTTTATCACAAATTTACAACAAAAGAGGTACCGAATTAACAAATGCATGTACATAAAAACATTGAAAACATACAATAAGCGTCTTTTATGCTAAAACAAAATTATTGGCATACCTCATCTCAATCATTCATTCATATCGGCAAAGGATTACCCTTAAGTGTATCATAAACATGCAAATCATCCCCTCTGTGGCAAAAAAGTAAAGACAAACTCACGGGTGTCAAACTGCTTTGTCGGCCGGTGTGTCGTGGAGGAAACGTTCTTGCTTTTGAGTAACGAGGTCTCGGGTTCGATTCCCGGCCAGAGCAAAGTGAAGAAAGATCTTTTTTCAAATTGTCCTGGGTCTAGGTGTTACGTTTTAAGTGCATTGTATAATATAATATGTGCAGCGTCGCGTTAGTACCCATAATACAAGATTCACATCGAGTTTGGGACAAGCTCGATCTGTGTGAACTGTCTATGCATGTTATGTTATTTTATGTAATGAAATAAGGTCTTTCAGGGTGGGTGGCATACCTCATGGTTGAATTGAAGATGTAAAATGTCTTTCATGGGATATTTTACAAATACCTACCTTTTATAAGATACTCGAAAACTGACACCATCACTGAAGAACATTTAAATTTGTGTTCTACTCTTGAAGATCATGACAGATAATTCTTGTTACAAATTTAGAGCTATGTATTTATACCTACATATATTTTTATTCGTTAAAAATGGAATAACAATTAGCTATAAATTAAAAAACATATTTTACAACACATAAATCTTGTTTACGTTTTAATTTTTTAGTACTTCTTCCGCCATATTAATATCAAATTATAATTTAAATTGTCTAATTAACTTTTGAACAAAAATTAAACTAAAAAAAATATTTTTTAAGTATATCACAATGGCTATAAATTAGTAATAATATAATACATATGTAATACGAGTATAATAATACAATTTGCAAGTTTTTGAAAAGTATGAAGTCCTTAATAAAACTACAGTTCGCAGTTAAATTCGTAAACCATGTTTTCAAACCCTACAAACCAGCATAACAAAACATACGCCTTTCAATTTTTTACAATAATCATAAATAATTATGAACCATTAACATTGTGGTCCGTGAAGTCCTCGGCAAACAATTACTATCCCTGTCTTTACTTTAAATTTTTGAAAACCGTATGAATGTGGAGGAAGCGAAGGAAGTGTGTAAAGATAGATCAGTTTAGCGTTCCGTTCTCTCTGCCTACCCCACTTGGGACACGGCGTGAGGGTATAGTATAGTAGTATAACCTACATTTTTTTTGGCCATAGGAGAACGACTTTAATTATGGTTACATGCAGTTAATACACTGGCCATCCCACTTGTGGGAAATCTCGTGGTGGTATAGATAGAAAGACTCTTATATCAGAATATTCGTCATAACTTTTTGGTCTTCATTACATGCACAATTCTAGAGTGGATGGCATTTGAACATAGAATAGAATAATACGTATAATAGGTACTTTACTTATGCAAGAGTAAGCATCTACCAAATGATGCCTAAATTCACAAATAGACACTTAAATGCTCGATGATGTTTAAAGTACAATAATGTACATATTTATTATTATTATTATTATTGCTTCATTATAATAATTCGCACAACAACGTGCATGCTATAAATCATTCCATCAGTGGCGTTACAACTAATATGACATAAGTATATAATATATGTATTGTGCCCTGTGTCGCTGTTTAGGCAGTAGAATTCCATAGCGAAATAAATAAAACAAATGTTTTATTTAGTGCCCTATGTATGTATTAATATGAGATGACAGTAGAAGAATTTTAATGATTCCACATTCCAACATTGGTGCCATTTAAAAAAAAATATCTAGGCATGTAAGGGTATAAATAAAGTAAAATAAATTCAAATTTCATTCAAAAATGGTGTTCCACCCGGATTGGATTAGGTTCCCCACTTTTTTCTGTAAGTTTTTTTTTATATACTCTGTAATAAGTAAATAAAAGCCACGTAGGAGTCATTTATCATCTCAATTTCAGTGACAAGATACCCAACCCAAAATTTCTTTTTATGTGCTTTTTAAAACGATTTGTACATCATATTTACTTACATTTATTTAGTCCACTGCCCTACTCAAATTGTGAAATACTGCGATATTGTAGATTGGTAAATATCGTTACCTTTGACTATCTATACCAGGCGTCGGCAACCTATGGCACGCGTGCCAGGCTTGGCACGCGATGGGGTTCTGAATGGCACTCTACAAAGTAATCAGGGAAATCGCGAAAATAGAATTTAATGTTATTTTTTTAATAAATATGTTTAAAAGATAAATTTGGTATATAATTCTTCTCCTCTAGAACCCCATTATATAATTTAGAATTAACGCGGCACCCTGAATCATATTGGTAGAGTGGCTTGGCACACCACAGCTAAAAGGTTGCCGACCCCTGATCTATACTATCATCAATAGTGAGGTAACCAGTAAACTGACCGCACATAATGAACATATTCTTTTACATTACTTACTTACTTACTTCCGATGGCCGAACAGCCCTTGTAGGACCTTTGCCTCCGAAACAATATATCTCCAAGCCTTTCTATCCTGAGCAATGGACTGCCAGTCGTCTTTAGCATTGAGCTCCTCTAGATCTCAGTGAATGTTATCTAACAATCTTTGTCTTGGTCTGCCTAACGGTCTACCCGGTATACCCTGCAGAATACTTTTAGTCGCCCTTTCTTCTCCGGATTCTTTTACATTGAAAAAATAAAATTGAAATACGCATATTCAACCGCCAAGCCAGAGGTATATGCATACTAACTGCTGAGCAACACAATGTACTGTATAAATATTCTTACGATCCAAACACAAAGTTACGTACCTACATCTTTTTACATAAAGGTCTTAATAGTAATAACGATATGTAGTATAACTGAATTCATTATATTTAATTAATCCGTAATGTTTTTTGCTAATTAGAGACGAGAATTTAGTTGATGGGTCATTACAATTATTTTATTTCAATTATAGCATATTAAAATATCATTGTATGATTATAAATAATTTATATTTGGTTTTAAATTCGTTTATGTAGTGGTGGGATATATTTATAGTTTAAGAGCTACACAGCAAGCATTCAATTAAGATGACATAAATATAAATAAATAGAGAATCTGATAAACCCTCAAAGCAAGAAAACACTGCTCGTTATTAAGAATGTTAAAAAAATTCAAGAATAAAATATTTAAGCTTGGATCTTACTGGCGTAGGATCGTTCTCTATGGCGAGAGCTTGTTTCTGCACTGTGCTACCGATAAGAGCGATGAAGGGGAAAAACGAAATTAATTATATAGTTTATCTTCTAATACATTTATTATAATTAAATTGCAGAATTCTGCTACTTAAAAATACATAAGTCTAAAAAAGCTCTTTATCCGAATACACTACTGCTCCGTCGGACTTCGACAATTTATTGAATACTCGTATGATTAATTTCAAAAATTTGGAATTGTTTTATGTTCTCTGTGTTAGCACATAAACAGTTTGTTAAAATATTAAATATAAATTATGATTATATCTCTAAAAGTTTGTTATAATATTTTTTTAAATTATGATTATCACAGAAGAATGCTTCGCATACCATGGACAGATTTGGTCAGCAACTCGGAGGTTTTTAGAAGATCCAATTGCAATTGACAGCTGCTGAAGGACGTTAAGGTCCGTAAGATTTCATATCTGGGTCACGTTCTGCGGGGATTGCCAACGTTGGGGGGACCAGATTCGGTCCGAGAAGAAGAAGAATGATTATATCTCTCAATTCAATAGTAATTTATTTTCGAACGTCGCCGGATACTAACGTTATTTTACGAGTATTTTACAGAAGTGTTATTTTAGCTGCTAGATATGTACCTAGGTACTATTTATATTATAATTATGGGACAAGTTATTATAATTTATTTAATTAATTAATTAATTAATGGTAATAGCAATAAAATATTCATTATTTAATTTCACGATGACTACCGAAAAAATGTGAATTTAAGTACATAGTAATATTTAATTTCTCGTATTAATAAATTGTCTGTTTGTACCGTCGGCTAGTAAGCGAGCAGACAATTCAAAAGTTCTTGCTACACACTGATTGTGTTCGAGTGTACATACGAGGTCAATCTAAATACGCAAATAGTTTTGCAAGCGATTTAAAGGCAGAAATTTTGTCACTATAAGGGTTGATGACAGACCAAGCAAAGCAATTTAGTATATACCTACCTTGCATCTCTAATAACTAAGATTTTTATGACCAATAAAGTAGACTATTGACTCGTGGTGAGGACTTCCAAAATGAATACCACGCCATTATAAAACAAAATTACGCCTATTTAGCTTCTCAAATGATCGAAATAAATGTTTATTTCGATGATGTTTAACTGATAACTGAACGTTTACTCTTACGTTATAAATAATATTATCATTTATATATACTATTGATATAAAATTATTGAAACAAAATGGAATAAAAATAATATGATAAAACATTTATCAACTTAATTATGCGTTGTTGCAGTTAACAAGAATATATTATTTTTGGGAATTACATTTGTCTAATATTTGCGAATTTTACTTCGCGCAAAAAGTTGATAGTTAATTATTTCACACCGATGGCATATAACATGGGTCATTTTAATCATGTATAAAAATGTAACAAGCTTTCAGCGCTGTCATTAAGTATGTTTTAGCACATAAATAAATGTGATTACGGTTATTTATATGGATTCTTTAGATAAAAAAGTGAACCCGTAGATAGCATTCACCATTGTTGGCGAAATGAAAAGTGAAAATGATAATAAAAGCAAATCGAATATTCCCGTATAACCATCCTCCGCCCCATCCTTTCTCTTCCCTCTCTCCGCTTACTTACTCTCTACCAAAGCCATGTGTTGACAGGTGGTAGTTAGTTGATTACATTTCACAAAACCACGTGGCTTTCATCCCCTACCCTCCTCCAGAATCGCACCCCGTGCTCGGGAATTCCCCCGCCACCCCGACTCACTCGCTCGCTGATGATGATTCTGATAATAATAATACTAATACTAAAGGGGGTGATTTCGTTCCTTCTGTAAAGCAATTTGAAAAGTAAAATTAAGGGATGTTTTGTATCGAAATTATATCACGTTTGAGAAAAGTAGTAGCTTTATTCAAACGCAAAATATTCTAAAATAACTATCAACTTAATCAGTAATGAAACGCGTTATTGGGGTAGATGAAAATTTTGTATTTAGGTACATCGTTATATTAATTGTTATGTTATGCGTGTGTGTTATGTTATGATTAAATGAAGTAAGGAAAATAACCTTAGTATCATCATCATCATCATCATCGCCCTCAACGCTCCTCTCGGGAGCACAGGGCAGAAACCAGCCTCCTCCATTCAGAGCGTCTCTGTGCCAATTGCGTCACCTCTTCCCACGACATTCCTTGCGCTCTGATATCGTTATCATAGGAACGGTGTATACCTCTCTTTCACAACCTTAGTAACTGAAGTAAAAAAAAATGAGCGCTGAGACAAAGTAAGGTGAAAACTGGCTCAGTCTACCTTGGTACGGGCTCATGCCCAGTTAGGTAGATTTTTTGTGACTTTTATCTTTTAAATACTGTTTTATAAATGAAATAAGTAAATTAGTTAAAGTAACATAGTTTCTTACAAATTCCTTTCCGGGCCGTTATTGCCAACGTCGGGGGGACCTGATACGGCATGAGAAGAAGTTTCTTATAGCTGGTGAACTTAAAAAAATGAAGTACCTAATGATTTATAAGCAATCCGTTACAAACAAATCTAGGATAATTGTAATTTACCCGCCAACTGCATTTAATTGACATGTAAGTTTTCCTCTCTGTGCCAATAAAAGTTAAGACAATTAGGATGGGTGGCATGCCTCACCGCTGATTTAAAGATGCTAATAGTCTTATTATATGTGAGGATTTACGAGCACTTGCCTTCAAGACTTCAGAAGTTGCTTCTTAAATATAAAAATATAAAAAAATGTTGGAAGATAATCGTAATAAAAATAAACAGTTGATAAATTACGCGTATTAGAATATATATTTTTATATATAAATCAAATCAACGAAAAGTAAAAATTCTTCAATAAGGTCTAATGATGTAAAATTAGACCTAAGTAATATAAATACTCGTACATAGATATACAGGCCCGTATCCCTTGAACTACCGACAGTTCCATCGTCTTGATCACACCCAGACATGGTATGAGGAAGCAGCCACCCCTAGATCTCAGTCTCCTTGCCTACCCTCTCCATCTTTACCCCTGTGATTGGGGTCGTTCATTTTAAGCTTATAATTGAACCTCACTAATGACGTGAGGGAGGATTGTAAAACTTTGCTTTTGATAGTTGTTTTATATCTACCGGCATCGTTACAATTATTAATTTATTTGCCATTTCGCTCATCATCCACTATTTTTGTAGGGTTGCTTGAAGAAAATTACTCTATTTATCTATACTATGAAAGTAATATCTACAAGTAAAGGAAACAGTGAATTACAGCGTGTAACAATGTAGGTACAATAATTGTACACAAAGTCGTCTTGTTTGTACCGTAAAGATATAAATTTAGGATGGGTAGCATATTCCACTGAACGAAGATGTTTAATATTGTTTAACGAATACCTACTTTTACAGGTTACTTAAAAACTCACAGAAAAGAGCAGAAGAGTAGTTTTATCCCGGGAACAATATGATAGATGCCAATGTGAAATTACCATGTAAATCATTAAAATTGTTTCAGAAACTGAAATTTGTTTACAAATAATTTCTTTTTCTTCCTTCGCTCTTTAACGTTCCATCAGAAATGATTTTGTGTCAATTAAACCATCCTTCCCACGAAATTCCTAACGTTTTAATACCATCATCGTGTAAAGGTTGGTTGTTAGAAATTGCCTGCAGGCAATAAACCCGCCGTTTGAACCATAAAAAAAATGTACAATTAGATTATTTTACTTTATTTTTTTATAGGTTATATATTGTAAAAAAGGATCATTAAGGCCGTTGGGAAGTTTGTTGACGAAAAAAAACAACAATTTTTTGCCAAATTACGTCTTATTTTCATTCAAATTGAATATTATTATATAATGATTTCAACAAACACAAACACAGCCTCTGAAACCTGAAACCCATCACTCCTAACCCCCCCCCCCTTTTCCCCCCTTTTCCTTTCCCTTTATGCATATATGTTTGTTTTTTTTTTTCAGTCTCCCTTTTTATATATATGTGTGTATGTTTTTTATTTTCATCATATGTTTGTTTATTTTTTAAGTTAATACTTTTGGGTTAGTTGGAAGAGATCGCGCCTTTGCGATAAACTCGCCCTCTGTATATTGATTGTATTTAATTTGAATGTATACCTTTTATGTAATTGTTTTTTATCAATGTACAGTAAAGAATGAATAAATAAAAATAAATAAAATTATTTAGTATTATAAAAATATGTTTACTATTATTCAGTTAAACGTTATTTCTTACAATCGTTTAGACGCATTGAGCGTTATAATGATTATATTTCACTCGTCCAATTTAAAATTGAAGAAAATTTCTTTCAACTATAAGTTTCTTCAGCACCATTGAAACTTTTAATTTAAGCAGACTTCAGGTAAGTAGGTACCTACGTAAATATAAAAAGAAAGAATAACTTACTAGAGAAAGAATAACAATTATTTCACATCTGTGAAATGTAACAGTCATATATATTTTTTTTATTTGTTATTATTTTTATTTTAACCTTACAAAGAGTGATAAGAGTATATTTTATGTAATTTGTATTGAACATTATATAATTATTAATAAGAAGCAACAACCGTTTATTGTATCCATAAATTAATAAATGAAGAAATAAATTAAGAGGCGATAGTAGTCCTTGTCTATTATACCCGTAAATTTTCACTTCAGAAGCAATATAATTTGACGATCAACTCCAAAGCATCTATATTCTTGTATTGTCGTTTGTTTTTTTTTTAAAAAATAACTGCGAATATGTCATAAATATAATGACATAAGAGGCCTCTAGGAGAATCTGTCAAAGATTTATTATTTAAGTAAGTTATTTAATAGGAATAAAGTATTCATTTATTCTTAAATTCTTATTCGTTATGTGGAAGATTTTGTCGTGATACACATATATAAATAGATAAAATTATTAAGTACCAAACATTACCCTCTGTTTTGAGAAGGTACCTACCTATAAAATCACAGTACCTATTATAAAAATCATTTTTGAAATTCCCTTGTACATGTGAACATTCTGTTTTTACACGGAAAAGTAAGTAGGTACCTAATTAGATGTCATTTCAAAACGTCTCGATGAGTTAACTATAAACATATTTACACTGCGAAATAGCTGCTCCTGTTATTCAACGTTCCATTTTAGCGTAGGCCCCAATATGGCGGAGATTTCGGGGGTAGCATTTTAGATTTCCCGGTCGTTAAAAACTTTAACGGGGATTCGCAATATAATAACGGACTTCCTTAACGACTTTATTTTTATTAACTTTTCACATATTATTTTTTTTTTCACATTTTGATTTCCTTGCCATAAAGATAATTTTATACTTAAAATAAACAAATAAATTATGCTAATGCATATTGAGAAAATGATATATATAGCGTTGAGTTCTGAAAGAAAATAATATGTGCTATTTTACCACTAAACAGTTCTGATGAGAACATGAAAGTGAAGTTACCTATTTTGTGTAGACAAGTGATCTCTTTCTCTGATAAGTGAAATATTATAAAGGGAGTGATTCAACTTTTCAAAAAGACAGTATTATTTTGTTATAAATAATTCAAGTAATTAAATATTTAACAATAAGACATGAAATATCTTTAAAATCTATACTTCTGAATACGAATCTTCCCATTTTTCTCAAATTTTAAGTTTTCTGCAATATTCACCGATGTGAAAACTTACATAAATTTAATACAAATGCTTGTTATGAGACAGCTTTGATCAGTAAATTATTTAAATTACTCACCGTCTATTAAAATCCGTGAAGATATCGTTACTGAGTTTACTTTTTTACTTTGAAAAAAGAATACAAGAGAGTCCCCAAGTTCAAAAATCTCTGAGTTGGTCTATAAAAGAGTTTTCAATATAAGTCACCAATGGACATCTTGCATATTTGCATGTTTGTTATAGGACATGCAATGGACATAGATATATGCAGGTCCCAGGAGACCGGGCAGAACAGTGATCACCTGGATGTCCACAATGGCCAGGGACCGGAGGGAGGCAGAACTGCGTTCGGAGGATCCGGGGGGCAGGAAGACTTGGTGGATGAGAACTAAGAGAGCCGAGCCCAAAAAAATTATATAAAGGCGAAGTCGAAGAAGTAATGTACAAAAAATATCTTCTTCGAGTCACAAAATCAATTCAGTATAGATGATAGCCTCATCGCTTAATCAAGTTTTAAATGTCATATTAATATAATCATAACCAATTAAGATTGATACTAAAATATGTAAATATCATAGGCAAGATGTTTAATTAAAAACGTGTTAAAAAAATAATAATAATTTATTGAAATATGTATTTCAAAGGCTAGGTTTTATGCTAAGTGGCGTGATTGGTAAAAGTTAATTACTATATTTTGGACCACTGTTGAAAAGTTCGTAGTCCGAATTCCGCTAATGATTATGAACTCTCATAATATTAATAATATACGTTTTAATATACGGCGCATAAAAAAATGATTTTTTTTTACTTTCCCAATGTTTATATGTTTTTTATTCATGAGGTGACGATTTGAAGATATGGGAGTATATAAAAATGCTAGTTATTATCTTTTTTAGTTTTTGTTAAAAAAAAGAATACAAAAAAATGTGTATGCTTCTAATCAAATAAAAATGTATCTACTGTAGACAATTTTCAATGTTTCAATAATTATCTACTAAAATAAAGTTAAGCAATTTTAATGAACAGCATTATATTATGACTTCTGATTAAATTAACTTATAACTATATGAATTAAAAATAGGTACTTACAAACTCCCTCCTCTAGTTGAAAAAGATGTAACTCCAAAAGTTTCTGCAGTAAAAGATGGTGATGATAGTACCTCCAAAATAAAAATCCAAAAAAGTGTGAGAAGAACACCAATTAAAAATAAGTAAGCAATTTAAGTAAAATAGAAAATAACAAACACTTTATATTCAAATTATCACTTTAATAAATATTTTAATTGTTATAAGTATCTATAACTTTGTTAGTTCATTAGCGCACAGCTGTTCTTGAAAACGTCAAACCAATGAGCGTACGAACGAGTCAAAACATTGAATCTGGCTCTGCGGGTAAATGAAACGGGTACAGGCACCTGTAGGGAATAGGGAGTACCTAGGTACTATATTAGGTTATTATAATACCTACAAATTACCACAGCTGTTCACTAGACAAAACACAACAGCGGCACCTGGCAAAGCTGAGTTATAATAAATTATTATTTACGACAGGAGTTCAATTCCAAATTCAAAAATTTAAATAATAATTATATTTCAATCATTCCACAATAACTGACAGATTCAATCAACCATAGAGAATTGAGATAATTGCGATTTGTAATATATATTTATATTTTAATACACCTGAATAACCGCAGAATGTATAGTTATTTAATTATATCGTAATGTTAGTTTCAAATTATAATCACTTCAAGTTCATTTCCTTGTATTATAATTAATAAAATGACACTCTTTAATTTTACTTATGAGTAAGTATTTACTTGTTAAATATTCCTCGGGGCGAATTTATAATTGGTTCTATGCACAACGAACGGACATCACGTTTTATATAAAAATGACACTTCACAGTTTCCAATTAACTTAATTGAATGTTCTTCTCATAATACCACTATGCGAGATTAATCGCGCGCTTCAAACGAAATTCAAATTAAATTTAAAAAAACTTATCTTGCCGGCGTTTTTAATTAACCCAAACGACAAACGCTCGTCGCTCGTTGTAATAATACTGTATCAACACAAAAAAAAACAACAAGAGGAATTATTATTATTTTCACTGTGTACAAAATGTCCTATGTAACTGTCATAAAATATAATTGCCCTCACACAAAAAACACACACGTACAGAATTTAATTGGCTAATAAAAATCACTTCTTGTCAATTAAATTGTAAAGAGTTTTCATTCGTTGTTCATTTTAGTTTTATAATCTTATTTTCAAATTTTAATAACTCACAGTGAGTTATCGTATTTTTTACAAATCATATTTTATAATATTATTACTTGAGACTTGTGCGGTAATGAAAAAATAATTTCCTGTTTGAAAACTTCAAATTGCGAAGCAATCAAATCGGAAACGATACACGTAAATACTTTTCCAATTAATTTTCCTTCTGGCAGTACAAATACCTCAACGAACACAACTTCTCAGCGCGGTAAACGTCCCGCGACTGAATTCAAAAGCTAAAACATAGCTTTCCCCTCTGATATGATGTTATCTCTTTCCTGCAAAAGCGCGCGCATATCATGCATCTTCCTCCCTCCTGTACTGTACATAATAACAGAAGCCGCTTGTCAAGTAATAATTACGCTTTTCCCGCCATTCTGATTTTTAATTACTCGCGTCCAAACAAAGTGTAATTAGCAGATCGATGGAAATTAATGAGATAAACGATGATCAGCGCAACACAACGGTTGCATAAAATTACATAGAGCTGCAAATACAATACGTCACGGATACTGGCAACAATTTAAATAGATCTCTTTTCTTCGTGCAATTGCAGCGTTTTTATTTTAAATTCGTCATGATTTTAAATTTTCAATTTGTTCCGCAGCTGTCTAAAATAAAAAGATTACCAGATTTATCTCCAGAAACATCCGATGTGCAAATTATCCAATATTATCCGTAACGAGGCTAGTAAGTTTTAATAGCATCAAATAAAAACAATTCTATTTGATTTATGTGTTTATTAAATAAAAATAGAGTTTTATTTAACTTTTTATCTAAAAAATATTAAAGTTTAGCGGTAGATAGCGTTCAATTAAATTATATCAACTAATTCGCCTTTCAACTTCTATTCTATTCTTTTCAAGAAAATATTATCCATGAGTGAGAAACTTTTTCTTTTGAATATGATTTTTATTGAAACGGCAATGTGTAATTTACAAATGCTTTTTAGCCAACACTAACTTTTTAAGTTATTTATAGATAAATCATAATTATTTTAACGTGGAATAAAGGATTCATTGCAGGATCACCCTGAACAGAAGAGGCTCGTTATAGCTCTGAGCTTATTAAAAAAAAGTACAAAATTCGTAAATGCTTATAAACTCACAATAAGTAAAGTGGGTGTTATTTTTATTCTTCATTTAAATTCTGGGATCCCGCATAACGGAATCATTGAATACCCTCCTTTACCCGAGACTTGTCTCTCTCTACAAGGAGGATGTTTAGATTTAAGTTTTTATCAAATAGTTAATGTTTTGTTATATCTGTATTGTTTGTTGTGTTTTAAAGGTTTCAGTATTCTAATCCAATCCAATTCATACGCCCCTCAACGTTCCTTCCGGTAACACAATACGCCAATCGTCTCAAGTATTCTAATAATGTGTATATTATTATATATAAAAAAATAGCTTTTGTTTATTTTAAATGAATATTAATCTATTTATTTTATTACAGATATTATTATATATTATATAGGTATCTAATTGTAATTCTCGCTTTTTAATTAAACGCGTTACTCAATTTCTCACGGATGCTAAGTTATTATTAACACGGATTATAAATTAATATCACGTAGATAGGTACCTACCTACATAACAGACAGACAGATAACATAATATTATATTATATAGTTCAGTTAAACCGTGAATGTGCATTATTATTATTATTATATTTATTACTTTTGCCTACATTTATTTGTTCATAATGCCAAATTAATCAACTAAGAAATGAACGAAATCTTACGAAATTAAGTTTAATAATAAAAAATAACAAAAATTCTAAAACATCTTCTGAATATAGACTCAAGCTTTACAATACAGTGGTAGGTACTCTCTATCAAAATTGTTATTGGGTTAGTTGGAAGAAATCGCGCCATTGCCATGAACTCGCCCTCTGTATATTTTGATTATATCTAATTTGAATGCATTTTAAAATTGTATTCATTTATTTATTTATTTATTCCAACATTCATTGTTATCAATGTACAGTAAAGAATTAATAAATAACTAAAATTGCTAAGATATAATAGACACAATATTTCTGGCTTCATCACATTTTGAAAGTGTCAAATTTTAAATGGAGTTTTTTTTCTATTTAGTTCTTGACGTAGTTCGGAAGATTTTTTTTGAAAAACAAAATTTCCTGTCAATTATCCATGTGTTACTCATCATATTTAAAGAACGTTCAATACGAAAAAGATAGTTGTGCTTTCATGCTTTTTTCTTTTATACTTTTGCTATACTTTTAAATTTTTTGAGAAGACTGGTACCCTGGAGACTTGTTTCCTTCACTAGTTCAGAATAACATAGTATGTATATAATATTAAGTATGAACACAAATAGGAAGTTTTCTGTTGGTTTTTAAGTATCTTGTAAAAGGCAATTATTCGTACAAGATAAAATTTAAAACATTTTTAACATCTCCAGTTTAGCTATGTGATATGTCACCCATTCTGAATGTCTTAACTTCTATTGGCACGAGGATGATGATTAGTATGATCCACTGGCTATCCCGCTTGTAGGAAATGCTTAGACAATGAGAACGAATGAGTTTAAAAAAATAGTAATCAGTTAGACTATAAAAAACGATAAAATTTTGTTTTGAATTGATCATGTTTATACAAAGAGTTGATTCATTGTTATTTTATATTGAAATAGGCAATGCCGGAGTGAAAAACTTACATGCAATAAAGCATAGCAGATATTATGTACGTATCTATATGCAGGTAATATTGTATTCTACATAATATATTAAGTATTGTAAGCTAGCATTTATATGTATAGATAGTTAGATAGGTTGGTAACTAATTAGTGTAAGACATTTCAAAGTTAATTGCATTCATGAGTGTTTATCTGTTAGAAGTGAAACTTAGCCAAACTATTTAATTAAACCTGCTGTATGTTTTAATCAGTCTACCCTCATACTTGGTAACTAACGTATATATATTTTATATCAAGTGTAATCAAATAAATATTTTAGTCCGTTCGTTTATTAAAATGTTTTGGATTTTCCAATTATTAACAACAAAGCTGGACAAATAATAAATATAATACCTAATTAATAATAATAACAAATAATAGCTCGCTAACGCGTCAAAAGCAAGTTGTTTAAAAAGTCAAGAAGGTGGTTACCTTTTTAAGTTTAAGTTAACCTAAGAAACATCCTACTTACTTCCCTTAAAATAAATCTTCAGTAAAATAAATGTACATAGTTATACAGTTTCTTTTTAAGATGGGGGGGGGGGTCCCCTAGCGATTTGCCAAAGTTCAATATTGTTTAAAGATCTTCCGAACGGATTACCACAATGCCATGTAAAATATATCACTTATCGCAATAGAGGATCATCAAAATAATGTACTTTTTTATAAATATAGTTAGATTAAGATACTAAAGTGCTTATTATTTTATGGGTATTTTAGACAGTTTCCATTGGTGTTTTTTTTTTTTCAAAACATCGTAATTGTTTTCTCTGAAAAGTCGGATTTAAAAGCTGGTAATATGTGTATATCTAATTATAATGTTTGTATGTTTGTAGGTACATGTGTAGGTATATTAATGACTTATAAATTAAAGCGTTATATTATTGTAATATTAATTATAAGTTACATTACTTGATTACTGATTTACTGATGAAATTACTTACTGGCGAAAAGAAATAAATAAATATTCCAACAGTGGCACATGAATTAAATTTTCAAAGATAGTGTGCTAACCATGAAATAAATATGCATATTGTCTTCTCCGTACCACAAACATTAACTCAATCAGGATATTTGGCACGCCTCGCCACTGAATTGAAGATGTACTGTACTATTCCTTTACGCCATATCCCAAGCGGAGTTGGGAGAGAGGACGAAACGCCACACAGCTCTATCACTTCATACGTTTTTCACTTCTTCTACATTTATATACGCACGTAGATTTATCTTGCGCAACACGCGGTCGTCTTTGAGAATTCGATCAAACCACGTAGTCTGCACTTTCTCACACCGACTCTTTCAGATAGATACATCCTCTTCCTCGTCCTTTTTGGCAATTGATATTGAAGATGTTTAATGTCTTAATGGATAAACATTTTCAAATTTAAATTCAGTGTACAAAACATTTCAAAAAGCTTTTCATAATTATATGTAGATAATAGTTACGTATTTACGTATGTACAAATGTATTAAACTATGTATGTGAATGTATCTAACACACACACTTTTGTATTAATTTTATTTTATGTATATAATTTAACACACACTTACATACAAACACACAAACTAATTTGATTTATAATTCATAGATTACCTATATTTTAATTAATATCTACTATTCATACTTAAAATATGTAGTTACAGTAGTCTAATAAGATAAACTAATTAATGTTATTGTTTTTCGTATGTTTGGTTATTTTGTAATTGTTAATTAAATATACATTTCAAATTAATTTAAAAAACTATTTATGCTAATAATCAGGGCACGTAAGTGAGACATGGGAAATAGACATAAAAAACACCTTCTTTACACGTTTTTACGGGGTCTTCGTTGGCTACCTATACCTTACGTTAAATAGAGAACGCATTTGAAATACGATACCAAGAAATGTGTATTATATAATTAAAAACATAAATATTTAAACATACAACAATTAAGGCATTTCCAACGATTGGGGTAGCTAGCAGATTAGCAGCATGTAATAAATATGTAGGTCGTTCTCTCTGTACCAATGAAAAAATAAGACATTCAGGATACCTCAATTTTATACGTTTATTCCTTGCTGGGGACTAAACAATTTTAGCTTTTGAATCATTTTTGATTCATCAAAATATTTTAAGTTATAAATTATAAAAATATAATCAGGGCTGTAACAAACATTTTTTCTCTCTCCTAATTTTTACTTCTTTGTTAATAATATAAATTCCAAAATGTCATATCATGTTGTAGTAGTATTAACCTTCTTATTTTTTATTGTATACGTAAAGTAAGCGTTGGCGTTGTGTAAAAATGAATAAAAAAAATAAGGTAATAGTATAGGTAACATTTTGAAATTAAAAAAGTTCCAGAGCGTAATAATTAAGTTGAAATCAGGTATTCTTAACTACGTCTTTAATATCCTTCTGCCTGGTGATGAAGTTTAACAATAAAGCTGAGAAAATTTAATATATATCCGCCCCAAAGGGGGTTGTAGATGGGGGTGGAAGGCTGCTCCTTGCTGGTGGTTGTAGTATTTCATTACAGAGTTCGGCTTTCCCCTTAATAAATCACCTGGAAGCTGGCTTTCGTATCGTAGGGTTCAACACTTTACACACTTCACTCTTCTACTATACTGTACCGTGTTGTACATCATATTATTATTGTTTGTACAGTTGATTGAAAGCGATGCTAAGCTAATTAAAAACTATACGTGATCTTGTTCTCGTTACAATATTACCTACCTACATACTGTACATACCTATATTATATTAGACATTATTAAATGTTTAATTACTGCAGTGTATATATAATTGCAGATTTCAACAACAACGGATTGTTTCTAAAATTATTAGTAATGTTATCCGTGATGAATCCATTCTTCTATTTTTATGTTATAATCCTAGTTGATATAGTATTATTTTCGTCTACAAGGGATTAAACGGTTTAGATGACCCTCTATCACAATTCACCGCTCCTATAATAACGACATTAGAGCACTAGAAATATCGTGGGAAGAAGTGACTTAATTGGTGCAAAGACGATCTGAATTTTAGAATGTGTGTTCCCAGGAGGAGGATTGAAGGGTGATTGCATTGTGCTAAGTAGGTACATTATTTTTTTAACGATTCACAGCTAACATATTTTTAACGAAAAATCACGTGCCGAAGG
This sequence comes from Athripsodes cinereus, assembly GCA_947579605.1. Taxonomy (NCBI): domain Eukaryota; kingdom Metazoa; phylum Arthropoda; class Insecta; order Trichoptera; family Leptoceridae; genus Athripsodes; species Athripsodes cinereus. Next base: position 20,098,186 of record OX388310.1, read on the forward strand.
TTGAAATCTTGTCTTTAGATACGTATTCACTTTATCCTCTTTCTCAAGTCCAGTATAAGATAAAAGCTTCTTACATATATGCCTTTCACATGCTCTCTTTTCATGCTTCGTATTAATAGATTCCAAATATATTTTTACTGTCACTCATATTCCTTAAATCAAACTGAGTTTATTGTATCAAACATAAAATAATATGAAATAATTGGGCTTTCTCCACTCACTTAATCTTCCGACAAAATAAAGATCAGGACAAGATTGTGTCAAGAGTAGCCCTGCTGGTAGTATTAAGAACATCGATCCCAGGTGCCGGCAAACTCCCCTTTCACGGCACAAGCTTTTAGATTAGTGTGAAAGGTGTATAAGGTTGTATTGGGGTTTATAACAAACCCAGATATATCTTTTTTTTTTTTTAAATCCCTCCAATCAATCGAAAACATTTTTTTGCATTTGATATTTCAATGAATAGGCTGAGGTTATCCACGAGAACTTCTTCATTTAAAATTTAAAAAAAATAGGTATATTTGACGATAAATTATTACGCAAGTGTCAACCCTGTTAGAGGGGTACGTACCCCTAATAGAAGGCAAGCAGTATTCCTCGGTATTTCATTATAGGATCTGTATGACCGTGTAGGTCACTCGGTTCTGTGACTCGGGGTAGCATGAGAGGTATGGGACAATGGGGGAGAGATGTGGTGGTTGGGAACTATCCGAAGAGAGAGGGAATACATACATAGCACACTAGTCAATTCATTATAACACCAGCAATGGACATCCATTATTGTCATTTTGCGAAAAACTTTAGCAGCGTTTAATAATCAAATCGTGTTTTGAGGATGCTGAATGAATAAAGAGATAGCCCAAAAAGTTTCTGATTGCCCAGAAGACCATTTTTCAAAAAAACATTGTTCCCATAACAATGATAATTAAAGAATTAGGATTGTTGTTGGTGGGAATAACTCAGTTGATCTAAAATCGCTTTGAATGAAGGATTCTCAAGTCTACCCTATGATTGAAGATTGAAGAGCTATTGCAGTTGAGTTAATTGTTCATAAGATCATAAAGGGAAAATACATATACTTCAAAATCAATAAGTTACCTTATAACTATATTTTAGAACTCAATTGGTTTCCTTTACATATTGAAGAGTTTTAAAAATTACTAACGCCGCTAGTGTCAAAATTACACAAAACCTTTCCTATGTCCTGAAGAGACTGGTCATCCTGTATTATTTTCAGGTAAGTAATAATACTAATAACAACATGAAGACATCCTGTTAGTGAACCAATTAGCAGGTGACAGAGGCTACGTGGATTAGGGTCCCACCTTGTCACATGAGCTTCAAGTCTTCATTAGCATCAATATAAAGTCACTACATATGTATATACAGATCTGAGTTTTATTATTAGTTAGTGTTATACCGGACATATTGTATTACCTTTAACAAAAGACTTAGAGTTGAGACAATTTACTGATCCAATAAAACTATAATTGGAAAAGGAATGTAGGCTCAAAATATTAAGACACGGTTTTATTTACCAAACCAGTGTCAATTTGTTAACTTAGAATTGAAGCTGTTCATTTTAAGCTCCAATTTTTATGTTATGGAAGAAATAATGTGCATAGAACTACCATTAGATACTATAAGAAGTTAGATCAAATGGAAAAGTTTGTGGTTTGAATCCAAACTAGGTAGCTATGACAAAGGTAACGTTCTTCTTTCTTTACATGCAGTGGTAGCCCTACGTGTGCTGGTTCATATAAAATTTATTATATAAGTACAGTATTTTGGTTAGCTGGAAGATATTGCCTCCAGGCAATAAGCTCGCCAATTGCTCATGATTTTTTTTGTGTTCTTATTATTATTATTTTACCGATATTTATTTTGTAAAACTTCATGCCTACTAATTATAAATAAAAATATAATATTAGTTTCACTTGCTAACTTTAATACACTAACCTAGATTTCCACATGCGATATCGTTTTCAAACTAGTAGATTGAGTTTGAAAATGATATCGCATGCCGAAACCTAGGTTACTGTCTATAATATATTATCTAAATTTCGTTAAAGCAGATAACATCCAGCAACTCGTGAATGTCACCAATTATCAAACAAACTCAATTTTATTTTTACACATTTGAAATAAGTTGGAGACGAATTTTTCACTTTTTAGTATGTAACCTGATTAACATGTTCATGTTCAACTAAGAACTACAACTTTGATCTTTTATTACCAAAAACTAATTAATAACATAATCCCTAGGATGTCAATATTGCCAAAAATACACTTTGAAATTATTTTCACTTACATTATAACAACTAGCGACAAACTTGTACTAGGCCTGCGTAATCCAGACATTTGTTTAAGTTGCAATTTAATATATTATACTTTTATGTTACAGCTTAAACGTTCGTCTTCTTACTATCTCTTTTTTTTAAATATATCTATCCTTCTTTTTCGAAGTATCTACGGCTATGCTTCACAATAATAATTAATAATTGTGAGAAGGAAATAAGGAAGATTTTCGCATTAAAAGTTCAATTTTCTTTTCGTTATAGCGTCTCCATCTTCCCTTCTTCCCACTTTCAAGGAGGAGTCGCTTCGTCATTTTTAATTTCCTGTCTTGTATTTTTCTATCACAATAAAAATAAGCAAATACCAACATTATTTTAATACGCATGCATACCCAGAAACATGAAACAGTTATATCGACTTACTTAAATATAATTTTAATTATCTATCGACGGAAAACTCCATAAAATACACAAACGTGATAAATCACTCTCGTTGAATTTAAGTTTGATGTAACAGATTCATAACAACTTTCAAAAGTGTAATACAGATAGAAGATTATGGGTACATGGGTAGTTAGTCTGAATCTTTTTTCTTTGAATTAGTTCATTTTTTAAATCTTAGTTTTTGATTAGCCTAATGTACCCTACTCCAAACGATAATTAGATTATACGGTTCAATTTTTTTTTTGTTAATTTCTTAATAGAAATGCAATATACAATAAATAGACAATATTCTCACGTAACTCTAATTATGATAAGTTATTTCTAAACTAGAAATGACATTTCACACATGAAGCTTATTAAAAATGTTCTCTCTCTCTCTCTCTCTTTATTTCTACGATCGATGGATCATCTATAAATAAAGTATCCTGTTAACTCATCGCATTGAATATAATATACAGTCCTTCACAATCTCTTATAAATAGGATATCCTGTTAACTAATCGCGTATAACATAGCATAACACAAAGTCATTCATGACCTCTTATAAATAGGATATCTTGTTAACAAATCGGGTGTAATATAACATATAGACCATCATGAGCTCATATAAATAGGATATCTTATTAACAAATCGGGTATAATAATTATAACATAATGTCCACTGTCCAGCAATTAGGTTTCACAACTGTCAAGCTGGCAGTGGTATATTTTATTCAAATAAAATAAAAATAAAAAAAAAATAGTCCTTCATGACATTGTATAAATATACTGTTAACTCATCAAATGTAATATCACATGCAGCCTTCATCTCTGTTACATAAAAATGTAAAATTTTCTGAGTATCCATATATTGCTTAGAAGTATGTATTCCGTATGGCAAAAATTGTACAAAAAGCAAGCAGCAATATCCCTTGAATTTCCCCATAGTCTTGGGCGTGTCGTTTTCTAATTAAACTACAAACTGACGCGAACTATAATAATGAAATGGCGATCTTTTTTCACTTTTAATTAAAATTTGTTCATTAAATTTTCCTTTCTTAATGAGCGCTGTGTTGAAAGAAGAATGGACGCTGAACAGGGGCGGAATGGGTTAAGAAAATTTTATTTTATTACAGTCATTATTTTCATAATTTTAATTATTTCGTTTATTATTTCATCCGATACACTTGGCAAAATTTACACATTTTGCTAACACAAGTAATTATATATTATTTCTTATATAGGTATAAGTACTGTAATCTCTCCAGTTCAAAATGCTCACCATATTGTATCCATGCTTTCAGATCTGGTTTAAATAATTTATTAATTTTTCTTGGAGAGCCTGCGTCTTCTATCACACTTTCTGTCAACTATATAAATATATTTTAGTTGAATTCATCATCAGAATGGAAACAATCATCCTATTTTTAAAAAAAAAATCTCTTCTGAGATCACCTTGGCCAAAAGATGTTTTCAGTATTAGGGTAAAACCATCTTCTTAACCATTCTGTCCTCATTTATTATTTTAAAAAATACCCAAAGATTTCATCTCAGTTAGTGAAACACAAAATAAACTTAATATTAAGCTTGAAAAATTCAGAGTTATGTACGAGTATAGACAGCTATTTCGGCATTTTATCTCAAACTCATCTAATACTAAAGCCTTAACATGCATCCATATTAGATGCAACTGTTAACTGTCAAAAGTTTTCAGAAAGTGCAATACTGATATATTATTACCGTACATGCACATAGTGTAAGCTTTGCATCCATCTCGTGTGCTTTTTGATATGAACAACATGTATATGTATGTATGTATGTCTGTTTGAGCCAGGCCAAATTGCATTCTCATGTCTGAACCATAATAGCAAATCGAAAGCAATATTATAAGATTTACCTACATACAGAAAGTAAACCAATATATAATAAATATCGACCATATTATAAATAGACAAATGCATATGTGCTACGTAATGTTTCAGGATATGAATTCAAATAACTTGGTGATATATTTTAATTTTAAAAGCTACCATCACTTCAGTCAATCATTCCATCAAATATTTCCTTCTTAACAATTTTTCAATCGATTTCTTTTAAAACACAAGACTCACGCTATGAATTGTATTTTCACTGACATGTAAATATGGATTTAGGTAACTATTATGATTAACCTATTCTGAACGATAGATTTTGAAAAACATCTACCTGCCCACAAGACTGGAAACTCATAACCACTCATTTGTAAGGCAAGACACAGCCACTAATAAGCCAAGTAAGCAAGAGTGAATAATTTTTTTATAAGTGAGAGAATTTTTTTTTTTTTTAAAAAGATATATCTGGGTTTTGTTATAAACCCAAATACAACCTTATGCACCTTTCACACTAAGCTAAAAGCTTGTGCCGTGAAAGGGGAGTTTGCCGGCACCTGGGATCGAACCACGGACTCCTTGTTCTGGAGGCCGAGACTCTACCTCCAGGCTACCGACGAACTCAAAGATTTCAATATTATTATTTTTATTGACAAGGGGTAATGTTCCCCAATTACGCTTTCATTTTTTAACTTCTCGGACCCCAACATGTAAGTGTCTCTAGGCTTACAAAATTTATTTAAAAAAAAAACAAATCTATACCTGGAGGTATATTTATTTCTTTCAAATCCAGGTTCAACTTTTTTTAATGTTATAGAACAAGATAAAAAGAGAAAACAGTGATCTCTTTCCAACATTAATGTGTTTAATTTAAAATGTGGCTCCATCGCCGTATGCTAAGAATTCCCTGGACCGACATGGTTACCAATACCGAAGTACTGAGGCGAGCTAGAGTTGTCAGGGAACTGTTGTCAAACATCAAGGTTCGGAAGGTTTCACATCTGGGTCATGTCCTGCGTGGAGAAAAATACCACCTTCTCCAACTGATATTGAAGGGGAAAATTGAGGGACGCCGAGGTCCCGGTAGGAGACAGATGTGCTGGCTGCGAAAGATAAGGAAGTGGACCGGCATCCGAAGTGTGGGACAAGGACAAGTTCGCCGAGGTGATCGCCAACGTTGGGGGGACCCGACAAGGCACTTGAAGAAGAAGAATTTGTTTAAAATAATCCGTAAAAAAAAAAACAAAAAGAAGACAGATATGGAGTGGGAAGAAGGCGAATATCCTGACTGGAAAAAGTGTGTATGAGCTATTTCAATTGGTACAGAGCATGAAAGTCTCCAGATTTCCGAGCTATCCGGATGGTTGCTGGGTATCTTTCAGTACCACAGGACAGAAAGGCTTCCGCCAAAGTAATATAAACGAAGAAAAATTCCTCAGTCATTTTCATGTAATAATTAGATGTACCTATTACTATTATTATTAATTCTCTCACTGGCAACATGTTGTGTTTTTATTACTTTGTGAAATAATTACTATTTTAATTTAATTTCTATATTCCAATAATGAGATATTAATTCAATTAATGATTCAAGACGTTGTAATGAAATTTGATTCACTAACTAATTACAAATCACTAGTGTTTCCGTGTAAAGTCTACAACTTACTAGTTTTTATTACTCGGTGTACTCGTATTACGAATAAAATATAAGTTCGAGTACCTACATAGAATATTAAACATCCATCCATCCTCACAAGTGGGGTAGCCACCGGACTGCTTGTAACAAACATGAAAGTCGTTCTCTAAGTGGCAATAAAGACTAAGACATTTAGGATGGATAGCATACCCCATTACTGAGCCGAAGGTATTCAATGTTTAGTCGTGCTGACCGCACAAGAGATGTGGCATGGAATAAAAGAGTTATATATGTATTCTATTATATTATTCTATTCTATTCCCTCACGCCGCGCCGTATCCCAAGTGGAATAGGCAGACAGAACGGAACGCCATATAGATCTGTCCTAACATATTTCTTTCGTTTCTTCTACATTCATACAATACCTTATGCACGCACGTCGATTTCTCTTACACAGTTCTCGGACGCTCGCGCTTCCTCCTTTCCCCCCTTCAGACAAGTATATTCTCATTATCCTGCTTTACCCTTCCATTCGTTCCACATTACCATCTCAATTTATATTTCAATGCAATTTTAATGTACTTACACTATTTGTTTATGTGTGTGCATTCTGTAACTAGGTTAGTGATATACCTAATTGTGTTTTAACATAATATTGTATAAACCTGTAAAAATGTCAATAAAGCTTTTTTTTTAATATATAACATTAACACAGTAATAACAAATCTTAGAAACAGGGTAGATACATACCTACTAACCTACGTTATTTGTTTAAATATATGAATAGATGTGTATACCCTCACTCATAGTTGATTACGTTGATTTGTTGTCGGATATAAAATAATATAATGAAAGATTATCTAGATTCTCTGTGAAATAATTGAGAATATTAATGAAACGTATACTATTACTTTAACAGATACTTATAACATAAGGTTATTTTATATTGCCACCATCCTAAATGTCATTTTTTTTAAAACGTAGAAGTCGACCTACATATTTATTACACCCAGTTAGTTTACTGGTGACTCTACTTGTGGGAGATACCGTGATGGGATGGATAGATAAACTTTATATTACCTATTTATCTTCAATTACGTGATAAGGTGTGCCACTCATCCAAAATACCTTATTTTTATTTGGCACAAGAAGAACTACATAATTTGCATGATCATAGAATTCATACATTGTACCTTGCTTTTCCAAATATACAATATTATTTTCTGATATACCTTTGTCATCTATGGTTCGAAATCCTGGTGCATGACACTAAAAAACCATCAAAGACTTCTGTCATTTGAAAATCGGATTCTAAAAAAATTATTGGATTCATTACCGGGTATTGCGGAAGGAACCTGGAGGCTTTAAAACAATAAAGAAATTCGCTCCACAACAAACCACATCGATTCCAAAGATTGGCATAGATTGGCCACGTCGTAAGATCCGGAGAAGAAAGGGCGACTTAAGGTATTCAATAGGGTATATCCGAGAGCAGAAGACCGTTAGGCAGACCAAGATAAAAATTGTTAGATAACATCAACCGAGATCTAAAGGAGCTAAATGCTGAAGACGACGACAATCCATTGCTCAAGATAGAAAGGCTTGGAGATCTTTTGTCTTGGAGGCAAAGCTCCTACAAGGGTTTTTCGGCCATCGGAAGTAAGTAAGTAAGATATACCTTTGCTGCAGTGATGGTAAAAGTTGATATTACTGAGAAAATATTCAATTATATTGTTTTATTATCTGTCAGTAAATACATAGGTACACTTGGATCTTAATATGATGTTTCAAGCGGCTCATACCTATAATAGTATTTTTATTAGAAGCTCCCGTGGTGACCAATTACACAAAACAGCACTAAATTAATTAATTAATTTTTATTTTCATTTGCCGTTTCTAATCTATGATCATGATGATATTAATATGTTCGGTATCTTTTCATCTCTTTGTTTTCGTTCTGCTGTTTTAATAATTATTCTTATTTCCGAAAGATATTTTAATGCATTTGAACTAATACTTCTCTAGTTTTATTTTACGTATAGTAAGTATTGGAATACCTTTCTATCTTCTATCTATCGTTCTTTATACTTTCTCTATAAATTTTTACATTTAAAATACTTCGTAACATAAAACTTTAGGAGTAAATAAACTTGTACACAATAATTATTTCTATGTAAAATAATTTTAAAAATATAAAATCAACAATGTTTTTCATTTTACAAAAAATGTTTACCTACAACGAATACCACAAAATCGCCTGGTGCTTTCACCAACGGATTGGCATCTCTTTGAGAACTTTATCTTCAGTCCTGATGATACCAATTCGTTGCTGAAAGCGCTAGGCGAGTTTGTGTTATACGTTATAAACTTTTGTGATACAAAAATAAGTGTTAATTTATAATATTAAAATTATGTTTCAAAATGTTAACACTGAAACATTAAATTCAAATCTTTATTTTCTATTTACATTTTTATTCACAAAATATTTTTATTCAATTCTTCATTTTATATTTACATTCATGCTGTGTACCATGTAGAGTAGGCAAAGAGGACTTCAGCTCTTTGCTGCACTTTTATTTTATAAAGTAGGTACGTTCTATCCTCCGAACTAGGGTCCTCTTTCACGATACACCCATCCTATAATGCATCAAACATCAGAACATCAAGAGTTTCATTGTAAGAGGTAACCCAATTGGCGCAAAGACGTTCTTAACGGAGGAAACTGATTTTTGATTTCTGTTCCCGAGAGGAATATTAAGGGGCGATTACAAAGATTAGCTTTAAATACAGTAAGTATAATATCTAGACAACAATATGATGTACCTAAGCATGTAGATAGATATAAATGTAGATACAGTAAATACTTAAAGTTTGTATACCGATAATTTACGATTTAATGTCTAAGCCCATCAAGAACAGCTCTGTAATAGCAATAAGCAGCAGTAGCAAGTTGTTGTAGATTTATCTGCAAACTATTCAACTGTATGCGGTCTCAGTGATATCAACTACAATTAATTCTCAAAGTATGTATGTACCAACAAACAATAATATAATAGACACTCAAAACTTGGATTAAATAATTAAATGTTATTGCTTGTTTGTATGAAAATACGGCATAAAAACGACGATATGGCATGTTTCTATTCCTAAAAATGGAGACAACAAAATTAAGGCTTAGATTTGCAGTACGAGTTTTTGAGAAGAGAAATTTCAGTTGAATAATGATAGCAACATGAGTCAATTATAAAGCGCCTCTGCAGAAAATGATCGTAAATATTGATTCTAATGAAAAACATATTCGATGTCTAGAAAACTTTTATAAAATGCCAAACCTAAAAACAAACAAAGAAACAGGAAAGAGGTGACGCAATTGGCGCAGAGACGCTCTGAATGGAGGAGGCTGGTTTCTGCCCTGTTCTTCCGAGAGAAGCGTTGAAGGCGATGAATAATTTTTTTTTTTGAAAAAACCTAAAAACATCTCTATTATTATTCTCACTAAACAACAATATTACTCTCACGTGACTCTCGAAAAATTACGTAATGTTATTCAAACAATCAAAAATAAGTAAACATAATTCTACATGTAGCCAAACATCTGACTACGCGCACTCGTGCGAGATGTCGTAATGGATAGATAAAGAGTTATGGTTTTTATAGGGTATTGTATTAGGGAATACAGCTAGTTAAGAATACAACATTAGTTAGTAGATATTAATAATGCTGGGTGAGGCATTCAACATTACATACACATAGTGGTTGGTATCTTTGAGATAATCGCAGCCAATTAAAAGACGAAAGACCTCACTAATTACTCGGGACAGAGCGCCATCAGGACATGCTGCTAACAGATAATATACACAGGATGATGAAGTCAAAATCAATTGAATGATTTATCTTTTAAGTTTCTCCACTACAATTTATATGCAAATATTTGTCCACTTAATACCCCACTTGTAGGAGATGACATTGAAGGAGACCCACCGTCCACCCGGATACCGCAAAAGTCTGGGGACTTCCATTTATCCGAATTCTACACTTAACCAATCTTGTCCACACCGAAGGTGCCATTGTGGGCAGCCTGAAGGGCTGGCCGACCAAAAACAACCCCGTGTGTGGAATCTTTTGACTACACTCCTTCGATGTTCCTCTAGCCGAGAGAAGCATACAAAATAATAAAATGTTTATTTATATAAAAGAAAACAATAACAATAAAACAAACAAAAAATATTTTCTTAACCTAGGTTACAATGAATAAAAAGAAAAAGTACATTTAAAATTTACAAATAACATATATTTTGAATCAAAAAACTGAGTTAAGGTGTCCAGAAACTTCATCTAGGTATTTAGACCGGTAAACAAGTGTAGTGTAGGAGATGACAGGATGATGTATATTTAATGGGTTACAATCCATTGGATTGGTCTGCAATGAGCTTGGATTTTTTTCTCCATTCCTCCTCAGCCAGTCTTTTTAGCTCTATGTATGAGCCACAGTTCATGTCTCTCTTCAGCTGGTCCATATAAGCGTCTCTTGGTCGGTCGTGTGATGTTGTGGCCAATCCAGTTAGCTCGTTGTTGGCTGATTCTCTTAAGGAGTTGCCTTTTGTCGCCTACCCTCGTCAACACTTCTTCGTTTTCGACGTGTTCCGACCAATGGATCTTCATTGGATGGTGTAAAGAAAAAAATCTTTTTCTATAATATTAATAACGTCACGACATCACCTGCATGCGGGATATAGAGTAGTCACTATAGGTTAGGTGTTCGTTCGAAAGAGTATGAAAATCGTTCTGACTTAATTGAATAAATTACGTGACACGTGAATCAAAGTTGAATTTAAGCTAAGATTTTGATTTCGATAAGTTTAAGATGTTTTATTTTGATTTTCTTAATGATGCTCAAATTATTTAGCAAAATTTCTGCTATTTGATGTCAAAATTTGATGAAGATCGATAATCCGATAGTAGAATAAATGTATAAAACTTTTAATCATCAATCATTCCGTTGCTTACTAACTGCACCTTCACGATACAAGCAATACATAGTTATGATACAAATAAAATATAATATATTTTTTAATCAACCTGTACATCGGTCTTCTGCCTCCTAAAGATAACATCAATGATAGAAACACGTGTATCTATCCAACTACATTATAAACATGCAGTACTAGGTCGGCCTGTCTTCTGGAAAATATACCTACAACTTCTATTTCTGTAGATATGTCTATACCTATACACATCAAAACATACCTAATATAATCTTAAACATTATTTATTTATCTATCTCTATTATCTACAGGATCTGCCAGAAGTGAAGTAGCCAGTGAGCTCACTGTTTGATATGGTATTCAGATACGAGTATAAAAATAAGGATTAATGGTACAAGCCCGTAGACAATTTGTACTTAGCGATCGTCTACTGGCGAACTTTTCGACAATCTACCTACACGTACCGTATAATTATGCGTTATTGTTGCAGTTATTGACGAAAATTCGTTTGTAGGCGATCGCCAAGTACAAATTGTCTACGGGCTCTGAGCCCGTAGACAATTTGTACTTGGCGATCGCCTACAAACGAATTTTCGTCAATAACTGCAACAATAACGCATAATTATACGGTACGTGTAGGTAGATTGTCGAAAAGTTCGCCAGTAGACGATCGCTAAGTACAAATTGTCTACGGGCTCTGAGCCCGTAGACATGAATATGAAATATTTCTTGATTTAATATTTTTGCACATCATCACTGTATTTTATAATATAACTAGCTGATCCGGCAAACGTTGTTTTGCTCTATATATTATGCCATATACTAATATCGCTATTAAAAAATAGGGATTGATGAAAATTTAGGGCTGTTTGTATTTTTTTCATGCCTCACCATAAAAAAATAAAAATATTTTTTTTAATATAAAAATAAAAAAAATCGAGGTGGACCACCCTTATCTTTAAGAGGAATGAAAAATAGATGTTGGCCGATTCTCAGACTTACCCGATAAGCACACAAAATTTCAACTAAATCGGTCCAGCCGTTTCGGAGGATTGCGATAACAAACACAATGACACGAGAATTTTATATATTAGATAGAATTAACAAAACAATATAAAATATTGAGATGGTACACAGTGGCAAGATTATCACTACATTGAATTCTTCTATCCAACCACGAATGTTTTTTTTTCATAATGTTTTATCCCTCTGATAAATATATCCTCTTCGTCCTCTGGTACCTACTCTTAATTTCAACTTAAGTCTAGATCTCAACAAAAAAATATTTTTTACTTATAAGATTAAAAATCTTAAGCTACAAAGCATTGTTTTTAAACATGTTTGAAAAATTGAAGAGAGACCCGCCTCACACCCGGATATTTCAGGAGTGAAAGACTCTATTTATTCACACATACAAACCAAAATAACTATCCTCACGGGCATTGGGCCAACATTTATTTCGTAGAAAAAGTACAAATTATCCATGTCAACTGTATTAAGCATATGACTTCTTAAATATCGCTGGACCAGTATCGGGGTTCAGGGACCAAGAATTAAGAACAACTATATAGGCACATTTGTCTAAACCAGAGGTTGCCAAACTTTTTGGTGTCATAGATTATTTGCTTTGGTTTTGGGTAGACCCCCTGCTACCCACTTTGAAAGATTTAAATTTCTAACAGTAGGTAGTGAAATATATGGACCCCTGTGGGTTGACTTTGAGAATCACTGATTCACCAAATGATCACCAAACTCTAAACATTTCACCTACGTGTGTTTGTAACCTCATAATTATAATATATAATAATAATAATAACAGCATAAGTTAGTTAATTAGTCAGTATGGTTTTTTTTGTTTAATTAACATCATTTAATAATATTATTATTATTATTTAACAAACAACAAAAACGCTCATCTTATACACCTCATTAAGATTAATTAGCTTACATAATTAAAATTAACAAATTGTTATCGTTATAACCATTGTTTCCAAAAGAACAATTAAATATTATGTAGGCACATACATACATACATACTAACTCACCTATTATAATATAATGTTTTATAAAAGTTTCCGTAGAGTTAAACAATCATTATAACTATTTTTTTTATTTGTCAAATATTTAAATAAAACATTTTAATAAATGTTATATATTACTGTTATTTTACGTTTCCTGTTTTCTAAAATACTAGGCGTAGGTGCCTACTTATTATATATACATATAATTACTAATGCATGAATTTACCACGTAATCAGATCAGATATACATGTATGTATGCATAGCTACATCTAAAATGCATCCGAAGGCAGAAAATTAATATTAGGCAATCTAAGACAAAGACTCTTCAAGAACATCAAACGGGATCAAGATAAGCTTAAGAGATGAATGCCAATCCACTGCAACAAATGGAAATCATTAGGATTCTCATTAAAAAACAGTCATTCTATATTCTGATTTGAATACATTAACAGCATTCTGCTATTTGATTTCGATACGAGATAACTTTTGCGCCATAATTGTTAATTGATAAACTTTTAGCTTTAAGTGAAAGGTGTATAAGGTTGTATTTGGTTTTACAACAAAACCCAGATATATCTTTTTTATAAATCACCTTGAAGGTAATAATTTGATAAAATCATAATTATTAAAATTATCTAAATAACGATAAACATCCATAGTGTTTGCTCTTCAAAATACTAAAGATAAAAAATGTTTTAAATCTGACCATCGATGTTACGATGAGAAACAGGTCATTCCTTTATCTTCCTGTAATATTCTGAATCTTTAGTTGTAATGTAGGTGCTTAGGCATTCCAATTGCACTGATAATAATTCACCAATGGTTTAATACTAAGTAATGGAAGGTAATATGTATTGCTTTATAATATACCCACATACGTTAGAATATACTTTGGTACTATTAAATACCTCGGTCTCATGTAATGACTTAGGTCACTAATTTTCCCTTATTCACTAACATGCACATATAATGGAAATAATATACATAATATTTAATGTGGGCACTTGTATATATATGTAGATAATTGTATGAATTTGTTCACTAAAAAATTTGGATATAAATTGACTTGGTTTTACCATTATGCTTCTCGAAAAATTTCACCTCAAAATCACGAAAGTACATAAAATTTTCTCTGCGTTTGCCATGAGCCGAATCTTTTAAAAGGACTGACTAAATCCAAATATTATGAGAATACTTCTGCTACTGCGATATGATGAACCATCTACAGTTTTAGAGATAAAAATTAAAGATATCAAAGAAGTACACATATCCAATATCCTTTAGGCCGCCCACTGTAGCCCAACCGTAAGGACAAAGATATCTGAGTGTAGAAGATAATATGATACTCATAAAAAAACAAGTGTTCTATTTCGAAACAATAAAGGCATTTTACGTCTCATTTATTATTGGCGTGGAGAGGAGAATCTACAATTGCCAGGAACCTAAGGGAGGCAGAGCTGTGTTCAGAGGATGCAGGGGACCGGAAAATCCATCCTTTTTCCGGAGAGGACAGTTTACTTGTTTATTACTTGCAGTTAGTCCCCTGGCTACCCCACTTGTGGAATATGAGGTGATTTATTATGAGTAGTGGTAGTATTAATAGTAATTGTACTTTATACCAAGCCTCCACAAATGAGTATAACATAACTACATAATTGTTGTAATTTAAATTCATTAATGGGAATAATGCATCTTTGCATACAACTCGGATCACTAATTTGCGCTATTTCCAGTATTTTATTGCATATAATTAAATACATATATTCAAAGGAAATAGAATATGTATAATTGTATAATAAGCTACCAAATAAATGTAAGGCAGAGTACACATTAAATACGATTTATGTCATGATACTTGGGGTATGAGTACTTATTAATTACACGTATGGCAAATGTGTTTAACCATATTTTTATTTATTTTCAGGTAAAATTTATGCGAAATAAATAAATATCTTCAGTGTGCATAAGTAGCGTTCAATTTAATGTTCAATTTTTTTCAGACATAAAAACGTTCTTCATTGATAATTAAAATAGATATTTGTTCGTGAACCTCTCCAATCCTGCTCATGTATTAATTTAATGAATAATATTCGACATCCATGCGATGCAATAATAAATTGATGACCAACCTATGACTGCACTATGAAGTATACAATGTTGGAGGACCCTTTAGAACTAATGAATCGTAATTTGTCGTACGTACAGAATACTTAGACTAAAACTGGTACGGAAACGTGTTCAATAATAATATGCACTGGACCTAAGTTTATAATATATACTGGTAGGTACAATAAATTAATGCTCTTGGTAAGGGACTGCTTCAAATAATTTATTTGTATCATTAGTGAAATTATTCTCGCCGCTCGTTTACTAATTGTGCTTGTTCTTGGAACAACAACTAAGCAACTATGTATAGTATCTATATTCTAAAATGTATCACACACTAAGTCTGTATTTCAGTTCTGCAATTAGAACACTATGTTATGCAGGTATACAAATGATCATCAAGATGTTCATTAGTTTGATGAAATTTATAGGTTGTATTAATTTATTTACTTGTATCCAGTACTGAGTCAATAAGTTTGCACATCAATTGAAGAGACGTCAAAAATATATCCCATTGTATGAGGCTGAGTATAAAAGGCAGATAGTGTTTGAATATATCGCACAAATAACATTTGACAAAATGATAGGTACACAGGTCATGTTATCAGAAGCCCAGATGAGAATTGGATAAAGAAGAGTCTTCTAGAATGGAGAACAAGAAACGACGATCGAAACGTGGGTAAGCCACCATTCAAATGGGGAAATTACTTGGTTGAATATTTTGCTGTTAATTGGATACACACAACGTAATGCAATGGAGGGGGCTTTTGTCTAGTACTACTGTTGGGTCCTTTTTTTAATACTAGTCAAAGAGAATATACGCAGTAAGTTCGTTACTAACTGAATCATTTTTAAAAGTTGTAGTGACATGTAGATATAGATGATAGGAACCAAAATATATTTTTTAATTTTGCAAACTATATTATGTAGAATATTTTCATATATAAAAGAATATAGATAGGTATATTATTATTTTGTACATCTCGCGGGATTATTAGCAAGCTTATTCGCTATTTTATTACTCTTAATTGGCATCAGCTATAGGTTAAATAACATTTCGCGTGCTGTACAAAGCCGTGTGAAAATTTCTTCCAACTTTTTTATATTATTAAATAAAAATATTGTTTCCATCAATTATTTTCATTAGTTAGTTACGAGATTACCAATCATAATACGAATCTCTATGATATTAGAGATGTGAACAATGGTATGATTTTAAATAATCAGTTATCTTCGCTCAAGATGTCTTCCTTTATTTATTTATTTTTATATAAAACACGACGAGTGCTTTTCTTTTGCGGTGGCTGAATACTTCTGAATATAGAAGGTATGAGCTGAAAAAAAAATCATGATTGTCGACAATCATATATGGACGTGATGCAGGGAATCATTCGTATATACAGGTATTGAGGATATCAAAAAAATATGGTCTCAGACATGGGCCGTAGACAAACCGCACTTAGCGATCGACTACTGGCGAACTTTTCGACAATCTACCTACAATGTAGGTACCGTGTAAATTATGCGTTATTGTTGCGATTATCGTCGAAAATTCGTTTGTTGTCGATCGCCAAGTACGGTTTGTCGAGGGGGTCGGGATGCAGATATTTAAATATCAAAATGTCTACATTATGTACAAGAGATAAATTTAAAAAAAAATATGACATGGATTATTTACTAAACTATGAATGTAAAAATAAATATTTTCAACAAAATGGACATCAATTACCTAATCATTATAAAAACAACCACAATCATTAGAAAACATGTCAATGAAAATTTACATTATTCATTAAAAAAAAATATAGGAGATTAAATTCTCAGAACTAAGTAATTTATTTAATCGATCTATTCGATTATGAACTCAATTCAAACGTTTATAACTTCGAGATTCACTTAAACGTTCTATTGAATGAACGAATATTTCGTTATTCGATCGTTGACATCACTACTTTACAAATAATACAATAATAATTACTTCATTGGTAATCACACAAGCTATATCAGGCGGACAGACTCACTATAAAAACATTAATTAACCAACCTACAAAAGTCGTCTTATTATGTTCTATCTAGGGATGTAAAAGCTTATTTAAGTACATCGAATGATATTAGTGTTGTCGAAACCGAGAAGCAATAATTGGTACCTGTGAATAGCCTCTACTGTTTCCAGTTTATTGAACCAATAAAATTAGGATATGAATATCACAATGTTTTGAATACTACTTACTACACACCCAGAATTTCAAGAAAAATTGCGCGTGCATACCTACATGATTTATAACTCATTGTCATAATTATTTTCGCATAATCGCGCACTATGAAAAAATATGAATGTTTAATATATTATTTCGTTATTTTATATAATTGAGTTTCTCATGCACGTGAGGTGAGCGGCTCGATCCCAGAAACCGGTAAACTCTCTTTTCACGACACAAACTTTTAGCTTTCTGTGAAAAGTGTATACCTAAGGTTGTATTTGGGTTTATAACAAAAACCCAGATACATCACAAAAAAAACATTCAACCTGTCTGAAGCATCGTAAAGATTATTTTTTTTTCTTATCGGTATACTAAAGTCATGAACAAAAAACATGTTTAACATAAAACGTAAAATAACACTTAACATATTTTTATCGATGCATCTTCTCTGTGCCAACAGAAAATCAAGATATTGATAATGAATAGCAAACCTCATAGATGAGTTTGAAATGTAAAATATATATTTTTTTCGAACACCCACCTTTTATACGACACTCGAAACCTTACGGAAAAGTGTGAGAGACCAATTCTCTGCCGGTTGCTTTACGGCTCTATATAAAATAAAATCATCGAAATTACCTAATTGACTGCATTTACCTTTTTTCTTGGGATAATAATTAATCATCGACATTTATTTATGATTCGATATTTTCCAGATAATAATATTATTCGTTCCTTCCCTACTCATTAACGTGATTCTTGAATAATCATTATAATTACACTCATTAGTGATTAGTTGGAATTGGTATAAGTTTTTATAATATTATCTGTATTAAATTGTCTGTTATATTGTATTCTATTGTATTCGGTATGCTGTTGTTGTTATTGGTTTGACGAACACCTTATAATAATATTGACGGAGGCGGATGAAATAACAGCCAGATACCTAATTAGGTGGTTACTGTGTTATGATAATACTTATTTATTGTTGAATCGTTTTATGTTTCTGAAATATTATGAAAACCACCATTTACGGTGAAATAATAATTATTTAATATTTTTTTAATGTAAAATATTGTTTATCATTGAGTCAATCATTCAGAAATTAAAAAATATTTTAAAATGGTATTAGAACGATGAAAATCTGTATAACCTTCACTTTTAAATAATTGTGTGACTTAAAAATAAGATATTCAGAATGTGTACCGTCTTTTTGTATTATGTTTGTAATATCTACCTAAAATTATGTTGATGATGGTGGTGGATGATTTCTTCGTATCCGTTTAATGGAGAATCTATCTCATTGGCGCGTAAAGCTCTATTGGAGAAGAGATGTCTTTGGTTTCCTCCTGAATGTTAACGTTTTTGTAGCTGTACATACATTGATATACATATTCATTCAAAATGTTCATCAACGGCACCGCGTTCTGTAGCTTTGTTGTCACTTTCATCCGCTATATGTTATGCATAGGTGATTTTGTGTTTCCGTCTCAGTTATATGTACATTGCAGGACATTAGGTATAAACGTACCTAATGTCCTGCAATGTATAACTGTTGGCGACCGGTGTGGCGCGGAGGCTAGCGCAGTTGCCTTTGAGTCAAAAAGTCCCGGGTTCGATTCCCGGCCAGGGCAAAATGGAGAATGACCTTTTCCAAATTGTCCTGGATCTGGGTGTTACATGTATATGTGTTCAATGTATTGTATATATTATGTGTATCGTCGTGTTAGTACCCATAATACAAGATTCATATCTTAGTTTGGGACTAGCTCGGTCTGTGTGAATTGTCTATGCATGTTATCTTATGTACAAACAAAAATTTAAATTTCAGAAATACTTGGACGTAACACATTTTTGGACAATATAAGCGGTAAGCGTAAGAAAGAAAAGATATAATTTATGAAGTTGTCGATACAACAGATTATCATTTTAACACGAGATTCAATTAAAATTAGGTGACGATACACATTAATTAATCATGCACAAAAACTGCACGTCTTTATTCTGTAAGCACACAGACTAAAGTGAAAATTATATAACCAATATATATATATATATATATAATGAGTTACAATCCATTGGATTGGTCTGCAACGAGTTTGGTTTTTCTTCTCCATTCTTCTCTATTCTCAGCCAGTCTTTTCAGCTCTACGTATGAGCCACAGTTCATATCACTCTTCAGTTGGTCCATATATGCGTCTCTTGGTCGGCCTCTGCCATTTGTCCCCTCGGTCTTACCCTCCGCTATGGCTAAGTACGCTAAAAACGGGTATTTATTCAGGAGTTGTACTAACGCGTGGCGACTGCTATAGAGAGCACCTGCACAACGATGCAAGTTCGTATTTTTTTTCAATCTTTGTCTACAACATAACGAAAAATAATAAATTAATTAGGATTAAAATTTAAAAAAAATCACGTTTCTAACTATGCAAACCCAAATTTGCTGTTAAATATATTTCAAAGTATTCTAGAAGGGCTGTTAATTTAACAAAACTTTGTGTATCAAAACACCAACGCCTTCACTTGCACCACACTTATATTTTTAGAAACATATGTAGAAACATATTTGGTTACTAAATTCTCGTGTTTGTATAATTACTTCAAAGCTGTGAATGTATGAATAAGTATATATGTATGTAGATTTATAATATGATATTTTATACCTTATACAAATTAATTTGATAAATGTATTATATTACTATTTATAGCTACATACTTGACTATCTCATACAATAATAACAACAACAGTTTGAGTATCACTGAGTTGGGGGAACGCAATAATCTTAACATGCGTCCGGAGGTTTGTTAATTAATATCGCACACAGACATTCACAACATTTTATAATTAAATATTATTCTTATTATAGCGTCGACAATTCAAAGTCTACCAGCGTATTATTTTTCCATAACTATGTATATTCTCAACGATTTAAAGCATATTTGCCTTTTTCAAAGTTCACATTCCGTTCTTAAGAAAATCTTATTAGGAAAACGATCAGAGATTCTAGAAGTAACTATGAACAGGAATCTACAGAAAGTAGATATTTCAACAAAATGAATTGTCCTGTAACCCAACCAGTATAGCTAGTGCGTATTTTACATGTATCAAACATAAGTATTTAGATAATTTTAGTTCAAAATACTCTCACGTGGTGATTTTGATCAATCGATATTTCAGGACACTTACAGTGATCCGCCCGAAATGACATTTTTTTATGGCTTACAAATGTGGATAAATATATTTATCAATTAGACAAAGAAGAAATGAAGATACAATTTGTGCATTAATTGTTTAAATGTGATTTTATTATTTGATTATGTCTATTGTAAAATTGTATGCAAAGATTATGCACACCTATATATTATTACGAGTATATGTAGCTGAACTAAACTACATAAGTATAAAGATGAAGTGGGGTGGAGGGCAATTAAGGACCGCGACTGTTTAGTTAGTTACTATAGTAACGTTATACTGGTTCATAGGTAGGTACTACTTTTATACTCCTACAGCACCATCAACATTATTAGGTACACCGTAATAACCTGTAAGAGATGCAAAATCGTCACGGAATAAAACCGATTTTGATTTTATTGAATAGTCAGTTTGGATTTATGATAAATTCACTATGAATACAAAGCAATATCATGTATCGTCGTAATGAAATACTATGAAACTCTTCATTTTTTATATGAACCGACTGCGGTATCTCCTTTGCAGCCATATGGATAACCCTGTTGTCAACCAAAAAATTTAAATAATCTCTCCAGAATCATCAATTTTTCCGGCTCCATCTCTTGATTAAACTCTCAGTCAACCAAAAAACATAATAATTATAAGTTTAAAATGTACCTAATTGACTAAATATAAAATCATATATGTGAAAATTAAAGTGTTTTAAAATTACATTTTAAAACTTATTTAAAATGAATTTTCACAACGTTAATGCATCTACTATAAATTTTATATAATCAAAAAACATAATTACCGGGTTAGTTGGAAGACATCGCATTTTAGCGATAAACTCGCCCTCTGTACATTGAATTGTATAACTGATATTTTCTATGGTAAATGTTTTAATTTGTGTTATTGTAAACAATGTACAGTGAAAAATAAAATAAATAAATAATTTTCGTTTTAGAATTTTGATTTCATTGAGCTAGGTAAAGTAGATCACGAAATAGATATTATATTTTTATAATGAAATTTTACGTCCAGTACTAGTACGTCGTTTTAACAGCCTAGCTTTCCAATATCTAAATACGTCAGATGCGTGCCTACCAGGTTGTTCTGATTTCCGGTATATCTTATTCGCACTCCCTACACATACTCCCTATAGTATAGGTACTAACGGTAACCACCAAGTTAATTAGCGCTCCACTCTACACCTCCCTACCCTTCATTCATCTTATTCTATACATGTAGGTACCAAATAATATACTTCTACAAACAATATACCTACCATCATATGAGTAAAGAGGTTGTACCTTCTCTGTATTCCGGCACCCCTGATACTTGTACACAGATATTTCTATCTATTTATGCCATTATGGGGGTGTCTCTCAAAAGTAGAGTAGTCAGTGATTGACGGCACGTAATGAACATGTAGGTTGACCTCTTTGTGCAATAAAAATAAGAAAAAATAATTCTAATGTCATATGAAAAGAATAATAAATTGTCTTATTTATTTATATTATTGTCTTTGTAAGAGTCATAGACTTCATCGTACAAAAAAAATATCATCGTCATAAATACGACAGCCCTGGATGGGCCTTGGTTGATTCCAGAAGTCTCTTCCACTCTCATTTGTCAATTCAATTCCCTTGTCTTCCAGTTTGTGGTATGCAGTGTGGATACATTTACGCTAACAAAGTCCATCCATCGCAATTTGGGCCTTCCTGGTCTTCTTCGTCCTTGTGGTGTGAGGTGTGCGACGGATTGTCATCGTCCGTTCTGATTATGCGACCAGCCCATCTTAAGCGCCCCACCTTGATGGAGCTGATCACATCGGGCTCTCCATACATGTCATAAAGCTCATTGTTGTATCGATGACGTCAGCCATTATGATATCTCATAGGAACATAGATTAGTCTGTGGATCGTTCTCTCAAATGATTTTTGTTAATACCCAGGTTTCAGAAGCATATATCAGGACAGGACTGGCTTTATCTGGTTTTATCACAAAAAATATGGTTTGAGAAAATCGGAGAGTTTAAAAATACCAAAAATAGGAAATTAATCAAATTATCATAGAACATCTTATGTAGAATGTTGCGAATATTTTGTCTTTAATAGTTCACTTGAAAACCTTAATCTAGAAGAGTGAGTAAGAACAATTAATTTATTTCAAGTGAAAGTTCCGTGGAACACCTCCCGTCTCCCATTCTTTTCGAAAAAGTAAGGACATTTTACATCTAAATTCCACCAATGATGTTTGCCACCCATTCCGAGTGTCTTAATTTTTTGGCACGGAGAGGACAACTTTCATGTTTATTTCATGTTGTCTGTCTGCGGGTGGTGGGAAATGGCGTGATGGTATAGTAGTAGTAGTATAGTCAATTATTGTTAATCATCCCTAATACCTAGGATAGTTCACTTCCTGTTACGATTCTAATACCCACTTAGGTAAATTAAACGTTTAAACATCTATTTTATTTATGACATAACTTCGTAGGTACAGCCTTGCCGGAAATCTAGCACGGGTTGTATCGATAGGAATCAATAGAGAATTATTCATTTAGTTCCATTATTATACCCACATACTTATTACAA
This sequence comes from Athripsodes cinereus, assembly GCA_947579605.1. Classification (NCBI taxonomy): domain Eukaryota; kingdom Metazoa; phylum Arthropoda; class Insecta; order Trichoptera; family Leptoceridae; genus Athripsodes; species Athripsodes cinereus. The sequence goes on from OX388310.1 coordinate 20,121,492, forward strand.
CGTAACAATTACTTTCTACTACATATACATATATAGGTTTATACGCAGGTTTATATCTTTTAAATTTCATTAGTCTACAAATCTCCTTTACATGCTGTTTATTATTAATTCATCCATTGTATTCAAAAAGGTTTATTATTAATTTGCAACCTTAGGCTAAATAACATCTAATCTATTTAAATAGTTCTCTCTGATACCAATAAATCTCTATATAATAATGAAACTACGTGTAAAACCTGATTAAGAAACAATCTCTGGAGAGGTTAATAAGAATCACTTGTTATTTTATTCGGATTAATTACGTCCATCAGAAATGAGGGATTCTGTGAAAGGATGTAAAAGTGAGATCAGTATGCTTGCATTAGGAATTGTTTAAATGTGGAAGAAGTGAAGAAGAAATATGTATGTAAGCTGAAATTGATTCATATTATGATATCTTTACAAGAGTGGGATATTTTATTATTAAATCATTCAACAAACAACACACATTTTTATTAACAATAAAACCACTCTTTCTATTATGGCTATATTTTTTATACAATTATTTCAATTTGATGTTTTGTATTTAGTTTAAACCTTCGGTACAATATTTCAAAATCTGTATTACTAGAACAAGACCATTTAATTTAGTTATGATATTCGTTCAGTAGCGTTCTTTACAGCGCAGCGGTGAGCAAACGGGTAACCGCCCGAGACCCCGGGCTTTTTGAGACCCCCGCACGATATACCTACTAACGATACCGAATATTTAAAACTGGATTGAAAATGTTTATATAAATGTTTTTACCACCTTTTTTCTAAATTTCTGCTCAAAATTAAGAGCTCGTGAATTTTCTACACTCGTGAATGGTAGAAATTTCAAAAGCAGAATTATTTGCTGTTTTTTTTTTTTACTAAATTGTCTTATAGATCCCGCACTATTTGATTCTTCCGGGGCCTTGCAAAAGCCAGGACCGCCACCGTATTCAATCCGTTACATAATATAGGTACTCGTATAATATTGTATAAGTAAGAATGAAAGATGCACTTAAAATATTTTATGATACTGTTGAAACAATGGGACCACACAAGTCTCGATATTATTAATTTAATTAAATCAATATGTACCTACCAACATAATAATAAATTAAGACAGCGCATTGTACTAACAATAGACTTTGATTCTACTCTTAATTAACCACCAAGTAGTGAACTCATACACCAATCTTTTACATTTTCAAGTATTTACTCACATTTTTCTGCAAAAGTACCTTTTTAAAAGATATATCTGGGTTTTTGTCATAAACCCAAATACAACCTTATACAACTTTCACAGCAAGCTAAAAGCTTGTGTCGTGAAAGGGGACGGCACCTGGGATCGAAACGCGGACCCCTTGTTCATGAGGCCGAGACTCTACCCCCAGGCTACCGACGAACTCAAAAACTTTATTTAAAAAAAAAAAATTAAAAATAATATATTTAAAAACGTATTTCGTCTGTGTATTGTAATGCACTTCATACACCAGAATCAATCATCCATCCATCCATAGTCCATATCAACAAGTCTTATCCCACAAGAAGGCTTATTAGTAGACCAACTGCATTTAATGAACAAAGTTTTTTTTAATGAGACACACAAGTCTAATATCTTGAGACATGTGTGTTTCATTCTAGGTATAGAGTAATTAAATATATTAATTATATTTTTACTATTGTTATTGCAGTAAAATAAAGCAATAAATTTCTTTACACAAAGTAATTAAGTTTTGAACTTATTTTAACTTTACAACATTGTATAGGTTTGTAGTACTAACCACTATGCAATGTTATTACATAATATATATTCTGTAATATTTAGTGCAGTCTCTTTGTATTTTAAATGTTAACTGGTAATAACATGCATCTTTTATAGGCTTTTATTTATTTATTTATTACATTACTAACTCATTCCGGGTTAGTTGGACGCATCGCATTTTAGTGATAAACTCGCCCACTATACATTGAATTGTAACTGATATTTTTTATGATACTTTGTAACCAATGTACAGTAAAGAATAAAATAAAAAGATAAATGGAATAATAAGAGTCCCCGGCTATGAGTTTTTTTTAAAGATATATCTGGGTTTTGTTTGTTATAAACCCAAATACAACCTTATACACCACAGTAAGCTTAACGCCTGTGTCGTGAAAGAGAAATTTCCCGGGTCCTGGGATTGAACAACGCACTCTTAATGCATGAGGCCGAGACTCTACTTATAGGCCACCGACGAACTCTTTAAAAAAATATATGATAAATTATTTATCAGAACACTTATCTAAGTTGCTTATGCAAAAATATATCATATCTGTGAGGAACAGTTTCACGGTGTTGTTTCATGTATAAAATCTCGTGTATACATCTTTCTTGGCAAAATTTTAGTAAATCGTGTCTTACAAATACCAGTACATTTTACAAAGCTCACGAAAACTCGCAGTAAAGATCATAAACTTGAACAAATTGTTCAAACTTATATAATTGTTGTATTGGAAATATTTAATTTACTTAAAACCTATGCCTACAATTAATAACTATTCTTAATGTAACTACAAGTCTGATCTACTTACTTACATACCTACTATGTATTATAAACACCTTATTGAACACATATATCTAATTACTAATTATTACCTGTAGGTAGGTACTGGTAAATAACATTCAGCGTGAGTTCAATATTACGAGAACCATTATTAGAGATGCTAAGTTCTATATTTAAAAAGGTATAAATACTTAAAATCATCGATTTCAATATTGGTCAGTTAACATTACATAGAAAGTGTATTTATTTATTTATTTATTTATTTATTTATTTATTAAATAAACGGCTAATGCCTTTTACAAACATAAAATATAATAAAACAGAACAAAAAAATACACATTTCACATTAAATCCAAATAGGCTAATAAAAAACAAACCATGTAAAAAATAACTTAATAGCAAAACAAGACAATACATATTGCCATTTAGAAAAAAGTATGCACTTAATAATAAAAGTAATAATCTACATATATAAGTAGGTTTCTAATAATAAAAAGTAATAATAGTAATTTCATGATTAACAAAAATAGTCTAAAGATATGTACATGCAGATATCACTATGTATGTATGTATAGAGTAGTAAATTAATGCAAGCGTTGCCAAAAATTATAATTATCAAAAAATAATGTCTTACCCATCAGGCGACAATAATAATCAAATACAAGTAATTTCGCTGTGAGTACAATCAATACTGTGCGATACTTCCACTCACTCAGTGCATAAGCACGCGATGTCTTCTAGATATGTGTTGCATAGTTAAGTTTTCATTGGGTAAGTTTATTCGACAATTTTTTGTCAATCATGACAACATATACACACATATGAGCAAGCAATACTCTCTTTCTACAAATAGTAATTTAGAAACTATAAACATATTATTGAGTATTTCATGAACATCTGACACACGTTGGCTAGTTGCATTTACGAAAACCAAAGTGTATTCAATATACAATATAAGAAAACAAAGTAAAAACAAAAAATAACAAAAACAAGACGTTCTACTTACAAGTATCATAGTGTATTTAATATACAAAAAAACAACAAGTAGGATATTCATCTATGAGCAAGTATTGCACATAACATTTAGAGCATTTAATTATAATGTTGTATTTCGGGAATCAAACATATTTTTCAAAATTATTCTAAGTGAAGTAAAACTCGTATTGAACAGATCAATGTCCGACAGAAATTCGTTTCCTAAGCGATGTAAACGAGGGATGACTGTATGTCTGACGTAGTTGGTAGTATAGTTGTCAAAATAAAAGGGTTCGCGGTTTCTCGTACATCGCCCAGGCACACGAAAGTTAATGAACTGAAGTAATTCAGGGCTGTCAAAAAAGTTATTTAAAATTTTAAATAAATATGTCAGATCATTAATCGTTCTTCTGTTTTCGAGAGTATCAATTTTGAGCAGTGATTGTAAATAGTTATAATTTAGTTCCTCTCGGGGTATTCTCAGCTTAAAATTAATGAATCGAAGAAATTTACGTTGGACACGTTCAATATTTTCGACATGTACACTATAACTAGGGGCCCATATTGATGAATTATACTCAAGCTGACTGCGCACAAGTGACTTGTACAGCAATGCAATAGCATCAATGTTAGTGAAATCACATACTGTGCGCAGTATAAAACCTAATGTTTTAAGTGCTCTACCCGTAATTTCTGACATGTGACTTATGAAGGACATCTTATCATCAAAAATTATTCCCAAGTCCCTTATTTCCGTCACCGATTCCAATGCAGTGTTCTCTAATTGATAGCTGTATTGAATAATTGTTTTCTTTCTAGTAAAGCGAATACATTGGCATTTTTTCACATTAAGTGGTAGGTGGTTTTTTTGACACCAAACATTAAGTTTATCCAAATTATCCTGAAGAATACAACAATCATAATGACTAGCGATTTTTTTTAAAAATTTTCAAGTCATCGGCAAAGAGAAGGAAACTTACGTCATTGAATTCTTTTGTTAAGTCATTAATAAAAATGAGGAACAACATCGGAGCAAGATGGCTGCCTTGCGGTAAACCGCTGGTTGCCACAAAACTATCAGATATTTCACTTTCTATTCTTACACGCAGTGTTCGCCCCCTCAGGTAACTCTCAAACCATTTCAACAAGGTGCCCCCCACCCCCAAAACTGACAATTTGCCCAGAAGTATATTATGGGGCACCTTGTCGAAAGCCTTACTAAAGTCAGTGTAAATACTATCTACCTGACAGCCCTGAGCCAGGGCTTCTGCTATAAATTGTTCATATATGGTCAAATTTGTGAGAGTTGACTTGTTTGATATAAAGCCATGCTGTTGAGGCTCTATTATCCGTGATACGGATGGTAATATTTGGTCTAACACTAGCGATTCAAACAGTTTAGGTATAACAGATTGCAAACAGATGGGCCTATAGTTCGAGATATCAGCCTTGTCCTCCTTCTTATGAATTGGAATAATGTTACCATTCTTCCATGCTGAAGGGAAGACTCCAGTATTTAGAGACTTATTGAATATAATGGTTAGTGGTACTATTAAAGCATGTGCGCATCTCTTCAGCACCACCGGTGGTATATTGTCAGGGCCCGCAGGTTTCTTCAGGTTTAGCTGTGATATCTTTTGTTCAATAGCGTCAAAAGGGATATGACACTGGAATAGATCTATTGATTTTTCACCCATAATAAGAGGATCAACCAATCCACCCACATCTTGCTCATATACACTTCCGAAGAAGTCTGCAAACTTATTCACTATGCCATGTAAGTCATGTATATGTTCACGATTCAAGTACATTTGCGCAGGATAGTTACTATTAGTTTTACACAATGAATTTTTAAATTTCCATAGACTCTTCATATCAGTGGTTGTATTTTCAGCATCCTGTATATAATTGGAGTAGCATGAAGCTTTCAGAGCGCTACATTTGGTTCTTAGTTCAGTAAACAGATGGTAATACTTCATCTCATTTGTTTCTTTGTAACACCTATGAGCAATTTTTTTTTCTATGATAACTTTTATTAATTCTGACGAGAACCATTTTGGATATGTGCCTACTTTATATTCTTCAAATGGTACATATCGATTTATCATGTCATACAATAATCCATATAAAACAGCAACCATGAACTCAACATCATCGCTCTGCAAAAAAGTCCAGTCGCTCTTGAAAAGAAATTCACATGCAGCCTCATAGTCACCCTTGTGGTAATTGAATGAGAATGAAGGTTTCCTTGTGATCGTTACAGTTTCTAAGCGCACCTTTACAGAAAGTGGCGGGTGATGGGCATCTATTGGTAGAACCTCCTCTTCCGAGAGTTCAACGTTTATCGTCTTGCAGTTGGAGAAAATTAAATCAAGTAAACGATTTCGGGCGTTATATACAAAATTAAATTGAGCAAGACCCAGGAAACCAGTTGTTTCTATCAATTCTCTTGCTCCCTCGTGGTTGCCATTATTTAAAGGAAGCACACTGGCATCCGGAGACCATATCACATCTGGAAGATTAAAATCACCAAATAAAAGAATTTTGGCTTGTGAGTATTTAGTTTGAATTATTATAGTATTCGTTATTTCATAAAATCTATGTACATTGAATCAAGAAGATACTAGAAAAAAATGTGTATAACAAATCTTGATATGTTTTAAGAGCTTAGCTAGTAAAAAATTACAAATTTAATAAGTCTGCCTTTTGGCAATTATCTTGTGTATGTGTTAACCTGATATGCGAAAAAGTTTTATTTATACATAGTTCACTTTTAACATCAGTCCGTATCCATTACTGCTTCCAAGTCTGCTGGTCATTCCAAAGTCCAAACCAACTCTTTCAACACACAAGTTTGACATTTCTCCTTGATAACTAAGTTTATCGATAATAATTCTATTAATATGCAATATTGATATTATCGAACAATAGTTTTTTTCGATTCCACGACGTCGTACATTACACATGGTTTATTGAAAAGTTATGCATCGTGAAAAGTATGTTTCGATGATTCGATCTTGGATGATTCCATCACTAGCTTAATGCAACATAGTTGCACCAACTAGATGTATACAATGGAATAATTACATTGAAATTATATGAGATAGTCGACATTATCAAATAGGTACTTATGTAGGCACTTACTTAAATAGTGTTTTCTGTAGATAAAATAAAATAACTCTTATTTATTACGAGATACTTCTGTGAATTGCACAGGTGGTAAATTAATTATCGAGAAATTATTTCTAGCAGCCAACCAGGACCGTTTTCCAAGAATAATCATTAATTATTTACGGCGTGTGTGAGTATAATTATCGATAATTGAGAAGATATTAAAATAATAAATGTCTTAACTACATTGTATATAATGATGTTTATTTAAAAAAATATATGTACATATTACATTTTCGACACAGAGTACCTAATCGATAAAGGATAGTGATGTAACGAATGTGTGATTTTGGATATTCGCAAATGTGAATGCGAATGCGAATGCGAATAGCGAATACTGACTTGCTTAAATTTCTACAATTGCTCAAACATTAAAATTTCTAACCCCCGTCGCAGAATTTTCAAAATGGTATATGAATTTAAAATATTTCAAAACTCCTCGGTTTTCTTAAAGAATATTTTCTTGCAGAACCTTTTACTACAATGTACCGGGTAAGTATCCGGTACTTTTACCGAATTACCGATACTTTATAACCAAAATAATATTCGCAAAACATTCGCATATTTTTTGCGAATTATTTGAAATATGCGAATATTCGCGAATGCGAATACGAATATTCGTTACATCACTAATAAAGGACAAATTACTAAATTTAATTAGTTTTTCGGCAGTAGGATTCGAACCTTGGATTAATTGTGTGATAGTCCTTAGTGTGACCATTAGACTAACGAAATATCTGCAATGAAAAAGAAGAGATAATAGTAAAATAAATAAAATCGAAAGATCCGTGTAGAACATAAAACAAAAACTCAATTACATTGATGTGTATGTGTGTTTGTGTGATATTTTTAAAAGCATACCCATGATCCAATCCTGAATAAAGTAAGTTGTGAAAGTAGAGCGCGTGGCATAGCGTCCATAATATTAGAAGTACTATACGATATCGTATTATACAACACTATAGAGGGAATCACAAGCGGATATCGTTATAACGACATCCTAAAACTCCTTAAAATATCTTACAAATGAATATTAAAAAACTTCTTGATTTTGGGTGCTTAACTATGAAAATAAGACAATCGCTAAAAGTGTAAAAATGTCCAATTTTATTAATAATCTTAATCATTAATTAAGTTTGACAAAACATCGTTCGTTATCTCCGTTACCGTTACCGTTACCATATCTCTTGATTTTCACTTCAAGTATGTATATTCGTTATAAGGAGCTTTTACTCATTTTAGTATTAAAATATACCTACTGTTATAAATTCAGATTTGGTTTGGCAAAAAAACATTCGTTGTTTTAGTTATTTTCTTGTACTTATATTCGTTATAGCGAACTTTTAGTGTATTATGTATTACGGTATAGAGCATAGTGCCAATAAAGCTCAGTTGGAAAGCACTTAGCAGGATTGATTCAGACCATTTACCATTCTTAAAACAAATAAAAAGTAGATCCATCCATTACTACATTAAATTATAAAACCTTTTTAAAGATTTACTCGGAAACACTTAGCGGATTGAAATTTTACCAGAAGACAATAATAAATTTTCATTTTGATTGACGTCTACGCATATTTTTATTATTATTATTTTCTTTTATAACAATTACATTTTTTCTTGTAGTTCTACATAGAAATAGAATAAAAACTATATAAATATACATTTATCACGTGCCTTGGATCCCATTCAGGTTAGAATAATAATTGTAAGACATTGCTATATTTTCTTCTTCTTTCATATCCGCTCCTTAACAACTTTCTAGAAAATTACAATTTTGCAAATTCTTTTCAAACCTTCCCAGTTTCAAACGAGCTGAAACTTTTATTATTTGTTTACTGAAATGAGAAAAAATACTATCGAATTTGTTATGAGGTATTAAATTTATACTAAATGTTTTGTTAATTCATTAATCATAATTTCATTACATTCCACTGGACATCTTACTAACGAGAGATACAGGTATAATACTTAATCTGTCTATATATTATACTATAATACTTAATCGGTAGTTTAATCCTATCCTATCACGGAAATTCCTTGAAAACCCATCGAATGCACTGTATTCGACTAAAAGACACAACATTCTCGCTACGCACTGCAGGGCTACATTTGACTCAATCTAAATACGATCTCAATCTTAATACTACGACGGGCAAAGTGATTATTAGTCGAAAATACGTGCATACCAATCTCGCAGTAACGGTAGCGTAGTATTTATTACTATAGTCCCTTCATGCGTCGTATGATTAAGATCAAGACAAGATTAAGATTATATTTAGATTGTGTTCAGAGTAACCCTGATGAACAAGTAAGATATTTAGATATTTAACCCAAGTCACACATTCAATTATTCAGTTCTGGGTATTCACGGAAAAAAATTATAATATTCTACAATTAAATTCATGACAATGAGATAGTCATGAAAATACACGAGTCTTCTGTAAATAATAATAATTAAGAGCCATTAGCATTCTTCTTTTATTCTATTTCGGGACTCCAGAGCTTAAAATTAGATGCACCTACCAATTTGTATTGTAAATATCTATAGGAACAGAATTGCGTAGGATTACAAGCCTCTCTAGTGCCTATACAACTTAATTCGTTGTAAAAGCTATGTGTAGGTACATAGGTATACAGAGCTTTTCCAAGTTTTTCCATCAAAAGCACTTTGAGTTTGATATAGTGTTTCTATTAGTTGGTATAGACTAAGAGTGGTGTTGTGTTGGAAGAAGTGATGAAGTAGTGTAGGTGCGAGGGGAAGACGAAGAGGAAGGGTAGGGGGTGGAAATTAGAGATGGAAATGAAGCAGTGAAATTCAAAACAATGTGATTTTGTGGTATACTACTTACTTTATTTAATAACTTAAAGAATTCAGTGCTAAGGTTAGCCGCCTATTGTAAATAGCTTAGTTTTTAAATATTCATGAAATACATAAGTAGATAAAAAAAAATCATAATGCATAAGATAATCCATATGAAATAAAATAATACAATAAAATACAGCATAATACTAATAATAAATAACAAAACATATATCATCAATTCATTTGATCAAAGTACTTGTCCCAGAATTGAGCGTGGCTCGTGCTCTGGGACAGGCCTTGATCCACCTTAGTATATTATCGCTCTCTCTTAATTCTTCAGCAATAAAATAATATAGAAATTTATTTAAAATAATAAAATAAATTTCTATTGAGTAACATTAAGCAATCATAATCAATATTCATTTTTCTTTATAATTTAAAATGAAGTATCTATTACAAAGTTAATGCCGATACAATCAATGAAAGCTTAACTTTTTATTTGTGGCACGCAGAAGACGTCGCAGAGTATATTTATTTTATCGTATGAGATGCTCTTTTTTGTTGATTAAAATAACCAGTTAAGTCAGCCTAGAGCCAATTCCTTTCTCACTTCTTCCGGTTAGATTTTGCAGAATGTTACATTGTATAAACAGGATTCTTTAATCAAAACAACCGAGATGTCTGATTAGAAAGATGTTTATTAGAAGAAGAATTATAGTGGGTTGCGCGCTGTTCAAGCTGCCACCACGCAAATCAAACCGCTCATTTAAATAATTCGATTTTACGAAAGATATCGGTCCCATAGTGCTGAACTTTCTTGTGCACGCTAACATTACAAAACCGCGTAGTTTTTGCATCTCATCATCTCTTAAACTTCATCAAAACTCGAAATAAATTAATATTTATTATTGTTGATTGTCTCTTCAAAACTCTAACAAGTCGTCATTTTGTGTTACATTCCCGCTTCTATTGCCAAAACATGTGTTAAAAAAATCGACCCCTTCCGGGAATCACTCTATACAAGTGCCAGCGTGGAGTGATCAGTGTATGTCCAGTAGTGTAACAGAGAAGGATAACAACACCGACTACTCGCAACAACACAGCGGGTGAAAGAGACAAAAATACTGTTCTGTCTACCACGATGCCTATCTCAGATCTCCGTAAGAAGAAGCTTCTCTATGTGTCCAACGTTTTCTTTGATGTCAACCAAAGTGGAACGCTCGAAAAGAAGGACTTCGAGTCGGCTATTGAGAAAATCTGCACTCTTCGTGGATGGCCCCAGAGTCATCCCAAAAACGTAGAGACGTATGACACCATGACCAAGATATGGGATGGCCTGAGGCAGAGAACTGATGCCAATAAAGATGGAGAGTCCTTTGCAGTGGAAGCACCGTTACATGAACTTCATGTTTGACCTAGAAGATGCTTCCAACTTAACTAAAAAGCCACGGCGCTCTTGAGATGGTCAGGTACCATTAAACAGCGGCAAACACAAATCATCTTTTTATTATTATTATTATTTATTACAATTTGAACAATTGTATAATGTAAGTTGATATCTCACTTATGATTACATATAATACCATGATGGTATAGTAGTATTTGCACAGTTTAAGCACATTAATATAACTATGATGTGACAAAGTAAATAGCTCAATACGTCGATGTAATACTATTATGTCTCGTCATCCCTAGAAGTTGGGGGTTGTACAAGGTGGGTTGGTACAACCCCACCACTCTTGACAGTTACACCAAATACCCATTATCGCTCGTATCACGACAGCATATTAATTAATTCCAAAATTACATAAATGTACGAGTTTCATTATTGCGTCCCGCACAATGGGCCAGCCACTGTTGCTACTACTACTAATACATAATACTGAGGAGTTACTCCCGACGCCGTTTTTGTCTAGTTTCTTGTAAACGTCAAACTGTCGCTCGTGGAAATAGGCTATTCAGCCTCAATAGTGGATACTAAATATCATGCAATAGTGAAAAGTCAACGATTTTTAAGACTGTCAGTTAAATCATCAACAAAGTGAAGACCGCAGTTTATTTCCATTCTAGATGTTATTATTAATTTTACTTTTCTGAGATACTATATTAAGACCGCATCGAGAGTTTCCCCCCTGATTCTCCTAGCCAAGCTCCTATACACTTACATACCTAGTATTACCACTACACTTATACTCTCATGCCTTATGCCTCGTGATCCCGTAGACTTGAAAGCAAACAGGCTGAATACATGAAAAATAACATTATATTATGAGCACCCATATAATATAATATATTATATACACTAATTGAGCTCACTTCTGAAACAATCGATATACTCTGTATCTAGCTATCAATTAGATTTATTTACAATATCATTAGAAGTAATAATTACTTAGAAGAACATTAAGAAATAATAGAAGAAAACAATGGTCCATAATTTATTTTGTTTTTGTTTATGATTCAACTTCTAGGTTTATAGAACATAAGGACTTAATGATGTAAAGAAAGAAATTTCTTTGCTTTCGAGAGCTTTTATACTTGCTGTCTTTGATACCAACTTTCCACTTCAATAATCTTTCCTGCTTTTTGCACCAAAATTATTGGTATGTGACCTTTACTGCCAAATCTAGAGTGCTACCCCGATGCAGGATTTTTTTCTTTATCACCACGTTATATCCTATTTGTGTAGATAGTTATTAAAAGAAAAATATATACATTACTTTAGAGAACAACGGACGAGGGTTGCTTAGAAAAATCCATGATCTCTCTCAAAAATAAATCAATGGATATTTTTCATGTTTTTAGATAAACAATACACATATCTCCAGGAACGACACTCGTATATGGTGGAGATTGCTCAGAAAAACCATGATTCGTTAAGGAAGAAAAACCATTGGAAAAATATATCAATTCCAAAAATATCACAGGTTGCTCACGTGACGATAAATAAAATAATCCATCCCTCCGACTATGTTGAAGAAGGACCTTTCCATGCCTTATATTTATTCACGTTTCTGGAATGAGGCGCTGAGGAACAGTGTATGGGGTGGGTGGCTCCTCTGGGAGGGGGTTGGGGTAATGGGTGGTAGGGTGTATCTGACGCGAGCTTCTCAATAATATTGTTTTTAATAATTGCAGCTAAGTGAAACATGATTATCCCATTCATCATCAATACATTTGTTTCTAGAATGTCCAATGCTTTATACAAAAACTCAGCAGCATAAATTCATCTTATATTGTTCAAGTAAACGGCACGGACTTTGTTGGTCACAAGTTTTCGGATTCAATTTTGGGTACAAATCATCTTACTTTTTTCTTTTGTGCTATTTTTTTAAGACCATGGCAATACTTTTACAATTTGGGTTAGTTGGAATAAATCATGCCTTTAAGATAAGCTCCCTCACTGTATATTAACTGCGTCTCTGTGTAAAATTACTTGTCAGCAATGTACCTACAGTAAAGAATGAAAAAGGAAATAAATATAAATGATTACCGTCAATGAAGAATTTGTTCTAAGTCAACGATGATGAATATCATCCATCCTAAATTCATAGAGAAACTTTTCTAAATTTATTTACTTGCAGTCATGAAGTATGAAAAAGTTAGTGGATATGTGTTTATTTTATTCCTTGCTTTTTTTTTGTATCAGGAGTATTGATAAATAGGTACATTTAATGTTAATTAAAGGACATAAAAATCATTAATGTATTATAAATTGCGATGGTTTGGTCATGTGGAACGAATGGAGGAGGAAAGAATGACAAAGAGGATATACGTGTCTGAAAGGAGGGGTGTGAGGAAGTGCGGGCGTCCGAGAACTCATGGCTTGATCATGTAGATCAAATTCTCAAGAACGGCCGTGTTTTGAGTAAGAGAAATCGACGTGCGTGCATGAGTAATTGTATGACTGTTTCAGAAGCGAAAGAAGTATATAAGGACAGGTCTATTTATGGCGTTCCGTTCTCTCTACCTACCCCACTTGGGATACGGCGTGAGGGAATAGATAGGAATAAATAGAGTATTATAAATTCAATCTATACCATCATTGTATTTCCCACATGTAGGGTGACCAGTGCATTTACTGAAGCTAATGAACATGCTGGTCGTCCACTTCATGCTATAAATAATAGAATGTTTGAGATGGGTGAGATTCTTCTCAATTGAATTGTAGATAATATTTTTTCACACACCTATGTGATGTACGAATATCTATTTATCCACCATTTTCAGAACACCCAAAAGTCCACAAAAAGAGTGGGACCTATTATGTTAAGAGTACTCCACGAGGATACGTTTGACAATTACCCTAAAAATAACAATAAACGCGCCTCACAGTTTCCAAATATGAACAGTGAATAATATAACATGGATACCATCACAGCTACTAAAATCTATTGAATACAACCGAGCCGAGTTCGAGTGATATATAAACGGAGCCGTGTAAGATATAGCTGTACTGTCTCCTCCATAAAGCATAAACCAACATAAATAACTTCAATTGTTTGGTACCGTATTGTGAACTTTAATTACATTTTGAATTAATTTCGTAATTAAAACTGAAACTTAAGAGCTTTTCGCTTTAGGCGGGCGCTGTATAACACTGTGACGGGCCTGAATAGTCCGGGGGGTGTGGGTGACTGAAAAGAGGGTGTTCTTGGGGGTGTCTATATACCTAATATAATATACTATTATTATTATGATTAGCCCCATACAAGCGTGTTGTTACATTCATCTCTTTCTTATTATGGTGATGCTAATTACCAAGTTTTTAATTGTTTTCAAACTCGTTCAATGCTTTGTTATTATTACTATTATCTAAATAAATTATTTAATTTTAATTAGCGCGATTAGCTAATGTATTTATTTCTATGTACATTACACTTTAGTACGTCGTTGAAACTACATTGTTATATTGTCTATAGAAAAAGTTTTTGCTTACAACGTCTTCAAGAGGTAATTTATCAAAATTATCTATGTTATCACAAATTATTTCTAGAAGACAATAACTCCTGTTAAGATATTATTTCATTTAAGACGTAATAATATAACATTGTTATGCAATTTACCTTGAAGTTCGCAGAATATAACAAATTCTATCGCTTATTTCTTTAGGTTTTTTAGTGTACTGTAAAAGACAAATAAGTATTCGTAAAAATCACGAAAATGCATTTAATATGTAAGGCACCTACGCTACCTATCCTGGATGACATATTTTTTTACAACAGAGGCAGAAAAAATAATTGATTCTCTGGAAAATGTCAAGCTAACTTGACGAAAGTGCTCGAGTATTATTAAATCAATAGTGAAAAGTAAACAGTGTTTTATTGATATCAAATATGTTTAATTGATCTTGGAGTACAGTATAATTATGTTTTCCTTTTTCTAGTCTTTGTTTAAAAATATTTATCAATAATTGTAAATAGATCATAAACTTATAAAGGATCCTTTACACGAGACTTGTCTCTATAAGGAGGATGTTTAGATTTAAGGTTTTATCAAATAGTCTATGTATTGTTATTATCTGTATTGTTTGTAATAATATTATTGTTTTTAATCAAATAAAAAGTAAATAAAAAAAAATTATTCGTTACGCTAAAAATCACAGAAAATTCTTTATATTTGCCGAGTGGTAGTACCTATCAGTTTCATTAGTGTTTTTTGATTTGTATATCAATTAGTGGGTATACCTAACTTTAAAATTTTGTACATCACCTTGACAAAAATTAAACAACATACACAGATAAACTTTTCTATCTTACCTTGACTGGTAAATATAAAGTATAAAAATACAGCAAAAGAAACTCACATAAAAATAAAAATAGGGAAACATTAAATAGACGACTGGAAAAACAAATGAGCGACCCAATAAACAAATGGTCGACTCACTCTAAAACTGTTAGTGCTACAAAATACTAAGTTAGCAACTCATATTGAGTAGCAAATAAAATTGTAACCGAGTTGCGAAAAATAGGCGACTGTTACCTCTACTAGGTGAACGACTGAAAATACTAAGTGAGCGACTACATGCCTAGATCGAGTAATTGGCAGAAAGTAATATGTAAATAAATAAAGATTTATTCAAAAGATACTTAATACCTAGAGATATGCGGAAATTCAATTATTATCCCTAAATATTTCAAATTATTTTTAATTGTGTGAATTTATTTATGCTCTCTGTTTATTTATTTATTGTATTCTTCTTGCACATTTATCGGTTTTGGGCATGTTTTTTTGTATTTATAAAATATAATATACCTGTCTTCATATAAAACTATATGCTTGTTTAACAAGGCGGGGTAATTTGACAGCGGGGTTGGAACCTGGAATTTTCTGATGAAAAACACTATCCGGCTGCTAAACACCTTTATTTTCGCAATATTTTTGATTTTATAAGCACATTCTCTTAAATAAAATGCAGCTCGTTTTATGTATATCGCCTACCAATTTTCGATTTATATTTTTGCCTTAATGCTTTCACTTGAATAGTTATATGGTCGCAAAAACTATATGTTTTGGTCGTTCACTTTAATATTATTTCGCTGTTCATATTAAGCCGCCAAGTCAGTAATTCAGAATGCTCATTTTGGTATTTCTTGCAACCTATAATTTGAATTTATTAATTGTGTCGGAGCACACGTAGTAGAATTCCATAATTATGTAATTTGAAACAAGTGTTTCTTTCTACTATTGTTTATTAATTTCCAGAGAGACGTCTTTCGACTTATAAGATAAGTCGAAAGACGTCTCTCTGGGAATTAATAATCAATAGTACAATGAAACACTTGTTTCAAATTACATATCTTTAATTTGAATTTTTTGTATCTCGTTTCAATACCCTCTATAAAAATAGGACAAATGATAATTATGTAGGTACTTTGTACATGTGGCTGCGAATATTTTCCTGTAGCTCATACCAACATAATAAAGAGCGTGAAAAATTGTGAGTGCGTTGAAAATATTCACTTACCTACGAATTCTCTATGTAGGTAATGGGGGAATCCCTTTTAGACATGGGTACCTTGAATATTATTTTATACGTATTATATTATGTTGTACATGCCTTATACTGTAATATAGAAATAGACAGACTCTCATAGAGCTTTTCTGTAAAAGCTTACACTATTTTTTTCAGGAGCAGTCTCAGCATAAAGCATAAGTTTCTCAAAACTTAGGGAACAGAAATCTAAGCGTAAAATAAAAAAACAAATAAAATCTGAAAAATCTAAATCACAGTGTTTTTTATAGATAGAACAAGTAATTTATTAAATTTTGCCTGATACACGCTCCACCTTAATAACTGTATGTTGCAAATACGATTTAATTACGGCACAAAAGGAACAATCTGTATGTTCATTACATGCAGTTAACTAATTGGATACCCCACTTATAGTTAATTTAGTTATTGTATAAATATATATATATGTTTGAAAAGGTGTTTTCGCAGAGCATATTATTCATATATAAGTATCGCTTTTGGGTACTCTACGTACAGTAGCCTTGAGAAAGGCTTTTATAGTTGGTCTTGAGAAAGACCGTTGGCTTCTGCCCGACGTTTCGTGCAGGATTCAACCTGATATCAGCTGGGGCGTAGAGGGGCGGTGGCAGGCTTCGGCGGCGCGGGTGTCGTGAAGGCAGCAGGCGTCGATGAGCAAGGGAGAACGGAGATTTTGTCGATGTACACCTACTACGATTCACGGCCGCAGCGTGAAACGGTCGGTGTGGTGAGAGAGCGTGCAGCGAGGCGGGTACTACGTCGCGCAGGCTGGGGAGTGGCTATGTTAGCATGTCGAGTACGGGTGTGGGTCGTTGCGTTCGGGTGTGTTTGAGTGACGTCGATCGGTGGTGTATGGTTGACGGCTGTGCGAGAGGGAGCGTGAAGATGAGTGATGCGTTTTTTCGATTACCGTTTGCCAGGCGAACGGTAATCGTCACGTGAATTCATACTGTGGTCCCGTTTGTGTATCTCAATCGCCTCGCGGTATACGCGCGAAGACTCGTTGTTGAGTTTGGCGATTGTTCGAGCTGAATCGAAGTCGATACAATGTCCTTCAGTCATACTATGCATCGCTAGGGTAGAAGATGTTTTTTTACCCTTCACATCTACTCTGTGTTCAGCCACTCGAGCAGATGTGCGGCGGTTAGTTTTGCCTATATAGACTTTAGGACAGTCTTTACACGGGACCTCGTATATACCGTGTGATTCGTTTGGGATGTGATCTTTAACACACCGCAGCATAGATTCAATCTTTTGATGGGGAGCGAAGACGACTTTTATATCGTGACGGCGTAGTATGCGGCCGACACGATCGGTAGTTCCACGCACGTAAGGTAGCTTTGCAAAGCCCCGTAACCGAGTATTATCATCGATTTCGGTTCTCTGAGTCTCTTCTCGGGCAAATGCCTTCTTGGAAGAATGGCCAAGAGCCAAGTCTCTGCCCGACTGTACGCAGTGAAATGGAGTAAAACCTTCACCTCATACTATCTCCTGCGTAAAATCAAGTGATCTTTCATTAATGGAATGCATTAATGGAATGCAAATTCCGATGAAAATTTGATCACACAGTCATTCATAATATGCGATACTCCCCGCATACTGGATTTAATGTTGTGTCGGCCATTCTGCGAGATGGTCCTGAAGAAGCACATGTATACACAATGCAGAAACACAACACCTATTCTGCAAATCCAATCTTCATGTTCCGGTGACGGGCCGTGTCTCGTCCCACATGCAAAGGCAAGAGCCAAGTCTCTGCCCGACTGTACGCAGTGAAATGGAGTAAAACCTTCACCTCATATATATATATATATATATATATATATATATATATATATATATATATATATGAGATGATTGATTTTATTATATTTAAAATATCTTTTGTAATGTTTATGTGGGTGCTTCTAGACACAGCATGTGAAACTCGAAACTCTATGATACAATATATACTCTAACATAATCTCTAAAGACTTCAATTTGATTCTTATCCAATTGTTTAAGAAGCAGTAAAAGTGTTTTATTGCCTTCAAAGCCAGCACTGGTTATATCCAAGAGGTACGGCACCAACTTTAGAAGTCACAAACTTAGCAATTTATTTGATATGTCAGCCATCCACTCATCCATCCTAATACTACTACTCTATTACCACCCCATTTAAGTGAAAGAATGGTAAAGAGTGCCACTTTTTATACCACCCTCACTCCCCTAACTGACACCCTCTTATTCTTATTTCTTCCTCCGAATCCATACACTTTTTTGTATTTTCTAGGAGTTGAAAGCATAGTACCAGGATAACATAAGAAAGGAGTGTGTGTAAGAAATCTTGAATTGAATAAATTTTCTCTAAACAAAACTGTACTCAAGAGATTTAGATGTGGGAATACGAGGATGAGGTTTATATTATTCCATTTTATTACTATTATTATTATTATTATGAAGAATGTTTCTATGTGATAAATAACATTGATACTCAATTTGTCGTTGATGCTACATATACTCGTAGACACAGTTTGTCTTGAAGAATATTGTTATTGCATAAAATACATGACAAGACCTTATTGAATAAACCTGATGCAAAAATAAATATTTTTTTCACATTTCTCCTTACGAATTCAATGTTGCCTTCACCTTTTCAGATTGTCATTGTTTGCTTTTTATTTGCTCTAAAAGCAGTAGGCGCTCGTTGTTTTTCTTTATTTTAAGGCAGGAACCCTTTCGATTTTCCGCGACTTCGGTTTTATATCCAATAAAATATCGAAAATGTCAGGCTTAATAGTCTATGGTATCACACGACAAAAATCACTGGTTAAAATAAATTCCATGTTCGTGATAACGAAATGTCAAAAGTTATAAAGATTTGTATAAGGTCATGAAGCCAGAAGCCAAAGTGAAAAATGGACAATGTGTTTCCTAAAAAGAAAGCCGAGAAATCATGAGAAGAAACCACCATTAATATGGAGAGAGTTCGTAGAACATGTAAGTGATGTGTATGGAAAAATACAGTGGTATACAAAAAGAGTGAACAGGAATAGGCTGAATTCGTAAATCATCGCTTATTATGCATTTTATTTATTTATTTATTTATTTATTTATTTAATACATAAACGGCTATCGCCTTTTACATCAAGAAAATACATTACACAATAATAAAATCACCAATTTCCAATTAAAAAGCATTAACAATTACTAAAAACATAATTAAAACAATACAATAATTCATCAACTTATCCATCTCACATCATCAATTAAATACAATCCTTCATAAATCTCATACAAAACACAGAGAACGTTAATACAGTTTAAATAACAAATTTTGCAAACAATTAATTGTATATTTATATGCATTTCTTCCCATTCAGTTCATAAAAAAATAATCAAAATAATAACGAAATGTATGACATGACGTCTCGCTATCATCAGGCGGGTAACAATTATAATTTTACTACAAACTGTATAATGTACAGTAAGCGCCCGCCTATGAGGCAGCGAGTATGGTACAACTTGGATTGGTCAATGGTAAAAAACACAAATATACACAAAAACTCATGATAAAAAATAATTACGAGACTAAAATAAATCTAGAGATTAAAATATTCAATGTAAGGTTGATAAACTGATATTGTGAACAAGTTGTAAGATTGAAATTTCATCCATAAACATTGCAAATCACATCAGTAAGTAAGTTAATCGTAGCAAAAACGAATACACACATAATCAAAACATTAAAAATATAATTAAAAATTTAAATCGTATAAGTAATTAAATAACTTCACTCTTGTCATAAAATAAAATTATACAGTAATCACAAACAAAGGAGACGAAGTGAATAATTAAAATCTTTATAACATCAATACCGTGAAACATACCAATCTATTATCATATAAAATAAAGGAAAATTATTATGAATTAAATACATTCAATTTCACTAAAATTCAAAATATGAGTCAACAATTTGGGGGGCGAAAAATATCTTTTACCAGATTCCTGAAACTATTTAGGTTTATATTGAACAAGTCTATGTCTGATAAGTACCGGTTTCCTAAGCCGTGTAACCGAGGAATAACTGTATGTGTGACGTAGTTTGTCGTGAAGTTGTCGCAATAAAACAATTCACGGCTCCTCGTATATCTACTAGGTACACGATAATTGATGAGCTGCACTAATTCAGGGTTGTCAAAACAATTATTAACAATTTTAAATAAAAATATAAGATCATTTACGATTCTTCTATCTTCCAAACTTTCCAATTTCAATTCCTTTTGTAAATATTCATAACTTAATTCTTCTAGTGGTATACGTAATTTAAAGTTAATGTATCTTAAGAATCTATGCTGAACGCGCTCAATATTATTAATGTGGACATTATAACTTGGTGACCAAATTTGAGAATTATATTCAAGATGACTTCTAACAAGTGATTGATACAAACGCAAGATTGCAAAGATATTTTCGAAGTCAGTAACAGTGCGCAGGACGAACCCCAACGTTTTTAGAGCTCTATTGGTGACTTCAGAAATGTGAGATGAGAATGATAATTTCTCATCAAAAATGACACCAAGGTCACGTATTTCTTTTACCAATTCCAATTTGGTGTTGTCTAGATGGTAATTATATTCTATTTTGTTTTTAATTCTAGCAAATCGTATAAATTGACATTTTTTGGCATTAAGCAAGAGTTGATTTTTTTTACACCAGTCGTTTAACTTATTGAGGTTATTCTGCAAAACGATACAATCCTGAAAACTTTCTACTCTTTTAAAGATCTTCAAGTCATCAGCAAAAAGCAGATAGCCCACATCAGTCAATTCATAGACAAGATCATTAATGAAAACAAGGAAAAGCAGTGGAGCTAGGTGGCTACCCTGTGGAATTCCGCTGGTAGCCATAAAACTATTAGAAAAGACTTTATCCATTCTAACGCGCAATGTCCGGTCCGTCAAATAACTTTCGAACCATTTCAGTAAGGGGTTACTTATACCTAGCGTTGATAATTTAATTAGGAGGATTTTGTGTGATACTTTATCGAAGGCCTTGCTGAAGTCCGTGTAGACACTGTCCACCTGGCAACCTTCAGCAAGACCCTCTACAATATAGTTTTCATAAATTGTCAGATTCGTAAGAGTAGATCTATCCGGCAGGAATCCGTGCTGCTGATGTTCAATAACCGGGCGTATGATAGGCAAGATGCGCTCCAACACGAGGGATTCGAACATCTTTGGGATAGCAGATTGTATACAGATCGGTCTATAGTTAGATATGTCAGCCTTGCATCCCTTTTTGAATATCGGCGTAATGTTACCCATTTTCCAAGAAGAGGGGAAGTGCCCCTTCTCAAGAGATTTGTTAAAAATTATAGTGAGAGGGATAACAAGAGCATTTATACATTTTTTTAGAAATATAGGAGGTATGTAGTCGGGACCTGAGGATTTCCTTGGATCAAGGTGAAGCAACATGAAATTAACTCTATCGGAATTAATGGGACACTTAGACAGATTCACTGATCTGTTGCTAGTAATAAAGCATTCATTAGTACTATTGGTATTATTTTCGAATACATTACCAAAAAACTCCGCGAATTTATTTACAATTTTTTCCTTTCCACTAACACTCTCTCGTTCCAAAAACATTTGTGCAGGGTAACTGCTATCACACTTGCTTAGAGAGTTTTTAAATTTCCATAACGATCTCATATCATTAGTTACACTTTCGGCTTCCTTAATATATTTTGAGTAGCAGGTAGCCTTGATTTCGTTGCACTTAGCTCTCAGGTTAGAGAAGATCCTGTAGAATCTCATGTCATTGGTTTCCTTGTAGTTTCTGTGAGCAAGTTTCTTCTCTTGTATAAGTAATTTCAATTCTGGAGTAAACCACTTGGGATAAGTATTTTTCCTGAATACTTCATAAGGTATGAATCTATTTATAGTATCGTACAATAGACCGTAGAATGCGGCCACGACGAATTCTATGTTATCATTCCCCAGGAAACTCCAGTCACTAGAAAATAAGAACTCCGTTGCCTCGGCGTAGTTTCCCTTTTTGAAATTCAATGAAAAAGACGGTCCATCGCATGAATTTGTGACGTTCATATCCATTTTTACGAGTAGTGGTGGATGGTGGGAGTCAATTGGTACTAGTTCTTCATTTGCCTGCTCCACATAGACAGTATTGCTGTTTGTAAAAACAAGGTCGAGAAGGCGTCCTCTTGAATTGTATATATAATTACGTTGACTTAGCCCCAAAAAATTTATAGTTTCGAGTACTTCCCTTGCTCCCTCGTGGTTTCCTTCGTTGTTAGGAACTGAATCCTCCTTTGAAGACCATCCAATGTTTGGCAGGTTGAAATCACCAAAGAGCAATAGTTTTACATTCGGATATTTACAATGCAACTCCTCAATCTCGTCGCAATAAGATTTGTATATGTCTGGCGTAGATGATGGTGGTATATATACATTACCAATTATCACCTTCTCTTGACCGAGGTTAGCAGTTACAAATATTTGTTCCAAATTATTGTGTTTTGTTTTGATAGGTGTTGTAGGGATATTATTCTTTATTGCTATTAAAACACCTCCTCCCCTTTCTTTCTTACTTGTTTGTTTATTGCGATCCTTCCTGTAGATGTTATACGTGTTAAAACCCAACTCTGAATTCTTTATTGAATCGTCCAACCAAGTCTCGGTAAGTATATATATGTTGTAGTCCAGTACTGGTATATTTTGCCGAAGTAGTGATAGTTTAGTTCTTATTCCTCTGATATTTTGTGAATAGAAAGTAAGCCTATTTATTAGTTTTTTTTATTAACTGCAACAATCTTTGGCGTACCGTTAAAATACTTAATGACAATATTATTCTCCCCACCGTTTTTTCTGGTTTCTAACTCGTCCCACAGGGCCTTTAGCTGGGATCTTTGCATTTCAGTAAGATCCTGTTTCACTCTTATGTGTTTAGGTAGCTTGAATTTATTCAGAAATACAGACTTGGCATCTTCACTATCGTTAAATGTAACTTTAAGGGGTCTTACTTTATCATTTTGTCTAATACCCAATCTATGTACCTTCAAAACTGGAATGCCATTTAAAGTGTCTATGCCGTTAATAAGCCCCGACACATGATTTAGATCTTCGGTGATTTGATCACGCGCTTGTGTATCAGAGTTCGGTTCAGGTACGTTGAACAATAAAATATTCTTCGATCGCGTGTTCCTTTCCGCTAGTTCTGTGATAGTGTCACATATGTCAACGGTTTTATTTGATGAAGAATCTATTTCAGATCGAGTAATCCTCTCTTTTAGAAGCTTAATTTCTGTTTCTTGGCTTGCAATCTTAGCCGTTGCAATACTCATTGCTGCCATAAATTCAACAGTTATTGGATTGATTTTAGCAATATGGTCCCGTGTGAATTTACTGTTTTCTGTTATCAACTGGGATAAAGCGCCGGCGGCCTTTTTCACCATAGAGATAATTTCTAGTGCATCCATCATACTATTATTCTCTATGAGTTTGAGAGAAAAGAGACTCAAATTAATAATTGAATTGTAATATTATTAATTAAAAAACTAGTTGAGTGACAACCCTGTTTCTGTTTTATTTTCTCCACTGATGATTGGTTGTGGCGGTGTTTACGGGAACTGCTCGGATTGGCCGAATGTTCCAATAGTGCTTGTATGTTGTAGAACAAAAATCTTGAGTTTGTTAATTTATAAGTATTTTAAATATGCACTCACCGCACTCAGCAGTTTCCGTTTAATTACAGGTATTGAAATTTATATGAGGTTTACAGTGAGTATAGATAGTTTCGTATTTGTTCACTTTTTACTGAATTATAAATATTTCTATCGCCAAAAGTTTGACAGCAAGTTTATAGTTTCACAGGTGATTGTTGTATGTTGTATTTAACATCATCAATTCAGCGATGAGGTATGCTGCCTATCCTGTATACCTTGCATTTTTATTATTTTTTACAAAGAAGTCAAATTGCGTGTTTTCTCATGCAGTTTATCTTTTGTGGGAAATGTAATGGTATGGATGGAAAAAGGAAAAGTCAAACTAAAAGCTTGTATCCCATAATAGACTCAAAGTGCAAATCCATACCTACCTACACATATCATGCAAAACCACAAGTAAAGTTATATCAGTAGGTACCTAATAACAACCTACATAGATGCATGACTGTGTATGTACATATGTATGTAGATGTAACTGATGATGTTATGTTTACACCCTTCTAGTGACTAATGCATTCTAAATAACATGCAAGTGCACTTAACTGTCCACTATCTCAACCTGACGTGATAATTTGATTAATTAGTTTGCTGGCTTTACTCTGTCTGTTCTATAATTAGTATAGATACTATGATTTGTTACTAGGTAGGTACTAATGTTTTTACATACCTACTCACCCCTTCCTATAAGTTTGAACTGCTATCAATGCATTTAAAATAAATAACTAAACGCCTTTTTTTTAAAGGACTGGATTTTCAATAGAATTGAACAATACATCCCTTTATATTTATTATAATTTTTTTTGCACATCATCGGTAATGTTTTAATAATTGCATATCTCCTATCAACAAATCAATTTGCATAAAAAATGTGATATACAGTGATTCCTTCCATTTTGTCACGTTTTTGATAGTCACAAATAAAAATTTCTACACTTCTAAAAAACTTTTCGATTATTGGGAGTTCCGTCAACATCGACCGGCGTGGGACGGAGGTAAGCTCTTATTTCTGAATCACGAGTTTTCGGTTTTGATTCACGACCTTTTGAAAAATTTCCTCTTTCAGATTATCCTGGATCTGGGTGATATACGTGTATAACGTGTTTGTTATGTTGTATGTATTTACCATAATACAAGATTCATGTGATAGTTTGAGACCCTATTTGTAAAAATTGTCCATTATATATAATATTTTATGTTATGTTATGCTTTTAAAGATATTAAAAACAATTCCACAATTTGATACTGTATGTAATATTACCTACAAGGTTTTAAGAAATGAAGATTCGGAATGTGGAAGATAATATTTCCTTTCCAGTTCATTTCTAAGATATGTTCTTTGTCTATCTTTCTTTTATTATTGAAACAGAGAATCATTTGTGCGTTTTTCGTAGTTATTTCCATACTTCTGTGAACATTGATTATGCTAAACTAATAGTTATGACTTTTGCTGTAGAAAACCACTATCTTTAACTGTCTGACAATTTGGTATAACGAGTATATTATTTTCAAAAATAATATTGACCCACACTTGTAATCATCTTCTTTATATACCCATTTTTAAAATATTATATTGGTAAATATTATTTTATAAAAAACATGACATAGCAGTAATAAGCGTTAAATATCTATTTAGTAATTAGGTACATATTATGTGCTTATTTTAAATAATATGAAAAAAATCTCAAAATATCTAAACTCATTGCATTAACCATCAAGCTACTGTAAATTTTCGACATTAAATCTTAATAGCATTATGTAAACCGCTGAGTACTATAATTTTATTACTAAGTAACCAACATGGGGTGTATCATTATATTAAAATGTATACAATGAAACCTTGATTAGTGATAACTGATCCGATCCACCCGGTGGAGTGCATTAGCACATTGCCTCGTTTAGGTGGTCTTATAAAAATACCAAAAAAAACACAACGTTTGCGCAAAACCACTACTCCTACCTAGGAGTGAATAGTGGTATAATGCTTTGCCGGTGGATTGCAAGGATCTAGCAAATATTGGTATAGCTAAGTTTAAGTTAGCTTTAAAAAAGTTAATGAAGTAGATTTTTCTTCTCTTTGGGTATAGATTATTGATGATTGAAAGTGTACCTTATTGTTATTTAATTTGTACTAACATGTTTATTTTTGTACGATGTGTTTTTTTTTCTCTTTTCAAGTTTATGGAAAGTTTCAGGATTTATTCTGGTAATGTTTTTGAAATTGTTTTCTTTTTATTTACTTTTGTATTGTTTTGTTATATTGTAACAATGTAGCTCACTTCAAAACACGAGATTTTCTCTTTTTGAAGTTGAGTCATTGAAAAATAATGTTTTATTTATATGAATTTGTTTAACTATGTAAATATGTTATAAAAAAAATTATAAATAAAAATAAAAATAAATAAAAAAAAAAAAAAAATAGTGGTCAAAATATTTACCTACAAATGAAGTTGAAACACTAAAAAATCAATAAAAAGCTAAAATATCGTAATTTTTTTTAAAGTAGTCTTTTTAGTGCTTAATATCGATTTTCAAATTATTTAAAATGTGTAGGTACCTATTTCTGAAAATTTGACAAATTTTCTCTTAATTCCATGTTTCCGTGTGAAAAAAAGGATCAATTGCTTTTTTATCAAAAATTCCTCCAGACATAATGAAAACCAATTATTGTATTTACCTACTTCTGTTCAACGTCCTTCCAGATGAGCCTGAAGTACATGTTTCACTAATAACATTTTAGGTATTTCTATGAATATATTTTGTATAATCCATTTGATTCTTCGATAATAACTTTCTACTTTATCACGTGTAGGTATTACTGAAAGTGTGTGTTTTTAAGGTATATTGGTACGTTTCGGAATCTTTTTCAGATTTGCCTTCACACAATAGGTACCTATCTTATGTAAAATAAGTTACATATTGGATAATGGTTGCTGTAGGCCTAGTCAAAACACATTTAAGCGTTACGTTTTCGTTCAAACGTTGACAACGTTACGAAAACGTGTCAATTTACGTAGGTACTTGGGTATTTTAGCTACGAATATTGACGCGTTCTCGCAACGTCGTTAACGTTTGAACGAAAACGTAACGCTAAAATGTGTTTTGACTAGGCCCACTGTTCTTCTATAAACGTAAAGACAGAGATTAATTCTAACGCTAAATATATTATCACATTTCCAGGTTCGCCGGTAGTGATAGAATACTTAATATCATCATGTATAATGAAGAAAAATATTATCAAAGTAATATTTATTAATGATCGCAATACCATTTAAGAATATGGAAATAAATTAATGAGACTAAACGTGTTTCGAATACCTAGTTACAACAATGCGCTTCTACCTACTCGTATATATTTATAATGTATTGACGTTGTGTTTTTATAGGTCCAAGAATGATGCCTTGAGGCACTCCTCATTAATTCAATTAACCTTTCTTGGTGTTCATCTCAAACGTTTCTTGATTATACTTTTGTTAATTGTTTTTCCTTTTTTGTATAGCAATATAATTTAATTATATTATTTTCGTTCATAAAATTATAAATTTATGAATTCATAGCAAGTACTTTGTGACTATCTATACCGCTCACTATCATGCATTTTCAAAAGTTAGGCAGATCGCTAGTTTTCAAAATCATTATTTTAACGTTCACAAGTCATAGTCCACTGATTTAAAAAAAAGCATCATAATGCAACTATCTTATTAAAGTCGAACAATCCAGAATTTATTTTATTTTACAAAGTTCTATTGTTGAGAAATTCAATGGCAGTCTTTCTGCTGTCTCAAACGTTTTATAAATACCTATCGTTTACATAAATCTCAAAAAACAGAGAAATATATGAAACCTATTCTATTCCAATGACTCACGACATTCTTTCCTTTGCAATTTACAAAATTTAGTATTTCAATAACTTTTTTTATATTAATTAGCAAGATATTCATATCAACATAAAGTTTGTCTTATGTGTGTGAACAGGATCTTGATGTTTATGATACAATGTTTATAGGTGACTGGTTACGTTGTGTGGGTACATAACTACATAAGATGCATAATATAATCATTTAAACGAATGATTATTTCTTTTGTTAACGGTTATTACTTATGGCTTTAAATTACTCCATATTTACTGGTATCTTTCATCATACTTACGCATAATGTTTTCTGAATAGTACAATGCATTCTCAGTTATACAACTTTTTACTTAGTCTGTAAATTCTGTAACATAACTCATTTTACAATTTATTTACAACACGCTGACGTTACAATTTGTAATATTGTTTCGTAAAAAATCAACCTAAGCTTTCACGTTGACCATACCAGTTTGGACAGGTGTTATTTTTTTTGTTATTTTGATGACATAGGAACTGACATTCCTGTAACACTCATGGTTGAGGGTGGGTGCAATCCTCAATGTATAATCTACCAACGATCAATCCCTTTCCTTCTATTTTTTAAAATTGATTTATT
Organism: Athripsodes cinereus; assembly: GCA_947579605.1. Taxonomy (NCBI): domain Eukaryota; kingdom Metazoa; phylum Arthropoda; class Insecta; order Trichoptera; family Leptoceridae; genus Athripsodes; species Athripsodes cinereus. The sequence goes on from OX388310.1 coordinate 20,150,184, forward strand.
GATTACTGTCGGTTGGAATATTTGAATCAAAGTACTTTACACATATGATAAATTGACAGAGTTCTATAAAAATGTGTTTTAATATGTAAACTGGAACTAATTGCTAGTACAATTGTCACTTTTTTTGACAAATATTATGACACGTATGCTTTATTTTGTACCTTTTATGCTTACATATCTGATTACCGAGATCAAATATGTATATTACACCCATTTATTCAACCACAAAATATCTTACATACCATACCTACATAAAAACCCAATTCTCACATTTCTCGAGCCATCGAGACTTTACTGTAGCATTATATTGAGCGTGTATTGCATCTATTTACATTTTATAAACATTTTAAATATTATTAAAATTAACATCTCGATAAATTTATTCTCTATAAAAAATGCAACGGCAATATCTACCTATGTGCATATAGATAGTGCATGCTTGTAGGTACCTACAAGCTGGGAAAATACATTGTTCATGTAAATTATTTCATATAACTCATATTATACACTTACCTACCTTAGATATTAATATATATATATATGATAGTAGATTCATGCATACCGAAAGAGGGACGTCCGGGCCGACGGAACCCTCGTGGGCGGACAAACAATGCTCTTTTTGGCCAACTATCATTGGGCATTCTCAGAACATGACCCAGCCAGGACCGTCGTCTCACCTGTATCACGGAGATCACAGATCTCTGCTGGGTGCGTCGACGTTCAGCATCATTCGTGAGATGTTCATACCATTTTACATCCAAAATCCTCCTAAGACACTTGTTTTCAAAGCTTACTATCTTGATTATTTAGAGTTTCATTTATTCATTTATTTAATACATTAAACGGCGTTTAAGCCTTTTTACATTGTATAACAAAGTATCTATAATTGAAAGAAAATGTAAAGTATACAAATATCTAATATAACATAACATGTATAGACAATTCACACAGACCGAGCTAGTCCCAAACTAAGATGTGAATCTTGTATTATGGGTACTAACGCGACGATACACATATATACAATGCACTACACATATGCATGTAACACCCACACCCAGGACAATCTGAAAAAGGTCATTCTTCATTTTGCCCTGGCCGGGAATCGAACCCGGGACCTAGTGACTCAAAGGCAAGTGCGTTAGCCTCCACGCCACACCGGTCGTCTACGTACATAACGATTTATAACATTATATTCTGCAAGAGTTTGATAAATTAGATTATAATATGATTAATTCCTTTAACACGCGAATGTAATAAAACTTGTTGGGGTGAGAAGATGATATTGTCTGATATTTTATAAATAGGTAAGTTATAAAATAATATATCAAATATCTAATTATACTATGATGATGTTTGTGCATGCATTGTGGTTAAGTACGTTACTCATACTTTTAGTGCTAAATGATCGGAATCTCTTTTTATTTGTAGATAATTCTGGTTTTGACATACAAATTCATTGTCAAACTAATTTAACGACATAGCGTGTTGTCACGTACTATGTCGGTCTAAAAAATGTGTTACTAAAATTTACTAAAATCATCTTTATAAGATTTGAGTTCGTCGGTAACCTGGAGGTAAAGTCTCGGCCTCCGGAACAAGGGGTCCGTGGTTCAAACCTAGGTGCTGGCAAACTCCCCTTTCACGGCACAAGCTTTTAGCTTAGTGTGAAAGGTGTATAAGGTTGTATTTGGGTTTATAACAAAACCCAGATATATCTTTAAAAAAAAAGATAGAATTTTTCCTAAAGTACCTACCTACCATTGGTAGTGCACTGTGGTGTCAGTAATATTGGTGATCGAACTTTTAAGTTTTATATGAAAATAGACGTGCATTAGTTATGATGTTAAATAGATGAATATGTAGGTAATAGAAACTATATGTACAGTCTACATTCAAGAATAATATCTAGTTATCCACATCATTGACATCACTAAACAGTAAGTCGGCAACTAGGAAAATTGAAAATTAGTTATAGGTATCAACAGTAGGATACCAATCGCCCGTCTCACTAATTACTTTTTTTGATACCTAAGGTTTATCCATCCTTTGCAAAATATAGGTAGGTACAAAGATATATTAGATAGGTAATTCAAAGAAAAAAAGCGGTCATGCAGCCAGTCAAATTTTGCATCCAGCGTTATAAACGTAGCGTTATAAACCGACGCTAACGTCAAGACAATACATTGAACATTGCTAATGCTTGAATGTCATCGATGTTGGAACACAAAAATTCCGTTAAAATGTTCCGCGTTGCAAGTTAAGTAAGTCTATGGGTATGGGTAGGTATATGGGAATGAATATGGGTAAAATGTTCTTATCCTTAAATGAAAACACAATGTTTATGAAAAATTAAATTTTATAACAAAAAAGGAATATGGCAGTTATTACTATCATATAGATAGATCATTGGAGTAGTTGAGGATTGACGGCACAAATTTGAGCCAAAGCCTTCTCAGGATGAGCTAGAGTCACGAATTGCTCAGCAACTTCTACCGCGACTCTTATTTGGGCTTCTCCAGTAGATGCACCTGCAATCCAGTTATTTATATATTATAACACTATTCATAAAAAAAGGTCTTAAATCATTAATTTTTATTGAAATATTTTTCCAAATGGCGGGATTGTTCATATTTAGGAACCCTTACTGCCATCTATCGGAAAATAATATAAATAAATATTAACTTCTACTCGGCCACCATCTATTGATATGTTCTTAAAACATTGAACGCACAGTGGTTGTGTTTGACTTCTCAATAGGACAAAAATATTATTTAAAAAAATATTAAAATATCAAGACAATTTATTCCTTCACAGGAATAAAAAAGATGATATAGGTAAATGTATACGCAATTCACAATTCTTGCTATTTGCTGACGACTTGAAAATCTACAGACAAATCCACTGCCTCGATGACGCGTTTAAGTTAGAGGAAGATCTTGGAAGAATTCACAACTATTGTGTGTTAAACAGACTTGAGTTGAACTTAAAAAAGTGCAACTCCATAACGTTCACTAAAAACAAAAATAAAATTTGCCATGACTATAAAATTGATAATGTCAACTTGAGTCGTCTTGATATTGTAAAGGATCTGGGTGTCATGTTTGATAGTAAACTTCACTTTGAGACTCACATCGAGGAACTTTGTGAACAGTCGAATCGTTTTTTGGGCTTTATTTTAAGATCTACCAGCGAATTTAAAAATCCTCAAACAATGTTAACATTGTATACTGCGCTCATCCGTTCGAGACTAGAGTACTGTTCTACCATATGGAATCCATTCTATGACAAATATGTTACGCTTGTAGAACGGTTGCAACGTAAATTTTTACGTATGTACGGACGAAGATATGGCATTGGAACTGATGATGTCTTAATTGATTTATCGCGACGCCGAGAGTTGGCCGATGCGTGTATTTTGCGTAGAATCTGCACCTCAAATATTGATGTCCCACAGCTGTTATCTAAGGTTGGTTTCCGTGTGCCCTCTGTTAGAAGATCAAATCGCCCCCTTCACTTAAGTGGGGTTCGAACTAATGCTGGTTTGAGAAACCCTCTTCATCGGTTAACTGATACTTATAATTCTAAGTTTGGTGACATTGACATGTTCGCCGGTGGCTCGCGCGGTTTTAGGAAGTCAATTTTACAGGTGCTGTGCAGCGATTTGTCATTATCATAGTAATTATATTGGTTGTCTTTTTGGGCTCTCTACATCTCAATGTTTTTTTTCCCTTATATTTTTGACACTAATTCATGTTTTTTTTTTCTGTGGTAGGTAGGTTAGGTTACTTTATTTAATGACAGTTAATCTGGATTGTTTATAAAAATTTACTAACTAATTATTACTATTGTAAGAACAGATAACTGTTATTCTTCTTTATATTGTTTTTTTTTTATTTATTTTTTTTTATATTATTGTCTAATGTGGTAGCTTTTTTTATCATTTTACTATTCTTTTATTTAAATCTGACAACCTTATGGGCTTCAAACTTAATATGAATTTTTAATTTGTGTGCACTTATAAATAGGGCGATATATTGATACCATTTTTTTGTTTGCATTGTTTGTTTTTATGCATATATATTGTCTGTAGTGTGCTGTTGATGTGAAATAAATAAATAAATAAATAGATTTAAATAGTACTTATATGATATAGGTACCTACATTTTAGATTGATAATTTTCTAGTTTATATTTTCAGTACGTCTCTACAACAAAAAAATGTTTACCCAAATGTGGTGTAGCAATGACATTTGGATGCTGAATAACCTCAAGAGTGACAGGATCTGTAGGAGGCTCCTGCTCAAATACATCAAGGGCGGCTCCTCCAACCTAAAGCGTTACAATATTCACAAAATAAATATTATTAACTTGTGGTTTATAGATTCCATTTGTAAAACTTATAGCCTACAATTTTTTTTATTTGATTTGCATTTCGTGGTTGTTAATGAGAGTGATGTCACATTTTTGTTTGTCCCCGGCAAAGAATGGGTTTCCCGATATTAGTAAAACTTAACGAAGAGATATTATGTCGGTCATCCTGAATGTCTTAATTTTTATTGCATGTAGGTAATAAACATTCGAGTCGTATTCATGTGTATTATTATTAGGTTCTTGTAGGATATGAATATATAATATATATGATTGTATAGATGTTCAATTTTTATGGAATATGAAAAATTTAAATTATTTTCTGCAATGGTGCTTGACCATTTTCATATAGGTAAAAAAATGATTTTATTTATTCATTCTTTACAGTACATTGATCACAATACGTACAATTTTATAGAAAAATGCATTCAAATAAGATATTATTAATATACAGAGGGCGAGTTTACCGCAGAAGCGCGATCTCTTCCAACTAACCCAATCATATAAATGATGTCCCTCTCACGATCTGCCTGGCAACGTAAAAAACTCGTACAAGTGGTACTGTTCATAATCTTTATGATTAGGTAGGTTATAAAATTATGTACCTACATAGGACAGTAGAAAGCCAATAATTTATTTTCCAAAAGTGTGCTTTTTTTAAATATACAAAAGCATTTCCAGTGAATTGGATTTTTACGTTCATAATAATATTTTTGGCAAAAAAATTAGTTCTGCCAATCAGTGTGAAACACGTAATCAAAAGTAGGTACATAGATATACACATAATTAAAATATGTAAGTAGGCAATACAATGAACTTCACATAGTGACCTTGTCGTAATCTTGAAGTCAAAACAAAAGCGAAACAAAGTCTTATTTTAAATCTAAGTATAGATAAATAAACTAAGATATGTTTGGATTGACGACAGAATAATTTAAAATACTTTATAAGGGAAAGCACAGTGAGAAATAATATTGAAAACGTGATTGTTTTTACGAAAAAATATGACAGAAGGTTTTGACTTTTGGGATTTGAGCTAATGACATAGAAGCATATATAGTGGAGTCCCTCAAGGCTCTGATAAAAGTCCCATCACAGCGTATACTAGTCATTACATAATAAAATGCATTTTGAATAAAGTACCTACGCCTACACAGTTACAACATTATTATCACTAACTCTGATAAACTTGACATTAAAGATGACCTTTGTTACATCGCTTATGAAATTTACAGTCTGTGCTGAATATGATTTATTAGAAAAACAACAATAATTTTAATATCAAAACACATCTGTTATTTAACCACCTAAGTATTTGCTGGACCCCCGCAATGATATCTCGATACAATGCTGGTAAAAAATATAAAATTTGGTCATCGAAAGTCAGAAACTTTACTGAAAATGTTCCGTTGTCTCTTACCTGCCCACTCCTAAGACCTTCTAAGAGATCTTTCTCATTGATAAGACCTCCTCTTCCAACATTTATAATCTTTACTCCTTTTTTACACTTGGCGAAAACTTCGGCGTTTATCATATCTGTAAAAAGAATGACGTTATCAGAAATACATATTATTTTAGTGGTTTAGCTGGTCGATTAAAAATATATAACGCATGCTCAAATTTTTCTTACTTCTTGTAGATGGCATCAATGGAGTATGAACTGTGATGTAGTCAGCTAATGGCCAAATTTCATGCAGTTCCTTCTTTTCGGCATTAAGTTTCTTGGTGTCTTCAGCTGATACTATTGGGTCATAACCAATAATCTGCAAGTAAAAAATACCCATATATAACAAAAGAAGTAATAGGTATCTATGCAATAAAACCATAAGATGTTTTACCTTCATACCAAAAGCACTCATCCTGAGAGCTACTTCCCTTCCAACTCTTCCCAATCCAAGTACAGCCAAAGTCTTTCCTTGGACTTCCTGTCCCATATACTTCGCTCTCTCCCATCGTCCTTCTCTCAGAGCAGCTGCTGCCCAAACAACATTCCTGGCCAAGCATGTAAGCAAGGAGCATGTTAACTCACATGCACTAATTGCATTTCCTCCAGGAGTGCTGGAAATGAAGAAAAAATTAATAATCATGAACAAATCTTAGAAATAACAACCACTTCCATTATTTTTTTATTACTTGTCAGAGCCACAAGAACTTACTTGAGAACAATAATTTTCTTGGATGTGGCGGCTGGTACGTCAATATTATCGACTCCAGCTCCGGCTCTTCCAACAACTTTCAATCTGTCACCTGCTTCTAAGATCTCTTTGGTCACTTGAGTGCTGGAGCGGACGATCAGGGCATCGTGATTCTAAAGAATAAATAAAACAAAATTCAATCCATAACTTTGAGGCATTGTCTTTTTCGGTAGTTTTAAGATAGTTTAAAATATTTTATACACATTCAAATATAATAATATGTTGATCTTATTCATTCTCGTTCATAATTATGATGTTCTTGGTCAGTATCAAGTACGAAATTTAAATATTATTGCCTCATTCAGTTTTTATTTAATCTAGTCACTTGTTCATTAGATAATAAAATCGTTTCTTAAACAAAATGACATTTTTCATTTGTAAATTACTTGGTTGTTTATACAAGTGTATCTACATAATAATATGATTACATAAGTATCTAAAACGACATTTTTACTTGAGAGTTATTAGTCCGTGAAACATGAACATGATCTTGGAACTAGTTCAAAGACACTGAAAAGGCATTTTTAATAAAATCATATTATTAGATAAATAACTTTTGAGTCCACATTATAGTATTGTCACGTCATTAAATTATTTTAATAGGTAGGTGTTCCTACATATTTTTCAAACAAAAGAATTCATAGATCCATGTTTTGGTGTAATCTTTCGATGTCCTAATGATTCTAATTTGATATCCTAATCATCCTAATGATTTACACGTCATTCTTGTACTGATCTGTTTCGTTTACATTATAACCTCATGTATAACCTCATTTTACATAATAAGGTAGCTCAACCCCTAATACCGCCACTTGGTGGTGTGTGGGATTAAAATTTACTATGAAATATTGTTATATAATACTTATTATTGTTAAATATTGTGTCATATTTTACCGAATAATCTATTATTATTATATTATTTATAAGATACCTATTACGGTATTTTTTTAATGATCAGACATTTCGTAAAGAAAGAGATGTATAAAGTACCTATATTAGGTACATTATGATCGAAGGAGAATAATGGATGATAATTATTATCATCCATTATTCTCCTTCGATCATCTGGTCCGCCTATTTATTCAGTGCATTGACTTCAAAATATTCATAAAAACAAATTAAAAATAACCCAAACTTTATTCTATGCCAATTCTTGCATTCGTGAAATGTGGCATCAACACGTTTCGCAGAGAATGACAAAACATTTTAATTTTTTTTATATATTCATTCATATCATTACGATACTTCCCATAAGTGAGGTAGCTAGCGGACTAATTTTATGTATATAAACATGAAAATTGTCCTCTCGCCTCGGTTTATTAATTTTATAATTTTAATTGTTTTTCTTTTACCTTGATTTCTTCCTTGAGTTCTTCCTTAGAGAGCTTGGTTTTGGATGTGACTTTGATGCCATATTTAAGAAGTAAATCAGCACATTTACTGTCTACTGCATCAGAAATTAAGACTGATTCTATCTTCACCATTTTCATAATGAATTACAAAAAAAAATATTATCCACTCTCTAAAAATTAAAAACACAAATTTTATTTTGATAAATACCAAATTATTCCCAAAATTATTGTCAGATAACATAGAACTAAAAAGGATTGACTAAATCTAAATGGAATGTTATAAAATTCCTGCTTTGTGAATATGTTTTCAACTATCTAATATTTCAAAGTTATGTTATTATTTTGCCCGTTTTCAGAAAACTAGCACAAAATCCAACAAACATTTTATAAATAAACAATGATTATTATTTTTACAAAGTTTTACAAACTATTATCTTTTCACTTTTACTTGCTTTTATCACTCCGACAAAAAAAAATCGTGTCGTGTCTGTCCTTACAAAAGTTATAACTCTGACTTTATATACAGTTATCAATGAGTTTCAAGATAGCCGCGATTTGAACAACAACGTGTACTTATTCTATGCATATTATAAAAACTAAATACATTTAATAAAATATTCTTCTGTTAGTAATAAGAAGGTAGGTATATAAAACTTCGGATAAAAGCAAAAAAACGATAAAGTAATTGACAACAGAAACTATTAATAAAACTTGTTCAATTATTATCGTCACGCACTCCACAGTTTATCGAAAGCATTAATTTAACCAAGTTAACTTTAATATGTATGTAAAACAATGTACATTCTAAAAAACACGGTATAATTATTTGGGATATTTATATAAAAAAGACATAGTTTCTTAACATTGAGTAGGTACCTCAAAATTATCGAATTAAAGAAACCCTCAATCGCAGCACTCAAACAATCCAAACTGAACGATGAATCTGTTCGATTTGGACAATGAACGAGAATGAATACCAATTTTGAATTAATTACAGTGAGTAGCGGGCGACGGCGGCGTTGGTCAACGGGAATGTCTGGTTGCCATTTGGATCATAGCACATAGGTGGAACCACCGAATATTTTATATGTGGTAATATGGCAAAAGTTAATAATTATGTCCGATTTTCATAAAAAAATTCAAAAATTGCACTAAAAATGATAAGCAATATCATTATTAGCAAAAAATAAATAGATATTAATAATGATGACAGAAATCTCTGGAATGTGCACTTGTGAAGTTTACTTTTTGGAACATCAAATTTGTCATATCATCACAGATTTTTAGATCCCTTTCTGAAAAATATTTACAAGGACAAAATAATCAACCTTTCAATTCACTATAATAATTAATAATAATAATCTTTTTATAGACCATTAAAGGATGACGTCACAGAAAAATCATTGAGGGGCATCAGGCATCCCAACACAACAGACGATTACGGTGTAATATTAGGTGGAACGCCTAAAGAATACCTAATAATCAAAAAAACTGTCAGTGTCGATTTTGTTATTATTTTGTCGTCTGACTTTCTTTTTTTTCTCTTATGGCATAACATCCTACAAGGATGATTTGCGCAATCTGACTGTTTGCCCCCCAAGCAAAAGCAAATCCATAGACAAGACCACGTGACCTTTAATGGTCTATTGCACAAAATTAGTATACAAAGAAAAAAACATGACAACATTACTACTGAATGCATAATTTTGTGCCTTCTTCAAAATTATTAATTTGATTAATTAAAGTATCTTAAGCTGAACAAAAAAATAGAATTACTTAAGTTAATCAAAACATTTTTGGTTATCAAAATTGTACGTTATTGAAATCAAGGTCAATCCCTAATAATAAAGCAATTAAATAATTTACATGAAAATAAAAAAGATTAATATTTAGACACATTAATCAATTTGAAGAAGTACGAAGATGTATACCATCACTTTGTTTTCACTTCTTGTGATAAAATTTACATCTTGATCTACTCAGCATTATCACTTTTCGTCCAAACTTTTATATATGAATACAAGAATATTATCGCAAACCGCGATGTTACGACATTTAAATGTTACGACATTTAAATGTTCCGCCACTGAAAACAAGTTTCTGCCACAGAATACTATGTTTTTGCAAAGTCATAGACAAATCTGAGAAGATTTGGTTAAATATATTTTATTTTATTTCTTTACAGTAGATTCCATGTTTTTTTAGGGATTCTGATTTTTATACATTTTTTCCTAAATGAATATTACTAAGCTGGAATTGAATAACGTCATAAAAATTAGCCAGATTTTGGCATTCTGGTAACACACGACCCGGTTGTCAAAAAAAACATGTTTAATTGTTTTGTATTGTTACTTGTGTTATAATTTCGCGGCATTTTTGTGTTATTTATTTTATGGATATATTACAGCGGGATTTGAAGTATTTATTGTATTTTCTCGTGTTCGTGTTGTGAATTATACGTTGTTATAAATATTTAGCTTATATTTCTTTACAATCAAAATGTCACTTCGCACTAGAAGAAACAAACAAAAGCCAAAATATAAAGATAGTGATGATTCGGAAGAAGACAAAGATTTCGAGGATTCTGGATCTGAAGCATCCATTCCTGATGTTGTTCAAGCAGAAGACTCTTCAGATGGATCTGACGATGATTTTGAGGATGTGGAAGATGAGATACCTTTAAAGAAGAAAGTTACCAAGAAAACAAGGAAATCAGAGCCTGTAGTTAGACCATCAACGAGTAAAATATCGATGGATACAATAAAGCGTAATTTACAATCGGCAGGCTTAAGAAATGATTCCACACAAGATCCATATTCAACTGAGGAAACTATGATATCAATCAAAGATTTGACAGAGCAGGAGAAACTTCTTCCTGTGTTTTTGAATCTTTCTGAAAGTGGTAAATTTATTTACATGTAATAATATTTTATATTTGAAGTTCTGAGATGAACTCTGACTTTCATGTGTTCTACAATTTTTTATTTATTTTGCAGCGTATACATATATACGTTTATCGCTCATTCTTATTTTAATGACAAAGAACAGATGTTATTAAAGATCAACACATGCGGTGAATTCAATAAATATCCCATTATTTACTGTTTTTTTATTAGGAGTATATAAACATCTTGAGATCATTTAATAGTATGCTTTAGGTTATCACGGAGTAACCATTACGTAAATCAACAAGAATCATATTTATTTCACTTTTGAGTTTTATGATCTATATAACTGAATCATACAATTTTCAGATTCTGATGGAGATGAAGATGATGGTCGGAAGAAAAGACTATCCACTATATCTGATGAGGTACTGGATTACAATACTTTTATTGCTAAAGAGGCACAAAACATTGCTGGACCTTCCAACGAGATAACAACCTTAGACAAACCTGAAAGACTCAGTGATTCTGGCACCGATTCAGAAATGGAAGATGTTGGTGATGGTCAGGTTAGTATTTCTTTTTTATTATCAAATTCGCATATATTGTACAATGTTGATAAAGGGATAGATGGACTGTTAAAGCCACTTGCTTTTTTTGAAAATGTGTATGGTTTAACTGGGAAATAACCCTGAAACCTCATGTATGCAATGTTAAATTCAGCTCATAGTCATGTTGCTAATTTTGTCATTAACAAAGAAACTTAAACTTATGATCTAAAAACCAATTAATGTATTAAAACTAAAAATATCAATTTTTCGAAAGTTTCGTGATTAACATTGTGGAATTCCATATTTATTATTAATTTAAAAATAAAAATATCAGGAATTAAACTCAATTCAATAGACCATTAAAGGTCACGTGGTCTTGTCTATGGATTTGCTTTTGCTTGGGGGGCAAACAGTCAGATTGCGCAAATCATCCTTGTAGGATGTTATGCCATAAGAGAAAAAAAAAGAAAGTCAGACGACAAAATAATAACAAAATCGACACTGACAGTTTTTTTGATTATTAGGTATTATTTAGGCGTTCCACCTAATATTACACCGTAATCGTCTGTTGTGTTGGGATGCCTGATGCCCCTCAATGATTTTTCTGTGACGTCATCCTTTAATGGTCTATATCAGGAATAAAAGTATTTTTATAGCAAAGAGTTATTTTCTCAATAAGATGATAAGTAAAGGCCGTACTAAATCCATTCTGCCAAATGCTGGGTGAGGACTAAAAACATTTTACTTGTTCATTTGCAGGATACCAATGCTACAAAACAAAAGTCACCTGAAAAGGTTGCACCAGTCACCAAATTAAATTTACAACATTTACAAGAGCACACCAAGCGTATGGAAGAGGCTAAACAAACTCTGGAACAATATAAGAAGAGAGTTTCCAGTGCCCCTTCCAAACAAGACGGTCTGAAAGTTCATGAACTATTGGCAATAGGGGAGAGTGAAGTGATTGATGAGAAAGAAGAGGTGTCAGAAGAGCAGGATAGCGATTCAGATGTCGAGGACTTAGAGGAAGTTAAAGGTACCTATCTAACAAACTGATCAAATCTCTGTGAAACTATTATCCCTAATACATTTCATAGATGAATGATCTTGGCACTCTAGTTTGAGTGTTTCATATGACAATTTTTTTTTTAAATATCTTTACCTTGTAGCCTTATTTGGAGTTGTTCAGTCTGTAGCATTTTTTTAGCAATTTGTTTAGTACTCTAATACTCTAATCTAAAAAAATACACATTTTTTGTGTCTTTAGTTGAACATGTGCTAAAGGTTAATGTATAATATTTTTAAGTTTCAATATATTTTCTTGTCTTTTAGGAGAGGTCAAATCTCACACCACAATTCCAAAAGGAGGCCTTCAGCTTGTTTTAGATTTACCAACAGATAAAGTCAAACAAAGAAAGAAACAGTTGGATCTAGAAATGATGATGAAAAGAAGAATCAATCGTGTAAAGAAAGAATATCAAGTTTTCATTCATAGAGTTCATGTCCTCTGCTGGTTAGGGCATGGAAATTATGTAAATAAAGCACTAAATGATCAAGGTGTTATGGCTGCTGTATTATCTCTCATTCCTTCAGAACAGTGCTATCCCAGTGATCGTGTAGATCTAAAATACATTGAACAAATTGTTAAATGGTATGTCACCAAAATAAACCTTAAAGAAAATAAAAGTGAAAATAAATATAAACAAAATAAAACCCCTCTCATATTAGATCTGTTGCAACAAATAGAAAAAAAAACCGTTGTGAGTAAGAAGAATCTAGTTTTAATATTTATAGCAATGCTTAGAGCATTAGGAATTAAGTGTCGATTAATTCTATCATTCAGAGTCGCCCCCTTAAGACCACCTGAATTAATATCATTATCATTAAAGAGCAAAGATAACCCTGAAAAAGATAAAAAGAAAGAAGCAGCTGTAACTTCAAAGCATTTTGAATCGTCACCATCAAAAGTTAAGTCATCAGGAGATCAAAAACCTACACTAAAGTCCGTAAAAGATAATGTGAAAAAGAAAACTACCAGTAATTCAACCAAGTCCAAAGGCAAAATAGATCCAAACGAAAAGATTTCTCAATTAGATGGTGCTGATGATAGAATCACTAGGAATGGCTCCGCATCGTCAAAAAATCTGAAGAAAAAAAATATTTCATTAAAAAAAGTTCCTGCCAAGCAACCTAAGCTAGAACCTCAATCTCCTAAAGCTTCGTCTTCTAGTCAAGTGTCATATTGGGATCAGTTAATGCAAAACGTTGAAGAGACTCCCAAAAATCCTAAACGAGTAAGTCATAGAGAACTAGATATGGGACAATCTCCTCAATATTCCCCTCCTGTTATAAAATCTGAAACTAAAAGTCCAGTTATGAAGAGCATTTTTGATGAATCTACATTACTTGCTGTCAAAACAAAAACAGATATCTTTGCCGATTCTACAATATCTGCAAATGAAACTTCACCCTCTCCTTATAAAGAAGGACCTAAAAATTTCTTAGGAGTATTGAACAAAACCGTAAATATTAGTTCAAAAAAAGAAATTCATGACAACAAAACTTCAGAAAAAAATGTGTCTTCCTCATCTGAAAAAGTTAATTCTAGGAAAAAATCTTTGACATTATCTGCTAAAAGCAAAGAAAAAAGTAACGAGCACAACAGTAGGTCAAATGGTGTCACCGAGAAAAATTCTAGCAAGAAAGGAAATGAAATAGATCCGGAGAAATCTTTGGCTAGAACAAGAACTCGAAGGGCTTCTAAAATTGATACTGTTTCTAATACTGCAAAAACAGACACTGTAACCAAGACACCTTTAATTAAAACTGTAAATGATAAAGCAAAAACAGATCCTGTAAAACCTGCTGGCAGATCTCGTAGACAATTAACTGATCAAAATCCATCAACCACTCAACCCAATTCAGCTAGAGCCAGCACATCTAAAAGAAGCCTCAAAGAGAAAATAGGAAAAGGTAAAAATGAGTCGTTTACTGTTGAGGAAAAAAACATTAAGAAAACTGCAGACAAAAGAAAATCAAATGTTAGACCAAAACCTGCAACAGAAGAGAAGAAAGTGTCAACTGATAAGAAGAAGTTGAATTTGATTGAAAAGTCAGAGAAGAAAATAGCTAATGAAGTCAGTAAATTCTTCAGTCCAGAAAAATCTGATGTGAATACTAAAGTTCAAAATAAAAGTAGTCGAGTCAGTCATAGAGAACTAATGGTTAAGTCATTGGTGGCTGGTATTAGTCCTCAGAAGGATGTTGTAAGAAATGCAGCTGAATCCACAACTAAAAAAGGCAGGGAGAGCAAGGCACAAGCCAATTGCAGACTTACAAAGGGTTAGTGAATATTTCCCATAGTTTTTTCTACTAATATCTTTTTCAGTCTTAGAAATGATTTGTTGCTGTAAGTGTTGCCAGATGCTGTATATTGTTCTTTATTTTACGATGGAACCCTTATCAAGCTCATGAAACTTCATATTTCTGACATGTTTTTTTGTTTATTTCATCTGTTATTATATAAAAACATTTTTTTTTATAAATCAACCAAAATTTGTAAATCTTGATAATGATTACAGGTAAAAATGAAGAATTTGATGAAGACACAGATGATAAGCAGAAGAAAGTTGCTCCAAAAACAAAACTTCGAAGAGTTTCCGAAATGAGCGATGCAGATTTTAAACCACCTAAAAAGAAAACTCTTGCAACCAAGACTGGTAAAGACAGAAGAGTTTTGTCTTCTGATGATGAACCATCTGGTGTAGACTCCAAAAGGAAAGGTGTGGATATATGGTGTGAGGTATATGTGGAAGAAGAAGAACAATGGATAACAGTAGATGTTGTCAAGGCACAGGTGCACTGTTGTAATGAATTATATGTGAGTATTATGAAAAGTTCAACATGTCTATTATTACATCTATACGATCACGGTATCTCACACAAGGAGGATACACAGCTAGCCAAGTAATAAACATCTAGATTGCTTCCTCAGTGCTATAAAAAACAAGACACTCAGAATGGGTGGCATACCTCATCTCTGCTGTATTGAAGATATTTGATTGACAGCTAAATTATTGTAATATGTAGTATTTGTATGTTTCGTTTCTGAAGCTTTATAAAAAAAACTGCAAATCCAAATTATTATTATTTTTATTATCATGTAGTATGCATCATCAAAAATCTGTGTAGAACCTGGAAACTGGAGATTAGGATTCAGTTTTGCATAAAGTGCAATTTTGGGAATAAGTCAATAATTTCAAATTAATTATTAAAGTATCTTATATGTGGTGAATATTTCAAATTCCTGCAAATTCTATTGTTTGATCATTTTTTTTTACATTACATAAAGTAATCTCTCAATAACCTTGATCTGTTATATTTCAGAATCGTTCAACCCACCCAGTGACGTATATAATCGGTTGGGATAATAATTCTCATGTGAAGGATGTGACGCGACGCTACGTACCTCATTGGAACACCACCACGAGGAAGTTAAGAACGGATCCAGCATGGTATGAGCAGGCATTGAAACCCTGGATTGCTCCTCCCTCTATGGAAAATGCCATTGAAGACAGACTATTGGATAGGATGCAGTTAGATGCACCTCTACCCAAATCAATAGCCGAGTATGTATTCTTGAAGTTCTGATTATTTATCAGTCTCCCATATGTGATATTCAGATCTCTTTACCAGTACATAATCTATCATTTGTGATCAGTCTTTGATTAGACTATTTATATTGTATATACCATGTTGTAATCTAATTATTTTTGTTTAAATATTTTGTACATTAAAGTTTATTATTATTATTGTACCTATTAAACAATGCTTAAATTTATATAAATTGTAAACTCTTCTTTTTTTATTTCAGTTTTATAAGTGTTATATTCTATGTCATATTTAAATTCACTTTTTCGTTGAAACATGTAGCTTGATAAACTTGGCTCAAGGCACTATGTATTCCTTTCTACAAATTTATGTTTACAATCAAGTGTTGTATTATAGTATTTGAGAACACTCTTTTGATTTCAGGTTTAAAAATCATCCTTTATACGCATTGAAACGTCATCTGTTGAAGTTTGAAGTTATCTATCCACCAGAAGCTCCTACATTAGGTTTCATTCGTAATGAGCCTGTCTACGCAAGAGAGTGTGTCCATGTATGTCGCTCCAGAGAGACTTGGGTAAAGGAAGCCAAGGTGGTCAGACCAGGGGAACAGCCATACAAAATTGTAAAGGCCAGACCTAAATATGATAGGGTAAGATATCTACTTATCTTATTTGTTTCAAGAGTTTATGTTTTGGGATTTTTTTGTGTTAAGAAAATATTATTTCTTTTTAGAGGTGAATCTAGGTTTCTAATAAACACAAATATATATATATATATATATCTGTGGTCTTTGGTCAATACATGATAAGTGCAAATTTGGCCATTTTGAGATAAGTATGCAGTTCCACTATATTTTGTGAGCTCTTTCATTTGGTCAAACCCTGATAAGTGTAGCTTATACATAAATATCTAAAGTCGGTTGATCCATACATGACAAATGCAAAAAATATTCTACGTTTCTGATCAATTCACGACAACTAAACTTGTCATACATTGACTAAAGTCACAACCCAGCCACTATGATCTAACTATGATAACTGAAGAGTTGTCATATATTGACCAAAGATAATATCTTTCAATATTGTCTCTGAATGGTAGCTGTCATAATTTCATTATAGGAATTTGATGCGGTAACACCACCCACTGAGACAGGAATGACAGACGAACATAATGGAAATGATAGGGGCGATTCTAGCTCCGAGGAATGGGTGCCTCTTGAATATCAACTTCACCTGTCAGATTCTTCTAGCGACGATCACCCTTCAGTGTCTCAAGAAAGCTTGATTGGACAAACTAATCAAAAGAAAAGAAAACGAGGACAGGGTCCTATGCAGCGAAAATTGAGGAAGGAGCGTGTTGAAAAACGCAGAAAAGGTGAAGCTTTTACTACCGCGAAAGGAAAACACGTTGAAGAAAAGTTGCAGAGACCGTTATCAGAGAATTGTCGTTCAAAATGCAGAACCAAATTATTGGATAAAGACATAACATGTTTTTACGACGATTATAGAAATCTTCCATCGCGCGATGAGCAAAGACAGTATTTAGCGAGCCTTTGTATTATAAAACCGAAGGCCAGATCAACAATAAATTCACCTCAGAATCGACAAGTATCTGTCGCATACAATATTGATGTAAGTGGAACAGTTATAAATTTATGTAAACCTTGTTTCCTTTGTATATTTGGGGAATCAAGAGGATTTCTTGACGCAATTGTCAAGAAAAAAAAGGAGTCCAAGCAAGCAACATAATACCATCATCCAAGACAGGGAAACATCCTCCATCCATTAAGAAAACAGAAGATGAAATACAAATGGTTAAAAACCATATTCTTAGTTTTCCTATGTACGAAAGCCACTATAGTAGACGAGACAGTAGCAAAAAGTATTTAGGGAAAGGTCTCAATCTAAAGAAAATGTACAATTTGTATTTGGAGAAATGGAATGATGCAGAAAAGCCACCTACCAAACCAGTAAGTGAGAGTGTCTACAGACAAGTTTTTTTGGGTGAAAAGTTGAAATTTAAGAATCCCCAAATCGATACATGTAAAACATGTGATTCGTATGACATTAAAATTAAATCTTCGAATGAGCTAATTAAGAAACAAGAACTGGAGTCTCTTCGTAATGAACACCAGACGATGGCCGATTTCCACTATGAAGCGAAGAGAAAAGACAAAGATTTGTCTGTCCAATCCAACGGGAAAACCGTTACTGCAGTGTTTGACCTACAAAAGTGCTTGGAGACACCCTATTTAAATACTAGTATCTCGTTTTATAAACGAAAGCTGTGGACTTATAATTTGACAGTTAAAAATTGTGCAACCAAAGAAACATCTTGCTACATGTGGCACGAGGGAGTTGCACAAAGAGGTGCCAATGAAATAGCATCATGCTTATTTAAATTTATAATTATCTTCCAGACACGACTGAACATTTGATTTTCTATTCAGACACATGTCCAGGCCAGAATAGAAATAGTATATTGCCAGTAATGTTTATGTATGTGATTAGTAAGAAGATAAATTTAAAAACCATTGAACACAAGTTCCTTGTTCCTGGACATACTCATTTAGAGTGTGATAGTGATCACGCTCTGATAGAGAGGTTCAAGAAAAAGCACGAAACTGTCTTGTCCATTCCCCAGGACTGGATGACACTTGTTAGGATGACAAACAAGAATTTCACAGTTCATTCAATGTCACAAAATGATTTTTATTCTTTTTCCACTTTACTTAGCACACATTTTGTCAAAAGAACGATTGATATCGACAGAAAGCAATTCAATTGGACTTTTATTTTCCATATAAAGATCTCGGACTCATTAGGAGAATTTGACTTCAAATATGGATTGGAAGAAGATGTCCCATTCAGGAGATGCTCTCTTAGAAGACGGGGAAGGCAGAGTGCCCAAATTAATAGCATTACATCACCACCCCTTTTACACACAAGTCCCCTACCCATTGAGAGAAAAAAATTTAATGATATAATTGATTTGCTCCAATTTTTAGATCCAGTGTACCATGATTTTTATAATAATTTACAAAATGAGAATAACATACAAAATGACGCCTCTGATAGTGAGGACAACTATGATGATGCCGAGTAATTAATATTTTGACTGTAATTATGAAAAATTATTATTCGTGTTGGGAATAAAAACTCTACAAATACAATGCCATTAATGTTATTTATTTTTTAAAACCTATCCATTGATGAATCCCTAAATTAATGGTGTCGTATCCAACAATTGGTATCAGGAAAGTCATACACAGTATATGCCCCATAGCCAGACGAAAAACCTCACAATGTTCAAGTGAATGGCTCCAAAATGTTACATGGATTCTGTAAAAAGCCTCCCTCTGTTCCTAAGTGGAAGGTTCAGAGCGAGGTGTGAGTAAATAATGCTTCAAAAGGATATTCTTGTACTAATTAATTTGGTACAATTATGATAAGTGAGATTTTATGCTCAGTCCTGAGCTACTTTAGTTTGGTCCAAATATGATAAGTGTCATAATAGCACTAAATAAAGAAAAAAAAAGAAATTTATCTAGTGGAGGGTGTAAATCGAGAAAATTGTATCTAAATAAGATAACATCGTTAACCCTTTTATAACTTCCCGATTTATAGTAACAATTCAAAACTTCAAACTCTTCTACCGAGAAATGTCATTTTTGCACTTATCATGTATTGACCAAAGACCACAGATATATACATCCCACTACCTTTACGGGCCCCATACATTGTTGATTTGCTATCATTAGAGCGTCTTTTGAATTAGGGCGTCCGTATATGGACGCCCTAATTTTTACTACGTTAAACCACCCCCTATACAGTGCTTATATAGTTTTTGCTATTTTTAGAGGGACTCCCCAAGACGGATTTTTGAAAATTATATACGATTTTCGTATATTGAGGGTTCGAACATTTTTCTGAAGAGGCGCCGCCTTATATACGGGGTGTATATTTTTTGCGTATATTATTTTCATACACACGATATTACGGCGTCCGCAATGTATATTTTATTTACTTTTATATCTTTAAGCATTCCGAAGATTTGGCAATGTCGCAATACGCAAGTCCCAAGGTTGGCGTGATATTACTTGTAACATAATATTCGGTGTCTGACGCATTAAATGTAATTTATTTGAAGGCTGTCATCAATATCCTGACTTCTGTATTTATCTCCTGGATATTAATGTTTATATGCTTTTGTTTAGAACCGTTGTTACTTGTACTTACCTTATTAAACTTATTTGGTAATATGTTATTTTTATATTGTTTTCATTATCTGATATGCATTGTTTTGACATCACTGTTTTTTTATTTTTTATTATATTTATAAAGGCTGTTTCAGCCGTTTATTGCTTAAGAAATAAATAAAGGCAATGTCATATAGGTATATGGTCGTTTTCAAGTTTTTTACGCGAGCGTGTAGTATAGATTTTCCTCTACCTGTCGGTGTTATTGAGAAATATAATTTCAGAACCTATCACGGTTTAAATTCAATTTGAAATAAATACGCAATAGAAAAAAGTGATAATTACTCAGACGCATAAGGTATATACTATATAGACTGTTTCTATTATGATTTTATGGCCCAGCTACATAATAGTTCTACCGCGCACAAGTTTCATTGAATGTTAAACTATGTGTCGTATAAGAGTAAAAGTATAATTTTTTTGTTTCTACTGATGAGGTGCACTTACCTAGGGACTTTAATAAGTCAGGGCTGGCGAACTTTTTTGAGCCTGAGTAGGTATCAATTTTTTTTCAATATAATAAGATATCACGTGTCTCGTTCCATGAAAATAAGAATGCATCAAATGCTTAAATGTAACTTCAAACTTTTAATATAAACAAAGCATTAATAAATCGAAAAAAATAATTAAGTGCATAAGTAGGTACTTAATAATAATAGCAAAATAAATGTCTCCTCGGGGGGCTAGCACCGTGCGGGAAATATCAATCAATGCGATCTATTTATTCATGAATGCAGTGTTCTCGAACGACATTGTCCAATATCGGTAGAACTATCCGCTAAAATCGGTATAAATGGTATATTTTGTACCCAAAATCGGTATATGGGGTATTTGTACCGACGATGATCAATATCGGGTACTTTTCTTTTCACGAATTTTCTACCCCCCCGTCGCCAAATTTTGAAAATGGTATAGGAATTTGGAATATTTCAAAAACTCCTCGGTTTTCTTAAAGAATATTTGCTCGTATCCATGAGTATCCGGTACTTTTACTGAATACCCGGTACTTATCTACCGATTATACTTACCAGCCGACAAATGGTAAAAATCGGTAGATTTCTAGGGCATTTCGGTAAGACGCGGCCCATTTCGGTATAAATACCGAAAAATCGGTAGGTTCGAGAACACTGCATGAATGTCGTCATATATTTTACTTCATTTCCTTCGTTTCTGAAACTTTTGATGAACGAACACATGGCTATTTAAAAAAAAATCTTTTTTACACTATTCCCAAAACTTTTTTTGAATGATCACAATTTTTTTGCTCTTCGCGTGTCATTCAAAATCGTTATGCGTGCCACATTTGGCACGCGTACCGTAGGCTCGCCATTACTGAGTTGATTATTCATTATAAAGGTATTCATTCTGTGTTTAGAAGCTCTCCTGTTCGCTCGAATTTTTCTTTCGCGTATTTGAATAAAAAACCTACCGGTTGACGAATTTCAATCACGATTACAAAATATGTGTGTAAGTATTTTATTTATTTACAGATATTTACGGCCTAATCCTTTTGCAATATGTTGAAACTCTGTATACACACAATACTTGTATGCAAAGGAATGATTTATTTTTTGTCAAAAAAGACAGAAATCAATTAGAATAGTAAAATACCCGAAGTTGAACAAACAGTTTAACATTAATCAGTTATCTTATAAATAAAAATGGATTGACCATGTATGTCACTTCATAACTTGAGAACGGCTGAACCAACTTGGCTTATTGTTTTTTTGTTGTGTTCTTAATTATCAGGAGACTGTTTATATGAAAGAAAATTTTTGGAAAATCTAACGGAATTGTCGGAAATTTGGATTGTATTTTTGTATGAAAATGTCGTTTGTATGACAGATCCGCTGTCACACAAACAATATGGATAATTATACAAAATCAACGATGAAGATTTTTCATAGATTGGCCTATTAATAGAATGATTTTTGAATACATTTTCAAATAAGAATCCTTTTCCATACAATTTAACATCTGTGGTTCTGAAATTTCAATTTTGAAAAAATCATGGAAAGATTTAGTAAAAATTTAAAATGAATGAGTAGATTTCAACCTAAAAAAATAAATTAGTACCTACATATTATATTACGTACAGCAAATAATTTACAAACAAATTTGAGTTAAATATAATTGCTAAACATAAGTGAATTTTATTTTTTTACACTATACCAGTGATTTCCAAAGTGGTCCAGGTGGATCCCCAGAGATCCACGGGGGTCTTCGATGGCGTGACTAAAAATGGGGGTGCACGAGTCGTAAGTGCGGGTCCACGAATCCATAGTTAAAGTATCGGATATTCGGTAAAAACACCAGATATTGACATAAACAATAGTCGGTACAAATACCCGGTATACTGTAGAAAAAGGTACCTACTATGAGAAAATATTCTGTAAGAAAACCGAGGAGTTTTTGAATTATTTTAAATTCCTATACCATTTCGAAAATTTAGCGACGGGGGAGGGTAGAAATAGAGGGGGTCCACCGGAACCAGCAAATCTTTGAAAGTAGTCTATGAGAAAAAATGTTTAGGAACCTCGGGAGTTTGTAAAGAGATTAAAAATAATATTAATCACTCACTGATTGTTAGTCGGTACGAAGTTCGCTGGGTCAACTAGTAATATTATGAAATTAAGTATAAAATTGACAAAAATTTTGGTCAAGATATTATTAAAGTAAATCGAAGTGGTATAAAAAATGTTGCTTTAAAAATAATGATAATAATAAATTTATCATGGAACAAAGACAGGGTATGATATGCATCCCCACGGTTTGAGAAGAGATGAGCTATTCGACTAAGTAGAATAAAGAGGAACGTAGATTGGTACCCTATGGCAAGTATAAAAAATAAAGAAAAACTCTTTATCTCGGAACTATTCGATTTTACATTTCTCAATATTCAATTACTAGCTGACCCAGCGAACTTCGTATAGCTGAAGATTCAATGAATGATTTAATATTTTTAATCTCTTTACAAACTCCCGTAAGTGTCCAAGTGTGTCATTGTATAGTGCAGAGGTTCCCAAACCTTTTTTCTCATAGATCACTTTCAAAATTTTGCTGGTTCTGATGGACCCCATGCATTTCTACCCCCCCCCCCCCCCCCCGTCGCTAAATTTTTGAGATGGTATAGGAGTTTGAAATATTTCAAAAATTGGGAATCACTGGTATAGTGTGAAAAAATAAAATTCATTTATGTTGAACAATTAAACTTAACTCAGATTTGTTTATTATCTGTTGTATAATGTATGTAGGTACTAATTTATTTTTTAGGTAGATACCTATTCATTTTAAATTTATAAAATTCTTATCCATGATTTTTTCAAAATTGAAATTTCAGAACCACAGATGTTAAATTGTATGGATAACGATTCTAAATCGAAAATGTATACAAAAATTATTCTATAAATAAGCCAATCTATAAAAAAAACTTCATCGTTGATTTTGTATAATTCTCCATATTGAATTATTTATTGAAATTAAAAATGTATGGCGTAAATAAATAAGCTATTTGACACGCTTAGGCAGTATGACGGTAGTGTCAATCTGCAAAAACACTACACAATCTTGCATCAGAACAACATGAACACATTCTTATTTTCATCTTCAATAGCACAATTTTTGGTTTAATAATAAATTTCCATCTGCAATAATAAAATACAATTTCAAATATAATCTGTGCACGTCCAAATTTATGCGACAGATATATCGACACATAAATATTAGTAGAATAATTATAGTAAACAAATATTAGTACACCAGTTTTACACATTTTGTTCATATTGATTATAGTAATTTGATTCTTAATATAGCAGAATATAAGGATTATTTTAGCACAATGCAACAGGCGACGTAGAAGCGCTAACAGCGCCATAATTCTCCATATTGTTTTTAGTTTTGAAATTAAAAAATTTTTTAATGTAGGGCGTAAAAAATTTTCTTCATAATTTTTCTGAGAAGAATCCAACAAATCAGAGACCATTCATATCGATACAGCCATTATTGAGTTATAAATGGTGTAACTCACATGACTTCATTTTATATATTAGATTCCATGTAATTTTTTTATCAATAAGCAGAATTTCTTATAAAATATTATATTCGTTATATGGCCTGCAAAAAAATTTAACATAATTATTATTATTTTAATATCATCATCTCACAAACACAAATAAAATCCATCTCTCTCCAAATGTAATGTTTTTTTGCGTGTCAACCTTTTTCAAATTTGCATCTGATTGTTGGTTATTCATTCTTTTTATTAATAAGTTGGCACTAAATTAATTTTTATAGGAATTACTATTTTTAATTAATTTGATAAAATTATTTTTTTCGTATCGTATCTTTTATATTTAATTAAAATTGATAACACCTATTTTTTTATGATTATAATCATGATAATATTCCACTTTATTGTGTTATTGCATTACAAATACCTAGATTTTTTTCCAGTTTCGTAAAATATTTTATATATTCTTTTAAATGTCATAGGAATATTATATTTAAACAAGCTGACCCGATAAACGTTGTTTTGCCATAGACATTATTTCTAGATTACTAATGTCACTATAAAAAATAGGAATTGATGGTAGAAGAGTGGAAATTTAGGGCTTTATATATTTTTAAAGTCTCACAATAAAAAAAAATTGTCCAAAAAATAAAATAATAAAAATCGGGGTGTACCACCCTTAACTTTTGGGGGTACGCAAAATAGATGTTGGCCGATTGTCAGACATACCCGATAAGCACATAAAATTTCATCAAAATCGTTACAGCTGTTTCGGAGGAGTGTGATATCAAACACCGAGACACAAGAATTTTATGTATCTGATATCTTATGGTGAAGCGAAATGCTAAACTAATTGCTATTGAATAACAAAGAAATCAAAATTTCAGTACAACAAATGCCCAACCCAATCAAAATGTATTTAGATGTCAAGGAAATAATAAATGACTTTTTTCGTAATTATATTTCTATTATAAAAACCAAATTTATTAAAATAACAAATTACAATTGACAAAATAAATCTATTTAAAGGTAAAAATCGGACTTTTACTTTTACTCATTTACTAAATTGCTAATTGCTAAATTTTTGCTTATTTACAAAAAAAAACTAGCATTTAAAAAAAGTCTTGGTAGGTAGACAGAAGTTTGAGGAATAAACAGTTTTTTGTTTATTGTGCAGTCATTTGAATTTCGCGCGCTTTTCCGGTCTAGTCCCGACAATATTTTCAAATGTCTGATGATTTACTTAACTCAGCTAATAATTATACTATAATGTATATATATACAATTATGATAATTTACATACAAAAGACAATCCGGAGTCCCATAGTTTGGCAACAGTGTAGGACGCTTGAAAGTGTAATATATGAAAGTATAATATACAGAACGGAACCCATAAGGGAAGTCATATGAAAGGAAGTGGTAGTATGGAGGAAAAGTAACACTACAGGACTTAGTTAGAATGTTTTATGAAAGGAGCCCGCAAAGATAGCCTGATGTATATATATATATATATATATATATATATATATATATATGAAGACTGTATGATCCAATTTTCATCCGAAATGCATGTACAACATGCACCTCATGAATGAAAGATCATTTGATTTTACGCAGGAGACAGTATGAAGTAGACAGTATTGACAGTATGACAGTAGACAGTATTCATAATATGCGATGCTCCTCGCATACTGGATTTGATGTTGTGTCGGCCATTATGTAAGATGGTCCTGATGAGACACATGCGCCAATGTCGAAACATAACATCTCTTCGACAAATCCAAACTGCATATTCCGTATGCAAAGGCATGAGCCAAGTCTCTGCCCGACTGTACGCAGTGAAATGGAGTAAAACCTTCACCTTCATACTGTCTCCTGCGTAAAATCAAATGATCTTTCATTCATGAGGTGCATGTTGTACATGCATTTCAGATGAAAATTGGATCACACAGTCTTCATAATATGCGATGCTCCTCGCATACTGGATTTGATGTTGTGTCGGCCATTATGTAAGATGGTCCTGATGAGACACATGTGCCAATGTCGAAACATAACATCTCTTCGACAAATCCAAACTGCATATTCCGGTGACGGGCCGAGCCTCGTTCCGTATGCAAAGGCATGAGCCAAGTCTCTGCCCGACTGTACGCAGTGAAATGGAGTAAAACCTTCACCTTCATACTGTCTCCTGCGTAAAATCAAATGATCTTTCATTCATGAGGTGCATGTTGTACATGCATTTCGGATGAAAATTGGATCATACAGTCTTCATAATATGCGATGCTCCTCGCATACTGGATTTGATGTTGTGTCGGCCATTATGTAAGATGGTCCTGATGAGACACATGCGCCAATGTCAAAACATAACATCTCTTCGACAAATCCAAACTGCATATTCCGGTGACGGGCCGAGCCTCGTTCCGTATGCAAAGGCATGAGCCAAGTCTCTGCCCGACTGTACGCAGTGAAATGGAGTAAAACCTTCACCTTCATATATATATATATATATATTATATATATATATATATATATATATACCCTCTAACATTCTTCCTGTAATCAATATGCTCATATCGTGAAGGTGGGGTAGCATTAAGAATGAGATTCTAATTCCAGATTTTCTGTTTAGCAGTCCGAAATTGTAGCATCAGACTACTGATCTCCACCAAAGTTATATTTTGAAATGTTTGCTTATTTTTTAGCTATCTGGCAACATGATTCGAGATATTCCTCTGGAGATATTTGGTCCATGGCAGGTGGATGACTATGTCCCCCCCGCTGCTGAGAATGGCATGGTCCCCAGGAATCCTTATGGAAATGTGGAACTCTTCAAAGCGTGCATGTTACCTAAAGGAACTGTACATTTGCAATGTATGTGATGTTTTACTTATTTTATTTTTTTATTTTTCTGTGTAACAGTATTTGTTTAAGAAATTAGATCTCTCTTAACAGTCAAAAGTAAAAAATTCTCTATCACATCTTCAATATTAAAAAAAAGTACCAAGTCTTGGAATAGAAATATAAACCGAAATGTTTATTTTGCAGTGCCTGGATTGAACAAAGTAGCCAGGAAACTCGGTATAGACTGTGCTCCTGCGATGACTGGATTTGACTATCATTCTGGTTGGTCTCATCCCGTGTATGATGGTTTCGTTGTGTGCGAAGAATTCAAGGAACAAATTATTAAAGCATGGGAAGAGGTAACTATTTTTTTTTGATCCCATAATAAATTTGTATTATTTATTAATATTTTTAATTTAGAACTGTAGCGATCACTAAATTTATCTCGGAACACTCTTACAGTAAGCAATATCATTTGGTAGTAAATTCAAGAAACCACAATCAAATCTGTTTCATAATATTTATCAGGGACTTTTTCTTTCAAGTCAGCAACACTAATATGTCAATAACAGTACGGGACTAGACTTTTCATGTTGGTCATGCATTCCCATTATAGTAGATATTAGAGTACAAATTTAATAAATGGTTAGACAGAAGAAACTTAGCTATTTTATGTGTCTCTTATTGGTTAACTATTTTTGTTATCTTGTTTCTTAGTAAAGTTTCAATTTTATAATGTATCATTTCAGGAACAAGAAGAAGCTGAAGCCAGAGCTCGAGAGAAGATTGATAAGAGAGTTTATGGCAACTGGAAGAGACTCATCAGGGGTCTGCTAATCAGAGAGAAATTGAAAGTTAAATATGACTTTCAAGATGTGCCTGATAACAACAAATTAGGTGGCGCCAAGGGGAAGAAGAGGTCAAAAGGTCCCAGATTCTTGGCCAAGAAACGAAGGTCTTGTGAGGGTTCCTCGGACAGTGATGCAAGCTAAACTGATTCTGTTTCTTTAAGTTGTTTCTTTAAATAAAATTATATTTCCTCTCAAACTGTTATCCTGATGGTGTAGATAGAAAAAATGGAAAACTGAACAACCCTGTATTGGCACTTTCTTCATTTACTCCACATTCATATAATTTTATGGATTTTCCAATTTTTTATCACAACTTAATGCATGTGACATTTTTGTACTGTTGGCAAATTTTAAATTTATTTATTTATTTATTTATTCTTTTTGCACATCATCATTACATAACAGTGTAAACAAAATAATATAAAATTTTAAAAACTAGGACGATGTGCAGTGGCGAGATTATCACTATAAAGTGATTTCTTCCATCTAACCACGACACATTGACATGAACTAGTAAAAAACAAATTTACTTACAAAAAAACATACAAAATATCAAAACACAACAAAAGAAAAAAAAACAAAATTAAAATTAATATGTAGCGTAAGATTTCCAATTGACATACATACCATCACGCAACTTCTCTCGTGGGTTAGGCAAAAAGGATCGAGCGCCCTTTCCTCCCATCCTTCCATACACCTTTCACTTCCTTCATTGTCATACAATTCCTCATGCATGCTCTCCTGTTCGATGTGCCCAATGTGACCGTCTGTAGGATTAGGTTTATATGATCTTGCCATTTGATCCTCAGACGACCATGTCTTCGAGCACCATTCCTCAGCCAAATATATTTTCATGGTCATTCTGTCCAAATCAATTTTTTTCACATGCCAAAATCATTGTATCTCGTTAAATTGAACTTTATTAATGTTGAGAAATTGTTTTATAAATAACAATTTCTCAACATTGATAAAGTCCTATTACTTTACATACTATTTTTAAGAATAATTAAAAATAAAAAAAGTTAATAATTTTTTTTGTCAGTACCTACTTAATAAATATGAGATTTTGTAACATTTCAGTATTACTTTTGTAATTGTTATATTTTTATTACTATGTATTCACAATTATCATTAAAATTAAAATAAGTTTGAAAAACTCAAGTGTGCATAATCAATTTAAGAGCTATATTATTTTTGATGATGTAGAAACAGATATTGGCATCGCAGTACTTTATTTTAATCTAATTATGTTACTCGCAAATTATGTTTTTTAGTGTTAGATATATGTATGTACCTAATTTCTTCAATTTGTTGAAATAATCAATAATGTATATTTGTTGTGTGTTATATTGTACCATGTTTCGTCCATTGAAAGAAATGAATGTAGGTGTTGATATGAATGGGATGAATGTAAGAGCGTTAATGTTTGCCGATGATTTGGTATTGATGGCTGAAAGTGAAAGTGATCTACAGCGAATGATGACGTGTGTGCATGAAAATTGTGCGATTAATGGATTGAGAATGAATGCAAAAAAGACAAAAATCATGGTGTTTGAAAGAGGAAGTGAGAGAACAGTATGCCAGATAATGATTGACAACGAAGTGTTAGAGCAAGTTGACGAATGTGTGTACTTAGGTAGTTTGTTCACGAGAGATGGGAAGTGTGAAAGCGATATTGAAAGGAGAAAAGTTGCTGGCAATAAGGTAAATGGTGCAATCCGACCAATAATTGCAAATAGAAACATATCCACCACAGCTAAAAGGTTGGTGCACTCTGCTATCTTAGTGCCAACACTTATGTATGCAAGTGAGACGTGGACATGGTTAAAGAAGGATGAAAGTGGCATAAATGCAGTGGAAATGAGATCGTTGAGAAGGATGTGTGGTAAAAGTCTGAGAGATCGTGTGCGTAACAGTGATATACGAAAGGAATGTGGAATGAAAGTTGGTGTAATAACAAGGATGAATGTAAATAAGTTAAGATGGTTTGGGCACGTGGAAAGAATGAATGAGGACAGAATGACTAAGAAGATATATTTGGCTGAGAGGAATGGTGCTCGGAGACGTGGACGTCCGAGGATTAAATGGCAAGATCATTTAAATCAAATCCTACAGGACGGTCACGTGTTGAGCACGTTGAACAGGAGAGCATGCATGAGGAATTGTATGACAGTGACGGAAGCGAAAGATGTATGCAAGGATAGAAGGAAGTGGCGCTCGATCCTTTCTGCCTACCCCGCGAGGGAAGCGGCGTGATGGTATGTATGTATGTATGTATG
Organism: Athripsodes cinereus; assembly: GCA_947579605.1. Taxonomy (NCBI): domain Eukaryota; kingdom Metazoa; phylum Arthropoda; class Insecta; order Trichoptera; family Leptoceridae; genus Athripsodes; species Athripsodes cinereus. The sequence goes on from OX388310.1 coordinate 20,180,383, forward strand.
TATATTGTACCAAAAGGTGTTCGGTTTTTCATCCGCAGAGCTCTGTTCTGGTTCCTGTGACAAGTATATTAGTATGTAAAAACGAGATGTTAAAAAGAGACAAGAAATTGTCACAGAATAGTTTTGAATGAAGGAAATTGGTTTACTCTACTGTGCCCCTGAGAAAAGCACTTAGGGGCAAATGAATGAATGTTTTGATATTATTTGTTATTGATATTTTTATATTGTTATTTGTATAATTTTTAATATTTTTATTTCAACATTATCGTGTTACCTGACATGTTACCTCAATCTATACAATATTTCATCTAAAGTGAAAGAAAAATAGTTATACTGGTTGTATTAAACAAAAATAAAAACTATTTTTTGTATTTTATTTGTTATATTTTCATTTTACCTATATCTCTTATTTGTTGTATTTCTTCCCTTTCTATGAAAGCTAGTGTAGAAGATAGTAAGGCAGTATTGGGATCTATGCTGGTGTGTTATTTATATTGAAAATATTTATATTGTTGATTTAATAAGTGAATTACTTACTGTTTCTTTCCCGTGAGAATTTAAATGAATAGGTGAATCTCTTTTCCTCACAGTACACATTTATTTTAATTATTTTTATTCATAAAGTATTGTTTTATATAGATTTTCTGGTTATCAAAAGGAAAAATTTATCATTAGCTTGACATCGAACATAAGTGACTTATATGTACAATTTTTCGTCACACTGTTTTTCCTTTAGAACACTTCCATGTGGCATACATCTATTGAAAATACAAAACCATATTTCCCAACAAACGTTCTTTTGTGGATTACGTATTAATTTAATTTTAGTTTCAATTTGCCTTCTTATGTATTTTCATCACCAAGTTCGACTTCGACTAAGAGCCGATGTTAAAATGACATGATACGGCAAGAAAATAAGAAGATTCAGTGTCTTAGGAATGTATGATACGAGGGTAAAGTAAATAAAAGACAATTTGGTATTTAATTTTATTTAATAAAAGTTATACATATACTGTAAATATAATTGTATACATATTTTATATAATATACATAAATCATAGTACTTAAAGTCTATTTTAAAAGCTGTCCTAAAAGCATAATTAATTGTTGAAATTATAATAAACAATAATAATTACAACGATTTATGAAATATATTTTAAGTATAATAATACTTTGCAAGCACTTTTTTCCAACCGAATTATGATCTTAGTCAATGTTAAACAAACCCTTGGTAGCTGTAAAACAAAACTACGTCCATGATTAAAATAACAAAAGATCATTTTCAAATTTCATATAAAGAAATCAAATGTAATACTTAACATTTAATTATTCATATGAAATTTGGAATAAACAATATCATTAAAGTGAATGTATGTTTAAACAATAATATTTTTTTTTACTCGGTACAGCTTTGGAAATACATTTTTTTATCACTGACATATAAAAATAAATTATTTATAAAAAAACTTTAAAATAATATATTATTTATTTTTATAAACTTCAGGTTTTTGCGTACCTGGTCGATCGTAGATTTATCTTATTAAATGTTTTTCTTTCTCATTCACCGTGATCTTATTTGGAATTATTACAATATTTGTTCTTCATTTTTAATACACAGGCCAAATTCATATTAAGACGATCAAGATGTTTGATGGTCAATTATCGTCTCACCATTTTTTTTATTTTTTTTTATTATTTAAAAAATCATTTTACTCCAATCAAACAAATCTTCTAAAAGTATCCTTATTTCATAAAATGTACAATTTTATTATTATTATTGTGTTAATATTAATTTTGAAAAACCTTCAAAGAATTCTAATGAAAATAGTTGACATATTCAGCGTATAATACCATCATTAATAAATAAGTTGTATTCCTCCTTAATTCTAAATATTTGTAATAGAGCACTTGGTCCTTGTACATTAGAAGATACTATTCTATGAGGAGAGTTATACAATATGTGAATGTTAATAATAAAATGACCAAAATGACCATTACACAGTTCAAAATCAAGGAGGAATCTGCAATAATTATGTTAATATTTGTGCAAAAAAATAAATGTATAGACATTCAAAGCTTCTCTTTATAAATAGTAATTAAAATATACATAAATAAAATTCAAAAATACACATTTTCACCAAACAAATTAATGTCATTATGTACTGTGAACTGTTTGTTAAATTATGTGAAAGTGGAAAGATGTAAAGATTGATTATCCTAAGACAAGATAAGTGTAGAACAGTTCGTCAACGCATTGTCATTGCCTTATGTCTATGGTCATTCAGTCATCACATTGTGTATTTAAAAAATTAAAACTTAAACTAGAAGATGATCAAGCCATTGTGAGAGTTCCAGCACCCATTCCGAAGCCAACTCCTTTAGGACCATAATTCCTACCATAGCATCCACGGCAGTAGATGTTACCATCTGGGCCATCACATAGGTTGGTGGAGTCCTGAAAAAATAAAAAGTTTTTGTTTAGATTACTTGACTAAATATGGGAGACAGAAATGCAAAAAATATTGTTTATATGTGCTTAGACTTGTTTGGTATGTTCGAAATTAGCGCCAAATATTTCTCTTGTTGCCAGATTTAAAAATTGTTTATGATTCCATAGACGTTGCACCGACCAATGAAATGCTACCACGCTTGACATGTGACAGGAGTTGTCAATGTCAAGTTTGAAGTGTTATTTTTCTGAAATTTCGATTTCCTTTTCAGTGGTACATACATGATCATTTGTTTAACGAAATATTACAGGGATAATCCAGAAAAAATTAAAATGAAACTAATTGAAGTAAAATTTTCGGTTATGTGCGTATTGTTCGTAATAAGTTTTGTTACCGCCGAATTTTCAGCCGAAGATTGTTCATCTTTGGGATTCAATAAAGCCAATCTTATGTGCTCTTCTTGTGATCAGCTCAAAGATTTCGGTTTGGACACTTTAAAGGAATATTGCAAACAATGTTGTCAACGTGATGACAATTCAAATGTTGAGAAGAAATATGCCAGTGCAGTGCTAGAAGTCTGCACTTGCAAGTTCTCCGCGTATCCACAAATACAAGCTTTCATAAAAAGTGATCGGCCGGGCAAGTTTCCCAATTTACAAATTAAATATGTAAGAGGATTGGATCCAGTTATCAAATTACAAAATAAGGATGGAAGTGTTGTAGAGACTGTGGCGATTGAGAAATGGAACACAGACACAGTGGAAGAATTCTTAAACACACATCTGATCAAAGAAGAGGAGGAGGACAACCGTGATTTTTTGAAAACTAATAGGATATAAATAGAATGTAATTATTCTTTCCATTAATATAATGTTTAAGTGAATACTTTGTGTTAACTTTTGATCTTTAAACTCCCAAATCTGACCCCCTAGACAAACATACACTTGGCAATCGACTGCAAATGAATTTTTGACTATAACCGCAAAAATAACGCATAATTACACGGTACATGTAGGTAGATTGTTGAAAAGTTCACCAGTAGTCAATCGCTAAGTATGGTTTGTCTACGGCCCCTGTTCTTTATACTAATAGCCTGTTAGCTTTTCTGCAAATATAAATATTTGTATAAATCTATTAATTTGCAAAGTACCAGTGATTTATGACAGTCCGCACAAGAGAAGCAACGTCTGTGCCAAATTCTGCTCTTAGATATCATCTGTTCTGCAGCATACACTGGGAAGCCACAGCGGGGACATCCAGTACCATCAGATGCTTTGTGTCCAGTGAATGGTGTGCCCTCGGAACTATAAACATAGATTTTATTCTTTAATATCCTGTCTTTTTAATTGACAGCCAATATTTTTAGCTATGAATTTTTTATTCAAAATCTTTTGGCATTAATCGTCTTGAATTGACATGAATATTTTTTAATCAATAATTTTGTCTAAAATAATATGTTATCTAAGTGTAAGGTAGACTATAAGGGAATTGTATTTTTTTAATGATGAAAGCAGATATTCATTCTTATATTATTGTGATCACTTTACAGCATTTAGGATCAATATTTCTATACAATATATCAATATTGTGGATGCTTGGAACAGGCTGCCTCCAGATTTGGTTGTTGCTGGGAGTGTAAATTCTTTTAAGAATGGAGTTGACAGATTGCGGTAACATCATGGACTCGTTCAAGCATATCAGCTTTGCTGCCTACTTGATATCCATAATAATAATGTTAAAGATAAAAGTGTCATGAAAATTGGAACAAAATTAAATATTCTGAAATTTAATTACTTATGTAACAAAACCAATAAACATTTAGATGGTTTCTAATGTGTTGTTCGAAAAAGTAGACGTTTTTTGTGATATCGCCAAAGTTATACTCACTAAGTGACAGTAGGTTCGGCATCGGTTGATACAAGGGTTGGGGCATGGCCGTATCCAAATCCTTTGGGTCCAAAGAGCTTTCCATAACAGGATCTGCAATGGATTTCTTTGTCGGGACCATCACAAGCCAACATGGAGTCAAGTGGTCTGTGACACTCTGCGCAGTTGAAGCATTTCTTATGCCACATCTATAATACAAAAATAAAACATTCAATCAGAATATTATATTAATCACAGTCAAATACAGAGATCAATTCTCTGAAATTTAAATTCTATTGGTTTAATTACAGATGAAATATTACAGATTATTCTTGTCAGATATTTGATGCAATACTTAACAAAAAGAAATACCTAAATGAAAACAAAAAAATCAATTATTATAAACTGTTCTATCGAATCTAAAGTTTAGCTTACATCCACAGTTTTGTTAATAATATTACAGAATTTATAGGTACAGTCAAATCCTTTCTCTTTCAACATATATTTATGGATTGATACAAAGTAATATAAAGAAAACCTCACTATCGGTTACATTTTTTAAATAAATGTGGAGAAATGATAACTTACAGTTCCTTTGGCAAGCTGTTGCTCTGCAGCAAACACAGTTCCTCCACAGCGAGGGCAGCCCTGTCCTTTGGGTGCCATGATGGATGTTGTATCTGGGTTATAGAAGGGGCGACTCATAGAGATCTCGTCCTCCCTGGAATACAAAATTAATTGATTGATTTTATACATTCTGAATCAATTTTTCAGCTTTTAAGGACTTTGGAGTAGTACAAATGTGAGTGCTATGTTGAAACCAATTTTTCCAGAATTATGTTTCTTATTCAGAATTTCAATGTTAAGAAAATGTTTAAAAGTAAATACAAAGCTAATTAATTACTATTACGGAATACTATTACGGAAATTAATACTATTACGGAATATTTCCTATTAATAAGGAAATATTCCGTAACAGTATTAATGACGGAATTATTCATTTCCTTGGGAGTCATTAATATAGCAAATCAATTTTATTTTGTGATACTCACGTCAAACCATCAGTTTGAAGGAATCCTGATCCACAAGCAAATCCATATCCGTGTGGTCCCCACTTCTTGCCATAGCAGGTCTTGCAGTAAACTTCACTATCGGGTCCATCGCAAGCAATGATGGAATCCAAAGTCTTTGTGCAATCACGGCACTTGAAGCACTTTCTGTGCCATTCTCTGCCCTTGGCAAGCACTAATTCAGCAGCAAATACAGCACCTCCACAACGTGGGCATCCCTTGCCAGCTGGGGCCTTGATTGAAGTGGTATCAATCAGCGTTGTCTTTGGAGCGCTATCACTAAAGGATTGAAATAAAGATATTAGTCATGATATCAAAAGACCAACATGAAAATTTAAAAAAAAAACACTCAAACGTTTACTAGCGCAACATAATAATTATCGCTGAAAGAATACTTAGTCCAAAAGAATTATTAATTTGGATAATTTCTTCATTTTAAGTATTATATCATTATCTTTTAAATAAAAAATCATTCCCTTATTTCAATAGCTAAATAAAGCAACATCAGATAATTGGCAAGTGCTTTTAGTTGTGCATAATAAGTGCAAATACTAAGTATTCTACTTTTAGTATAAATGGACCCTCCAGTTCCATAAATAAACAACTCCAAATTCTGATATTACAAAATATGTCACGTCAAAGCTTTGAAGCATTATGATGAAAACTCAAAACAAGTATGTGCTTCTAATCGAATTTTCAAGAATTTTTAGTTTGTGGAATTGAAAGAATATCACTTTCTAAATTAAATAAGCCAAAAATCAAAATTTGTAGTTGTTGGTCTATGGAACTGGATGGTGGATATGTATTATAGTAAGATGTTTACCACATGCAAACATGCATTATTACAAGTTAATTTTTAAAGAATTTTCTATCAAGATATCTAATATATGATGTTGTTAACTTAACTATTCAAAATCATTCATTAATTTTATTTTTTTACCATGCTTGATGAACATTTTATTGATGGTTTTCCACATTTTGAAACTGAATAGAATTATATTGTTAAATTTGTCTATACTTGAAATATCTACTGGGTTTTTCAGGGTATTTTAAATAAAATATTTTATTGTACCTTTTATTTCTAACTATTCATGCTTTTGTCTACGTATAATATTATAAAGAACTGGTTAGTTTTAAGAACAATTAGTTTTTTTTTTAATATTTACAATATTATTTTATATTTCAATATCATTAAATTTGATTTTATCAGATTAGGAGGATTTACTTTTTAATGTCTTTCCTCGTTATGTTTAGGTTCAACTTTGAACTTTAATAAAATAAAATTTAAAGGTTAACACAAAAATAAATGCATACCATTCGGACAACTTTTGAATAAGTTTATACATAGAGAATGGAAATGTTTATTTTGGAATAATTCAATGGTAACACCAAATCAGGTTGTACAATCTAATAATAAATTTGCAAAAAGTACAAGATTGTTACTGACAAATAATATAATAATAATATGTAATATGATGCGATTATAATTAATATTATAGGACATCACATGGATACGAATGCATTCAACCAATAGTGTGTGCAATGGTACCTTTGCCATTCTACATCTTTTATATCGCACATGAGTCCGAGGGAGGACATCCCTGAATGACCGATGCCTCTGGGGCCATATCTCTGAGCGTAGCATCCTGCATTGATAATAATTACAATAGAATCAATTAATAAATTATTGTAAAGCATGAAAGCGTGAGTGCAAGTGTTATTTTAGAATTGAGAAGCAGCAACAAACCAAAACATAATGTCATGACAACAATAACATCTGACTACTATTGTATGAAAATATTGCACAATGCTATATTTATGAATTTTCTTCATGTCAATATATTCAGCTTTCTATACTATTCCAGCATTTTCCATATGTGAAGAACAGATTTTTAATGTTATAGGTATATTGCATAGGTACATCACACCACATTAATTATATTTATATAAAATGTCTGGTGTGATGTACCTATACAATACCTATTCTTAAAATTGAGATAATATTGCATTTTAAATGTGTTTATTTCTTTCAAATAAACACATATAATGCAATAATATTATCTCAATCTTAAAGAGTATCGAGTAACTACCAATTGTATCCATATGATGGGCAAATCCTGGATTATCTCTTGGGATGGGATGGGACGGGTTCCCATTTTGTATCAATTTTCGATACTCTTCCCAAACTAATTAATCTAAAAATACTATACGGTTCATTTCATACGTCATGTTCTTTTTAACTTATTACAATAACATCAGATAATTAATATTTTTAAAGTCAAAACTTTATAAATATTAATCTTAGAATGTCAAAACTTCAAAAAATTATTATCTTCCTTCACTGATTAATTGGTCATCTTGACTTCCTATGATCTTAACCCATTTCTTAGTTGTCTGACTTTCTTCGTAATTTTTGTCATCATCTATATTTTTATAATAAATATTTTTAATACGAGTAGGTATAGCAATATTTTCACACAATAGTAAAATTTCAGTTATCATTATTGTCAATAATAATGGGTAAGTTTTAGTGGCGTGCGCGGTGAGAGAGACTTACCCGTTGGCGAAACAGTCACTCTGGAGCGCACCCCCTCCCTGTCCGTAACCGTAGCCTTTGGGGCCGAACTTCTTTCCGTAACACACTACGGAGACAAGAATTCTCAAATCAACAAACAAAAGCATTCCGACAAAACAAAACCGAGGGTAAACAACAATTCGGGTAAGTATTAACATCACTGCACCATATCTTAAAAATAAACACTTAAATCAAACTGGAGTAAGACCATTCTATTTCATAGAGTTTCGCTTACCCATGGGATAGAATTAACTATAAAAATCATAATTATTATTAAAAGCATAACTGTTACGCTATTGGAATCTTTGATAATTAAAATAACACGACTTGTATAACTGAACGAAAAAGATCGCAATAAATTTTAATAACTCAATAGTTTTAAAACAAGTATTGAAACTTAGAACATAAAAAAATTAATAAGTGTTTATTATTTATTAATAATTCCACTTTCACGTGGGTGTAGAAGTTGCTCACAATTCAAACGTTTGTGTTTTATTGATACATGTTTATTTGTAACTAGCTGACCCAGCGAACTTCGTACCGCCGAAGAAACAATGAATGATTAATATTTTTAATCTCTGTACAAAATCCCGTAATTGTCCAAGTGTGTCATTGTATAGTGCAGAGGTTCCCAAACTTTTTTTTCTTCTCAAAGATCACTTTCAAAATTTTGCTGGTTTCCCCCCTGCATTTCAACCCCCCCCCGTCGCTAAATTTTCGAGATGGTATAGTAGTTGGAAATATTTCAAAAACTCCTCGGTTTTCTTCCAGAATATTTTCTTACGGTACCTTTTTCTACAATGTAACGGGTATTTGTATCGACTATTGTTAATGTCAATACCGGATACTTTATAAATATAACGTGTTTAAATTTCTATCCCCTTCCAGTCGTCGAATTTTCAAAATGGTATAGGAATTTAAAATATTTAAAATACTCCTCGGTTTTCTTAAAGAAGAATATTTACTCGAATCATTAAGTATCTGGTACCTTTACTGAATATTCGAAACTTTAATTATGGATTCGTGGACCTCCGCTTACAACTCGTGAACCATTCCCATTTTTTAGTCACGCCAACGTAGACCCCCGTCGAGTCTCCGTGGACCCCTGGGGGTCCACCTGGACCGTTTTGGGAATCACTGGTATAGTGTAAAAAAATAAAATTCATTTTGAACAAATCATGTTGAACAAATATACTCAACTCAGATGTTAATTATCTTCTGTACGTAATATATGTAGGTACTAAGTTATTTTTTAGGTAGATACCTATTCATTTTAAATTTATAAAAATTCTTATGCATGATATTTCAAAATTTGTAATTTCAGAACCACAGATATAAATTGTGTGGAAATTGATTCTTATTTGACAATGTATAAAAAAATAGATACTCTATAAATAGGCCAATATATAAAAAACATCATTGTTGATTTTGTATAATTCTCCATATTGCATTTTTTATTGAAATTAAAAATGTATGGCGTAAATAAATAAGTTATTTGACACACTTTGGTAGTATGACTGTCAATCTGCAAATTTCACTACACGTGAAAACATTCTTATTTTCATCTTTAATAGCACAATTGGTTTAATAATAATTTTCCATCTGCAATAATAAAATACAATTTGAAATATAATTTGTGCACGTCCACATTTATGTGACATCGTGTCAATACACACATAAATATTAGAATAATTATAGTAAATAAACATTAGTACCTACATATTTCGTTCATATTGATTATAGTAATTCGATTCTAAATATAGCAGAACATAAGGATTATTTTTGCACAATGCAACAGGCGACCTAGGAGCGCCAGCAGCGCCATAATTCTCCATGTTGTTTTTATTTTCGAAAATAAAAATGTATGGCGTAAATAATTTTCTTCATATTTTTTCTTCCCGTGAATTTGTTAGATATTTTAATAGCCTATCGGCTATTCCCGACGGAGAAGAATCCAACAAATCAGAGATCATTCAAATCGGTACAGCCATTCTTGAGTTATAAATGGTGTAACACACACGAGTTCCTTTTGTATATTAGATATTATAATATTATGTTGGATAAGTAAGTTATACTGTTTGTTTTTTCCAATTAACTAGCAAACTACTAATTGGGTCATAGAAACTTTTAAACCGCGTTTTGTGTTATTGTTATAAGATAAATAATCAAGATATGGTGCAACAAATTGGGGGATTAAAGAAAGGTTTTAATGATCGTAATGAATGATTGTATTTGATAATGATATTATGAAGTAACATCCCCACCTTTGCAATAGATGTCCTTGTCTGGTCCTTCGCAACAGTTCACGGAATCAAGACCCTTGGCGCATTCGCCGCACTTGAAACACTCCTTATGCCATCCCTTTAACAATCAAATATGGAGTTCCAACTGAGTGCTAATTACTAAATACTATGATAAAATACTTTATTACTGTATGTACGTAATGTAATGAAAGTAGATTCTGGGCAAATAGGTATATAGTTTTATAATGAAACCGTGCATGAGTACACAAAAACATATAAAAATATGTTGAATGGGTGATAGATATGTTGGGATTCTGTGATGCGAAGACATTCTATGAGCACAATAATAACACATTGGATATAAATCGGTACCGTGCTGTAAATAACAATAGTTACAACTCAAACACAATATAATATAAGTAGGTAACGTGACAGATCATCAGGCATTGTATTGTACCTCTGCAATATATATTCATATCGGGCCCATCACAATGCATTGTGGAGTCGAGTGTTCTGTTGCAATTTAGACATTTGAAACATCGTCTGTGATATCCCTATTGTGAGGACAGAAATTGTATCAATAATTAAGAAAAAAGTATTTTTTAACAAAAAAATATAGTGCCTACATAATTTTTATACTTACACGTCCTCTAGCTAACATCTGCTCGGCTGCATATACGTATCCACCGCATCTTGGGCATCCCTGTCCCTCGGGAGCCTTTGCAATGACCCTTGGTTCCATGCATGCTCCATTGGTACGTCTGTGAAATACAGGAAAAATATTAAAACATTTGACCAATAAGTTTGATTCTAAGAAGCGGCTGTTACTGCTCTAAAATCGTTAATTTGTTGACCACCATTATCAACCTACACTCCCACAGCCTAAAAAGAGGTTAAGATAAGCAACTTGTGAAATCAGAAAGATCTAATAATACCAACATGTAATACAATATAATAAATAAATAAATAATAATGTATTATATAACATTCGGCTGCGTAGCGGCGAGTTGACAATATTGAAAGGGTGTGTTTATTGTGTTACAGATTTATCAGAACTGAAATGAAAGAATTAATGTAATGCTCGAACGATGGGAGAAGGTAAGGGGGTTTCACACCTTCTGCAACCCATCCCGACATATCCACCGTCGCGATACGAGGACACTTTCCTTATCCCATCAGTGGGGTTAGTGTGATCTGAGTCTAGTCTATGTTAGTAAAGCATTACTATGTACGTGCAGTTAGGAGCGCCTACAGTTACCACGGAACATGTACATGAATACAAGCGGGAGGTATGGTAAGCGACAAGCCAGAAGCCATGCCAGCCACTGTTCCAAATGTGCTCACCTATCTTCTGGTGCTGCTGTTGCCTCTGTAAGTGGGATGGGGATAGGGACACTTAGGAGGTGTAGAGCAGAGAACGAGCCTATTGGTGCATCATTCCAAATAATTACAAAATTACTTACAAGTAGTACGTATCTACTTAATTCATTAATTAATCATGAAATATTTACGTATATACGAGTAGGTATATAGTCTAGAAACAAACACCTTGACACCGTGACTACTTGTCCGAGTGGTGCACGATTGGACTCTTTGTCTGCTGTACTGTACGGTACTTTATCAACACGAGACTATAACACCAAAGTATTTTGTGTTTTTTTTATTGTGTACAAAAAATATTACAATTCGGTATCAAACAAACTATTGCATGTTGTGTCACAGCGTGAATTGATAATTATAAGACAACATAATATTTATGTAATTTAAATGTACCAATGATAATATATAAAAAATATTATAGAAAGTGTAAAAACTAAATTAAATAATAACATTATTTAAAAGTAAAAGGATAGCGCTAGATAGTATTGCGCGCTAAAGTAGTGGATAAGAGAGTGCATCGGGTGACCCGACCTAGCACCGGGGGAATGGCGCGATATCGGGGTGTGGGCCTGGCAGAGCCGTAGCCGGTGGCAGCGAGTTGGCCCATGGAGACATCGCTGCAGCCGCCGCCTTCTGCTTCGCTCGTTTATTGCCTGTTCCAAGAAATCAATACTAAGGTCATGCCGCTTCAACACATCCGTCATCGGCTAGCGTATATTTACAGTTCCCGCTTATGGGTTAATGCTAATCAAACGGGTTAATGCTAGGGTAGTAACGAATGACTCTTGCACTTTACATTTGATGAATAATACAGAATCCGATGCAACAATAATAAATATATATATATATGGATCCAAGCAGCTAGTAATTGCAAAAGAAAAACAAATAATATGTAGATATGTATACAATACAGGTAGATATATTTAAAAGAGATAAGGAAAGTATTCATCGATCAAATGAACTCGACTCGCTGTATAGGTTCTCGTTATGTAAAATAATATATGCAACTACATAAATACGTAGTGTAGTCAGATGATGGTAATAGACGGGATTATTATTTTATACAGAACACACAGGGGAAAATATCACACAGTACTTACGCTCCTTCCTGTGCCAAGTGATCGCCGGTGTCCATGGACAGGCATCCAGCTCCACCTCCGAACCCGTATCCCTTGGGTCCATATTTACGCGCATGGCAGTTCTTACAGAATAATTCTCCTTCGTGCTCTGTGCAGTTGGTGGAATCAAGAAGTTTACTGCACATTCCTAGAATGTAAAACAGTCATATCGTTTTTGAAGATTTCCAGTACAAAATAATATTTTTCCTAGCGTGACAAAAACGAAAGTTTGTTAACGATGTTGTAGGTACTAAACATGTTTAAAATCCTAAGCCACTCGCTAAAGTATGGATGGTATTGAGAAGAATAGAATAGAAAAGTGCTTAAAAAATATTGTAAAATAAAATTTTATTTTATATGTCTGAATTTCGCTATCACTTACCACATTTGAAGCACATCTTGTGCCATTTAAGTCCTCCAGCAACACGTTCTTCTGCCGCATAGACTGACTTGCCGCATTTTGGGCACTTTGGGTTCTCAGCTGGCTTGAAAGGCATCTTGTATTATTTTATTGGCCTGTAGAAAAATAGATAATTAATCTTAAATTGTAAGTTGTAAGTGCCAATAAAATCAAACAAATAGATAATTATTATTATTGGACAACATTAAAGTGTCGTTTACGTGCCAAAGCACCTCAAGGACGCTGTACAATTCATCAATTCTACGACATCACATCCACGTCAAAATATAAATAAATAAATAGATATATTTAACGAAAATCTCGGATACATAAAGGCTTCCACTTCAGAAGTTACATACATTGTTTTACATTAAGTATTAATATAGGTACAGAAATATTCAGATAAGTAAAATGTTTTTAAAATTTTATAACTATTTATTGACAATTTAAAAACGTTTGATTAATGTTCGATTCGTTATATTTTTGAGACAAGGAAATTCAAGTTATTAATATTCTAAGTTTTGAGATACTAAATTATTCTAAGTTGAGACAAGGAAATTCAAAGTTATTAATATTCTATTTATTTTTTATCTTATTATTTTCTTTATATGTTCAATTGACCATTGTGTTTTGAAAAAAATAGACAGTTTATCAACAAACCTATTATTCAAAATTTAAAATTACAGTTGAAAAAATAACGAAACTACTGCCAAAAAACTTTAACCCGTTACACTACCGCTGCCAACTTTTGAAAATTAACGTTCGGGAATAGTCTAAAACCCAACACTGAGACGTCGACAGTGAAAAAGAAGTAATAGTATAATATAATAAAACGTTAAATAATATTTTTGCAGAATGTTAAGATCATTCAAATTTATCACCTTAATTGATGAATTATATTAATTAATATTTTATTTTTAATTATTATTATAATATTATCCACGAAGCGCTACCGTTCTGTTGTGTGCGTTGATATAGATTTATTATGTATAATATAGGGCGGACTATTTTCGTGCGAGCCAAATTTGGATACGAAGCCAAATCCTATTAACAGTTCGGCTGTTGTATGTAGCAGTACAGCAATATACCTACTTGTATAATATAATATATTTCCCACTATGATCTACTGCTAGAGGTAGTATGATTATACATATTATTATTATATTCCAAGACTTCGGTATACTTCGGCCAACGCATATTATGTTACAGACACGTAAGAATTTTTTCAGGTAATCGAGTCATTTTATAAGATCAAAATAACTACTGAATATTACTAAATATTCTTCTTTGTATAAGATAGTGAAATACTTTTCACATAGTCCGCCAGAGGTGTAACACGGTTTTAAAAATAGAATGTCACGAAATAAAATTTTAAAATGGCTCTCAGTATCAATCCTCAGTTTTCCAAGGGATGACCAATGTTTTATGCACAACTGCATAAAAAAACTAAATAAGTGTTAGATTTTTTTTCAGATATGCAAAATTATTTTTGTTTCTTCGGACAATAAATAAAAATTGGTTTAATAACTATTTAAATTGTTGATTTTTATTTATTAATTGATTGTAGGGAGAAATCTGTAAGTTAATTGATTAAGTGAGGCAAATATCATTTTATAATTGATGAAGTTATTTAAAAAGATAATTTAAAAATTCAACAATTCCGATTCCATAAACATCCTTGGATATCCTCAGGGATTTTCACTTAAATTTTTCTTTTGAAACAAGTCCAACGTCCATAGACAATAATTAACACAACATTCAAAATTATGTCCATTCACTGTAGAGGGGTTTTAAAAAACACTATTTACAAAAAAAAAAATCACTGCACAAAATTTGATATTATACTAAAACTATTTTAATTTTATTTTGAATAACGAATGGAAGGTCTTTTATTTGTATCACATAATTTTTTGATGGATGTTTAGTATTATTTACACTAAAAGAGAAATATTATTATTGTAGTAATGGGTATCCACCTGGTCGGTTGTCGCTTGAAGTAGTTGTGGCGGGCGATAATACCCCGAGTAGAGAAGTTATGATACTAAAATACAGTTGACTGCTCGACCGTCACTGACTACTTTAATTCGAATGGTGGCTCTTGGAGAGGAGGGCGGGTAGTCTATTGGATTCGCTGCACACGGCCCTGGATATTTCTATCCCCTCCCATGGATTACTCCTTTATAATATCCCATCTCCCATCTCTATTCCCCTCCTTCTACCGCTTTTCGTTCGATGGGCAAACTGAATCAACATCTCTTCTTTACTCCACCACCCATACAGTGTCTGACTCATGATGATAATTTTGCAAGATGAATAACAAGTTCAATATGTAATAATTACTACTTTAGTATTATTGCAATTCATTTGCCAAAAAAAGACTCATTGTAGAAACTTCAGTTTATAAAAAGGCAGTTGCTCTTCAAATCTTGTGCTGTTGATAAAGTAAAAACTTACACTACGAATCTATATCGTGAAAGTTGTAAATACGTAGAAATATTTTTTCTTCATATGAAATTATTTTTTCAAGTATTTCCTAAAAAAATTGAAACGAAGTAATTAAACTCGGTACATACGTTTTTCAATATTTACAATTTTCTGCAATCAATAGAAAACAGCTGTATTTATCAAACAACTGATTTTGATATAATTTTTATTCAATTTTTCATAGCTAATTTTTAGCTTTATGCAGACGCACTGAATGTCATAATAATATACAATTTATTTGCATAGCAAAAGGTAAAAGTAATGATATTTTGATTAGCGTAAATATACTAAATAATTCGTTTTAAAATAGTATAATAAAAGAGATGAGTACCTATATCTGTCATTTGCTGAAATAAAAACGAGAAATAAAATTCGTCGTTAGTAGTAAACATGCGTGAGATTGTACTCGCTGCAAAATATATTTGTGTGAGTTACGTTACCTATACGGTTGATTCGAGTTATCCAGGTGTTAGTATACTTATTATAATGAATCTTGTGGTGCCGCCTGCATAGAAATTCAAAATATACCTACACACAGAATCACGACAGATATAATAGTAAGTGTAGGTATGTAAATATTTTAAATAAGAAATGCATCTAACAAATAATTCAAATAATGAACACAGAACGTACAGAGTTCAACTATTCGACAAGGTTTAAAAAAAATCGAATTCCAAACAAAACAATGTTATTTGTTCGGACTTGTAATTATGTTTTGACATTTAGATATTTAAAGTTGTCATTAATCGTGACAGATGAATAGCTGTGAAATAATTTGTATTAGTCAATTAGGTGAAAAAATCTAAGTATCAAATTGACATATTTGAGAGACCTTTTAATATAATATCCCCTCTGCACTTGACACGTCTCTGAATTACTTTTGATTATTGATGTAATTTTTTAATAATCAAAAACAGGTAATTTAATGTTAGTTCTATTTAATTAATAAATCTTATGGGTAAACAAAAAAACTAAAAGAATAAGCAAAAGATTTCATAAAATCGAGTATTTTTTTCAGTAAAACCTTTCACAGACTTTCCTTCATCCCTTGAATGTTTTTGACAACAACTTGACTGTTTTCAAAAAATAATCTACCAATAGGAAAGTTAGTAAACAAATTTTGGCATTCACTCGAAAAAACTCGATAAGACTATTATAATAATAGAAGACTATTTTTCCGTCAGGATAACTGTTTGCAAATATTTACAACATTCAATATACATATATAAAAAAAGTTATGGAATAGATAAAAAGCCGATACAGTTTTCTTACAAATAGTTACTATATCAAAAAAATGTTTAGATCATCAAATTTATCGCGTGTGGATCATTGGATCTTTCAACACATAAGAGCCACATGGTGGTAAAAGTAACTAATCCTTTTCTCTTCAGTCATTCATACTAGTTGCTTATGTATGCTGGAAAAACAATAGATAGTTTCGTATGTACGTATGTATATTCACTTAGCGACAGAAACTGCTGAGATATTATTAGTATTTTAGATTGAAGGCCAATATTAGATTAAGATATGCACGTGGCGATACCTCCAAGATTTTTTGTATACCGGAATATATTTATTTTTTTTACGAAAAATTTTGTATCTTCATTATTTTATTAAATTTGCAAATATATATTGTATATTCATTGTCAAAATACAAAATCATCATAGCAGAGAAAATTATTTAAAAAGAAAACTATTTGTTTCTCAAAAATTAATATATTTTGTTTTTGTAATTTTATTATTCTGTTTTATGTCTAAATCACTTGTAAACGAGTGGATGGCCTTAACAAGAATAGACTAGAATACATTTATTTACACACGGTTATTAATTATTATAAATTAATAAGACCTAAAAATGTCACAAATATATATTATATTGTTTTATCAAATATTACCAACTAATTCAATTGCCTAAAAAGTTGGCCACATTTATTAAAAAAGGAATTAAAATTACATACATATAGGTATGTAAGTTTGTCAATTTTTGTGTCTCTGGTTCAAATTCGATGTCTAAATCAGTTATATAGATACCACAATGACATAATGCAGATTGGCACATCCACAAAAAATCATTATATTATTATGAATGGTTCAGATTGTTTATCAGAAATATTTTTAGTATATTTACATTGACAATGTGAATCTAACAGAAAACATGGAAATTTAGATTCTTCATAATACAAAATCCATAAATAATATTCCATATTTTTGGCAACGTTATTATTCCTATTTACAACGTTTTAACACGAAACATTACGAAAAATATACAAAAGATGAATTATTTCGGAGTAATCTTTTTTTGTGTACCCAATACTAAGTGCATCACAATATTAGTCTGATTTAATCATAGGTAATATTTTAAAAACTATCATACACCTGCCTGAAGTATTAAGAGTACATTTATATGTATTCGTAATGAGAAAATATCGCATATATATATATTTAGTTAAGGTGTATTGGATAATAATATATCCATTTAAATAAATGATTTATAAATAAGTATTACACATTATTCTGTTACATTATGTCTCCTATTACCTGTTCAAGAAAAATCCAAGAGAGTGTCCACATGAAATTTTATTATTGCTGAATGTTTTTAGTTCCAATGACTGTGGGCGGATGAAATTGACTATTTTCAAACTACACGCGTTGATCCAATTTTCATACCCAGATTAGGATGATAATTGGATTACCTATATTTATCTTAATACATACATACGAGTACCTATAAAATCACACCAGTTGAAGAAGCCACTAATTTCTTTTTCCCATTTACCTTACTTTTGGATGTTATTTTGTTACACTGAGAAAAATACTCACAACGAATCATTGGTACGTACCTACTATCAGATTAGGACCAGAGATAGTACAAACGATTCGTTAGTACGAATCTACAATATTAACTTTTCGCAAACAAATCATTGGTAAATTTACCAACAATTAGTTTGCGAAAAGTTAATATTATAGATTCGTACTAATGAATCGTTTATACTATCTCTGGTCCTAATCTGATAGTACGTACCAATGATTCGTTGTGAAATTTCGTCAGTATTTTTCTCAGTGTACAACTTGTATAATTATACATTTTATTCATACAATGTGTGTAGCATGTCCAAATTTAATTCCATTATTTTCATAAATAAATAAAGAGGTTACAACATAGTACAACAATATGAATTTAATCATAGAATTAATCTACTTTTTTCTCAGGAGCACTTGGCAAAGAATTGGTATCCCACTTTTTCCGTATGTTTACGAGTGTCCTGTAAAAAGCAGGGGTTCGGAAAAATAAAGGCAATTTAAATCTTTAATTAAGCGATGAGGTTTACCATCCATCCTGAATGTCTTGTTTTTTGTTGACACGGAGAAGACAGCTTACATGTTTTTTTTATATGCAGCTGGTCTGCTAGCTACCCTATTTGTGGAATATGACGTGATGGTATAGTAGTAGTAGTAGCAGAATTAACCTACTGCATACAATGTGATAAAAAATTACAATATCTATAAAAAAATCCATATGATTTGCGAACTCTGCAGAGGGCGGAAGTATTCATTACAAGGTTAAAGATCTTATTGTTCACGAGATGTTTTGATCCTAAAATGGGCGTAAATGCGATGGTTTTGCACAAAACTACACTTTTTAGGAATTAATTGTAGAAGTTAAAATTATTATATTGAAAAAACAAAAAAAGCAATACTCGGATAATAATATAAAAAAATACCAAAAATATTATTTTTAAGGTATTTTTTAAAATTAGCAATTATAATACCACCACAGCAGATCCCACAATAGAAGCAGCAAGCGGGCCAGCTACGTGTTATAAACACGCAATCTGTCCTCTTCTTGTGTACAAAATTTAGAACTTCAGGATGGGTGGTAAATCTCATCGCTGAATTTAGAATCTAAAATCTCTTTAGTTTTCCGAACATCGTCCTTTTACATAACACTCAAAACTTATGGAAAAGGTAAATATTTATATTATCATATTTGACATATTCACTCGGCATTGTTATGACTGGGTGTAGATAATTTGACAGATGACTGTAGGCGCAGTCTAAAAGCTGGGAGTAGGCGGTAGACAGAATATATTAGGAGCATCATACCAGGGGGGCTACTCTCGACGCACTCTTAATCTAAAATATTATCTGCTATCTTAGAAACTTTTCTTACCTATACCTACCTGCCATCAGTTGCCGGAAATTTAAGATGAAAACACAAATTAAGTATTTTCCCTCCAAAACTCTGAAATTTCATTTTTGAATACGAAAAACCTTAGCTTTCCAGACAACGTCCTATCTAATAATTTTTATTAAAAACGAAGTCATATGCAAGAGAAGCAATACTTTTTAAGCATACTTTTCGCTATGTTTCCCAATTCCTCTGTGAATTATCAACCTATATATCTACTAAGTGCCTCATATCACTCATTATATCGGCAATTTGTAAAGCGCCATGACCTCAAGGGCGCCGTATTCCACGTCTATCATCCGAAACTCCCAGCAAAAAGTTGCGTCTTCAGCCCTCTTTTAAAGTTCTCTTCATTCACCTCCTCTCGCAGACCCAGAAGCAGCTTGTTCTAGCATCTGGGACCCGCAACACTGCGCGCTCTATCTCCAAAGTCTGTTCTGCGAGATCGAGATGGCTCAATTATTAGTCTGCCTTTTGCCTCACCCTATAGTTCTATAGTTCTTCATATATCTTCTAAGTCCTGTTTACTCGTTATAATAATGTGATATATAGATACCTTATTGAATAAGACAAAATGTTATTAACATCTACAATAGTTCTAGAAACATCCATCACTCCAACAACAACATTCAACAAATTTGTATTTTTGGCAAATATTCACACACTCTTTAATTGATTGTAGTCAATAAACTGTAAACAAATTTATCACAAAACATAAAAAGAGTTTTATTTTATGAAGAATCATATCAATAAAAAAGGTGAAACTTTTTCGAAGGTTTCGAACTTTCCTCGACTGCTACAACAGGTAGTGCATTGGTTTGCTAGAAGTCAACAGAATAGTCTATAATATATTTGAATACGGAGGCAATATTGATTTATTACGACAAATAATGTTGTCAAATAAATTATTTTTTAAGAAATAACTTTCATTGGCTTAAAATTAAAAAAATACTAAAATAGTTACAGCATTGAAGATAAATTCCACTTGAACAAATGAATGCAATGAGTATAAGTATTATCTCCCACACGCTCATCAAAATATCTGCATTTGTCCCACAGCTAGGTATATTTCATAATAATAATAATGACTATTAATAATTGTTAAATGCATTTGTAACTAATGACAATATATGTAGATAATAATATCATCTATAATATTCTGCTGCTATTTTTACCAACTACACTTACAAGAGTCAGTGAATCATAGTGATACAAATAGAATAGTGATTTATACCAAAGTGTTATTATTTTATTCGCCAACAAACAATATTGTCTACAACATGTTTAGTTGATATGTTGAAAATCCGACGTTTTTTATGGTGGAAATATATTTTATTTTCTTCATAAAATTTGAATACCTGATTGATTGTGTTATCAAACTTTTGCCAAAATAATAATTGTTTGAAGTTATTTGTAGGTGCTTTCCTTTACTAGCTCAAATAAGGCGATTCGGAATAATTGAAGATATGCCGGACAACCATTGTTCAACTTTAAAAATTTGCTTGAAATCATCATTCGTAGAAGAAATATTGTTTTCTATTAAATGTGATGCAAAAATTTCGGAGAAATTATAATCCAATTTCTTACAATAATATTTGTTATTAATTCTAGAATGTACCTATTTAGTTTAGTCTATTCATAAAATAAAAGTTATGTTACAATATATTACTCATTTAAATTTGTTTTTTAAATGTTCTTTAACAATTATGTAATCTTCAAATTAAGGCAAGTATTTTACTTCGAAATATATTATTTTCATGGGAACTGTGATAGTTCCTCTGAAGTTAGTGACCTAATTAAATGCTTTACAAGTTTTTAGATTTACAGGCTTATTACTAAAATATACGAACAAACACACAAACATACATTTTAATAAACCCTAATCACATAATTATTAGTATCATTTAGGTGTTATTAGTGTGACACTTTCATTGTGACTTCTTTATTTCCATCACATTCTGCAATTTCATTCTTAAATAACATCTTGAAATATCTTTTGAAATTGTTCAAATATATATTCATTCACACCATGCAAATATTATATATGTTTAGATTTTTTTTTTAATCAAATCATTTAAAATAAAACGCTATCAGTTTTTGTTGAGCTTTTTTACTTATAATTTCGCTAACCTAAAGACATAAATGTCAGTTTACTATAGTCTGAAGGGGAAAACAAAAAGTTTTGAAATCAGTTTTTGGTATCACTTGACATAATCATGTGTTTTATTTTTATTCAAATTTCACCAAGCAGAATCAGTTGACAAAATCGAATAAATTTTATGGATATAAACGAGCAATAGAAACAAAGACAACGGCGTTGTTGTATAACAATTTTATTGTAGTAATCCTGAGATCACATTTGAAACTAAAATTCCCATTTGGGAACTTGATATCTATTCATTTAACTAAAACCATACAAGTGTATAACTATATAATGCATTATATTCTAACTTCCGTGTCTTCCAAACTTTAACTCTTAATGTACCTATCTAGCTGTAGTAACAATACCTACATATAATGTCGGTTTAACTGAACATGGTGAGTTAGATTATTTTCAAGTAAGTATTCCAGTTTGTTGTGTGGTCATGTTTCTATTTCCAGCTCGGAATCATTTTACAGTTTTCCAACGCATTCCAGTTGAATGGCTGATGGTTTATGGAAACAAGAACTGCGAACTGATTCGTTTCACTCAACTATCTACAACTACATACTAAACTTATTATTAAAATTATGTAGCATTATATGCAACTGCATATCTATTTCTTATTCTATTATTTTTCTATATAGCTCCCTCTTTCCTGTTGATCTGTTTAATAAATGCAAGGAATTGTTTTGCTAATGTAGGAGTACCTACATAAGAAGTAAGAACATACACTAATAATGTACCTGCATTATAAAATAACTAATTCTTTTTATTTCGAAAAAACATTCTAATTTTTTTGCTAAACAAATTCAAAAATTAATTCTCGATTCGACCTGCTGGTGTGTATACCTTTTTGTGTTATTTATTAATATTTTTAAATGTGATTTCTAAATGTATTATTTGTTTAATAGTGAACACATAAATTGTAAATTGTTTTATTTCATGAAAGGATATTTTTATTTAAATTATTAATAACATCCTTCACTAACATCGTGGTACATCATTGTTACTATTAATTATATTATTATTTTTCATTTATTCAAACATGGTTATAACCATATAATCGTGAGTATAATATAAACATATTCGTTTGCTTATTTTGATATAGTTAATTTTGGCATATTTGGATATTTAAGTTTAAGTTTTGCATATTTTTATCATAATTTGGCGTGTTGATGCTTATTATATATTTTCGCTATTTTTTAGTAACTAAAAAAAATATCTGGCACAATTATTAGGTATTTTAAATATTACTGTTGGCTACATCACTTTTGGGATATACCGTGATGGTATAGTATGTAAATAAGTAAGTAGCCCCTATCTTCCATATTTTGAGCATTTCATTGCGATAACTGTTATGTTGCATATAATTATATTGCATTTGCATATAATGGGGCCTCTATTTATTATCAAAGATACTATGAATTGCTATTAATACTTATCTAGATTATTACAAGTCCAGTCTAGAAGACTCTCGCATACTGAGTTATTATTGTAAGTGAATTATGTTGAGGACGTATTATCGGACTACAAATATTATATTTAACATATTTATCGCAGTTCTGTCGACAGGTAAATTTTGTAAATTAACATTAATATATCTCAACTATTTCTATGGAATTTTTATAACGTTATGTGTTTGTCATATTGTAGGGCTGTCGGAGTATATAATTAAAACACCAAATATTTACTTATTTCATCACATACCCAACGCTAGTAAACACATCATCTCTTAGATACCAACTTGTATGTAGACAACCAAAGTAATTAATTTATTTATTCATTGTCTATCTATTTATCTGTAGGTACCATCATGGTGACTAGTTTATTAATTACAATGTGTGATTTTCATATTGTAGGGCTGTCGGAGTATATAATTTAAATCACCAAATATTTACTTATTTCATCACATACCCAACGCTAGTAAACACATCATCTCTTAGATACCAACTTGTATGTAGACAACCAAAGTAATTAATTTATTTATTCATTGTCTATCTATTTATCTGTAGGTACCATCATGGTGACTAGTTTATTAATTACAATGTGTGATTTTCATATTGTAGGGCTGTCGGAGTATATAATTTAAATCACCAAATATTTACTTATTTCATCACATACCCAACGCTAGTAAACACATCATCTCTTAGATACCAACTTGTATGTAGACAACCAAAGTAATTAATTTATTTATTCATTGTCTATCTATTTATCTGTAGGTAACATCATGGTGACTAGTTTATTAATTACAATGTGTGATTTTCATATTGTAGGGCTGTCGGAGTATATAATTTAAATCACCAAATATTTACTTATTTCATCACATACCCAACGCTAGTAAACACATCATCTCTTAGATACCAACTTGTATGTAGACAACCAAAGTAATTAATTTATTTATTCATTGTCTATCTATTTATCTGTAGGTACCATCATGGTGACTAGTTTATTAATTACAATGTGTGATTTTCATATTGTAGGGCTGTCGGAGTATATAATTTAAATCACCAAATATTTACTTATTTCATCACATACCCAACGCTAGTAAACACATCATCTCTTAGATACCAACTTGTATGTAGACAACCAAAGTAATTAATTTATTTATTCATTGTCTATCTATTTATCTGTAGGTACCATCATGGTGACTAGTTTATTAATTACAATGTGTGATTTTCATATTGTAGGGCTGTCGGAGTATATAATTTAAATCACCAAATATTTACTTATTTCATCACATACCCAACGCTAGTAAACACATCATCTCTTAGATACCAACTTGTATGTAGACAACCAAAGTAATTTATTTATTTATTCATTGTCTATCTATTTATCTGTAGGTACCATCATGGTGACTAGTTTATTAATTACAATGTGTGATTTTCATATTGTAGGGCTGTCGGAGTATATAATTAAAACACCAAATATTTACTTATTTCATCACATACCCAACGCTAGTAAACACATCATCTCTTAGATACCAACTTGTATGTAGACAACCAAAGTAATTAATTTATTTATTCATTGTCTATCTATTTATCTGTAGGTACCATCGTGGTGACTAGTTTATTAATTACAATGTGTGATTTTCATATTGTAGGGCTGTCGGAGTATATAATTAAAACACCAAATATTTACTTATTTCATCACATACCCAACGCTAGTAAACACATCATCTCTTAGATACCAACTTGTATGTAGACAACCAAAGTAATTAATTTATTTATTCATTGTCTATCTATTTATCTGTAGGTACCATCATGGTGACTAGTTTATTAATTACAATGTGTGATTTTCTTTATTATTTCTGAGAGTTACAAAATATCGAAAATTTGCTCGCTTTATTTTGTTTTAGGAGTAAAATATTCGATGTTATTGGTTGTTGTGAATTCTTCTTCTATTAAGATTATTTTTGATGTCCCTAGTTTATAGCCAAATTTTATTAAATATTATAATAACGTAAATCTATGTTCACTCTTACTATTTTTTTTAAACTAAAAACGAGAAGAAATTCATTAACGAGACTAAAATATCACTTTTCACCGAATTTTTCATGTTTCTTCCTATTCGAAAATGACGTACACAATATTACTTTATTACCTTGTTTTCACTTATTTTTACGTTTGCCTATATATCTACTTACTATCTTACCAATGTATATGGTTGCAGATAGACAATAATATACACATATCGTGTTTTATTGGTGTAGAAACTTTTATTACTATTTATGTATTAGGTATTTTATTTTTATCTATCTACCTACATACATACTTCTATCCCGTGGAGCACCCGGTAAAGAATTGGTCTCCCACTCTTTTCCGTAAGTTTTCGAGTGTCCTCTAAAAGGCAGGTGTTCGAAAAATAAAACATTTTAAATTTAACAATAAGGTTTGCCACCGATCCTGAATGTCTTGATTGCATTTTGGCACATAGAGGACAGCTTGCATGTTTATTATATGCAGCTGGTCTGATGGCTACCCCACTTGTGGGATATGCTGTGATGGTATTTTTTTTATTATTTGGTATAGTTGTAGTAGAAGTAGTATTTTATTTATTGTTAGAGGCTAGAGGCTATTGTGGCCGTTTAATGTATAAATAAATATATCAATCTCTCGATATCAGCAATGTCCGAAAATTTCATTAAAACTGCGATTCACACGTATTAAATAAAAACAATCTATTTTAACAATATGTTTGATCATCCATGTGGTACAAATTACAGAACATCGTATTTTATTGTATTTACAATAATGGCTTTACCATTCCTTTTCTTACAAAGAATCTCCAAATAGATGATGCTAATGGATTGTGTCGAACTGAAAATGGTTTCAGAGAAAATACAAAGAAAAATACTAAATAATATGAAGAATTATACTTTGTATTTCCTCTGAAGTCATTTAATATTATATTAATATGTCTATGTATTTTTTAGTTTAAAAAATAATAATGATCGCTGTAAACAAAGGTTTTACACATAACCGTTTTCTTTTTGTAACACAAAGAGTACCTATATAATGAAGATTTTTCTCAAAAAAATATTGATGTGGTGTTTACCGTATCTTGTATATTTTTATTGATATTAGAAAGAACAATTAAAAATAAAAACATAAACATTGTAAAAATTCCAAACTTATAGCATACGAATTTTATACAAATATACGAAACAAACGTACGAATTTTCAATATCTTTTTATCTATTCGGTTAAATCAAGTAGGTAGTGAAAATCTATGCAGGTACGAGATATATAACATGCGTATCATACATGTGGCGTAGTCGGTGAACTTAGTGCATGTGGTAAACAGGTAAGTAGCCCTCTCCGTGCCTTAAAAAAACAAGACCATCAGTGGGTGTTATAACTCATCGCTGCAATGAAGATTTTGTTATTTTATGAATACCTGCCTTGAAAATGAAGAAGTGAGAGAGTCTAATTCTTTGGTGGAAAGTAGAAATTAAAAATCCCATAATACATGACGATGCATTATGTGCTAATGCATTTCGTCTGTTTCCTTATTACATTCAACTCAACTAACACAAGATTTCATACTACATATTATTATTATTACATGCTGCAGTTAGTTTTGTTGGACTCAGTCAAATCAGATCCTGGTCATTTGCCAAAGAGTTCAATGGAAATCTTATGCACCTACATTTATAATTATTATTACTGAATTAACTAGCACACTTTATATGCATGCTATACAGCACCCATGTTATGTGTTAAATGTGGATCTACTATCGCTTGGAGGGCGCAGTCTAGCAATTGAATATAAAATAGGTTACCTGAATAATATTGGGGCAGAAGTATTTGGTAAAATTTCACAAAACATTTTCTTATACCACAAATGGAGTAACTAGCGGACTAACTGCATTTAATTAACATGTTAGTCACCCTCTCAATGCCAACAAATGTTCGAGACATTCAGGATTAGTGGAGATATCATCGCAGAATTGAAGTTATTGAGTATCTTTTACCTACATGATGTTTAAGGAATACCTGCCGTTTACAGGATAATCGGAAACAAAAACGAATGGGATACAGAATATCACTTCGTTACTTGTGAAAAAAAATAGAGAATATTTTTGGTGACTAGAGGCCTGAGTCAATAACACATTTTCACGTTACGTTTTCATTCCGTTAGCGTTCAAATGCAGACGATGTTGCGCCAAAGTGTTAATTTTCGTAACTATTGTGTATCTTAGCAACGAAATTGACACTTGCTTGCAACTTCGTCTATACTCGAACGTAAACGGAATGAAAACGTAACGCGAAAATGTGTTATTGACTCAGGCCCCTGTTCTGCAAACATTAGGTACACATTACAAAATAAGTACCTATTTACATATTTGACGACCGGTGTGGCGCGGAGGCTAACGCACTTGCCTTTGAGTTACTAGGTCCCGGGTTCGATTCCCGGCCAGGGCGAAATGAAGAATGACCTTTTTCAAATTGTCCTGGGTCTGTGTGTTACATGTATATGTGTTTAGTGCATTGTATATATTGTATCGTCGTGTTAGTACCCAAAATACAAGATTCATATCTTAGTTTGGGACTAGCTCGGTCTGTGTGAATTGTCTGTACGTATTATGTTATATTATATTTCTTATATAAGATCGCTTAGCGACTAAATAAATCAAAATATTATAACATAATTCAATTTATAATTCAAATGAGAAAATGAACATATTTATCAGATTCAGTGGTTGCAAAAAGCAATAAGGAAGACAATTCAAGGTATCAAAATAAAGATTTATTAATTGCGAATGTGTTTGCTTGATATCAAACTCACAATTATTATAATTGGACCTTACTACCCACACATTATTCTTTTCAATACTAAGCTTCAGTATAATATATCTTAAATACATTGTTTAAGACAGTACCTACAACTACATGCAGTACAGATTTTTCAGAATGTAATTCACTCAATGGAACACAAGCTCTTCTCAAATTTGAGGGAATGAATTATGTTTTACCTACTGTATAATTATAAACAAAATGTTATAAAAATTTAATGATAATTGTTGCAAATTGTATATTATTTATCCTTAATAAATATATTTGAATTTGAAAAAAAAACAATCAACCTTTTCATCACAAGTGAGATCAGATCCCGAAGATTAGGATGGATTGGCCACGTCGTCAGATTCGGAGAAGAAAGGTCAACTAAATGTACTCCGCAAAGTATTCCTAAATGAAAAGATTGTTAGGTAGACCAAGGCAAAGGCTATTGGATAACACCAACCGAGATCTAGAGGATCTAAATGTTTAATAAAACTGGTAATCTACAGCTCAAAATTGAAAGGTTTGGAGATATATTTTTTTGCATAAAGGCTAGTCGATCATCGGAAGTAATAAGTAAGTGATTCACTCATTTCAGATTATTTGCCATGAAATAAATGAGAAATTCATGAAACGAAAACAAATTGGCAAAGAATTAATAAATCAAGTTTTTGTTAAATTTACCAACTGGTTATTTTGGAAATATCAATACCAACTGTTAGAAAAAATATAGACTTTATTCTTCCAATGATCTACTTCGACAAACATATTAAGTTCGTGTTGTGCGATTCAAAACAAATAAAACCTTACATCTGAGTGCTCTTAAATGGTGCATCTTAAATCCGATTTTTCAAACAAAAAGCTGAGTAACTATATATACACACATAATATTTATTTATTTATTCTATACGGTTTATCTTTTTCACCAGCCGGCATTGCAGTACGTACCTATATGCCGACTGATATCACAAAATATTTAGTTAACTTCTTTAGCAGTTAACACGTGTTTATTATCGTTTTATGGTCACACAATAATATAATTATAGCTAATAAAGTTTGTTAGAAGATTGTTATTGTTTTGTATTTGATTCTCTCATGCTTGCTTGCATTTGTAGAACTAATAAATTCGCTATGAAAATTTCTATAATGCACTCCGTTCTCGTCCCACGGAGTTCCGGCAAAGGATAGGTCTCCCACACTATTCTGTAAATAAATGAGTGTCCTGTAAAAACAGGTATTCGTAAAAGAGACATTTAAACATCTTAAATTCAGTGATGAGTCATCCCATACCATCCATTCTGAATGTCTCATCTTTATATGGCACGATAACTAAAATCTGTATATGAATTACATGCAGGAAGTCTGTTGGCTACCCCACTTGTGGGGAAATACTGTGATGACGTGAATGAGTGAACTCCATTCTAGTATTTCTAGTACACGGCACATCTCGGCAATAAATTCTTCTGCTAGCGTGCATAATTATAATAAGACCATGTAACAAAGAAATTTGTGTTAGAAACTTGATACTATAAATTATTATCTTGCACTCAGCACATCTTATCTCTGTATATTTCGTGCTTGCTTACATACAATATAAGATCTTTGCATGCATTTGTTGCGCGACATTATTACCAAACAGACCACTGAAAATTAATTGATATAAACATTCATATCCTATATTTAAAGTAGATTGTATATTCATCCATACCTTCACTATTTCCGGAAGGTACCAAACGAAAGCAATATACCATATGTTCAGTGGAGCACACGACAAAAATTGGTCTCCCACCTTTTTCCGTAAGTTTTTGAGTGTCCTATAGAAGGCAGGTGTTTGAAAAAATTAAGATATTTTACATCTTAAATTCAGCAATGAGGTTTGCCATCCATCTTCAATGTTTTAATTTTTTGCCAGCACAGAAAGGATAGCATGCATGTTTATTGCATGCTGCTGGTCTGTTTGCTATCCCACTTGTGGTATATGTCGTGATGGTACCTAAAGCTTAAAACTTTAGTCCAATTCTGGAAATATCATCAAAATATATCATCACGATATGTACCACAAGTGGGGTAACCAGCTGACCAACTACATGTAATAAACATACAAGCTGTTAATTTTCATATTGACTCTCCGCGTCAATATAAATTTTAAGACATTCAGGACGGGTGGCATACCGTTAAATTGAAGATGTTAAATGTCTTAATCGAAATATTTTACGGCGTAAAATAAACTTACGACACTCGAAAACTTACAAAAAAGATTTGGAGACCTATTTTTTCACAAATATATCACAATGTGAAGAAAGTACTATAACAAGTAGGTACATATCAATCAATAATTATAACCTACTTAAGCGCAATACCTCTCTTTGTGTGCATTAAACGTAGGTAATATTGTAGTCACACGGATTCACACGCGAATGATCTAGAAATTTAAATATTTCGCTCCAACTGTTGTCATAAATCAATCACTTAATCTTTTTTCTTCCATTTAAATCTTTAAAACTTACTGTTTTTAAGTACGGAGATAATCATTAAACAAAAATTGTAACAACGCACACATACTTATTAATAAATCACACATAGATAATGATTTCGAAAATACATTTTCTATGAATAGATTTCATGAGCATTGAAACGACTTTGTTTATCAATTCTTCGTGACAATGTTATATTATTATATTAGTTTCTATCTTTCTTCAAATGATGCTATTATTGTTTACCCAAATGAAAGAATTTACAAGTATAACTATTTTTAGTCAACCTAATCTTTAATATACGTTTTAGTATTTTAATTGAATAGTATATAACACATTGTTTACAGTTCTTATTGGATGGAATTTGAAATAGTTTTATATATGTGCCGAATAAGCGTTATTTCATATATATATATTTAGTTACAATCCATTGGATTGGTCTGCAACGAGTTTGGTTTTTCTTCTCCATTCCTCCCTATTCTCAGCCAGTCTTTTAAGCTCTACGTATGAGCCACAGTTCATGTCCCTCTTCAGTTGGTCCATATATGCGTCTCTTGGTCGGCCTCTGCCATTTGTTCCCTCGGTCTTACCCTCCGCGATGGCGATGAGTAGTCCTGGGTGCCTGATGTTGTGGCCAATCCAGTTAGCTCGTTGTTGGCTGATTCTCTTAAGGAGTTGCCTTTTTTCGCCTACCCTGGTTAAGACTTCTTCGTTTTCGACGTGCTCCGACCAATGGATCTTAAGCATGCGTCTGTAGCACCACATCTCAAAGGCCGCCAGCCGTCCGCTTTCACTCTTGCTGATGGTCCATGTCTCACAACCATAAAGCAGAATGCTCCATACAAAGGCTTTAGTAAGGTTCTTCCTTACGCTTAAGTCGATATTTGGGGATTCCAATATCTTCGATTTTTTGTTGAAGGCAATCCTTGCCTGGTTTATTCTGCTTACAATTTCTGCTTTGGAGCGTCCATCCTGGTTTATTCTGCTGCCCAGGTACACGAATTCACATACACATTGAATTGGATTGTTTTTTTTTTGTTATTGTAATAGAATGGAATTCTACTACCTAAACACCGACACAGTTAATACTCACAATAAACAATAAATAATATGTTTGTGCGGAGTGGATGTAGTAGGTCGGCAACCGAGGAATCGAACCCGACATTTTCCGAAGCTTTACCATCAAGCTACTGGACCCTTCTAATTAATTTCTCAATTTATTTCATTTTAATTGAATAGTTAATTGAATGACAATACATTATTAATTAACGAAACCGGGTAACTAGTTTACATTTGTGTCTCGTGGCATCTAAAATCTGTTACAACATCGATGGCCATCTGTCTAATTTCTTTATATTCTAGTTCATGTATTAAATTAATATATTTGATAAATGAATTATTTTTTAATTGTGTCAAGATTGTTTCACCTTTACCATAGCAGATGCTGTCAAAATATATGCGAAGTTACCACTTCCAAATATGGAGGCATTGCCATAAAATCGTTGCTAATGTTACTCCATTCTATAGTCTTTGATGTGAATAAATTAATGCATAAGTCCATATATGGATTAAAATCTAATATACCTACGAGTACGTAGATTTTATTGTATGAGGCGTATCAAACTCCTCGACGAATTTTCAAATTTATGTTATGGAAATTAATTTTTATCGTATCCCACGGTGCTGTTTGACAGCCAATTACAAAAAAGCTTATGTGCTGTTTTATCAGAAATTAATTGTGTTTTAATAAATTTTAATCAAATATAATAAATACTTGATAGTACCATAGTCTAAGAGTTCACTTGCTTACCTGTCAATTGAAACTAAGCATTTTTTTACTACGCAAGAACTAAAGTCAGTATTACAATGTTTTTTAGCTACACAGCCAGTGTTGCAGCTTCAAGATCTGTTAAGTAAATATGAAGTATTTATTACTGAAAGATTGTTATGTAAATGTTTGAATCTGTATCAGTAACAAAATGAGAAAACAATGATTCAATTGTAAATCATTCATGAGATAAGGGATACTTCAAAACAATGCATTGATTAAATATTTATTTATTAGTGTACGAGATACACAATATACCAGAAAACATTTTAAGCGATAATTATTATAATAATAAACTTTATTGTACATATGTACAAACAAAGTGATATGCATACATAATTCATTCATTACTGCACATTGATAACAAACAATTTAATAAAGAAGCACATTCATATTGAATACAAGCAACACACAGATGGTTAGTATATCAAAGGCGCGATCTTTTTCAACTCATTCATATAAAAAAATAATTAAAAAAAAATATAATATTCAATCTTCATTACATATTATATTCAATCGAGGCAGTAAGGTACTAGAGGACTCACTACATGAAATAATCAT
The DNA here is from genome assembly GCA_947579605.1 of Athripsodes cinereus. Classification (NCBI taxonomy): domain Eukaryota; kingdom Metazoa; phylum Arthropoda; class Insecta; order Trichoptera; family Leptoceridae; genus Athripsodes; species Athripsodes cinereus. The sequence continues at coordinate 20,213,445 of OX388310.1, forward strand.
ACAGCGAGGCAGTAAGGTACTAGAGGACTCACAATTGAGGCAGTAAGGTACTAGAGGACTCACTACATGAAATAATCATACAGCGAGGCAGTAAGGTACTAGAGGACTCACAATCGAGGCAGTAAGGTACTAGAGGACTCACTACATGAAATAATCATACAGCGAGGCAGTAAGGTACTAGAGGACTCACAATCGAGGCAGTAAGGTACTAGAGGACTCACTACATGAAATAATCATACAGCGTTCTCTCTATGATAAGAAAAAATAAGATATTCGGGATGAATGACACAAATCATCACTGAATTGTAGATGCTAAATGTCTTATAGATAGGACCGAGGTGTTTCTAGAATACCTGAATTCAAAAACTAGCCGTTTTTATTTCATTTATAACTGCCGGCTTAAAAACTTACAACCAAAAATGCAATTTATTGAAATGTTATGAGTGATACGATTATAATTAAGTATTCCGATGTAGTTGAATGAATGATTTGTTCTATTTTTAATATTAGCATAGGTAACACAGATATCAATCAACTCTATTATGAACGATTCAGATCATCGATCTATAACGCATTAATCAATCATCATCTAATATAATTCATCATCATCGGTAATATGAATGATATAATATATCATTCATATTACCGATATATTATATTATTGGTATTATAATACTTACATTAAAACTGTCCAAGAACATCTACAATAAATAACATTGTTAGTATAAACTACATATAATTATTGCATAGTGGGATCATGTTATAAATTCTCAATAAATTGATTTTTTATTGATGGAATTTTGTTATATCTTTTTCAAAAGAAAATTTTTACGTATTTGATTAACCCAAATATACTCCAAAACACTCTCGGAAAAAAAAATATGGTGAAAGAGAATGAGATGAATAGTAAGAATAATAAATATGTTAAAAGTAATTTGAGGATCTTTCATTTATTTATTTATTTATTTATTTATTTATTCATTTACATGGTACACAACAGATGAAAGACACATAAATATAACATGTAAGCGACAAAAAAACATTCCAATAGTCTTACATCCAAACAGTGCACACTTCAGCAATAACACACAAAACTATCATAGAAAATCTTACACACAATACATTCATTCACAATACATCCATTCACCCAATTTAAAAAAAGATATATCTGGGTTTTATTATAAACTCAAATACAACCTTATACACTTTTCACAGTAAGCTTAAAGCTTGAGTCGTGAGCGGGGAGTTTGTCGGCACCTGGTATCGAACCATGGATCCCCTGTTCACGAGGCTGAGACTCTACCTCCAGGCTACCGACAAACTTTGCTCGGTTTGCTCGCTCCATGTTCATAAGTCCAAGACTGGAGCGACTGACTACCAACCAGCTAAACTCAAAAATTATTAGAACATGTTTACTGATTATACAATAATTTATTTAATATATCTTTTTTATTTATTTGTTTATTTCATACATAAACGGCAACGCTCATACATACATACATCTTCTTCCCCTTGTCCTAGTTGGGTCGGGGGCCCATTGCGCCTAGGTACTTCCTCCAGAGATCCCTGTCCACTGCTGCTTCCAGGACCTCTGGCCACTCCAAACCAAACCTTTCAACACACAAGTTTGACACCTGCCCTTGCCAGCTTCTTCTAGGACGGCCTACCGGTCTTCTGCCCTCTCCCACAGCCTCCAAAGATCTAAGTGGTAGTCTGTCTTCTGGCATGCGGAGAACGTGACCCAGCCATCGCAACTGCGACCTCTCTATATGCAGGAGTACCGGTTCTACCTTGAGAGCCTCACGAACATACGTATTCCTTATACGGTCTCTCAATGACACACCAGCCACTCCCCTGAGGAACCGCATTTCTGCTGCCTGTAACCTTGATCTCACGTTCTTTGTGAGCATCCAGATCTGGTGTCCATATGTGAGGATAGGGCGGTATATTGTCTTAAATATGGCCATTTTCGTCCGTTGGGTCAGCTCGGATTTACGTATTATCGGGTTTTTAAGCGCTTTCAGCACATTTCCTGCCGACACAATCCTCTTGTCTATGCACGCTGTTTGTCGACCATCTGCTGAGAACTCCACTCCCAGGTATTTGAATGTCGAGATCTGTTTGAGTTGGGCCCCGTTCACATGTACCGCACCGCCTTTAACGGCAACGCCTTTAACAATATAGATAAACAAAGATTACTTTACAGTTGATAAATGCTACCGGTTACATAATGTAGCACTTGAAATAAGACACATAAATGAATTCACAATGATGCATTAATGACCCTTGACAAAAGTTCATAGTTATCCCTCGTAATATATATTTTATTATTATTTTATGTATACTTAATTAATTTTATAATGTATGTAGACAATTTGATATTCCTTATTTTTAAACAGCATCATATGCGTATTATAAGTTAATTTGTATAATGTACTGATCAGTTGTTTGAAAGCTGCTGCCAGCGCTAAAATCTTTCTAGATCTTCGTTATTCCTAAGTACCCTTTTACTGCCAAGAAATTAAACTTTAATATGCTCATATTCATTTATTTCTAAAGCCATACCTACTTTTTGCACAATAATGAAACTATTATAATATATTATTATTTTTATAAGAAAATGCAAGAAAAAGCTCCTTATGACTGGTTAACAGTACCAGGGCCAAAACATGAACCTCATGGAGGGCTTCTTGTCAAGGAAAAGTAGATACATCCTTACACTTAATCGAGAGAATCTACGAATTCTCATCAGCGTACTAACTGTTAACTCTATAAACATTTTGTTTAATGAAATCAACAGACTTATGCAGATTCTGCTGAATAATCATGGAACTCCATTCCATCTACCCATAGAATGTAAACCAATAATGCAAACAAGAGCCAAAATAATTGGCTCACACTTCCCTGATCAAGAACAGATCAAAGGAACTAGCTCACAGAAATTTTTGAAATTTTTCATGTTTTAGGTCTGTGGGAACACATCTTAGGACTTATTCTCACAATGGACTATAGACTAAGAAGTCGAGGTTACCAAAGTTGTTAGATGGAGAAAAATATGTTAAGCATTCCTTCATCCAAGGATAGTGACTCCATTTAACATAAAATGGAAAATATTGGGTTTACAGATATCAAATATTCATCTCACAGTAGGTGATCAGAAACTTAATGCACCGCTTAAGGCCGCACGGTGCCGGCGACCTGTCCACGCAACCACGGCCCCTCCATTATTCACAAGTATATAAATTTAATAAGTCTCAAAAGGTTTTAAAATTGAAGTTCAAGTAAAGATTTGAAATATTAAAATACACATTTTCACGTGCACATCCAAAGGGTTGAACGAATTAAAAATTATCTAATGATTTGACGTGTTTACATGAAGAGAATTTAAATTATATTAGTAAGGTACCTATTATTTTTATTTATCACCCGACAGATATAGCGGACACAATGTCATTCTTTCAATTGACATTATAAATATTATAAGAATATTAATACACCTGTATTTGTCACACAATATCAAATAGATCACACAGGTACAAGTACCGACTAAGGTAAGCTTATAAATAGACAATCTAATCATTTCATGACGTTCAAATAAATTTAGTGTGATCCAAATATTGTTTTCATACCAAGTGACTCATAGAATTATTATTAGTTGAATGAATGGTATTATTCTTATATCAAACATCTCGAATATATTATTCTTCTTACAAGCATATCAAATAAAATCCAAAAGGTGTGTATAGAAAAAAAAATATATCTATTGATAAGTGTTTGTATATCGCAATATAGTGAAAAACTTTCCCACTGTGCTTTAATTATATGAATTATAATTTTGTGTTACTTTGTATTAATTAATATTATATACAGAATAACACAAATAAGTCTGCATACAATAGCAATGATAAAAACCACCACCTTTTTAGTTTCTTTAAAGATGTTATGTAATATGAATATTATTCAATTGTCTTCATAATAATATGTACCTAGTATAATATTTATACCACCTCTCTACCCTGGAAGAGTTTCATCCATGTAATTCTTAATATTCAACCAACGCAAGGGACCAAATGATTTACACTCTAACTAACACACGTCATTAAAGTTATAATGTGTGCAGGGCCATTAACTACGACTACAACTTTGATTTGTGATCTCGCATAACATCTACAATAATTATAAATGTTCATATAGTAGGTGGGTGTCTTATGCACAAGTATATCACTATTTGAATCATTTATGTTAGTTTTCAAAGAATAAATTCAGATGTTTGAATTATTGATTACAATATTTCATATTATCAATTAATTTGGGTGTTTTGTAATCAAATATACTATTTTATTAATTTTCATAAATCACGCTTTTGCTATCAATGTGCCATCTCTATATTGGTTGTATATTTTTAATAATTGTAGAAATGACCTTTAAAATTGAAAATAGTTCCATTAATCTTTTTTATCAATAATAAAATATTATTAATAGTTCAAAATATGATCCCGATTCCTGAATCAGAATCTTTTCTTTTTTATTGATATTTTTTCAAGCCCTGCTTGGTTCTGATTTTCAGATATTATTTCAGGTATATTTGAGATATTAAAGCTATTTTCAAGGCATACTCGTCACTTATTAGAATAACGTTAAAAAATCACTATTAGAACAATGGTCATGGCACGATGTTCTATGATTAACATTATAATTAAACTCTTACAATATAAAAAATTCGGAGGTCAAGTATTCAATGAACAGCGCCAATATTTGACAGACATCGTCATTCAATTTGCTTTGCCACACCCATCAAAACATTAACTCTATATACTTTCCATGGTTTATAGGTATTATCAATTACGATTATATAATTAAATAATTTGAATAGTGTAATTAATGCAACATTTATGTAATATTATTTAATGTGAAAGCTTATACACAGGGAGCTGTAATAATTTCATTTTCACTATTGGCATCAGCTGATGTTCTCACTAACATTTACTTCACCAATAATGTTGTTTATGATACTTAAATTTGTTCACAATAATGATAGATGAGTATCTACGTACGTATTAGGTGACAAATTACCGAATAACGTATTTTCATGCATCTAGTTTTGAATGATACACAGAATAAATTCTAATGACTCGATTACAAAATATAAAAAAATATGAATTTCTGTAATTTGACCATAAATATCTACCATATTTTTTTGATTTACCTTTACAGAAATGATGTGGAATTGACTTATGTCATTCCTGAGAAATGGAAGTATAGAGAAACATTTATATAAATATGGACTTTTCATCCTTTTAAGGTACCTAATTATTATAAGAGCTTGTGAAAAACCTAATAACGGTACACAAGATTAAGAAAAAATGAACTTTAGACAAAACTTTAGGGAGGATTAGTGAAGGTTTAAACAATAAACTTGTTGAACACAACTACCTTTAAGAGTTTTATAGGATATTTAATGTATATACCTATATTTAGGATTTCTACTTAGATAACATAGATAAATAAATAAAAGTCGCCGGTGCTAGAGTGAATGGTGCACTTCGACCCATTGTTAGCAACAGCAATGTGTCGAACATGGCTAAAATGCTGGTGCACAATACCATTCTGGTACCGACACTTATGTATGCAAGTGAAACTTGGACGTGGTTGAAGAAGGACGAGAGTGGAATAAATGCCGTGGAGATGCGTTCACTAAGAAAAATGGTTAGTAAAACGTTGCGGAATAGAGTGAAGAATGAAGATATCAGAAGAATTAGCGGATGCGAGAAGAGTGTTGTGGATAGAATGCGTGTAAATAAGTTACCATGACATGTTGAGCGAATGCAAGATGAAAGAATGACGAAGAGGATGTATTTGTCTGAAAGAGGAGGTGTGAGGAAGCGCGGACGTCCAAGAACCACGTGGCTTGAGCACGTGGATCAAATCCTAAAGGATGGACGCGTGTTGAGTAAGAGAAATCGGCGAACATGTATGAGAAACTGGATGAATTTGAAGGAAGCGAAAGAAGTTTGTAAGGATAGATCTAAATGGCGTTTCGTTCTCTCTGTCTACCCCTCCTGGGACACTGCGTAAGGGTATAGATAGATAGATAGATAGACTTAGATAACATTGTGAAATAGAGTTTCGGCAATTATAATCTTATAAATATTTAGATAGTATCTAGGTATATTCAAGATAACGTACGCCACCTTTCAAACATCTTAAAGTATTACAACATCGTAATATTATTATAAAACATATAATGATTACTTCACTCTAAATAATTTCAAAATATCAAAATAATAAATCAATCGACAGGAATGTTTTAATGTTATTATCAAAGTTTCGAAAATAACCGGGATATTTCTGCAAACGTTACTAAATTATACCTACCTGTCCTTCAGCGGAGATTACCTACTCTATTTTGTTTTTGTTTACCTGAACGAACGTCTTCTGTAAAAATCTGCAGAGTTATTAATTGTGGTATCGCAGACAGTGGTGGTCCTAGCTTTAGTGGGGCCTCGGGCAAATAAATTGGCGTGGAGTCCCTATCGAAGATTCACAAAGATTAGCATAGGAGTCTGAAATAGAAGTGAACAAAGTAGACGTGTTTCAATGAAGTGATCCAATAAAAAACTTGGCTTAGTAAAACTAAAATAACCAGATCTTTATATTCCTATCCTCCCCGTAAAATTTTCTATTTGGTTTAGCAGTTAGAAAAAATCACGATCTGTTCTTTTTTGTACACGTGTTGTGAAAAAATAGACTAAAAATGTGTTTTTTTTTTATATAAGTTTTTGTTACTTTGTTTATAAAATTTTATATCTTCAATGTATTAGAGAGTAAACTTAACATTTCTTCCAGTCTCTTATTCTCTTGCGCAGGGCCCTGGTTTCGTTGACTCCGGTTCATTCTCCGTAAAAAACGCTTCTGATCGCGGGTTGTGACAAATATTTATGATACCTTGTTAGAGATTATTTGTTCTCGGTCGAAAGATTTTTTTATCTCATTTTATCAAAATTTAAAAGATAGTAAATTAGTTTGATTTTATTCTGGCACCACTCGCAATATATTAACATGGAATCATACATATTGCTCTTATGTTTTCAGTCAACAACGAATCATCATAGTGGGAGGTTATGGATAATTTCAAATAATACTAATGTTGAAAAAACAAACACTGTATTTTCCACTTTTACAATTTTATTTGTTTAAACGTTTTTCAAGACCTACTGTCTCATCTTCAGAACTTAAACTGTTTCATCTTCAGATTTGAAATAAGTTTAAGTTCTGAAGATGAGACAGTAGGTCTTGAAAAACGTTTAAACAAATAATATTGTAAAAGTGGAAAATACAGTGTTTTTTTTTTCAAAAATAGTTTATTAAAATGGAATTCCACGATGTAAATGATCACACATTTGAAAAAAAAAATACTAATGTTATTTCATTATTACGAAATACAACGTTTTGTTTAATTAACCATTTCAATCCACGACTTTTTAGTAAAATATATTTTGTTTTTGTCCAGAGTTATAGTGCAAATATCTAATTTTACATTTTACATTTTTACGATAGGTATAAAAAAATTACTTGATACATTTTCTTCAGAATAATTTCCAAATGCAATATTTGAAGAACTTGTTGATTTTCTTTATAGGTGCATAGATTATAATTTTACATCAGCATTTAAGTATACATAAGATATTGTTAATTGCTACAATAAAACATAAAATCAGTCTTTACATTGGCAAAGTGAGTTATATTAAAACGACAGTAGGTTCACTTATTTTACACCAATAAAATTATAAAAGACAAAGTAAAGCAAATCAACTTGGTCCATGTCCAGCAGAAAAAAGCTTTTATATTTGGAAGAAAATGCCAGCTGGTAATAAAAGTACTTTTGGACTTAAATAAATTTAATAATTTGTTGTTGATTTAATTATGTAGTTTAATAGCTACATACATTATTTTAATGAATCGGGTTCAGATGATAAATATTGTTACAGTAAAATAGCAGAAAATCCCTGATCACAAATAAGTGGAAAACTTATAAGAATAATCTGGTAAAAATGAAAATTTAGTCATACCTTTGTACGTAGGTATTTATATCTTTAAGCACGTTACATACAATAATTTGGCTTGGATAAAATGCAATTATGAAAGTATTTATGCAGTTTTATGTATATCTAGGATTGTTTCGAAAATTATTGTCCTACATCAGTCTATGAAAATAAATACATTATTATGCAAAATTATATTTTAAAATTACACTAGTTAAACACTTGTAGACTTTCAAATGAATGAGTAAGAGATCGAAGATCCTGCGAATCATATAAGATAACATAAGACGAGATGACTGAAATATTTATTTATTAATAATGGCGGAAGCCTTTTACATAGGTATAGACTAAATAAAATCATAATTTTTCACAAACGATTTGAAATAAGATAAAAAGACAAACCGACGAAAATAGAAATAAATATACAAAGTTTTTATTATTATTTAATTAAAGAAGAGCAATGCGCTTAAGATATGTGCGTTATATTTACTATATTGTATATTATAAAGTCGTTTGAAATTCCTCTTATGTAATGTTGATTAATCAAAAATGAGGTCGTCTTAATAAATCTCACTGTGAACTGAGATCGCATCATCTCTATAATGAACGGACTAAAATGAAAATTTAGCTATTGGAACTCCTGAATAAGTTATTCAAATACCTTTTCACAGTCTATTCAAGTACTTACTTAGTACCCACATCAAAATGCGATTTAAATGACTACCTAATTCTAATTATTTACAATAAGTACCTACCTATGTATGTGAATTAAATTTTAAATAACCTCTGTCATGTTTAATAAAGTAAATAATATATTTCGTAATTTAAATTTTCAATTAATGTGATATTTTTTAAAAGGCACATTATTATGTCTGTAAAGAGTTTTGATTTTTTTTTCAGGCATTCCATCCGATATTGATTGATTTTGGCGGCGGAGTTTGAATTCTAATACAATAAGCTCTGGATGTTCATGTGGCTAAACATTTATTTTCTTTTTACATATTTTGTATTAAAGTATTTGGTTTACTTTGAAATATTCATAAAGCGGCTTGAATTATTATTTTGGAGCTTACAAATCTAATTTAGTAAGCTCTGAAAGTTAATTTTATAACCGAGTTTTATACTTACTATTATTATAAGACTACTTATATATTTTCTATATGAATAATACCTATTATATTATACCGTAATTAACCCGTTAGGAATTTGTCATTTCAATTAAATAAATAAAAATATTACATAGCGTTACTCTTTTTATAGGGCTATTCACAAGACATAATGTATTTTGGTTACGATGTGGTAGAAGCTTTATTAATTATAAAATCAATCCTATACCAGTGAATGATTTACAAAGGAATGTGCAAGATCTGAATAGAAAAACATAACCCGTATTTATACGTAGCACATGTATAGTTTTACGAGTAGGATAGCACAGTTACTTATATATAGTTTTGTGTATTTCGACTACATAAAACTATGTAGGATATAACGTAAAAAAATTGTATTTAACAAAGTTTAGCAATATATTTTTAGAAAAGTTATTGAAAACAATTAAATATATTTATTTCCTCAGACCTTACCCATTAATGACAGAAAAGATTTTTTGTTTTTTTTTTCACATTTAAAAGTGTTCTTCAATATAATATATTCTACAAATAACTGTCTCAAGGAAATCTAATTAATTTTCTTCAGAATTACATTTTTTCAGTATCAAATGCGTATTTTTTTGTTGAATGAAAGGAGAATTTAAATTGAAATACTCAGGAATAGATATTTTTCGAAAAAAATAAATAAAAATTATAAAATGAATATCTCAAAATAATTTGAGAATTCAACGCAATATGAGTGAGTTATTCAATATAATATTAAATAATTACAGTGAAAATGAATTCAGTAGATTATTATAACACTCGTAAACAAGAAAGTTAATCTTAGCTATTTATTATTATAAACGCAAGTGATTTACGGAAATACCTACAGTAAGAAATTATTATAATCTTGAAATATGATATCTATCTATTCATTTTTATATTATATTTAATATAAACACAGCAATCTTCACGATCGCCTTTGTAGCTCCATGCTGAAAATCCTTTCCGTGCAAAAGAATATTAAAATTGTTGGAAAAAAGTATCAATACTTAATTTGATAAATTTAATCAATTTTCAACGTATTATAGAACAACAAAACAATGTTTTTTTTATCTACTAAGAAACTTTTTTAAATAACAAATTTACATTTTGTACGTCATTATATTTTTCGCGTGTGAAATTAAGCGAATTGTGTGTATACATTTAACAACCTCTTTGCACCATAAAACATTCATAATATGTAGCAAAACACACCGAACTACCATTATTTTTCTATTTCAAATCTCAAATATCATATTTGTTTTGAATTATAGTAATAATGCAGAAAAAAATAAATTGACTCATTTTGAAATATGATATCAGGAAATAATTTATAAATGGAAAAATTCAATTTTAGTAGGTACTAACTGTTTTGAAATGATCACTTTCCAAATGGCTACCGACAATATTTCTGTTATTGAAGAATTTCAGGAAGTGTTAATTACACATCCCACCTATGTATGTATATAGGTAATATACAATGGGTGTGTTTGTCCAGAGCTTTCTGTAAATAGCTGGAACCAAATGGAAACGAGTGATATTTCAAAATAGATTGTCGCTATTCCATTAAGTTCTTTAGTTCAATGTACCGTATGTTTAAAATTTAAATAATAATTATATATTATATTGTAAATATTTCGTCACTTTACAATGATTACAGAACTTTACAACTGAAACAGAATGTCAAAAATAAAAATATCTGACATTTGTGAATGATTCATTATGAGAAAAAAGCTTATTTTGGCAACAAAATCAATTCACAAACAACTTTGCCAAATGAATGAGTACACCTATCTAATGTAAGGAAAATTATATGTACTTATTATTATAGAAAATATTTGCGCAATTTGTCAATGTTCTTTCTCGTAATCTGAATGCGATCATTTACACATCTGATATTGAATTTGTCATTTATCCATACATCCTAGTAAAATCCTAACTAACGGTTCCAAAGATAAAGTTCCTCGAGATGTCAAAAATTTACCATGATTACTACTAGAAGTTTTTATAGCAAAAATAAAAAGAGGTTTTTTTACGTAACCGGCCATCAGATTATTTTTATATATTAATTAGAACTGTCTATTCATAATTTATAGTACCCAGAAAAATAGAGAAAGGTATAATTAAAAATATTCAACTAAAATTGTGTAAATCTTACTTTGTTAATAATTATCTTTTTCTCAAATTGTTAGTATAACATACGAAATTTTAAAAATATGAATAAGTCTAGATATTCTCATGGTATGAAGTAAACACTTAACTTTTTTATAAATACACACTATATTTTATTTCACACTAGGTATATTTAAAAAGACGAAACAATTGTCTACTCATTTATAAAATATAGTGTGTATTTATAAAAAAGTTAAGTGTTTACTTCATACCATAATGGATAATACGCAAAAAGTTACGGATTATATTAAAAATACTAGATATTCTCATTAGTACTAAGCATCTCAGAAATTTACTTTATAATGAAACTGTTCATATGGGTAAATTCAACATATTTTCCACAGTTTTAAGTAGGTATTAAGAATACAATAGACATATAGGTGATATTCTATTTATGATTCCTAGTTTGAATGTATTAGTTATCTTCATATTATGTAGGTGCATATATTATTATAGAGATGAGTGTGGATGTGATATTCCTAGCGTCAGCTGAACAAACACATCTACAATCAACGTGCTGTGTTTCAAAAACTTTGAAATATAGTTAATAAACAGCTATAAGTAATGTTATAAGACGGAAATATTGAAGATAAAATTAAGTTGGGAATGTATTTCAGGTAATCAATTCATTGCATCTTAAAATAGTCAGGAACAGCGTTACAATGCAAAATGTGAGTATATAGTAAAATATCCATCTTCTCGTTTTCCTTTCAGTAACCAAAGCTATCACGTGAAATACTTAACGCAAAACAAAAAGCTTAGATATCTATGTATTATAACTGCTAGAATCTGATTAGAATAATTGCAACAGCTTATATATGAAAAAATATAGTGTAAATTAAAAAAGAATTTATAAAGATACGTATTTGATTGAAAAGTTTTTTCCCCACTATTATTTGAAAAGATTGAGAATCTTATGATTCAACGAATTTCTTCTAAAATTTCCAGTTACCAGTGGTGCATAAAGAACCCAACATTCTTTAGCAACGCTAACGCGGATGAAATATCTATTTTATGAACTAAAATAACAAAAGATTAAAAGTACTATACTACTATACTATACCCTCACGCCGTATCCCAAGTGGGGTAGGCAGAGAGAACGGAACGCCAAACAGATATATCTTCCTTCGCTTCCTCCACATTCATACAGTTTCTCATACACGCACGTCGATTCCTCTTACTCAACACGCGATCGTCCTTGAGAATTTGATCCACGTGATCAAGCCACGTGGTTCTCGGACGTCCGCGCTTCCTCACACCCTTTCTTTCAGACAAGTATATCCTCTTTGTCATTCTTACTTCGTTCATTCGTTCAACGTGTCCAAACCACCGTAGTTTATTCACGCGCATTCTATCCACAACACTCTTCTTGCATCCGCTCATTCTTCTAATATCCTCATTCTTCACTCTATCACGCAGCGTTTTACCAACCATTCTTCTCAACGTTCACATCTCCACTGCATTTATTCCACTTTCGTCCTTCTTCAGCCACGTCCATGTCTCGCTTGCATACCTAAGTGACGGTACCAGAATGGTATTGTGCACCAGCATTTTAGCCATGTTCGACACATTGCCATTGCTGACAATGGGTCGAAGTGCACCGTTCACTCTAGCACCGGCCACTTTCCTTCTTTCAATGTCACTATCGCATCTTCCATCCCTCGCAAACATACTTCCTAAATATACATACTCGCTTACTTGCTCCAAACAGTCGTCGCCAACTTTAATCTCACAAATCGTTTTTTCATTCTCTCTTTCAAACACTAGAACTTTCGTCTTTAATACATTCATTTTCAAACCATTCAAATTGCAACTATCATACACACATATTGTGACAATCTCTTGTAAGTCCCTTTCACTCTCAGCCATTAACACCAAATCGTCTGCGTACATCAATGCATTCACCCGAAACCCATTCAACTCGACACCAACATCCATCTCTTTCACAGGTCGCATACAGTAGTCGAAGAATAGGTTGAACAGCCACGGAGACATGACACAACCTTGCTTCACTCCCTTGGTGAGGAGAAACCACTCCGAGAGAGTGTTATTTAAAAAGCTTCTGGTGTTTACCCAGAAACTCTTCTATGACTATTCGCAGGGAGAAGATCTGATCGGTGCACCCCCTGCCATTCAAAAAAGCTCCTTGTGCGTCCCATATTATACACTCAGTTATCTTTCGTACTCTCTCAATCAAAATTCTACCATACAGTTGTCCTATTGAACTCAGCGAGCTAATAGCCCGATAACTCCCGCACTCAAGTCTAGAGCCTTTCCCTTTGTACAGGGGGCAGATGATAGCCCTCCTCCAATCCTCTGGGGTAACGCCTTCTCTCCAACAGTCGTTGAAAAGCTCCAAGCACCACGCGAGAGCCCCCGGTCCACCAGACTTGATGAGCTCAATAGCAACACAATCATACCCTACAGCCTTACCGCACTTCGCTTTTTTTAACGCATTCATAATCTCAGTCATGTCTATCACATCGTTTTCATTCACACTGCTTTCAATGCAGTTATACTCATTCGCATTTGTACCGTCACATTCAAACAGATCTTCGAAATACTCCTTCCATCTCCGTAACACACATTCATCATTCACTAACACACATCCATCCTTGTCTTTTATCCCTTTCATACTGTTCACATTTAATCCCGTCCTCTTTCGTTTCACCTCATTCCAGAAAATCTTCATATTCTCACTCGCATACGTAGACAATATCTTACATTCTTCATCTTCAAGCATTTTCTTCTTTATTTTCACAAAAAGACTTCTACAAACAATGAAGATATGACAGAAGAAAAATTCTAGACTAATTATCTTTCGGAGATTCACTCAGGAAATTTTATCTGTTATGATCATTTTAATATTGTGTGAAAAAATTTCATAAACTTTTTGATATTTTTCCATGTTTTTGATGTATTACTACTATTACTAGCCATTTGAATGCAAATTGACGACGTTATCTCTTGTTTTTCAGCCATAATCGATGAATAATAATAATAGCTAGACAACTTTTTTCAAGATGTGCCGTTTTGTGAAATAACCACCGCAAGGGCCCATTCAAGAATCATAACACCTCATGAACATGGGTTTTTAATCTCGTCTTGAACATAATCAATGCTACATTAATGTTTCTAAATTCTTCATTGCCATTTCTTAATGAAGTAAAGAAATATATTTCTTTTCTTCATTCGAAAACAAATTTATTTTCATTTTGTATTAACATTTAAAAACATTTTTTCCAATTTATAAAACAGAAATTAATAGCAAATAGGAGAATAAAGCAATTTTCAAATTTTCAAAAAACTCTTTAGTATCATGTAGGTATACATACTAATATTTTTATCACTAAAATAGAAATGATTGCATTAATTGCCAAAGAATTTTCATAACATGACCTACTCCAATAATATTACGTTTACTCATGTTATTCCATAAGGAACATCGTAATGAAGTTAACGTAGGAAGCTTAATAATATAACTCATGATGACTCACGAACTGAAGTGGATTCTTGAGAGAACATTTTACTCTATGAGATACTTTCAGATCATTGACGTATATTGTTACATAAGTGCATTATACGACACGAAGAAGACACTCTATATGCTTATTATAATAAACCTGTCCTAGCCCAAGATGAACACCTTGCTGCAGGAGGTGATCTAGACTATAGGACATGGAAAACCCTAAATCGACTGAGATCTGGTGGGGCTTCCTACAGGACAAATCCGGAGCATGTGACTGTGGTGCAGCACAGACCATGCCACACTTGTTGGAGTGTCCATTGTGCCCTGTCACATGCACTATGGAGAATATTTTTGACGCATCTCCACCTGCTGTGCGTTTTGCACAGTACTGGAGATCAGTTTGATTGGCTTTTTTCTGGGTTTCGACACGATAAATAAATAAATAATAATATGCAGTTAGTCTACTAGCTACCTCGTTTGTAAGAGATAATATGATGTTTTTTTTTTAATTTATTTAATACAATAATAATAGGTGCAGCCTTGTCCAGAATGTGACAAAGTGTGCCTGTCCAGGATCGGCTTTCACAGTCACCTTGGATGGCACCGTCGATTAAAAACACAAGTTCATTCACTCTCTCAATAATACCCGGCAACGGGTACAAGACATTCATTCATGAAATAGGTGCATAAAATTTAAACAATCAACTACTACATAATAATAAACCATAAGAATATTGCCCTAATCAGAATTTCTCCTGGTATATGGACGTTATGATATGAATCAGGGATGTTGCGGATGTCGATTTTTACACATCCGCGGATGTGAATGCGGATGCGGATTTTCGAAGGCTCACATCCGCGGATGCGGATGTTTAAGATGTTATAGAAAAAAAAGTAGGAACTATCTTAGTTGGTCAAATATGTGACGAAATTTTTGCTACAATAATATTATGGATTTTTTGGCAAATATTTTTTTCTTCTTTGTTATTTGCAAAAATAAAATAAAACCGGCAAAAATAAAAACGCGTCGGATCTTGTCACAATTATTTTCGTTCCCATTGGTATTAACATTAGTCATTAGTCAAGTGCAAACGGCACGCGCCTTTCGCCGGCCCCGCCCCATTTCTTTCTTGTCGCAAATTGTCTTACATCCGCATCCGCATGAAAATTCGCATCGATTATTGCGGATGCGGATGCAGATGTCCAAATACATGCGGAAGCTCCGCATTTGCGGATGCGGATGCGAATATTCGCAACATCCCTGATATGAATTCAAATATCTTCGTAATTGCGGCATATTTTCTACAAAAAAATGCCAGAAAGATACTTAGAATTAGTATAAGTGCAGCATATTATTAAGAAAAGCTTTGCCATTCAGCTCACTTAACACATGTCTTAAAATAATTAGTTGTATCGACTATAATATGTAGGTAGGCATATCTAAATATTTATAAAACTAAACTGAACGTGCGGGTGGCCACTATATGATTCAATGGTAAGATCTGTTATGAAAACAGTATTTCATTATTAATTCATCTCGCATTCCTCAATATCCTGAGCAAGAAATGGATACTGTCAACTAAAGTTATTTAAGTTCAACCAGAAACATCTAATCCTTTTGAATCACTGCAGATTGTCATCGTTTCACTTGGAACGCTGATAGAAGTCAATATAATATGTATTATATCAATTGCATACACACTATGATTGGATTGGGCGTCTTTCAGGCAATTTTATATTAATCAACTATGCACACACACAAACAAATTTAAGTATATACTATAATAAAATCTCGTATGTCTCAGGGACTTTTTTTATTGTGGCTATGGAATGGTACCATTCTGTCTAGAATATTGATCTCATTTTAATCTTCATTATCTTAGGATGGTAACGTATATTTTACAGTTGGTCTGATTTTAATCTTACATTGATACCATAATATCTATGGTTGATGTTTTTGTTATCTTAAAAAAAATTATAACTATATAGCTAATAAGTTATATAAATACATCACATTCTTAAATTATATGTCAACTAGAGGAGGCTACCTCTACAAAAATGCTCATCTCTGATAAGGGTTTTTCGTACGAAGGCAAACGCTAGAGACCGTCCACAGCAGCTCAAAATTATAATAATATGGTAAGCGATACACGATAATAACTCATTCCCTTATATTTTTATTTTATTGTTTTCTATTTATCACATACCCACCTTTGTAATGAAGCTTCATTTTACTTTTCCCAGATGATGAGAGCGGAAGCTCTAGAAAGCCGGCTCGCAAAATTTATAAAGACAACAGTGAAATTACTACATATCGTGTTTTATTAATAAATTAATGAAATCATACTGTCTTTAGTTTTTCTTTTGAAGAGTCATTATCAATTTTATATATGTATGTTTATATTTATTTTATTTATTGGTAAAAGCACATAACTGTGGGCCAAGTGAAAACACATTACGTTTTCGTTTCGTTTTCGTTCAAATGTAGACGACGTTGCGAGAACGTGTCAATTTACGTATCTACTTGTGTATTTTAGCTACGAAATTTGACGCGTTCTCGCAACGTCGTCAACGTTTGAACGAAAACGTGACGCTTAAATGTGTTTTGACTAGGCCTACAGATAACAACTATAAATATGGTTTACAAAAATTGAAAAAGGTCGTTCATAGCTCAGCTGTCATCCACAAACATGTACCACAGTTAAGTTAATTATTTAAGTAACACACATTATAGGTATATTATATTTCATTCATTATGTTAAACTTTTTCACATTTGATCTATTTATATTTTTATTTATTTACTCATTTATTATTATTATAGATTTCTTAGGTAGGTATAAAATTCTTTTAATTTGTTTGTTTTATGTTTGGGTTAACTGGAAGACGTTGCTCAGCAACAAGTCCGCCTTTAAGTCTAGTTTTTTTTTTAATTATCATGTTGTGTATTTTTTGTATATTTTTTTTTTGAATTTGGCCAATAAAGATTAAATTTATTTATCAATACCTTCGTTATTAATTACTTTGTTATTTATAAATATTATTGATATTATTTAATGTGTATTGGAGGTTGTGTGTGTGTACCTCGTGTGTACAAATGTGTGTACATATTGTGTTACTACGTTTTGATGTTTAGATCAATTCATTTCATAAAAACAAATGATTTTTTCTACTACATTGTTGTGTTTTTTTCCGTTGTGTTACAACGTGGACTAAAAATAATATTCTTAAAATTTTCCGGACACAAAAAAAAATTATCTCGCATCATGAAAATATTATTACATGCATCTATAAATTCTAAATTTAACGTGTGTTATGTTTATTGAATTAACCAGCCTTAACGCCAAAAGGTCGACACTTTGGAGAAAAATTGTAATGCAACAGATTTTCCGATAGAACGAATATGGACACATTTTCACCCGCTCCGAATACCTCATAACTTTATACCAGAAAAAATGCCGTATCTGTTCATTACACACGGTAAATTTGCTAAGGTATTCTTCCAAATCTATGTTTGTAAGAATCCGATAAAGGATAATGTGTACCTATCACTCATCCAGAATTAGTATGGCATAAAGAAGATAACTTATATGTTATTATTACATTACATTAAGCCACAGTCAAAATTATTCATAGGAGATGCCGTGATGGTATAGGAAGAGGTATCCTTAATGTATTACTAAATATATTCTCCAATTACCTTTAGTATCACAAAAATTTCAGAGAATTTCCTGAAAAAAATGTTTACGAATATCTCAATCAGCCCATGACACATATTATTATAGTTATGATAATAATAATGAACATAGGTACATACCTATATTATTTGATAAAGCTGCCTGGTTCCTACCTATATCCACTGTCCCGCCCTCCTGTCCACAGTCCCTCCGCCCCCGCCCTCGACCATTATCTAAATTTGGCTTCTAGTATTGAGTTACTGAGTAGTAATACTGCTACTACTACTTCATCAACAAGATATTTCTGAGCATCTTCACAATATTATAACTACTATCTCTCTACAAGTTAAACACAACACAAATAGATACATATTATAACTTACTAGTATTTAACCCGAGAATATTTATACCTAATAGTGCCATGCATAGAGATTGTGGAATGAAAACTGTGGTAGTAACAAGAATAAAAGTGGATAAACTACGATGGTTTGGGCAAGTGGAAAGAATGAAATGGTGCTGGAAGACGTGGCCGTCCGCGGATTAATTCGCAAGATCATACCAGATCCTTTCAAACAGACATGCATTGAGTACATTGAACGTGAGAATTGAATACAGTGACGGAAATGAAAAGTGTATGAAAGGATAAGAGTAAGTGGCTCTTCATACATTAGTCTATCCCGCAAGGGATTTATTTACGTAATAATTAGCGAGCAGGTAACTTATTCCACTCATTCACAATCCGACTCCCAAAATTCCACAACCGACCTATCTTAATCAACTTTAAACAGCGTACTCTCAAGTGTTCATTCTGATATCTGGTAGAGATGCCTTTCAGCTATGAACAGTCGTAGTATTTATTTAAGGTCTAAGAAATCATAATTTTTTTTAAATAAAAAAAAACACCGTTCATAATTCCTAAGAATATCAAAATATATTTTTTATGAACCTGTGAAACTGTGTTAATTATTAGAACATTAAAAAACAGCAATGGTATTATATTATATTATATTATTTAACTTTATATTATATTATTATATTACACTATTATGTTGTATTTTATTATGTTATATGAGTTGTCTTATACATTATATTTTATCTGGGCATGTTTTTGAATTGTATATTATTATTATTTTGAATGTTTTTTTAAGTATTGTACAATGCACATCCGTTACTTGATTATTAAAATCGCGATCGATTTCGGTAAACCGATACCATCGACGAGCGATATAATACTGACTAATATTTATGTTAAAACATCTACAAAAACAAAATAATTGAAAACAATAGCTGCACCTGTTAAGGATTAGGCATTGTAAACATTGTGAGAAGAAGTGATTTATAATGATTTATTAGGTACTTTATTTACAATATTAAATTTAATTTTGAATTCAAAGCTTTATTAATTTCTAATGTTTCCAAAGAACATAGTTTAAAATAATTATTTATATTTGTATATTTGAAAGAACTATTTGTTTTTATGAAATTGTGATCAAATTCAATAATAAAACATTCAAAATGTCTCGTAACTGATACATAGTTAATCCTTCTAAAATAATTGATATTATTATTAGTAATTAAACCATTTAATATAAACAATTTTTTCGCGAATTTTGTGACCCCACATTGGAATATAAAGTATTGGAATGCTTTGAGTAATTCTCGTCAATGATATTTCAAAATTTTCATGATAAAGTGATACTTTCCACATTCTTCACGAAATTTATGTTAGGGGTACTCTAATTTATTATCTTTGTCAATAAGTTATCTTAGGCCAGGACTGAGTTTATCAACAGAAAATATTACTAACTTGCTTTTAATATTTTTTTACTTTTTATGTCTAAAAGAGCGTCCCCAGAAGACGTAATAAATTTATAAACACACCTAACTGCACACATATTATAAACACATATTAACGAACGGTTGAAAATATTTATCAGATTATAATATTCAGACCAATTTAATGATAAATATATTATAGCGTACCTACAATGTAATAATAACGTACGGTTGCTTGGTATGCAGGTAGGCGGGCCTCCTCACCTGTCTTTAAGCCACAATCCATCATTTGAATTTATATGAAAACTCATTTGTGTGTTTTTAGTAATGTGAGTGTTATCATTTCAGGTACAAAATTAGATTTACCAGATTTGTTGGAAGACATTGCAATCCATTGCGATAAACTCACCCTCTGTATTTTGAATTGGAAAATTGTTTTCGTATTGCTATGTAAATTTTATATTTTGTAACAGATACATTGTGAAAGAAAATTAATACATTACCAAAATTAAATTGTACGAATATTGTTATTATTGAGGAGAAAATAATGTATTCTGTTGATCGTATGAGATTAAAAACAAAGACAATATTTTGCGGATATTGATATTTATGAATCTGTATGTAATTTTAAAATAGATTTTAATATTCAATGATATGTTGACAACATTAATTATAAAAAATAAATTATATGCGTAGAAAATGTTTTTCCAACATCAATGAATGTATTAACATTGTTTTTTTACTTATGTATTT
This sequence comes from Athripsodes cinereus, assembly GCA_947579605.1. NCBI lineage: Eukaryota > Metazoa > Arthropoda > Insecta > Trichoptera > Leptoceridae > Athripsodes > Athripsodes cinereus. Next base: position 20,234,462 of record OX388310.1, read on the forward strand.
TAAATATCCAAATAATTTCTATTAACCATCTACACTTATACTGAAAATCAACCTCTCGTTAATAATTCATTCACAAACCTACACCATTTGCTCACACGTACTCCCGTTGCTGTCTCAAAATATAAAGTAACTAACTCTTATTATAGAAAACATTCAACAAAAAATAATAGAAGGGATGATTCAGTGGGCACATCTTAGGGAGCGGCCCCGCCGACAGTACCTCGAAGATGCGTGGATATGAGCTCCAGATTGTACGACGAGCTGAAGGAGGTCGCATAGGATAGACCGCAATGGAAAGAAAGATGAAGACCAATCCACAGCATTGAAACAAGGGAGAGGTAAAACATCGTTGTAGAATATTTGATATACATTCATCGTACAGGCATTCAAATGTGAAAACTTTGTTTTGACATTGTGGAAAATTACCATCTGACATCTGCCAGCGTTGTCCATGATGCAATATAATTAATTGCAGTCTTAAAAGTAGTAATATCAAATGATATTATGTGGAAATATAATGTATTACTATTCCCACGTACGGAATAAATAAAAAATGAGATCAAAATAATAATAATATTTATACTCGTACTCGTATACAAACAGTGATGATGTGAAATAAAAACTCTGCTGAAATGATTTCAATGGAACAGATCCAAAAGTCAAGTTCACGAATAATTAAATATAAGTAATACGGAATCACTACAAGTAACCAACTACATTGTACTTTGTATATAATGTGTTATAATCCTTGTAGCCATAGCTTGTTACATACTTTATTAGTATTGCAGATTAAAAATATAAGTCGCATTTACAGTTAATCACTGTTCTTCCGTCCGCAGGGGTTCCGTCGGCCCGGGCGTCCCTCTTTCACAATTCACCGTTCCTATGACAACGATATCAGAGCGCAAGGAATGTCGTGGAAACAGGTGACGCAATTGGCGCAGGGACGCTCTGAATGGAGGAGGCTGGTTTCTGCCCTGTGCTCCCGAGAGGAGCGTTGAGGGCGATGATGATGATGATGATGACTGTTCCATACCTTAATAGAATTAAGAAATTTCGCATTTTTGTTGATTTAAATGGGTTTAATTTTTTTATTACGATCGAATTTTTCATAACCCTATACTATATACACCTTGTTCCAAGTGGGATAAAAAGAAATGTCATAAAATTTTTCTTACTCACTTCTTTCCCTTCTTCTACATTAATACAATTTTTTCCCCTCAATTTCTCTATCTGCACACGCGAATGTCCTTGAGAAATCAAGGACATTCGCTATTGATCCACGTAATCATGCGAAGTATTTCTCGGACGTTCGCGTGTCTCTCACCCCCTTTTTCACAACTGCGGAATTTGGAGGATAATAATTGATTTTAAAAGTATCAGTATTTTCCAATGGTTTTCCTTCAAATCTTCTACAAATTTTAATCAAACAACTTCACTTTTAAGGTTCTTCTTATATTTTCTGACTACCTATATAATGTTATATTTTCATGTCTATTCTAAGATAACCATTTAAGAACTTTTCCATCCATCAAGGTAAACCTAAAGCATCCGTGCCAATAAAGCCAGTGATTAAGGTTTGCTCTTTTATCCATTGACTCTTTGTCTTTCAATAAAACTCTTAGAAATCTTTTCTTTGTGGTCCTTTATCTGCTTTCAAATTTACCAAATACTAACAACCAGGTACTCTTAATAACTGTTACTGCTCCAACATTTTTCACTGTTCTTTTATGCTTTTATTTCCATTCAGTACTACATAGATGAACTGAAGAGTTTTACTATAGAACTGTTAGTAGATACTTCACTTACTGCTTATACACTACACTTGATCCAAAAATACCTCCAATGTAATATTCCAATGTTATTTCTGACTTGAGAGTTCACTCGTTAATCAAATCACTGATGATAATCCTAATTTTTTCATTATTAAAATGAAGTGTTCACGTTGAATTAACTGAAGTGTTCGCGAAGAATTTATAATTTCATATTTTATATTCAAACAATTATTTATTTAAATAAAGTATACCACTGCCAAATGACAGTTTTCTAATATAATTGTTGTTTGTCAAAAGTTGTCTAACAAAATATAACATATTATGAACTAAAAAATCAAAAACTACTAAAATATAACTACATAAAAAAAACAACTAACTATATTTAACAAAACATCACACAATAAACTTAAACACACTTTCACGTTCTTTATCCAAGAACCAAATTATAATAATCTTACACGCAGAAGAAGTATCTGAAGGCTTTAGGCTATTATAATCTGATCTAATTGTATAAGGACGAGATTCAGTTTTCCCAAGATAAGAACGTTGGGAAAAAATGTGGTAGGTTTATGCACAACGGTGAACTGAAAATTGACCTACAGCGAAATGAGTATAAAAAATATATGAAAATAATAAAAATGATAAGTTATTGAACACATGGGTATACTGCCTCATAACAAACTCAAGTCTAGTGAGGCAGTTAATTCCATTATCTATAATTTATTGTCATTAGAATAATGTGTTTTAAGATATGATGTTTAGTTAGTAGTAAGTTTATTGTTGTTATATTTATGGAAAAATAAATAAAATTAAAATTAAAAAGATATGTTCCTACAGACTATTTAATTTAAATTTATATCAAATCATAATATTATCTCCCTTGTAGAGACAAGTCTCGTTTAAAGGGGAATAGAAGGAGAAAATTCTGTTTACCTCATAAACATTAGCGAATGATCGTAAAAATAATTGATAAGCTAATCACTTGTTGAAAAAGGATTTGATTGAATCTAAATATGTAGACAATTAAAAACAAAGCATTTGAAACTCATGATACGACATTCAAAGTAAATGTAAATGTTTTCAAATATTTGAAATAGTAAACACAATAAAAGGTGTGACTACAGCTGTTGGCAAGATGTTAAACTTTTATTAAGCTTTCATTCTATCAATATCTATTAATAGATGGACACAAAGAAATATAATAAAATTACAGGAAAGATGAAGAAAAAATAACACCTTGCTCCTTATTAATATCGTTATAAACAATTCGGTTAAGAGTAGTTATGAAAATAATCTAACGGACAATATGACCTCTACGCCTACCCCTACACCTCCACTGTAAATCCTAACGAACTTTTGTATTTGTTTTTGTTTAATTCAGTATAGATCAGCACCTGATGATGCGAACTCGGAGTCCGCGAAACCGGTCGTGCGTTAGTCTTACTCAAAAGTAACACAAAACAAAAAATAGTAAATACCTATTTATTTTATTTTATTTGATAATTTAAAATGAAGTGTTACAAAGTCAATGCGGATACAATTAATGAAAAAAAATATGACCTCCTTCAAAACACACCGTTCCTATGACAACGACATTGATGCATTAGAAAAACCGTGTGAAAAGGTGAATAGTACGACAAAAGACATTCTGGAAGAATGAAACTAATTTCTGACATGTGCTCAACCAAGATGGACGTTTGGGGGCAATTAGTTTGTATACACATAAATATTGTTTGCAAACGCAAGAAATAAAGAAAGATCTATATAATCAAAGAGCTTCTTTGTTATTGTAAAAAAAAATAAAGGTTTTACAATGAATAAATAAATAAATAATAGAAACAACGTAAACAAACTTAAGTATCAAAGCGGTTGGTAACAAACATAAGAACAGGTGTAGATTTAATTTTTCATTTTATTATTATTTTCTTTCTGATTGGCTAATCAAACTTAGTGTATTTCAAACTAATCCCACTCGTTTTATCTCTCAGATTATATTATCTGCTATAAATTATATTTCCCATACATAAAATTATTTATTTATTTTTCACTACCACGCATTAGTTTATGGAGATCTGTCGACAGGAAAAGGAAATATGAAAAATCGTGTTAGTTAAATTAATTAAATCACTTGCGAATTTGATTTTGTTTCACAGACATCCTAGTGTGGAGTCTCAATAAAAAATCGAGCTTTATTACTAGCTTTTATACCCAGGATAATCTTTTTATCTAGGTAATTAGTATGTAGCAAGAGGTGGTTTTAGCCTGACGGTACTGTCTCGGGCTTTCAATCCAGTCATTCAAGCATATGGCTTGCTGTAAGGATGATTCAGAAATGAAATGAAAAGTTTTATTTCCCTTCTTACAATAGATACAACAACATTTGACAATTATCACAATATATAAATCATCATGGACATCACATATATTTGGGATTATTATAAAACCAGACTCATCATCCGTAAAGATTCAAAGTGGGGCTGTCTTTCAATATTTAAACAATAATAATCTATCAATTAATCAACACACACCCGTGTACGGTATGCAAAAATATGGCAAATAGTCACAAGTAAAACGTTGTTCCGAATTTATTGATGAATACAAAACGTTTCTAATAATATTCTAAAGATGAAAAGACATTTCACTAACTCATAAAAATTCTTATATCCAGCAATGAATGAACACAGGTTGAATGCAGCAAATGCACAAGAATGCAGTGGTGTATGAAATTATTAAAATACGATTCTCATAAATCGAGAAAGCCTCAAAGAGTTATATGAATATTGTATTATGGGAACTAACGCGACGATATATAATGTACTTAACACGTATAGATATATGTAATATCCAGACCCAGAAAATTTTAAAAAGGTTGGGTACCCTTTATTTTGTCCTGGCCGAGAATCGAACCTAGGACCTCGTGACTCAAAGGCAAAAGCGTTAACACCGCACCACACTAGCTATACTATATGAAAATTACATCAATTTATTTTCACATTGTAATATTTTACATGTTAAAAATACTCACCAAATATAATGTACACCACATAGTAATAAAAAGATACATATTATTTTACAGTAAGTTAGCTCTAAACTACGTCTTTGCGAAACGACACTGACATCTATCGAAGAAAGCTTGAATCTTACTGAAGAATAATTTTCCGACTGTGGGTTTTGTATGAAACTAAAATAGAATGCCCATCGACATCTCTTGGAGAGGGAGAAAACTATTTTCATCCCAATGCTCAGAAACTGATGCCACTCCTATTTCAGTAGTGAAGGTAGAGAACATGGGTATTTCGAGATACAAGCGCTCAAACCAAAATAGTTTTATTGAATTTAAACAGATGTCTCATTAAATTATTTTTTTTAAATTTGATTTTGGCACGCTTTTCTTCTTTCTTTTATTATGTAACTCACTCGGTGTCGAGTAATTTATGCCTGGCACACTCCGAAACATTCTATTTTTACTACAAACTTAGTATTTTGGTATTGATAATTTTGGCCAACTATCATTGGGCATTCTCAGAACATGACCCAGCCTGGAACATCGTCTCTCCTGTATCAGATTACAGATCTCCGCTGGGTGCGTTGATGCACAAAGATATTTTTTGACTAATTTGTTGATATCAAAGATATTTTCCGAATATTCCTTTTAGAATCGTCAAGTGTGGAAAAATATAACGTTTATATTTTACATTAATAAATTGAATTACCTAAGTCCTGGAAAGAAGATAAGTTAGAAGAGTTTGACAAAAACTAACACTTCTATATTGTTGAGCGTAATACTGCTGACAAGAAAATGTGTGCAAGAAAAAAAATTAAAAAAAAAAACATAAAAGCAACAGTGAAAATATAAAATCTGACTAACAATATTCGTTTTTTACATTTTACACTGAATCTGCAGTAAAAATATTATATGTGAGAAATAAAAGTGCGATAATAAACCTTAAAACATAAAAATATTAAAGCTCTACTTAAATAATTTTCAGCAATCTCTCTTCCATATAAAATTATGTATGTGCACATTTTTAGGACTTAGACGGATATTAAGTCCGTTTTTAAGGCCGTTATTCATCTTATATGAATCTTAGTTATAAACACGAATGTGGTTTTTATTTTCAAAACATAAAAAATAGAAATGCTTTGTGTATGTAGAAATAACAATTTCTTTTATGTTCTTATGTTTATTCAGAATGAAAATGCTGTAAAAAACTGCATTGCCCAGTATTTCTGTTTCTGATTTTCGTAAGTGAAACATAAAAGTTATGTACCTTCTTCTTCTACGAGAGCCGTAACAGGTCCCCCCTGACTGAAGGGATCCGTCCTGCGCAACTCGGAACAACTCCTTCACTCGTCGTATTCCGATCCAATGAAGACATTGCCTTCTTTCCACTCATCTGCCTTCAGTTTAATGCACCTATAAATGTTTTTTTTTAATTTTGAAGTTTATTTTTTAAATTATATAAAACAATGCACCTTTTTTATACTGAAATAATTTCTTAATTAATGATGTGTCGTATATTCGTTGATTTTTAGATGTTCGTATCAAAAACATTGCGAATGTTGGTTTAAAGCCGGAAGTCTGGCTTAATTGGATGAATTGCGTCATTGTACAAAAATTATAACACCTAACACTTAAATATCTCAAATTTCTATATCAAATCCAAAATAATTTGGCAACAGGGGATAAAATATTTGGAAACTTATGTATCTACTAAAATTCGATTACCAAATCGTGAAAATCCGAGAGAAAAAAGAATGGTGTTCGCATTCACGATTAAATGAAAATAAGATATGCAGCACATCACTACTCAGTACATATTTATTTTTTCACATGCACTTTACACTTTACAGTATGTACACATAATTGTATAGTAGATCTTTACTGTACATTATAACATTGTTGTTTTTCTTTTTTTAAATATATTATTCTATGTATTGATTATGTCTGTATATCTAAAATAGTTCCTACGTAGAAAGCGTGCGTCTATCGCAGAGGCGTGAATAACTAACCTAAATAATGTTGAGCGCTTTCTCCTCGCGATATCATCAGACCGAGAATAACTTGAAATGTAAATACCTAACTTAAATGTAATACAGGGAAGCTCAATGTCGCCAGCACTCTTTAACTGCTATATACAGCGAGCTATTGATGAACTGAGAGAAGAAATGAAGAACTGGACAGGAGTAAAAATAAATGGGAAAAAGGTTGACATGATTCGATATGCCGACGATAAAGCACTGCTCGCAGGCTCCGAGATGGAGCTGAACGAAGCCTTAGGAAAAATGGAAAGTATACTGCTGTCAAAGTAGGGGAGAGTCCCTATGAAACGGACATTTTTGAGGAAAGTCTTATATCTCGGTTGCATTTGATTGCTCACGAAAGATAATCATATACCCACAAACTACGAAGTTTGCACCTCTGTTATGCACTAAAGAAAAAATATTAAAAAATCTTTTAGATACTTTTACATGCAAAATTCTAAAATTAAAAAAATGTCCGTTTCATGGAACGATTACCATGAAACGGACATGGGGTCCCATGGAGCGGACATAGTAATGAAATGACTGTTTACGATTTTATTGACATTATATTATTATTTTATTATTCCGGTTTCTGGTGCAGAAGACAGCAGAAATTTAAATAAAATGTTATGACGTGAAAAAAATATTTTTTTACAACATGTTCAGTGTTGTTTTTACATCACATGTTTCATGTGTCCATATCTGGAATACCTTGCACTTCAACCAATGTTTTTCACTGGCCACATATGATTTACGACTACCAGACATGTTCTGCTTCCTTCCGATGCTTTGGATATTGAAAATTCGTTTTTCTTTTCTTTAATATTTTTTTTAATATGAATTGAACGTCCGTTTCATTGTGCTTTTTGTGTCCGCTTCATGGGACTCTATGAAATTTTATAAAAAGACGTGAAATTTTATAAATCCACATACTATAAAAACTATTTAAACTTTTTTATTTACTTAAGATAATGAGTTATCTGAATTTTAAAACAAAAATTGAATAAATAAAAATATTAAAATTTAATGAACTTGGAAGTGTGTGATAAAAATTTACTTTTATCTTATGAAAAAATCAAACTTGTGTATCAAGGTCAAATGCAGGAGCAAAACTGTCACACTTCCGTGGTATAATGTGTTAGTAAGTGTCTTCAATAAACATCTTACAACCTCATGGCAGTTCCAACAGGAGACGAATACCAGCTTCTGTCCGCTTAATGGGACGTCCGTTTCATAGGGACTCTCCCCTACAACATGAAAATAAATAAAGCCAAAACAAAATGTATGGTCGTTGGAAGGGATGAAGCGACTGCGAACATTGCCATTAATGAAATGAGCATCAAACAAGTAAAAGAGTTCGTGTACTTGGGCAGCAGAATATACCAGGACGGACGCTCCAAATCAGAAATTGTGAGCAGAATAAACCAGGCACGAATTGCCTTTAACAAAAAATCCAAAATATTGGAATCCCCTAATATTGATTAAAGCGTGAGGAAGAATCTCACTAAAGACTTTGTGTGGAGCATTGTGCTATATGGGTGCGAGACGTGGACCATCAGCAAGAGTGAAAGCGGACGGTTAGCGGCATTTGAAATGTGGTGCTATAGACGCATGCTGAACACGTCGTCAATTGGTCGGAACACGTCGAAAACGAAGAAGTGTTAACCAAGGTTGGCGAGAAAAGGCAACTCCTCAAAAGAATCTACCAACAACGAGCTAACTGGATTGGCCACAACATCAGGCACCCAGGACTGCTCATCGCAATCGCAGAGGGTAGGACCGAAGCCACAAATGGTAGAGGCACTAGAGGCCGACCGAGAAACGCCTATATGGACCAACTGAAGAGAGACATGAGCTGTGGCTCATACATGGAGTTGAAGAGACCAAACTCGTTGCAGACCAATCCAATGGATTGTAACTCATTATATATATATAACTAAAATGTTTTTTTTTTATAAAATTGACTTGAATGACTACATCGGGAATATCGTTATTTTAATTTAAAACACGCTATCGCGATTTCGTTGTACCTACACCAATCACGAGCTGTTCAATCCGAAAATGGTGTAGGTACACCGAAATTGCGATTGCGTGTTTTAAATCTAAATAACATTATACCTAGTCATTCAAGTCAATTTTTTGAAATGTCTAGAAATTGTTACATAGTTACCGCCTCAAAATAAGTGAATAAATTTTTTATTTTATATCTTTGATTGAAAAAAGGACTTTATTTTGCACCTTAACTCTGTACATGTATTAGTTAATCGAAAAATGTTCTTGATAAGTTACAAGATTCTAACTTTGAAACTCGTGAAATCAAGGTAATACCTAGCAACTATGTTACATGGCTGGAATTGTTTTTCAATCCAATTCATCCAGACGTAGTCAAACAAAGTATCAGCTGTCGATATTATTGAATATTACATTGTTTTTTTTTTGATTCGGTAAGAAAAACATTACTTAATTCTATCTAGATATTTACATTTTAGACTTCATAATTCACGTAGATATGTAAGTAAAACAGCCCTTAGGGATACTCGTGTGTATTTATTTATACAATGAACGGCTATAAAAGCCTTTGACATGAAAAAAATACAGTAAAAAACAATGAATAGAGGAAAAAGCATTTTATAAAAAAAACACTGTCACATAATTGACAGCCATGCATATTATGCAGGAATGGCATTCATAATAAGATACTACTTCGTCAAGCATCTACAGAGATACATTAGCACATTATTCATAGGATGGTAAGTGCATTGACAAAGAATTTCGATTGAGTGAAAACTTTCTTTGTGTTTTTTTTTTATAGAAAACACAAATTCAAAACTATTTTTATCATAAAGTTTTTGAACAAAAATACATTGCAGTACGTAAATAAGTATGCAGATATTACACAAATCGATATATGAATGTGTTATACAATGTTTTAAAATTCCCGTTGATAAATTATTTTATTTAAGTCAAATATGTTTGCAACAAATCAACTTTTTTGCGACATTGAGTTTTCATGCAGCTTTATCGTAGGTGGAAAAGTCCAACAAGTTCTATATATTTTCTTTTACTAAATATTTTCATCATCATTATCAACTCACCCAAACCATCATCAGTGAGTCCAAATAAAGAGTAGGAACATTCAACACGTTCTAACGACACCCCACTCCAAGCCAATCAACTATAAATAGTTCTCCAAATAACATATGTTCTCCTCACGAAATACTAATATTTTTAAAGGTAAGCACACTCGAAAGGTGTGTGGGTGAACTTGGCATAGATATACAATCTTCACTCTTTAGTGCTGATGTTTTTAGAGGACGAATATTATATTTATAATTATAAATATTATATTTAAACCATTATTATTATATCTATATCAAAATGAATCTTGTTTGTCTCTAACAGATTTATTGAAAGTGATGAGCAATGAAAAAAAAAGTATTTAGGTAGTTTCAAAACATCTCATTAGTACGTGACTTGATGGATCAAACCAGATTGTGTTGAAAAAAAGCAGTTTTAAATATTCATTGATATTTTAAAAGTTATTGAGAAAAATATATTGAAATAAATCAATACTTTACCTACTAAGAGGAAAAATAATCATTCAATCAAGTGTATTTTTTTTATTGTAACGTCTTTGAGCTTTGTGTGTCAATATAAAATATTGTGTATGAATGAAACAAAGTTGTTTTCAAAACATTTATTTTCTTAAAAAATGTTTGATACAATATAAAATAATATAGATTAATTAAAATAATAAATTAAATATAGGTATTATGTACAAAACAACCCAATCCACATTCATTCCAATATAAAGTATTACAAGGCAATATTATAATAGGTTGATATATGTAATAAGGTAATATTAATAATATAAATGGCTGACTGAGTGTTCATATTATAAATTTGTTCATATATAATGCTGATTATATTAAAATAACCTACATAGTATTATAATAAACCAATTCATTTAGAATTAATTATGGTATAGTAAAGAGAAGTAGATAGATTATGTTCTTCTGTCCATACATACTCAGAGTGTTCCCATTCAATTATTACTATTATCCCGATAATTCTTTAAAATAATTTATCTGTAATAACAAAATTTCAATCGCTTCTATTCCAATTTAAAGTATATTAATTATTATGTGATGGTTTCATTTAAGATGTTTGTATTAAAATAAACTTGTCTCTGGAGATGGAATGATATTTCTCCATCCAAAGCTCAATACGATAATGTGTAGTGTTGGAATTTACTTTCCAAGAAGGATCTTGCGACCAGCTCCCATATTCTGTCCAGCTTGGGTGGCACCCTTGTTGGAACCAGCCTGGAGACCGATGATGGTCTTGCCGGCGGCGAGGGTTTCTTCGCTGAAATCTCTCTTACATTCATCAGCTGGCTTGGGTCCCAACCATGGGCCTTTCCATTCTGGGTGTTTGTAGGTCTGTGAAAGTAATAAAAAATATTATGTAACTATAGAATACATATATTTCGCTTTCAAATATATGCAATAACGCAGACTTTTGAAACGTTTTATGTAGATAATTTAGAAAAATCTATCCATATATATCTTTCAATTTTAATGTTATGCGTGATAATTTTTGATTAGAAACTAAATGTAAAATAACTTTGAAAAATGTTAAAGGGAAATTATGTGATATTTCTAAGTAGATTCACGATATGAACTTTTGTTTGTTTTGAGGGTAATTTTAATATATGGTATTTGAGTTTACTTTACGCTCAGACTCAAAATTTCTAAGGAATTTCAATGAAAAAAGTAGGAGTGAGTAATTATTTCACTTACCGCCCTGCCCAAAGCGAAGAGTGTGCATGTGACTTGGGCAATGTCCTTCTGTTCGTATAAATCCACAGTCTGGAAGACATCAATATCTGGTACTCCATACTCTTTCAGAGCTTTTTGGAAACTGGAAAAATAAACAAATCATTAACACTCAATATAAATATAATAAAAGTTTTTGTAACTCTTGCAAACATTGTAATTTAAAGAATTCAATTTATAAAATATATCTCACTGAAGTGTTGGAATGAGTGCGAAGTGATCAAAATAGATCCGTTGGTTTACTATAGTATTTTGTTTATGTTGCTTTGTGTTTCTACGTTCATTCAAGATTTTTTGCACTCGTTGTATCTTTATTTGGCCCAGTAATTTCATTTAGCACAAAATTTGTGAATCGATTAAACAAGGATAATTCTGAGCTGAATTTAATAAATATGTGTACATTTTTTCCAAAATGTACTCACTTGTTGATGTTTTCCATCATCTTGAACTGTCCGCCACTGGTGTTGATCTTGGCAACGCTTCCAGGCTTCAGTTTGTTCATGACCTGGCAGAGGACAGTTCCGTCCTTGAGGACATCCTCGTACTTCTCACTTGGTGGGAACTTAGCTCCAAGAACGGTCTCAATCCATTCCTGGGCTTCCTTATCCTGATTAGCATCACGCTTGCCGGCCAACTGAAAATAGCAGACAAAATTATAAGAATTTTACTAACTTCACACACTTAGATTTTTTTTCACTTAATTTTATTATAAGTATTCATTTGTATGGTAAATAAAGTTTGGTAAAGGCTGGTAAAATTTTCATTTTTTTTTGTAAGCTATCAACTCGTTAATGAGTAGGTAATTTAGAAAAAATCAACTCAAATCCACGCGTAAATAAATAAATTTTATCTTTCATCAAAAAATTCTCATAGCGAATTTTAAAACAAAGAAGAATATATTATGTTTTAACTATTATTTCCAAAAACTCAGATGAAAATATTAATGAAACTCTTCACAATGACTGCAGATATATAATTTTCACTTATTTTACATTTCGCAACACTTCACAGTTCTATTTATATACTCATATCACTATGCACTTTTATGGAGATGAGATGAGATAATATAATGATGATTGGGCTAACCTTGGCCCTAACTTGGCGTTCCAGAGACATTTCTGTATGGGTTGTTCTGTATTGTGAGCTGAGGACTTCTTGACCTGAACTGCTCTCAATCGGGAAACCTTCCACTATATACGTTCCTCGACTTTCCCCACCACTCCCAACTATTCGCACTCCTGAAATCAGTGGCATAACGTCATCAGCGCATGAAAACCAATCATTTACACGATATATTACACCTACACCTATAGACGCAGAGATTCCACAGCTATTTGGAAAATATGATAATAATAAATCTTTATGGCACAAAAAAGTATACTACTACTACTACTATACCATCACGGTATATACCACAAGTGTTTTTTTTATTAATATACATCTTGGTATTACTTTTCTTCATTTTATTCAATCAATATCTTAAATATTTGTTAAATCGTCTATCAACAAGACAATAGGGAATATATTTAAACTAAAAAGCCAGAATGCGATATACCTACCAACAATTTATCAAAAACAGTGATAAGTTGACCTAATTAATTTTGTTATTTGATAAAAAAGTCAAAGCTTCGATCAAATGTAGAGTACCTGCTTAAGTTATGTACTCTAAATGTAAATATTTAGATGTATAGTGACTATAATATTTGGTTATGACTATGTACTGAAATTATTAATATTACAATACTATCATGACAGTGTCTCTATGATAGATAATGTAATAATTCATCATCACAAATGGTTTTCCTCCAAATGCCGGTAGTAGATCGTGGAAATATATAAATACCGTGTGAATTGATTTAATTTATAGGTATTGCAAATTGATGCTATTTATACCATAGCTACTATGTAGGTACCTACTTAAATCTTCTTCCCGTTGTTCTAGTTGGATCGAAGGCCCATTGCGTTAGATATTTTCTTCTATGATTCCTGATCGTTGCTGCTTCCGAAACCTCTGGCCACTCCAAAAGTGAGAAAGTTTTTCAACGCACACATTGGACACTGTCTTGTCTTTACCAGATTCTTCTCATTATCCTTCCTCATCATGAACAATCATTTGCTAAATATTGACGTAGGTTCGCCAAAATTTATTGTTATTTTTGAAAATCAAGTAAAAGCAAAACATTTTCTAAATAGTATTAAATTATAAAAATGTCTCGGAACTGTTACATAATAATCCTTTCAAAATAAAAATAATTCTCATATATTCTGTAGGTGGTGGAAAATAAAAGGTGATATCACATTGGTTAACCCAATTGTATGTTCAAAATACCACCATTAAATTTCTAACTACCTGAATTCCTCCCGTTTTCTTTCTTTCAAATAGTTACAATAGCAATTATTATCAAAGTTAATTTTTTTATCAATATTTACTTTCTCGAATAGTGGCATTGTTACCTATTTTTTATAAACGTCTTAATTTTTTGTCGACATGAAGAGGACGGCTTGCATGTTTATTACGTGCAACTGATCTGCTGGTTGCCTTATTTTTTGATAATGTCTTGATGGTGTACACTGTACATGTGTATTCCCACTTGGAATATTACTTGAAGTCTCGCCTTCACATATTCAGATAAACTAACCATGATTCTTAATTAATCAATAATCATCTGATTCAGTAATATATTCACGCACGCCTCTGATATTCTGTCAAAACTAATTTTAGTAAATGAATAGGTACTACGCTCTATGGAATCACCAACTCAGATGAATGTTTTCCCGCCGAAAAATATTTATGTTTTATGATGAAAATATAATGTTATTCCAGAATATTCTCCCAACATTCAATGTTAACATGGAATCATAAAATACCCAATGATTCATTGAAAGTAATAACAATAATAATAATCGCAGCGTCTGGATAATGCCTATGAACAAAATTTGTTTACAAATTATTGAATAGTTATTATTTATAATGTATTCAGATATAGAACATATTGTTTACACAATTATTCAATCAAATTGCAAACAAATTTATGCAATAGCAGATTCAAAGTCTGGGAATTTGCAGATTTGAATTCTCATGGACACATTTATACAAATAAATAAAAATAATTCATATAAAATTAAAACTATGTTGTACTCCACTCTTAAGGGGGCAATAGGTTTTTCAGATGAGTGAGAAAACATGAATAAAACTTCAATTTCAGAAAATTCAATTTTTATTATATTAATGTATAATCTTTCGCACACCGACAGAATTCATAAAAACAGATGAATATATCTTTTTATAATTGATTTCAATAAATGAAAATGTACATCTCAAACTAAATGCATATTAATTTTAAAGCTTATGGATATCCAATTATATATTCGTAGATTTTTTTTCGAATAGACGGAAAAAAACGTTTTAAACTTGAAAAGGTGCTGTTCACTGTATTAAACTTAATTAAAAATTTGCATTTGAACTGATTAGTATGAACGTTAAATAAGTATGAGCCTCTGTATTACAGCATCATCATGATTGTGTTAAACCTACTTATCTACAAGAATAATACTAATCTGCTTGAATATACACAGAATCAAACAACATCATAGATAAACAATACATCTGTTTTCATGAATTCAATAATACTGTTAAAACGTAATTAAATAATCGCACAGTCAAAGAAATATTGTCATTGGACATGAATGATTTAATTTTTGCTTCGAAGAACTAGAATTTGTTTGATACAGTAAGTCGAGATGGGCATATAATAATAATTTATTTTTTATTTGTAGAAATTTCGCCCAATATTGTTATATCACTGAAAAGACGTATTATTTAGTTTTTTTTTTCAAAATTTTTATAACTTCTATAACCAGTCTTAAAATTTCATATAAGAGTAATTTTTAAATGTACCCACTAAAATCGCAAATAATATAAAAATGATACATATTCAACGACAGCATTTCTTTGATTGTGATAAATATTGGAATTATTCAAATATTAATTCAATAATAAATATGTTAAGTAATTATTATCTATATATCATATTGACTAGATTTAATTAAAACTATTTTTATAAATCAACGGAGGGATAAAAATATTTACACATATAAATAGTATTATATTTATATTTATTTTATACGCTTATTTATAATTCAAATTATACAATAAAATTAACCATTTCATACAGGACATTTACAATTTTTGTATAAGATTAATTTGGCAGTACGAAGACAAAGATCATAAAGAATGGACACAAATATCTTACTATGACATTCAGTATATGTACAAGAAAGGGGTCTATCACTTGAAAAATAAAATTTATTTACAGATTATAATGGTAAATTACAAATAATTTTTAAACAAATCAATAATCGTAATCGTGCAGAATACCGCAGACTCTGCACTTAATGTATTCTTCATATAAATGTATGAGTTTATTGTTTACAAAAATATCTCTTTTTAAATGCGACTAATTGAATAACTAACATTGATTTAAACTGAAACATTATTAAAACAAAGATTTAAATGATGAAATGAAAAAAAAATTCCAAAAATGATATTTTTTACACTGTATTCATCCCATGTCCAAGATATTTTTAGATATTTCACATCAATCAAAACAGATCATAAAATATTTATTACCAACATAATTTTCAGCAAGTTATACATGTGTTTTCTTTGTATAATATCTTTCATAGAGCATCAAAGATACGGCTTCAATTATTAATATTTAACGTTGATGATATATACAGCTATTTTGTGATCGTATGGATTATTTATTAGCGGATGAAATATTTTTTCCGTCAATGACATCAAACTTCGATACCAATAATTATCCTTCAGCATCTGTATAAGTTGTTATTCATGATTGAATTTACTTTTAATACTTCTATTTGCTTTAAAAATTGATGGTTTCTTGCAATTGAGACTCGTTCATGTACATTTAATGCCAATACGTGACCATAAATAGATTGCATTGAAAGTGCTAACCTACACAAGTTTAACAACTAGTGTGTTATGTTATGATTAAATAAAGTAGGGAAAATAACCATTAAATAAGATTGCATTGAAAGTGCTAACCTACACAAGTTTAACAACTAGTGTGTTATGTTATGATTAAATAAAGTAGGGAAAATAACCTTAGTAACTGAAGTAAAGAAAATTGAGCGTTGAGACAATGTAAGGTGAAAACTGGCTCAGTCTACCTTGGTACGGGCTCATGCCCAGTTAGGTAGACATTAGTGACTTATCTTTTAAAAACTGTTTTGTAAATAAAATAAATAAATAAATAAATAAATAAATAAATAATAAATATATAATGAGTTACAATCCATTGGATTGGTCTGCAACGAGTTTGGATTTTCTTCTCCATTCCTCCCTATTCTCAGCCAGTCTTTTCAGCTCTGCGTATGAGCCACAGTTCATGTCCCTCTTCAGTTGATCCATATACGCATCTCTTGGTAGGCCTCTGCCATTTGTGCCATCGCGGAGGTCCTACCCTCCGCGATGGCGATGAGCAGTCCTGGGTGCCTGATGTTGTGGCCAATCCAGTTAGCTCGTTGTATTCCATAAAAATGGAGTTTAATCAAATGTCTAGGAATTGGACAAAATGTTCTGTACGCATTTGTTACATGATTTTTTCTTTTTCTTTTCCAAGGATATTACCAATGTCTAGTAATCTATAAAGTTCATTCTGTATAGATACATTTGAATAGCCATTGTGATATGAAATATTAATTTTAAAATTTTGTCGACTTTAGAATTTTGTTAAAATGTTGAAAATACTGACAATTAGTAGATACAGAAATGCCATACGTAATACAAAGTAGACTATTTAATTATAACAATACACATAACTTTATTTGATGGAGATGTAATATTAATTCTTATGCAGCGTTAGCTTTACAAATCGAGATAAAAGCTCTCAAATTATTTCGAATGAAAATATTTTTCTACTGGTGAAATGTGATTTTCGCATTCTTCGATTTTGCAATCGTAGGTACATCATTGAATTAAAAAACTTCGAGGAAAAAAATTGTTTTGGAAATTTGCCACATTTCCATGTTTCTAATCATTGGTTGGAGAAGTAACATTTTACATGAAAAATTATTTTTAATATGTTTTTCACGTGGAAAATAAAAAAAATACGAGATAAACTTAAATTATTTTAAATGAATCATTTTTAAGAACTTCCACTGTGACTTTATTAGTTACGAGCCGGCTTTCAAGAGCTTCCGCTCTCATCATCAGGCTAGCGTAAAGTTACAGTGGAAGCAATTTAAAATGAATAATCTTTTAGTATTTCCACTGTGACTTTATTAGTTACGAGCCGGCTTTCAAGAGCTTCCGCTCTCATCATCAGGCTAGCGTAAAGTTACAGTGGAAGCAATTTAAAATTAATCATTTTTTAGTATTTCCACTGTGATTTTATTAGTTATGAGCCGACTTTCAAGAGCTTCCGCTCTCATCATCAGGCTAGCGTAAAGTTACATTGGAAGCAATTTAAAATGAATTATTTTTTAGTATTTCCACTGTGACTTTATTAGTTACGAGCCGGCATTCAAGAGCTTCCGCTCTCATCATCAGGCTAGCGTAAAGTTACATTGGAAGCAATTTACAATGAATTATTTTTTAGTATTTCCACTGTGACTTTATTAGTTACGAGCCGGCATTCAAGAGCTTCCGCTCTCATCATCAGGCTAGCGTAAAGTTACAGTGGAAGCAATTTAAAATGAATCATTTTTAGTATTTCCACTGTGACTTTATTAGTTACGAGCCGGTTTTCAAGAACTTCCGCTCTCATCATCAGGCTAGCGTAAAGTCACAGTGGAAGCGATTTGAAAAGTCGCGACTAGAGTCATAGTGGAAATACTAAACAAGTGATTCATTTAAAAAAATGTTACATGAAATTTCACCAAAAACCGTCGGTCGAAAATATCGACTTTAATCTATAAACTCATTTTCCTCAGACATATTTTTAAGAAAATTAATAAAAATTACATTATAATTATATAAATAATCCATGTATACAAATATGACATTTCAACTGAGTGGGGTTATCAATAGACCAACTGCATGTAAAAAGTCAGGCACTCAGTGCTAAATAAATTAGATTTTTACGATAGGTGTCTATCTGATTACTCAACTGAGACGACAAAATGTTGAATTATGTAATATACTTCTATACTATACCATAACGGCATATCCCAACTGCAAGTAACAAACATGCAAGTTGTCCATCCCGTGCCAATAAAAAATAAAACATTTAGAATTTATGGCATGCCTCATCACTGATTTGTAGATGTTTCATAAACACCGACATAAAATAGTGGATGACCAACTTTACCGGGGACTTCATGGGAAAATTATGATATATAATTATTAACTTAAAAAATCAGGTTAAATAAATGCTTAACAGGAAATCATATCAATTTAATCAATATTTGATAAGCAATCATTTATCGAATAATATTCTCCATTTATATCATAAGATTTACTTTTGCTGGAAATCAATTTACATTTTTTGTTATCTTTTTAATATTGACAGTTGATTTTTACAATTTATCATCATTAGGACGGCAATGTTTAAAATATGTGGGAGAGAAAATTTGCTGGAGAAAATTTTACACATTGAAGAAAAATTGACAATAATGATTTTATTATATTAATGAATAAAGGAATGTTCAAACCATTTAAGGTATAATAAAGGTTTGGCAAATTGAAAATGTATTAATTATTTAACTTAATAATTACATACAATATACAATACAAAACAAATTGAGTGTGGAATGTACATTTTCTTTTATTAATACCTAGTATTTAGTACTGCAATTTACAAAACTTAATACTCTATATATTTACAAAAATTTTGGACGATAATTTTATGTACGGATTATAATTTATCAAAATTAATTAATATTTCACACAAATTTGATGTAAAATGTTTGCTTTTTTCGAAAATATCATCAGTATATGCTCTAATTAGATGAATCAATATATTTTCAAGAAGGACAAATCTACAAAAGATCATGAATTAACTTGTAATCACAAATACTCTTAACAGTTAGTTGATTCAGGTTCGCAGTGGACTTTGAGCTTCTGACTTCTTATTTAGAAGTCTGAATGATGGAATCTGAAACATCGGGCTATTTATTTAGTTCTTATTTATTTCATTTGAACTTTTGCAAATATTTTACATCACTACATATTCCATTAATCTTAACTATTTTATACACTTTTGTATTACCTATTCATTCAATATATCCTCTTAACAGTACAAAAATCTAGTGATTAAGGTATTAATACAAAATTGTAATATTCTGAAGTATTGCAATAATTGAAATATGTATAAAATTGCATATTACATGAGCTACGAAAATATGCAAATTTTAAATTGAAAAATGCTTCGTTGTTCATTTGCGGATAGTGATGAAAGTAATATACATATTTATACTTAAAAATATATAAAAAATATATTTAAAGTGTAACCTTGACAATGCAAAGGCATGGAAAATAAAAAAAACAGTTTATAAGGATATTTAACATTTATGAATAATTTTAAAAAATTAATTGAAATAAGGTGAAGAAATATTGAAATATCACCATCCAAAACTTGATATTTTTTGCACAGTTTTTGTGTATGATTATATATAATTTATGGCACAATTTATATAATAAACTTATTTAATTTTGACTACGTTGTTTCAGTTTTTATTAAAATAGTACTTAAAATAAGTGGTTATGCTTTGGCAGGTTATTCATCTGATCAGCTAGCAGATAAGGTGATCCGGCTAGTAGGCTGGAGAAGGCTGCGTGGTGGGCGGATAGTCCTCCACCCCCGCCCATCCCCGCGCCACCACAACCCCATTTGTTGTTATTAGTACTCAAGGGGGAATCCTCTCCAAGTTTCACTGAAACAATTCAGAAAATTAAAACGTTTTTTTTTTTGTTTTTAAAAAGATATTCACCTCAACCAATTGAGACATCAAATTAATTATTTATACTCCCAGTTTCAAGCTTAGAATTAAATTGTGTAGGTATCTCTACTTGTTTTTTATGCATTTTATAGATAGGTATATAGTGAACAAATTTATTGCTATTTCGCACTTCTGTAGACAAGAAATTTTATGTAGGGACGTCAAACGAATTTTAGTGGAGAGAGTTTCTTTGAACTCATCAGTCAATTGGACACTTTTGTGTACGCCACAAAAAAATATAACAATAATATAATATTGTGATAAAAAATTCAGGACGGATATTTCTAGCACAATGCTAGTATTATGAACCTGGATTTTGAGCCTTATCCTTTGATATCCTGAATAAATGGATAGGTGATATTTTCCCAGCATTAAACTATTAAGTTTTTGTGTTATCATTACTGATCATTTGGAGACTTATCTAGTTGTTTAATGTAATAAGATAACAACATGGTACATTCAAATAACTGTACAACGGGAGAGTATATCAAAGAGGCGCGATATCATCCTTCTAACCCAAACCCATAATTTCTTTTTGTATGCAAGCACAATAATATTCATATATATTTGGCATATTTGTTCAGGTACTTAGTAGAAGTATTGGGTAAAGGTATTCTACATGAAGTAGTTAGACAAAATATACAAGATTTATCTTCCTAACAAACACACATATTACCTATATGTTATAATAGTAAATGCACTACATACTCGTATGATGGACAGACTAATTCTATAAATGTTTTGTCCTCAGAGTCATATATCACGTCATGCCAAGGCGTTGCGACTTCAAAAAGTCATTATAATTACTGAATTAACGCCCTTCACATACAAACTGTTGCCAGCTGGTGGTAAAGTTAATGACAAATAATCATCTCATATAATAATTGTAATGAACTCTGATAGTTTTGGCACGTCTAAACCATACGATACTGTCAAAATCTTTCAATATTAAACAACAATTAAGCAAAAATGTATATTGTCTATGATGGATTGTAAAAAATGTTTGACAGTTTAATTTTTTAATGAATAATAATGATAGACATATCATTATTCAAAATAAAACACGATCGATTTTCTAAAATTCTTCACAATTTAAATTTTCTTCAAGATAATAAGTAACAGGTGTTAAATACAATACAAAACAAAAATACGCAGTCATTTACTTTTTTGAAGGAAAAATAATTAATTCTATATTTACATTCAATCCATCAAGAAAAAAGTATCTTTCTAAGGTCACTGGAAGCCGAAGAGAGTACGGAGAACCGGCACATCAGCACAGAAAAAGCGGACGAAAATAAGGGTAAATATTATATTCAGAACAGCGGCATTTAAAGGAAGAATCTAGTCGTAAAGAAATTCACCCTTGTGAGTCCAAAAGGAAAATGCTGAACAAATTATTCACGTTCTTATTCTTAAGCGAATATTCTTTTAAGCATCCAATTGACATATTACGCAAACTGACAACATTGAATAACAACTTATTGTGCGGTTAGATAATAAAAACGTAACATTGTTACCAAACATCCTAATCGAAATAACACAGTACAATTGTACTGCTGTACTGCGATCAAAACAATTTTTGAATGAATCACAAAATGTTTGCAGGGAAAATGATCTACTAGTACAATACGGAAGTTTACTATTCAATTTAATGAAAATTCCTTATTCATAATATTTGCTGCACATTGTAGAAAGCACTAGCATATTAATTTGTCAATTACGCCCACATACCCATAATGTCATTCATTTATACACAAACTTCCTTATTTCTAATAGTGAGATATGTAAGTGATGGCACTTGAGAATGTTCAAATATGTAGAAGTAAACAGGTGCACGATATAATGAATTATGAAATTTTAAAGGGATTAATGATTTTACCAAAATTTTGTTTCAAGAAGTTAAATTGTATATTTTTGAGGATAGTAAGTGATTTATGTAAGTAAGTAAGTTAGTAGAAAGTAAGTAGAGAGTATGTAAGTTATGATATAAGATAATAATATCAAATAATTATGAAATAAATAAGTAGTAATAATGCCAATAATACAGTTCAAAAGATATTAACCGATGCCCTAAGTGAAATTAAATCAATAGCCTTGTGAAACTTCCGTAGAAACCCCAGAAAACTTTTCCCACCCTTTTCTGCAAATTTTCGAGTGCTCTGTATAAGGCTGGTTCGAAAAACCTAACGTTTAATTAAAACCTAACGTATAAGACAATTAACATCTACAATACAGTGATGAGGCATGCCACCGATCCTGAATGTATTTTTTTTTAATTGACACGAAGAGTGCAATCTGCCTGTTTATTAAAGGCAGTTAGTCCGTTGGCTATTCCACTTGTGGGATGTGTCGTAATTGTATACTTAGTAGGTAGTATTTGTACCTTATCATAGAGCATATAACATAACATAACATAACATAACATAACATACATAGACATTTCACACAGATCGAGCTAGTCCCAAACTAAGATTAATCTTGTATTATGGGTACTAACGCGACGATACACACATATACAATGCACTAAACACATATACATGTAACACCCAGACCCAGGACAATTTGAAAAAGGTCATTCCTCAATCTGCCCTGGCCGGGAATCGAACCCGGGACCTCGTGACTCAAAGGCAAGAGCGTTACCTCCGCGCCACACCGGCCGACATTATGATAAGATACAAATATCAAATATCATAGAGGATTACCAAGAGAAAATGTTAGGCAATACTTGTGTACTAGATTAGAATCTTTTTATTACGATTGTTGTAGGTAGATCAATAGATTTTAGCAAATAGATCAGTCAAATATAAAGCTCGAGAATTACATAATCTCTTTTGATATCTTGGCCGTGTGTAAGTTAAAATATCAGTTATCAGTAAAGCTTTTGACTCCAAGAATTCGATATAATGTTTAGAAATATATACGAGGTTGCCGCCAAAACAACAAATAATATATTCTCTTTCTACACTTTTACTCGTTTTCTGGTAATTTTTTTTTATTCATGTTTTTATCTTCTTTATTTTTGCAACACATATTTAGTTTTTTGATATATGTATATGATTGTAAATTATACGGAACATCCGAATTATGATTAAATTACAATACAAAAATGATTTATTTTACTGTTCATCAAAATATTAAATCAAAAACATCTAGAAAGTATAAAATTATACATACATACATACATACCATCACGCCGCTTCCCTCGCGGGGTAGGCAGAAAGGATCGAGCGCCACTTCCTTCTATCCTTGCATACATCTTTCGCTTCCGTCACTTTCATACAATTCCTCATGCATGCTCTCCTGTTTAATGTGCTCAACACGTGACCGTCCTGTAGGATTTGATTTAAATGATCTTGCCATTTAATCCTCGGACGTCCACGTCTCCGAGCACCATTCCTCTCAGCCAAATATATATTTTTAGTCATTCTGTATGCCATTCTATTCCAATAATATAAAATTAAACAAATTAAATTTAATGAAGTATTTAAAACATAGTTTTTTTTATATAAATTTCAGTTTATTTTTGTAAAATGTCTATTTTGCACGGCTTCTTGACAGTTTATTCGCTTTCACCTGTTATTTCTCATCACAACAGAAAAGTATTCAAGTCTTGGTAATGAAATACACGTAAACATCGGCGAATGAAATCAATTTAATTTTTCTTTAAATTAATTAATAAAAATATTCAGTAAAGTAATAACATGACTTTCTTTCCAGAATCTTAACGTGTTCAATCAATCATCCAATATTGAAATTCTACAAAATTCGATATCAGTAGAACTTATAACTATACACAACATTATTTTGCGAAAAAACTAGGAGAGAATGTTTGTAGCTATCCAATATGTCAGACAATTATTTTGAATAGTTGTATACATCTTATATCTCAATGAAATGAAATACGTTTTCACACGTTTTCAATAAAAACTATGTTGAAAATCAACAAATGATTACAAAATTCAATAGGTAACTCATAAAATCTATAAGAAACCGTTACGCTAACTGAGCAATAGTTTTTATTCGATTTAAAATATTTTCTTGGAATAGAATGGCATACCTTTATTCGTTATCAACGAACAAAAATAATCATCGTGTCGTAGAATTTCAAAATAACTTGCAGACGAGTCATCATTAGAAATATTATTATTATAAGCGGCTCGTTATACTGCATTGAGTAAAAACACTAAAATTTACGTCACCAAATATTTTAGTGACGCACACCTTACTCACGATAAGAAGCAGTTTATAATCTCGTGTGTTATGTCGCTATATTGTAGAATTTTTGTTCTCACATTATTTGCCAACCATAATTCCTTAGTCTACTCTCTCTCTTTCTCACTTACTCGTGGATAATCTCCCTATACTTGTATCTATCTTGAACCCAATATCTAATATTCAACACTAAAATCTGTTCAGAAAACATAATAATATGATTCGTGATATACAGAATATTCATAATGTCTATTTATTGTATTTTTATTACCATTGTGGGCGAGTCTAACATTTGTCTATGTCGCTGATTACCTGTCGTGTGGTGGAATCATCTCGAGCTTGAAACTCCACAATAGATAGATAATCAGTGGAAATATACTGAAAACAATATAAATGGTGTTCATAAAAGATGGAAGACAAAGGAATTTTTGAAGACAAATAAATGTTGTAGGATATTCAATTTTGTCACTCGAATTTTAATAGCGAATCATTGCCAAATAAATCTACATACCTGTCATTGTTTTATATTTTTTATACGCCGAATTCAATTGCTTTATAAGTATTGATAATAATAATTTTTCAACGCTAGAATAACCAGTGGTATATTGACGATTCTATGTATTTATCGTTGCGAAAATCAATGACATGTTTTTAAAAGTTCTTTAGTTTTTTTTTATTGAGAAAGGTCAAGAACGTGTATGAAAATATATGTTTTGTTCAGAAATGCTATTTAAAAAATGTATCTAGTAAAGCTTGTCCCAAAATGGTAGATTGTTTTAAATCAACTATAGTTTTAGCAAAATGAGAAAGCTTGCATTTAGAATCTTATAATCATAATGAATTCAGTTTCATATCTATGAATCTCTTCGACGTCTTTCATCGAAGTTGAAATCTCGCAATATAAATTGTAATTAATCTGTCACTTTACCTGTATCTTGGCACCAAAGCAAGAGTAATCATTTTAGTTCTTGCAATCGTTGCTAATGGTCTCTTACATAAGAATTACAATCAAAATGTAAGAACCCAATGCATTGTTGTCTTTACCTGAAGAGATTTAATTATATTGTATATGTCCCCGTTGGAACTGATCCAAAACCTTCATCGAATTTCAAGAATAGTAGTTTCTCATATTTATTGTACTGAAAACAATGTAATTCCTATAAAACATTTTGATGGTTTTCTGATAAATATTTTGTACCGTGATTCTTCTAATGCATGCACCGATAACCTTAAATATACATGTTTTCAATTTTTGTAACATAAGTAAAGTTGTAAAAGACTGCCATTCATAGTCCATCACTGTGAATGATATAAAGCATTTAAAATATTCGATTCATTGATAAAATAGGTGTCCTATCCGAAATGTATTATTTTACAGCATAAAGGGGTTAAATTCTATGTTCATTACGTGCAGTTGATCAGTTGGCTACCCCAAGGGAAAGATAATAAAGAAAACTCCCTCAATGAGGCATATCTCCTCCACTGTGAATCACTTATTCTTTATAGCTCGGTACATTTATCATAATATAAAAATATACGTTAATTTTTATACATCAATCACTGTTACACCACTTGTAGGACATACGGCGAATATATAATATTTAGTACAACTACATTTCATCTTTAAAAAAATCACAATCAGTTACCTTGACTAGAGATAGGTATATTTTCAACCCGGAACTCTGTAAAACTGTCTTACGCAAATAAACAGTCTAAAATTTGAAATCAACATTGTAGAAAACAGATTAATCTGTTTCCAAGATAGGTACATATAACCATAGAGAAGATAGATAGGTACATATACATACCATAAACAAAATAAATATCTTGGAGTATATGAATATAATAGCATATTAATACATTCCAAGATATGTTTATGAGATACCTACCTACTCTTCAAACACAATACACCGTTCCTATGACAACGATATCAGAGCGCAAGGAATGTCGTGGAAAGAGGTGACGCAATTGGCACAGAGACGCTCTGAATGGAGGAGGCTGGTTTCTGCCCTGTGCTCCCGAGAGGAGCGTTGAGGGCGATGATGATTATGACTCTTCAAAACAAATCTAATAATAATTGCATAGAATAAACACGAAATACGTATAAGTATTTTTTCCACTACGAGATTCGCGTCTAACAATATTATCAGATACTTAAGTGTCTTCGTAAAAAAATGTTCGTGAACATAACGAAACGCAAATTTCTAATTCACGTTTAAATATCGCATTTTAGATCATTTGAATTTTATCTGTATATAATATCAAACATGGAAAATATTTTTTTTGACAACCGAACAATGTTTTAAATTTTATGTTAAATGGTTGAATGTTCAAAAGGTTTTATCCTTATCTAGGATTTTATTTGTTTGCCAATTTCAGTCATTTTGATAGTGTTCATAACAATAACATAACACTAAAAAAATTTCCATGAATCTAGAAGACCTACTATATCGATAAATTATTAAAGTTGCTCAATAAACTCATTACAAACAACGATATTTGAGGAGGCATCGGATGTCGTATTATATTTAACAAATAAAAATTTCATCTATTGGATGCTTATTAGCGACACTAGTTTCTTCATACGAAAACAACTCAGAGAATTACGTAGGTATATGTACTAAATTTTTAGTTGAACAAATAATATATATTATGTCTTCTAGTAATGTTTTTCTGTATGCCTGAAATTACACTGTATGAGTAATCTTACAAATATTGCAAGTCATAAAACTGACCCCCGCATTTGTTTACTTTAGTACTAAAATAGACCAGTGATTATGACGTTCGACTTTGTGATAATTTTGAAGTCCATTTTTGTAACGACCACATGGTTTATTATTAATTAAGATCCGTCTATTCTTATTTCAGCATGAAAGTGATGAGTGCTCACTTATAAACTAGTATCAATAGACCCAGCTTTGTTAAACGAATAATTAAACGAACAAAATCACACCCAATTTAGAGAATAATATACTTGGTTTCGTCATTCTTTTTTTTATATTACTTACCCAACAAAATTAAGCTTTTTAATGTTCTGTCATGATAAAAGGATACAGTTTGGGGATTTTCTACAAAATAATCAACTATACAAGATATTGAAAGCAGTTGCAGTATTTTTATGAAAAACAAACTTTTGATATACTCGTAACATATGATAGGAATTTTCATCCCAGTTTTTTTGGGTAAGCCGCTAAAACGTAATTAAATGGACAACATTATAAAATTTTCCATTTAGTGAAATAGTATTACATAAACTGCGTAACATGTCAGCAAATAAGACATTATGTATTATATTATTACACAGAAACAATTTCCATGAAAAAAAGTTCCTGTACCGTGGTGGCATTATTTTTCCTACATAAATGTCTAACACAGGTGACCTTACTGAATATTGTGCGAGTTTAAACAAGCTTACATACATGTGAACGGGCTTTGATGTTTGGTGTATGCATATTATTTTAATTTTGAGCTAACGTGAAAGCTTTGAAGTTTCTAATTATGGAAAAATTTGAAATAATATTTTTTTGATTCATCTCATTAAGTTTATTTTTTTCTTGTTATTCCAGACGTTTTGCCATTTTGTATGCCAAAAGGCGTAGGTATTAAATTCATTCAATTAATACGAAACATTGTTGTAAATATTTTGTTTCTCTAAAAACAATGAAAATTATTGTTTCCTATTTAAGAACTGATAAATATTGTACATCGAATACATAGTGTAATATAGGGTATTCAACATAATACTTACGTATTTAATGAAAAAACATCAGAAAATAATTGCATGCTCGGTACTAATGTTCTGCTTTTTTTATTAAGCTCGATAATCTAATAAAAATTCAGTATAACATTATATCGATGATTAGGAATATGTTAAACTTATCTATCGATAATAATTGTGAGATGAATATGGCAAGCATTTATAATTACCTCAATAATTACACTTGGTAAACATAATTAGTT
This sequence comes from Athripsodes cinereus, assembly GCA_947579605.1. Classification (NCBI taxonomy): domain Eukaryota; kingdom Metazoa; phylum Arthropoda; class Insecta; order Trichoptera; family Leptoceridae; genus Athripsodes; species Athripsodes cinereus. The sequence continues at coordinate 20,263,236 of OX388310.1, forward strand.
CCAAAATAATTTCTTATAATAATATGAGATTAATATTTTACTACTTCATCGTACTAGCTGTTTTTTTGTTCCTAGTCAAAATTATTCCTAATGAAATTGGAAAATATAAATGCTCTATTGAAATCTACAGTTACCTACACATTCTTTTTTATTTTCTTCCTCAATATTTGAGCAAGTTTGTTTATATTATATGTTTTACTCTGCAAGTCTGCAGTGATTGACGTGGCTATCCTACTTTTGATAATGCCATAGCAGCAGAATAGCCAACATCATAATGTTGTACATAGTTATTATTTTAAAAATATCATCCTGCACTGAGACCATATCAGCTTTTGGCCGATGCGATTTCAGCAGGAAAAAGTCATATGTCACTATGTACTACTTAACTATATAAAGTTGTATACCTGATCCATTATTTAAAGGCTTAATATCTCCACTAGACGAATGATGTGATGATAGACTGGCAGTGGATCCTGGAGTAGGACAGGCAGCTGCGGCAGGAGGTGATGGGGCGGAGTTCCGGGGCTCCACTGGCCCTCTCGTTGGCCCATTTCCTGACACTCCTTCACTCACACCACCACCCTTCCCTTCTGATACTGATGATGATCCAGATACTTTCTGTTGTGCTAATCTTTCTTGTTTTCTAAATTTCGCTCGTCTGTTTTGAAACCAAACCTGAAAAATAGAATTCATTAATATTTTATTTTGTCCAATTCTCAACAACCTATAAATACATCCTAGTAGAATAAGATAATATTGTTAAAACGTCCCGTAATAATAATCAAATTGTGCTCCCAGAACAAATTGTTTCATCACGAAAAGGTATGACAGATATGTAATAACGATGTTTAGACTAACTTTTGATTAAGGATAGATTAACGCCGTTTATGACGAGTCTGAAGTCATTTTCGTATACTTTCCACTAACATGAAATTCGTTATATGCCATCGTCTTGCCCTAAACGAGTAGATGAACTAATCAACCCCTTACAATTTCAGATTCATATCTCATGTGCATATAATAGTATATAAATCATTGTCCTATTTACCACAAGTGAAATTACTATAAAACCAATATTTTAGGATTTAATAAAAACATATATAAAACATCAACACTGTTTATTTTTCGCATCGATAATTACACAACTCAAGCGCTTTATTTATGAATGGATTCTCAAGAGAAATTTTAGTATTAATTTTAGAGTAACATTATCAAGACAACTATTAGTTCTCTTGATAATATCAGGCTATCTTGAAAAAAACGATGGAGTTATATAATAATCAGTGAAAAATAAACAGTAGGTATAATTGTTTTATTATTTTTTTTAATTTTTTTTTACTACGTTAACACATATTCTTGAACAATATTTCCGTTGGAAAAATAAGCTGATATAGATAGACGATTATGAAACCATGTGAGCTTGAAACATGGTTTCAATATTAGCAAACCGAAGTCACTCTTGTAATTTAGACCATCGAAATATCACACAATCCCTTAGCTTTGAATCATCGCTTTCATCATAGACATATGATAAGAGATGAGTGTTGAAAGTTTTATTTACTTTTTATAACATCGAATCCACTTATATATACAGTAAAATATCACTGAAAATAAATAAATAAAATAAAAATAACAGCTGTAATTTCCGATAATAAAAGTCCAGCATTTCGAAACCGTGAGTTTTTTTTTCCATTTAGTTGGTTGATGAAAATAGATTCTCGATTTGAAATCGTACTATCAAAACATAGCAGTTGCATTTTATTTATTAGTATAATAATATTGTTGGTATATGAATATTCTCGTATATAGATACGAATGTTATTGTGAAATCGATATGACCTAAATTTCAATATAAAATGGAATTCCACATTTTCTAATTTGAACCGTCGTAAATATTCGAGACGAAATAATATAAATGTGCAATGATTTTCTCATTGAAAATATTATTTTATTATAAAATGTAAGAAGATTTATGAGCTTTCTGTGTATTTTTTTTTTTTTTTTTTTTTTTTTTTTTTTTTTTTTTTTTTTTTTTTTTTTTTTTTTTTTTTTTTTTTTATAGTTTACGCAAACATACAGTTATTACAATACATAGGTAGTACAAATAGATAAAAAAAATCGGCACATAAACCAGCAAAGTTTGCTAACACATTACAAAATAAATCTTACCAAACATACATTTTAATAACATCCAAGAGATTTCTCTTCGTGCTTTGATATTTAAAATATTCTCTAGAAGACATTTGAAGGTAGAATGAGAAGTCTTTCATTTGTCCATGATGTGAAGTTTTTTTGTATATATCTTATTTACTTTCAAAATATTTATCAGTCCTAAATGATTTTTTTTTTTATTATTTTTTTTATTTTATTTATTTCAATATACGGCGTTAGCCTTTAACATGTATAGGTATGCTACATTTTAAACTTTTTTACGGGTGTATTTTAATAATACTGTTGAACCAATGTTTCTTTTAAACATAAAACGCCTTGACTGCATGGAACATTAAATTTGTACAACACTGTCGTTTTACATGAAAATGGTTAAATTTTCTTTCGGATTCGAACCTTAAAACTCTTGACTTTGCCATCAAGTAACTGACTACGAGAACATAACATACAATTTAAATAATAAAAAAAAAAATTTGAACTAAAGCGAATATTCGACAACTAGGTTATCTTAAATCTCTGAAAGACTATTTACTTCAATTTCTTTTTTCGTTACATATTTTTATATATTCTTGCATTTTGATATAATTTTATGTTATACCTACAAGTATGACATAATGTATTTTCCAGAATATTTTAAATGTAAGTTATAAAAATTGCAATGTACATTATCACCGTTTGGATCATAAAGTTGTCACCTTTGTCGTATTATTGCACCCATACATATTTATTTATTATATTTATCATGCATCTGATCTAAAAGAGAATACAGGGTTTGATCGAGTATAGTGCAAATATTTTAAGCTTGTTAAATACATTACGATTGCAAATAATATCACCTATATTTTTTTTCCCTAAAACAGCATTTACTGGAGAACAGTCGTTGAATTTATTCACCTACGAGGGTTGCATTATTGTCAGATGTTAGGTAGTTTATATCCGAAACAAAGAGAATCTCACGAAACAAAATTAAGTGTGGAATTTTAAATAAATATTCTGAGTATTATTTTTAGTATGTTGTTATTTATATAGTGAGAGACTTAATATTTTTATTGGCAAAGTTTTCACGTTGTTGTTTTATTTAAAGTTTTATTGAAAGATAAGATCTCCCTTAATTAATCATCTGAGGTGACACAGCATAGAAAAGAAATATTATTTGGGCCAGGTCTTGGACCCCGTACGAACAAGATCTTTAGAGATAAGCAGTCTCTGGTGAAAATAATGGCACTAATTCAGATTTTTTTCTGATTATATTATATGGCTCTATTTACTTATTTACTCATTGCTTGCCATTGTCTCTTCACTGCTAGATAAAAACATCTATAATTTTTCATTTTTTTCTATCTTGAACAATATGAACCCATTTCTTACCTAGTTATATTGTTCTGCGTATGTAGTGAATCATAGAGAAAAAAAAAACACAGTTTTTTCATCCACAAGTTATCCGAAGGCAAGAAAGAAATTCTTTCACAATAAACCGTTCCTATGATAAGGATATCAAATTGTCAGTAATGTCATGGAAAAATGTGACTCAGAGACGATCTAAATAGGGGAGCCTGATTTCTACGCTTGAAGGAAGATTGAAATGAATGTATAAGAAAATAAATTATAACGACAAATAATACGTTCTTCATTGTGTGTAAAATCTCATGTATTGGGCATTTAAACATCAGCAATTCAGCGATGCCTCCCATTCTAATGAACGAAGATAATAATATACATGTTAATTACATACAATTGGTGCACTGGCTACCCCACCAGTGGAAAAAATTGATGGTATTAAAATGTTAATGTTTTGTTTAATAGTTACATATTAATGAATCAAACTGTTGTTGGTGTAAAGTGTAAATAAGTCGATAATGTAACGAGCTCGGCTGTTGATTGTAAATTGGAGGCGATCAGTCGTAATGATTTGATATGGGAATGTATCATCATTATTACATATGTTATTAATTGGACATCATTATAAATTATAACTGTTTACTGATGTTTGCTCATTATTTGACCTGTCCAACTGTGCATGAAATGTCACAATGTAATTAAAATTAAATCGAATTAAATTATAATATCTACTACTACTACTACTACACTATCACTGCGTTTCCCACAATTGGGGTAGCCAGCAGACCAGACCAGACTTTTAAGATGGGCGGTAAACCTTATGGCTGAATTCAAGATGTTATTTTTTCAAACACAAGACACTCGAATACTTACGAAAAAGATTAGGAGACCTATTATTTACCAAGTGCTCCACGGTTTAGGTATATTAAACCTATACTAAATCAAATCAATCTCTCCTTTTTTGCATAAACGTCTTCTGAAAAGAAATTTCAAAATAAAATACCTATAATTTGCATCACCCTCTATGTCCTTTTTTTAAGAATATATTTGACCAGTCTCCATGAGAATCTAAACCTTTATCGTAATTACATATGTGATGTACTGAAAAGAAGACTTGAAATATTACCTTTATCATCATCATCATAATCACGCCGCTTCCCTTTCAGAGTAAACATAAAACACTTACTTCTACACTTGCATACATTTTTCGCTTCCGTCACTGTTATATAATTTCTCATGCATGCATTCTTTTCCAATGTGCTCATTACATGAGTTCTGGAAGATCTGATCTATATGCTCTTAGCATTTAATCCTCGGACGGCCACGTTTTCGAGCATCATTTCTCTCAACTATGTATATTTTCTTTGTCATTCTGTCTTGTTCACTCTTTCCACGTGCTCAAGCCACCGTAGTTTTTTCACTTTCATTCTTGTAATATTCTTGTAGGTATAACCCCAGATTTTATTCCACAACTTTTATCTCTGCTGTCATTTTTCTTCTGAGGAATAACTAGTCCACATTTAAAAACTGTCAATGGTTATACCTACATATTATTATATTCCTGTCTAATTTAATAATATAGGACACTGATGACGCAAAATATAAACGTTATAATAAAGAAATACGGAAGCTTGCGAAAACCTATTTTATTAGAACTTGTAATTTTCCTTAAATATAAATAAGAATTATTTGTGGATAAAAGAAAAATGTTGTATATTTCTACGTATTTTGTTCATATTCACGTATAACTACGTATTATGTAAATATACAAATGTATATCATACAGGTATTTGTCATGTGTAAATATCTACAAATATATAACTACACCCACTACGTTCGTTCTACTGCCTCCATTCCTCCCTTCCACCCCATGTCCGGCAATCAGAGTGACCCGGGCAAGAAAAATAAATAAAAGTTGTATAAAGCTAAGAGCTGATTGGGCATGGGAAACAAAGGGGTAAGGGGAGAGGTGTATTGGTATTAGGACAGGGGTGGGTGGTTGTGTCATATGGTAGGAATAAAAATAATTAAATATCATAGCAATTAAGATAATTTGGATTAATTATTTTGATGTATTTTCCTAATTACTGTGATACGATTGTAATGTTAATTAAAATTCAATGATTTGATACGAAATTATTTGTTTATTTATTAAATATTTAAAAGTCAAACTTTTTGAAAAATATATGGAATAAAGTAAAAAATATGTATACCTATATATAATAAAGACGGGTTGATGGAACTGCACATAATAAATTCGTGTTGCTCGAGATCGAGATGCATGAAAGATTTGAAGAAGCCTGAACCCAATAGTGGAGATGTCAAAATTAGCATTATGTCAGTGAATGAGTATGCATTTTTCGCGATTTTGCTTACTCGATTTTTTTTTCTCTCAAACCATCAAGTTCTGGTTAGATGGAAGAAATCACTATTATAGTGATAATCCCACCACTGCATATAATCGCATTTATTTATGCAAATTGCTTTGTTGATTTTATTATGCAAATGATGATGTGCAAGAAGAATAAAATATATAAATAAGTTATTTTACCTGCAGAAAAAAAGTCGCTCAATACAATATACTATGACAGTTTATGCCACAAGTTAAATAGCCAGTGGATTAATTACTATGTAATTGACAGAAATAAATGCAATTCGATACAATCCCGAAAAAGAGCTTATACCCTAGATTTTATAGTACGAAATTAACTAGCGTTACCATCCACCCTATATATCCCAATAGTATATATGTATATGTAGGTATAGATACACAACAAAGTACATAAATGTACTCGTATACCTGCCCATGCCGACATTCTGCTGGGGGTTAGCAGGTTTGTTTGTTTGGGCCAATGTTTAGATAAAATTTAACATTTACACATGGCTTCACTCCTGTAAATTCATGCGAATTAATATTACTGTTATTATTATTATTACACTGGCAAGTGGAAAGTTATACGAGTATTTAAATAGTTATACTTTTGGTGAATCAAAGTTATAATATATTATATAAATTAATCAATTACTTTATAACTATAAATTTTCATACGCAATTAGACGATAAACTCGTTCACAAACAAAGACTTTTCACAAGATGATTATTTATTTATATTTTCACATCATCATTATATCACTGTGTTAACAAACAATACAAAATTTAAAATACCAAACAAATCAAAACATATTTTAAAATACAACGACGCTATGAAGTGTGGAGATTATCACTATCAAGTGATTTCTTCCATCTAACCACTGGGTTTCAGCAAAACTTTCAGCTTACAAAAGCGATTTCTAAGTATCTATACCACGATGACATATCTCTCAAGTGCAGTAAGTAGTTATCCTCTCCGAGTCAATAAAGAAATAAGGCATTCAGAATTGGTAGCGTTCATTATCGCTGAATTCCAAATATTATCCATATATTCATCTATTCCAAATATCCAAATATTCCAAATAAATATCTTGTAGTTTAAAAGCTAATTTATATGATATTTAATCTACTTGAAATTGATTTCTCACACTTGTCCAGTGCTTTCAATTAATAATTTCGAGACTTTCCTAAGCGTCCGTTACAGCAGGGCTACTCTTGACAAAATTAAACACGATCTTAATCTAGTCTTGATCTTGATCATACGACGCACGAAGTGACTATTGGCCAAAAATACACGCAAACCCATCGCGCGTTAGCGGTGGCGCGGTGTTTTTGACCATAGTCCCTTCGTGCGTCGTATGATCAAGATCAAGACTAGATTAAGATCGTGTTTAGTTTTGTCGAGAGTAACCCTGCTGTACATATTATGTACATAATGATATTTATTTGTAGGCGGGTATGTTCACTCGGCCCGCCCACACAGTTCTATTTTGAATTCAATAATAATTATAATCCTACTTATAAAATACTTAATAGATTTACAAACTCTATAAATAGATCGTTACTAAACGTATACAAAATAATGTTACTTATAAGATTATTTTATTTACAATCACGTAATGATCGAGTGAAAAACACGTGGTTTATTTTTTTCATCTCAGATTCGGTACATTTAGCTTAGTGAAAGACTAAAACATGTCGTAGGAAGATACCCACAATGATTTCATCGTAATTCTCACCTGTTGGAAATAACTAAAACTGTTTTTAGATTGATGCATTCAAAGAATTCATAGCTTTCATTTATGGGTAGGCCAGGTGTTAGTTAATTAAAAATCGAGTCTTTACAACTTTTTATACATGTATTATGTAATTGTATGAAAAATTATTATCATTTACCAATAGTAGGTTCATTTACTTTGTAGGTAATTTTCTTTCTGAATTTGGAAGCAGTTTTTTAATTGATATGAGTTTTATAATAAATTTCTTTGAGAAAAATCTTGATGTTATTGACCGAAGGTACTTGTTGGAAATCAATTTCAAGATAAAATTGAAAAAAAAAACGCAGTACACAGGTATGTAGTTAACTTCCAAATGAGTTTTATTAACTTCGCGAACTAGTATTCGGAGACTCTCGACTCCATCATCAGGCGATTAGTAAAAAGTTGAGATATAAAAATTCTACAACACGGCACTATCAAAAGAAGACAATTAATTACCTATCTGTCTTTTACAAGACACACAGAATAAAACGGTTACTCTATTATTTGCTGGAGACTATGATATATTAACAGGAAGAATAAGAAGATAATTATGAGGGAAATTAATTTACAGAGTAATTTCCTACGAATATCCACATAAAAAAACTACACCTAGTTTTGTAGCTCTAGACGCAATATGTCATAAAATAAAAAGAAGTTAACAAGATTTACAAATCACATACAATGTATTACAAAATATAAGTACCCATTTCAATAAAAATCTTGACATTGAGAATAAGCCAATGATAAATTTGAGTTATTTATTATTTCGTGGATCTCAATTTATATTTTTATAAAATATCGTCATAGACAAATACAAAGTATATTTAATACTGACGTCAGAGACACATATAATAATTATATTTGAAGTCCATATAAAGATTTCTAAAATAGATTCTTTGTTTTGAAGCGTTTAGTGAAAAATAAGATTTCGTCGTACTTTTTTTATACCTTTACTCCAGACTCCAGAAGCTAGGATGTGTATGTGTGCAAACGTCTCAAGTCCATTTCATAATACATATTATAAAGAAGAGAATACAATAGAAACAACCAAATATGAATACATTTTTTAGTAAAGAAATAAGTAACAATAATAGTTGGGAATTAAGTACATATGTGTGTATATCGGCTCAGTGCACAGTATATTATTATCTCATAAAATCCGATGATGAGCCAGTCTGAATTAAAAAAATATTTTTGGATTTTATACTTATCCTTTTCAAGATTAATTTTTGGATTTTGTTCTAATCCTTTTCAAGATTAATTTTTGGATTTTATTCTAATCCTTTTCAAGATTAATTTTTCACGTGAATTACAAGTGACTTTATTTGACTGAGCACGTTAATTTGAAAGACTTTACTATTTAACGCACTTTAATGTTAACAATTTTGAAGCTCTTAATGGTAAATGATACAAACTTGTTTTTCATCACTACTTATTGAGTTTGTAGTGCGTGCCATAAATAATACTTTCACAAGAAAAGCATAGCTTATCGCCAAATTTATGCAAACTTGCCTATTATAAAACAGTTCACATCACAAGTTAAAAAGAAAAAAAGAGAGAGAAAAGGTCGGTAGGCTAATGGATTTTAAATCGAGTGATCCAGGATTTAATTTCTCCTGCTACCGATTTACTCCTTCTTGACGACACAAGCATATTGCTTACTTTAAGGGTGTTCATCTTAAAAAAAAGACTGTTTTATTACAATGTATACCTGACACAAATCTTTCATATTTTATAATCTCGTATCTCTTGTGAAAATTTTGATGAATGGCTCGTGAATTTGTGAAAAATCAAAACCGTCACTGTAATGTGTCTGCTGTGTAAGTCTAAGTATAAACTGTATATTGGGTCATGGCTCCTTACCACATAATTATTCTACTCATCTGGGAACATATGTAAGTATGTGACCATGACCATATCCACTAGCTGGATATTATAATTATTATAGGTATGATGCAAATGCAATAACACACAAATATATTATTGCATTTCTCTAAAATTATTTTCATTCGAATCAAAGCTTCTCAAATATTACAGGATCAAATAATTACATTTCATTGTTTTAAAAAAATCTTTATAATTTACAATAACTTTTTAAACTAGTTTAAAACAACCCCAATTACCCACACAGTTATAGCAATATGTTTATGTCATCAAAACTGCGTAAGTAAGTTATTACTTGAGAAGATTCGAATGAAAAGATTCTAAAATTATTTTACTGGACGCAGCTAGTTCAAAACTAGTCAGTTGACATCCATTTTTTATTATTTGTAATATTGGTACATGGGTGAAAACGAAATCGTGGATATAGCTGCAAAGGAGACACTACTCGGTTCACTGCCCCGAGGAAGACCACCAAAGAGATGGGAAGACAGCTGCATGCTTTTAAGCATCACAAGAAAGGGGCAACTTTCGAATTGACAGATCATTGATCTATAAACATTAAAGATAAAGGAAAATATAAGTGCATCGAGGGAGACGCACCGATTATCCGGATGCGCCGAAGTATGGGGACTTCTCACACGAGAAAAATGAATGAGCGAAAGAAAAAAATAACAAATGAAAAAAATATTCAGTCTACTTTCAGTCAGAATTTTTTTTATTTCACAGTATCCGAAACAATGATATCAATGAAAACATTGTAGAAAAATAACACTCCAAGATAACTCTGGAACAACCTTCTTTTCTCAATATGTTTTTCAGAAGGTCACTAAGAATAAATATGTTGATAACGAATAACGATTTTCTCAATTTGTCCTTTAGAATAACATTCAAGTCAAACAATAAAATACTGAATAATGATTTACATTTGTTTATTTTCTATTTGTGTGTAAGTATGTATTATAAATACGAAGCACTTGTCACTAAGTTGTTACACCTACACCTACCACATAAATGATCTCTTGGCAAACTTTTACAATACAAATCTAACAGCGCAACTTTCCGGTTAATACAAACACGTAAAAGTGTAAATAATATTAAAATTATTGATTTGCTTTAGTTCAAAAGAATCATCAATGTTGGCTTAAAATCTGAATGGATTATTATTGAAGAAGTGATGATGGTTTTATCCACCATTGATTTCATATTAAAAAGTATATGTTTCATAATTATAATAAATAAGCTATAGGCACATACAACAATTTAATAAATACCTAATTTACTTGCCAATCACTCCAAATTATTAGCACATAATGTAATAGGTAATTACTCTGTAAACATCCTAATGCTAAATTGTTGATATAATCTATGTATCTTTGTTAATTGTATTTGTATTATTTGTATTAATCTATCCGATAATTTCAACTAATTTATATAATTATTAAACAACAATACTGATTTTAATTAAGTACACACATTTTAATTAAACCGGTATTGATGACAAAATGTGAACGGTTTATTAATGGGATAATTATATAGGTACTTACCTACCTATGTTTATAACAAATTAATTAGATATACATTGCTAAAAAGTACACGCAAATCGTCAAAATATGTTAATTAAATAAATAGACAAAACTATTAGCATATCCGTGTATTGTACAGGCATATTTCATGATTTCAAAAGAAACACCAATAAGCGGGCATCGTCATGACGGAATCATTGTCGTCGAAATCATTATGACGAGTACGCCATTTCTTCCAACCAAGCAAGTCATGACAAAATGGTCTGGTTTCTACTTTCTCATCTAACAAATCATTTCGAAAATTTTAAATATCTTGAAGCAATTTTGAGGATTTTTTTTTATTTCACATATACTTGTAATTAGGATATTAACAAAAAATAATGAAGGATACAAAAGTTCAAAAAAGAGACACCCTGCATATCTAAAACAAAGAACCACAGGCCCCATGGCAATAATTTATTTGAGTTATTCTTTAAATTCTTCATAACCAAGTGGATGGTCAATTTAAATCAATAAAGCATGCATAATTTTAAGGATTGATTGAAAGAGTTCGAAAAGTAACTGAGACGAATGTATGGGATGTGCAAGGTGCCTTTCAGAGTGGTAGAGGGTGTGTGGACCAGATCTTCTCCCTGCGAATGGTGACAGAGAAGCTCCTGGAGAAACACCAGAAGCTTTTCTGCGCGTTTGTTGATCTAGAAAAGGCTTATGATAGAGTAGATCGTGAGAAAATGTGGCAAGTACTATCAATGTGTGGGGTGGGTAGTCAGCTAATTCGCGCCATTGCGTCCCTATATACAGGAAGTTCTCCGTGTGTTAGAGTGAACAATAACCTGTCGGAATGGTTCACACTGACCAAATGAGTAAAACAAGGGTGCGTTATGTCGCCATGGCTGTTTAACCTATACATTGATCATTGTATTCGTCCGCTGAAAGAAATGAATGTTGGTGTTGATATGAATGGGATGAATGTAAGAGCGTTAATGTTTGCCGATGATTTGGTATTGATGGCTGAAAGTGAAAGTGATCTACAGCGAATGATGACGTATGTGTATGAAAATTGTGCGATTAATGGATTGAGAACGAATGCAAAAAAGACAAAAATCATGGTGTTTGAAAGAGGAAGTGAGAGAACAGTATGCCAGGTAATGATTGACAACGAAGTATTAGAGCAAGTTGACGTGTTGAATGTGTGTACTTAGGTAGTTTGTTCACGAGAGATGGGAAGTGTGAAAGCGATATTGAAAGGAGAAAAGTTGCTGGCAATAAGGTAAATGGTGCAATCCGACCAATAATGAAACCTGAAACCCATCACTCCTAACCCCCCCCCCCCCTTTTCCCCCCTTTTCCTTTCCCTTTATGCATATATGTTTGTTTTTTTGTTTTTTTTTTTTCAGTCTCCCTTTTTATATATATGTGTGTATGTTTTTTTATTTTCATCATATGTTTGTTTATTTTTTAAGTTAATACTTTTGGGTTAGTTGGAAGAGATCGCGCCTTTGCGATAAACTCGCCCTCTGTATATTGATTGTATTTAATTTGAATGTATACCTTTTATGTAATTGTTTTTTATCAATGTACAGTAAAGAATGAATAAATAAATAAATAAATAAATAATTGCAAATAGAAACATATCTACCACAGCCAAAAGGTTGGTGCACACTGCTATCTTAGTGCCAACACTTATGTATGCATGTGAGACGTGGACATGGTTAAAGAAGGATGAAAGTGGCATAAATGCAGTTGAAATGAGATCGTTGAGAAGGATGTGTGATAAAAGTCTGAGAGATCGTGTGCGTAACAGTGATATACGAAAGGAATGTGGAATGAAAGTTGGTGTAATAACAAGGATGAATGTAAATAAGTTAAGATGGTTTGGGCACGTGGAAAGAATGAATGAGGACAGAATGACTAAGAAGATATATTTTGGTGAGAGGAATGGTGCTCGGAGACGTGGACTTCCTAGGATTAAATGGCAAGATCATTTTAATCAAATCCTAAGGGACGGTCACGTGTTGAGCACATTGAACAGGAGAGCATGCATGAGGAATTGTATGACAGTGTCGGAAGCGAAAGATGTATGCAAGGATAGAAGGAAGTGGCGCTCGATCCTTTCTGCCTACCCCGCGAGGGAAGCGGCGTGATGGTATGTATGTATGTAATTTTAAGGATCTATTGATATGATAGGGATCACGTCAATTTTTTTTATTTGGTCGACTGAGCAAATCTAAATAAACGTTAAACAAAACAGATTCCCCTTCCTAATAATTACGTGACAATAAGTACCTAAACGAATAACTATGATATTCTTTTTTTAAATCAATTCAAATATTAAATGTTAATGGTTTTTATAATTTGTGTTTATGTCTCTGCATTAGGTATATTCCAATATTCTCCTCTTTTAATTCGATTTCGCAACTAAAAAACATATTCTTATTGAATCATAATTATTGTAGACATATAAATTAAGTGTTATCTTGGACGATGGGAAAAATTGAAATGAATTAATATAGTAATTGATCATAAGAGGGTGTTGTGATATTTTAAAACTTGGCAACACTATCGCTCAATGGGGTTGCAAGTGAAAACATCGAATAATCAGTTAATATGTTTTTCTCTCGGTAAAATGTCTCGTAGCTTCGCTCTCTGATACTATGATATAAATATTTCATCAATTTTTTTATATTCTGGATGATCAATAGATATTTATGAGCGATAAAAGATACTCAAATGTATGTAATATAAAAATTATATAAATTTATAGATTTGACTATAATTAATCACACTAATATTATATGAATAATTAGGATGGTCCTAGCTAGTTAATGTCTTGAGAATGTTCAATATTAGTTTGGTGCACAGGTTTTTTCATCCACATGGCTTCCGATGGCTTTGACGTCCTTTTTTCACTATTCTATTGACAACGACATCTAAGCGTTAGGAATGTCGTGGGAAAATGTGACTCAATTGCTGCAAGATGCTCTGATATAAATAAAATATAAAAGAAAACTGGCTGGAAGGACGATTGGATTGAAAAACTCTTGTTTCAATAATACAAATTGCTTGATATTTAAAAATGATTTCCATCGATATGCTATACACATCTCTATTTCGTAACAAAATAAAGTGAATAAATTTACACTCACACATTAACATTTATCATATCATAAATATTAATTTTACATCATACATATTACATACACTAACAACATCATAATATTTAGGGACTACAAATTACATCGATTAAATAATGCATTCTTCACATCGTATTCACTCCATTAGTGAGTGTTATCAAGTTTGATGCCAATTTAGTCATATGTAGATAATATATTATACGAGTTTGTAGGAAGATTATTTATTAGTTTCTTTTGAACATTGCGTATAATGCAAACTTAAAGTGATTGAATTATTTTATATAGTGACTGAAATAACTGAAGTGTGATCAATTTTAATGTTTTATTATCCACTATTCAAGAACCCACGACAATGCACCTACAGTAAATAGTTTTGAATTTCCTACGCAAAGATATTACTAACTTCTTCTTTTTCTCTCACTCTTAATCGCTCTTCTCGAAAGAAAAATTGAGCATGACCCTATCCTATTTATAGCAATTCTGCACCAATTGATTAGTGTATTGTGAAAGAGGGGAGTCTAGGCGAAAATCTTACAGAGGGAATTTTATGAAATCAAAACACAATAAGCAAAATGTATCTGAAAGCTGAATGAGTCAGTTTTCAAGACTAGGTGTATATATGTTAACCAACTATTAATTGATATTCTCAGACCTCAGACTGTCCCATCTCCCAACCTATTTCATTATACTTATCTACGGCATGTACATCTTGAGCAGATGCTTTCCTCCTTCTATTCTGTCAAAAACTTCGTTATTTGAGATAATGTCTGCCCAAGATTCTTTTTATCTCTTTCAGATAGCCACCATGTCTTGCATGCATATAAAAAGACACTCCACACATGTGTTTTTCAAGGGGCATTTTTAGTTTTTTTTTTTTTATTTTATGGAAGTCTTGCTTGGTGTATACGGCTGTCAACTTCGTTCCTAGACCGACCATCCCAAGTGATCTAACTGGCTGGGTTGACAAACTCTTTTGCGTTCTTTTTCGGAATTCCAGACATAACTACTCTCGTGTGCTGTTCGTTACAGCACATAGAATAGTTTCCTTCTTTCATTGCCTTTGTTTGGCCTTTGTGAATTTGCATACAATTTATTGGTTACCTCATTCTAAATATTAATACATAGTAAGACACAAAAGTACAAAGTATTATTTTTAACGCTAGGTATAGACTTTTATCCAAAACACATGTTCAGTTAACTAGCAAAGGTATTAACATGATTACTTAGTGCTTAACACGTTGTAATCCATTGTAGGGTGAACTGTTAACCAACTAGCACCATATTGTATCTATATACATTTACACATTAATGCTTTCAGAATAGGTAGGTTCACTTAATTGTTATTCAACGTCAGATGTTGACAATCTTGTAATGTGGTACCATTTTTTAGAAAAAAAAGATTTAGAAGTATTTATATTCTCTATAAGTATATATATTCGGATTATCAAAGACTGTATAGACATCTCCTAGAAAAGAGTAATGAGATGATAGGTATTAAAATTCGTCTAATATATAAAGGTGATCTAATTCATATAGAGGATGGTAACCTCTTAATGGTAAATACTGCTCACCTGATACCTATAATTTTTTGTAATTTTTACGATATCGCACACAGGCAAATGCTGAAGATGTTTTTTTTACTACTTTTAATTTTTATCATTAACAACGTGTATTTGAATGTAATTTCTCGATTTTACGCTTGCCTGATAATGAAAACGTAATCTCTTGAAAGTCGGCTCACGATTAATAAAGTTACTGTAAAGGTACTAACTATAAATGTTTTATTTTTATTAATTTAACATAAACTTCCACCAAGTACCTTCGGTTGACAATATTAACATCAAAAAATATATTTATTTGTATTTCAAAATTATGCAATAAAAAACCGCAGAACCCGAAAGTCGATCATAGATCATTATTTATAACCACTGCTTTTCAAAATATAACCCCTCATTTTGTCCTTACAAGCTATATAAATACTACACTCTTACAATAATAACTCGGCGTTTTATTTTTATTATTTTGACTATCGGTGGCAAAAAGTAAAACTGCTGTAAAAAAACTTCGGTAACTAGATTATCATTTACTTGACCCCTTTTTCATATTATTAACGATAAAAAAGGGTTTATATCGATATCTATTTTTTTTGGCACAACCCTGCACATAAAATAATATTGAAGAGGTGTTTATAATGTTTCTGTTCCTGATTCAATTTGATTTATTATTATGAAGCATGATGTGGTTTCAGACGTTTATCTATGCCTTCCATCCTTGTAATTTGGATTCTCCAAAATGGGTACCACATACCGCATACCACATCGCTGATTAAATTGTATTGCACAAAAAATTTAATATGGTACGCAGCTTGATAGTAAAATTTGATAATTTCAAACGGAAGGTCTATTTTCAATTTTTGCTGCCGACGTACTTTTTTTTAATAATAATAATAATTGTAAATACTTTATAATTTTTTTTATACCTACAACAAGAAATACCATCACCACTCTACCTTTATTATACAATTAAACAATTGTTCAATGTGAAGGTGTTTAAAACACTCAATTTTTTGTTTTGAAGTATTGATAATAATTTGCCTTCAAATCAACGAATACCATAAGTATTTATATTTAACAAATAAAATATATCATAAAATGCTTTAATTATCACAAATGCTTTTATTCTAAGAAGAAAAGATTCTAAAAATATATTTCTGTTTTTTTTAAGTGATTCAATTCAAATATATTATATTATGCAATGGTATAATTTTTCTCAAGATGTTCTACAACATAAAACCGAAAATGGGAAAACATTCCATTTTCAAAAGTGGTCCATTTACAAAGTAATTCAAATAACAATCGAGTAAAAGCGAATATTGCCATATCAAAAAACATAACAATATTGTTTACCTACATACGTACATTTTGTATAATAAAATATTCGCAAATGTAATAATAAAACAGTAGCATAGCTTGTCTATAGGCTATAGGTACGTACTCAGAGGGGGCAACTGGCCCACTAGGATATAGGAAATAATAGAAAAGTACACAATATTAGATTTTAAGAATGGGTAAAGTATGGATAATTGACATCGAAGTGGAAAGCCATCAGGTAATCGTGAAACTTTTCAAATGCTTATACCAAAACGAGGTAATCGTGAAGTTTTTCAAATTCTTATACCAAAACGAGAGTTTGATGACGCAGGGGATGGAAGAAATTCTTCATGTATGCTGAATTACCAAATCATGAAAAATAAGACGAATACAAAAAAGATCCACATACATAATTGAGACAGTTTTAACGATTAAAAATCTATGTTACTGCCTACCCGTCTTCTTAAAAAAAATCCGTGTTCATCTTGTATGGGTACTTATTTGTGTACTGGCAACATTGTTATAGTACAAATTATTTTACTCGCACATAAAACTCAACATAGAGTAGAATGTTAGTACTTTTATTATGTTATGTTATGATGATTAAACAAATGTTAGCTGAAATGGGTGTTTTGCCTTGTGGCATCCTATACTTAGCACCCAGTGTGTTAAATACAGTAATACCACTCTTTTGTGACAATTAAATCGTTTATAAGAACGAAAAATGAACCTAAATTTTTCACTTCTTCCTTTTTCTCGTGTTAAAAACACAGCTAGAGTGAGAATAAGTTTCCAATTTTTGAAGTAGGTACATGTGTACCAAATTAGTTATATCTTCCAACAACACCATCCTTCAAATGTTCGCCTCGTTGAGTAATCTGAATTGTCATTCAGAATTCAGAGTTAATGTACATAATATACTTTATTAATTAATGCATTCATGGATTATCTTAGTATAAGTTATTTTACTAATGTTACTTGTTTTTTTAAAATTCGTCTTTTTTTTCCTGTGTTGTTAGTAAAATATGATTAAAAAAAACGTAATATTATTTTGGAAGAAATGTCAATGTTATTTCCAAAATCTTTTCAGATCTTCTCCTTTTTAGTAATTTGCCATCATCACGTTATATATAAATTAAACAAGGTGCAGAATCTGGGCAAGGCGAATAGAGTTTTAATTAAATACAAAAATCATAAACACGAGTGAGAAAATTATTCAAAACTGTTTTACGTAATGTGAAGAGAAGCAAAATAATGATTAATTGTAAAAGTGTTTCTGGTAGATACTTTAACAGTTCTGCGGTATTGTGTGTTCTGTATGGTGCTTGGTAACTACATGTGTGAGTGTGGAATATTATGTAGAGTTGCGTATAGTACAGTACAGCACAGGGCTGATGTAAGTCTCTTCTCACCCCATTTAACACCAGTAGCGGCTCGCTTATTATTATTTACAATGCTACTTATTTTATTACAAAGCACCAACCACCCTGAATATGCCTTACATGTGCCCACATTAGGGGTGAACAAATATACTTTTTTTATTTATTTCTTATGAGAGTTGCCTTCTTATGTGTGTGACTCTCATGACTAAATTTTAGACGCTAGATAAATTTCTTTTTTTGTTAAACACGTGCCTTTTACAGGAGACTCGTAAAAGAGTAGGAGATCAATTTTTTGCCAGATGCTCCACGGAAAAACAATTTTATAAAATATTACATACTTAATATATGGATAAATTAATAACAAGAATGAATGTGAAATAATGAACGAACACCTAAGATTTTATACATTCTATTCTATTCTTCTCAAGGCCATCCACTCGTTTGCGAGTAATTTAGAAAATTGTGTATATAGCTTAGAGGAAAAATAAATTGGATTTAATTTGTGTGATTCCTGATTTTATGCAACAACTAAATACTAAAAACTCTGATAAAATTTGAACAGTGAAATGCATGAAATATTAGATTAAGATTTAAAGTCAAGACAGAAGTGATCTCTAAAAGTAAAATACTTAAAAAATGTGCATGAAAAAAATATTTTATTTTCACAACAAAATATCGATATTTTTTACGATTAACTCCTCTTTTGTACATTGATCGCTAAATACGCTTTGTGGGTGAACATTAACTAACATTGATGACAACTTTGATGGAATCCAATGATAGAGATTTGAATTTTCAGTCGAAAGATCTAAGGCTTGAATTTCGCTGCAGACTCAGTCCACCTTCCCGGCATTAGATATCGCTTGCTATAATAGTGTGTATTTAGACATAACATGTCTCTCGGGTTAAGAAAAAAACAGTCCTAGTTTCATCCCTATCCTATAAAATATCTTTATATTTACATACTATATACAACATGCTTCTTTATTATATATAATGTTTGTATACGTTAGGTATATTTTGCAAGTCCTGCGAGGATATGAGGAATGAATGGTGTAGATATGTAAGTAGGTAAATAAACAAAATGGTTGTGATATTTGCTAAGGCGACTAAAACAGCGCCCCTAGCGAGTGTTCAAGTAAACAAAACATGTGTGAAAGATACCACCACCTGTTATAAAATAACACCATACTGACTTGCTTCAGTGTGTATACATATGTACATATAAAACAAATACTTCTTACCTTGTATTAACATAAATTATTATAGGTGACGAGTACATGATACTTACTATAATTAGGTAATTTTATCTCTACATAATATCATCACAGCCTCTTTCACGTGTGCGAGAGCCAGTAAATAGCAAGTAAACAGTCCTCTCTATGCCATGAAAAAAAAATGGCAATCGAAAACTTCAGAAGCAAGTGCAAAATTTATTTTGCGAAATTTTGATTTTTCTTTGAATTAACATTGTAGGATTCCGTGGAGTTTTCGTCAAAGAATTAGGTCTCGTTCTCTTTTCTGTAAGTTTTCGAATATCCTGGTAAAATTTAAGTAGGTATTCGCAAAACATCACATTTGAAACATGTTACATCTTCAATTCAGCGATGAGGTATGCCACCAATCCTGTATGTCTATTTTTTCAATGACACGGAAAAATGACCTGCATGTTTATTACATACGCGATTAGTAGTCTGTTGGCTACCCCACTTATGAGAAATGCTTTGATGATATATATAGATATTATTGTTTACTTTAAATATTTCACTTTATTTTACATCACATTTCATTATTAAAACGCTAGTAGTAGCAGTAATCGATTTAATTTAAATACACTTTATTTAATAGTGAACATATTGCAGATGATTCAGTCATTGTATTTTAATAGCAGAGTTATTCATTGAGACGTTAGCCTCGGGCTTATTGAAGTCTATAGAGATGTATTTATTGCACCCGCTAAGCCACCCTTTAGTCGGCACCCCGCGACCGGAGCTTCACAAAGTTTAGAAATCCGGATATTTTTTTATTTATTTAGATGTAGAGTGCCAAAATAGAATTTGATTATTCCAGATAGATTTAGATTAATATTCACTGTATAATTGATAAAATATTATTATTTAAAGCAACCAGGAGACATGCAACTCATTATAAATATTTGTCTTTGAACGTTTCTCTAGAAACAACAGGATAGAAATGCGTCTTGATACAAAGCGATTCTCCGTAAATAGTCAGATATTTTTACCATAGATTCGGGGAATCGCGCAGGTGGTCGTCTACAAGCTACCATAGTTCTGTCTATATATATAAAAATATTTCTACCTTTGTAGATAAATATGCAGAATGTTGAATATCAGCGGAATAGATTTTTGTACTTTCAAAATTTCAGAAACATTTTTGTATATAAAACCCCCACAAAGTACGAAGACCCCATCTCATCATCCCCGTCCCGACAAAATCCCTCCCAGATTAATATATTCATAACAGAACGTGGTGCTTTGTTTTCGGCTTTGCAATATTTACATCGACTAAATTATTGTTTCATTCTTAGTAAAGTAGGTACCGACACCTACATGCTCGTATTGTTAATATCATTGTTCAATATTGTTGTTGTTTATTGTCCATTCGGGAATAAAAAAAATACCGTGATTAGTAACACATGTTTATATGTGACTTGTTTTTTTTTATTAATTAAATAAACAATTGATACTAAAGAATTACGTAAAAATAAGTTATGCAACTAAGTAATTTTGTTTTACCTTTTCAGATTCTATCGTACAAATATGTTAAAAGAAAATATCTCCGAGATGCATATAGTTCAATGTAACGAAGAAATTTCCAAAATGTGTGTGTGTGTATTTATCATATTTTTTTCATTCTATACACAAATTTGTGAATGTGTATTCTAATATAAGATTTTGACAGATACTTGCATGACAGAAAAAATCTGAAAAGGGTGCAGGTAGAAATATGGAAAAAATTTAATGTAAGATGACGGCTGCTGAAAGAATGTAGGATGACGAGGGATATACTCCTGGGAAGAACGGGTGATGAATTATAAGACATAATATGTGTTTCTGAGTGATCGGTGAAGGTATGATAAAAAAGTACTTACTTACCTACAATAAGTTTAAATTTAAAATACGTACACTCATACCATAGAGAAAGTAGTAATATGATTCTCAGATACTAGTAGATACTTGAAAAGTAAGTAGCGTTATATTATTTAGGAATTCAAAGTGATGATAAAAGAACTATGTATCCATTGAACATTCTTGAATCACATCGTTTAACAATATTTTCATAATGTAATATTAATAACTATGGACTTAATATTACGATTAAATGTACTTAAATGAAATAAGCGTGACATTTGTTGAATGATTTTGAATAATGCAAATACACATAATACACACCATTTATTATTGCACTACAATATGACAACATTACCAAACATAATACATTCAGCACAGCAACAACTGCATACTATAAAAATGGTTGGTACTCTTTTTTGTACAATAGTGATGACAAGTGAAACCGATAAAACAAATGTAAGGCATTCTCAAACTTTCTGATAATATTTTTTAACAATAGGTAATTATTATTTACTTTCACTCTATTTAGTACAATATCTACTATTAATTCATGACCTAGTGGAAAAAAAATAATCCAATTTTAATCGAAATTTTAGAACACATTTAAGTATTTTTAGTGTAAAATAAATTGAATTAGACCATATTTTTGGTTTCGGATTAATTATGAAATGCAAGAGTGTTTGCGAAAAAAATGTATTTTGAATATATGAGTTTGTCGGCAGTCTGGAGTCTAGGCCATAAGCACAAAAAGTGCGCGGTTCGATCCCAGGTGCCGGCAAACTCCCCTTTCACGACACAAGCTTTTAGCTAAATGAGAAAGGTGTCTAAAGTTGTACTTGGGTTCATAACAAAATCCAGTTACATTTTCTTTTTACTATAAAAATGAACAAAAAAAATACACCAGACTAGTCTGACTAGTCTTCTAATTAAGAGTATATACGGCATTCATTGGATAAATAAAATTTAGGTAGAAACTAAAAAAAATATTTGAGAAACATCGCATTCAAATATTTTTTCATGCGCTATATAGATTTTTTACGACTGGTGACATAAGCACATAACTAGTCCATAGAGCTTCTTGTACAAAACGTATTATTTTTATAGATTGCCTTGCAGCGTAGTTCGCGCTACTGGCTATAGTTGCAAAGGTTCAAATGCATAATGCACACAGAACTACAAACCCATATTACGTAATACTTTGAATAGTATAAGTATATGATTATGATGTTATATGTAGGTATGTATGTTGTTGTTAGATTGAAGGGTGAGATGTTATATGGATAAGTTTGGACATTTAGTTGTGACGTATAAACAACGTCTCAATCTGTACCATAACTAGGGTTGGAAAAATGCATTGTGTTGGAAGTAAGCTTATCTCCTGGCACCATAATATACACGTTTAATCAGAAACGATATTAAACAAAATAGATGGGCAAATTCTCAGGTTTAGTTTGTTTAAAATTTTGGCCCACCAAGCATTGTCGAAAACGCCGGAGATATCAAGAAATTCTTTTACCTAACACGATCCGAAATTGCGTGTTCTGTGGAAAACTCTGACAAAAACCAAATTGTTGAGTTCTTGTTGAAAAACATGGATTGAACGTAGAATCGTTTTTTAAAGTTACAAAATACAATAAGTATGTTCTTCATTTTAAAGGGCAATTTATTTATTGTTTAAAATTTCCGTTTATTTTACAAAATAATTTATTACAATCACGTATGATAGTATCGTTAACCCTGATTCAAAATATTCAAGAATGACGGTGTCGGTTCCAACATTAGATAAACGTTTTGGATGTGGGGTGCCCAAGCAAGCGGAAGAGCCCCCTTACCTCATCCTCATCCCCCAACAATACTTTGATTAACTCTACCATACCATAGCTACACAGAACACACCCTCCCCTACGGCTAATACTAATTCAATTGACTGCCCTGTTTTTTTTATACTTATGCGCAAACATTTACAATGTAAGAGGGTGGAATTATTATTTCTATTGTGGACAACCTGCTCCTGTTATAAATCACATAAAATAAACACCCCAATCATAATAAAAATACTCCATAGAAAAAAGACGAAATTTATACAATTTCCATAGATGATGATCACAGTAGAATTAATGACTGCTGTAACATTAATCTATTAACTGATAAACAACATAACTCAGCCCCACTGCCCTAAATTTTTCTATGATTATAATCACTGTAATATTTATTTAACCAATCATGATATTAAACAATCGATAGAAAGATATAGATATATAGCGATTCATTTGCTTTGAGCACATTGATTAATTATAATAATTCATTAAACAATGTTTTTACTCGTAGGTAATTCAATTTAATTTATATTCCGTATTGATTGTGATCACTTGATTGTTTTTTTCCATAAGATAACAAATTTAGTAGACATATTTCATTCACGACCTTACCAAAACAATTGCTAAACTATTGGAGTATAAGAAATGTCATCCAAAGAGATAAGCTTATTGTTCACTATGAATGAAATGAGTTTATCTCATCCCTGCATTTACAAGGCAAACTTTTAATAATTGTGTAGTAAATTATTTTTTTATAGATTTTATTATATCAAAATTATCCTATTTTAAAAGATCTCTAGCTAGTTCGGGGAAACCAATTTCGAGATTTAAGATCTTATCGAAAGTCGGAAAAATCATTACCGAATTTAGTACATATTTATTTTCATTTTCTTCAAAACGCAAAAACACTTCTTCTCTGTACAAACTCTTAAAAGAATGAATGACATTTATGAAAAGTTTGGTTTGAAAACAGATCCTACTAAGTCTTTGAATTGATCAAATATTGTCATTGTTTCATAACTGTCTATTTTCAATTTCCAATCAATTGATTAAATATTATGAGAAAGCAAAAGAAGAACACGCCAATATTTTTAATAAATTATATTTCATCGCACGATCTGACACCTTTTCATTTATTTCTTCACCCTGATCATTGATTGAGATGATTAAACACAAACACCAGTGTTAATTGTAAATCAACACAGGACAATTTCTTAGAACAGCATTGAATTATTGTCAATATATTTTGTACCTTGATCTTTATTGCCTGAAGAAAACAAAAATTAAATTAAATTTGTCTAGGATGAAATTGTATTGTTTTCGTAATGTTTAGGCTTTCTTTACGTAAAATGAGGGCATTTTACATCTTAAATTCAGCGATGAAGTTTGCTACCCATTCTGAATGACTAATTTTTTTTTGTTGGTACTGAGAGGGTGACTTGCGTGTCTGTTACATGCAGCTGGTTACCCCACTTGTGGGATATGCTGTGATGGTACAGTAGTACTGTAGTATATACTTGAACACCTGTTTCACGATTTAAATCAGAATGCATAAAAAATATATAACACAGGTAAGCTTAATCGCCTAATTCAATATTAAATTTGTTATATCGGTGACGTTCAATAAATACTAACATTTCATAGAACAAGAAGAATGTTATAAAACGAGTAAAGGGATTTTAATAAGAAAAATTGATAACAGTTTACACTATGGTACAGAATCATTTTCCTTTGGTGAAGTGATATTAATATTCTAGCACCCAGTGAATTAAGCTATGTGACTCCCTTGAATTTGCTTAAATAATTACATTTTATCGCGAGCTTTTGTTTTTATAGTTAACCGTTGTATAAGACTACATAATATGTAAATTTAACATAAATGAAATTATCATACAAGGCTTAGAAAAGACAACGTCACCTTAATTTGGTAGTGTTCTGGACGAGATTTGAATCCGTAATCAGTCCTAATCGCTAAGTTTGCTTTGTCCAATGAAGTTACCAGGAGATGATAGTTTCATGTCTTAAATTTACAAACATTTTTTTACTACATCCGAATGATTAATAAGCCATAAGCTATATCAAAACACTATTGAATAAGTTTTTGACACTTTTTCGCGACAGATGGCAACTTGTAATATAAAAGTAGGGGAATTCCACCGCACCATAAACCATTTATAAACATCATAGAAAAATAATATTCCGGCATAGACAACACTTCGGAAGAGTGTGTATTATTCATAAATCAAAACAATTGATATATCTATATCATTTTTGTTTATTTTTATTTCCGTGATATTAGGATAATCCTTAAATTATCGCGTTTACATTTCCTTGTAAAATTTAAACGGTTTTTTCTCACGTAAATTGCAATTGAAAAAAATGCAAATGAAAAGTTTTTTATTTCCCTTCTTACAATAGGTACATTTGTCAATTTTCACAATATATTATAAATCATTATGGACATCGCATATATGGTCTTATCAGTCTTTCTTCTTATCAAACTCATCATGGGCTCCGTAAAGGAATTTCAGATGAGCGAGCCAGGGGCAGCCCTCACAGGGAGCAAAAAATGGATAAATTAGGTATGTTAGTCTTTGTAAAAATAGGATCCCATATCAGGCCACCCCTGGCCCGCCTGACCGTGTACGTCGCTAATTGATTCACGCAAGACAGGGAAATTACACCGTAAACTAAAAATAAAAATAATGGTTGTGGATGGACAAATTCAAACTTATCAAAACTACCAGTGAAGTGAAAGTTCGCAAAAATAAACCTGTCCGACATGAAAAACAGTAAAAAAATAAAGAAAAATCCATTTCAGTGTCTAGCGCAAAAACTCAGTCAAGCTGCTGCAAACTACTTGTATAATAATGGGTAGATAATGTGTTCATTTTCTGAATAATAAAGCTAATTGCTTTATCTGAAATGCAATCCTAATTAGGTTTATCTTAAAGTTTATGACGTTGAGAACAATATCACAATGCTAGAGAGGATGGGAGTAATAGTAGAAAATATATATTTTACTACAATAAGTAGTAGAAACAGATATTGCAATTATATCAAATGTAGCGTATGATAATAACAGTAATTATTACGATTGAAATTATCATTATACTCGCTGCTAATGGGTATAATATCATCTCTAAAATGCGATTATTTCGATGTTCAGGAACAATTCTGAAAGAATTATATGCGGATATTTAACTCACTTAACGTATTTCTACTTTGCATTAGTAGTTCATGGTTTTGAAAATAAGATTATGTGTAAAATAAATATTGTATATTTTGCGAAAGTATTATAAAGTTTTTATTAGATTTTATATAATTTTGTTACACATCTGTCTCACACAGTAAATGATAGAAAATGGAATATAACATAACATAACATGTAAAGACAATTCACACAAACCGAGCTAGTCCCAAACTAAGATATGAATCTTGTATTATGGGTACTAACACGACGATACACATGTGTATATATGGGTTAGTTGTAAGATATTGCGCTTCAGCGATAAACTCGCCCATTGCACAAAATTATGTGTTCAGTGGTAATGTTGTCATGTTTTTTTTAATTCTTTGTATACAAATTTTGAGTTTTTTCTTTGTAATAAAGATTTTTAATATTATTATATACAATGTACTGAACACATATACATGTAACACCCAGAGCTAGGACAATTTGAAAATGGTCATTTTTCATTTTGCCCTGGCCGGGATTGGAATTACACCAAATAAAGAAACCGATTACCTCTATGTTTTAAGCTTTGCCTGTTTAACATTTTGTGGAACAATAAAATTATACATTTCTCTTATATTGGCAAAGTCATTACAGCTTTTGTGAGATCTTGTCTAATATTTACTATGGGAATATTTCTCAATATTTTCACAAAATATACACCATTGTTTCATTTGCAATCAATTAATCATCGCCCTCAACGCTTCTCTCGGGAGCACAGGGCAGAGATTCATTTGTATCATGGTATTATCATTTGTAATTTTTTTTTAATGTATCTGGGTGTTTGTTATTCATCCATATACAACTTAATACACCTTTTACAGTAAGTTAAAAACTTGTGTCTCGAAAGGGAAACTTGGATGTACCTTAGATCGAACCGTGCACCTCTTGTGCATGAGGCCAAGACTCAAACCTCCAGGTTGCCGACCAACTCTTACCGACGAAATATTTTTTCATTTTTTTTTCAATACTCGATCGTATTTTGTCAATCTGTTGACTATTAAGTATTTTTTGAGAAAAATTTGATTACACCTAATTAAAAATACAGTATTTCTACTAGTCCATGTATTTGTAACAATAATTATCCACTTCAGATTAAGCGACACGATAACCCTCAACATGCCGCGCGCGATCCAAGTCCGATAAAATAATACATTATTAAATTACTTAGCGATGTAATGTTAGACCATTATACTACTGTATTATAATCGAGATGATGATCCACGTGGTCACGCGACGAGACACGTGGCCCCCCACTCAGCCTGCATTGCTCAACCACAGCTTACATGTGGATTTTGTTTTGGGGTCGAAAACATTTTACAATCTCACATAGTATTATTTCTCTATTTCTATGAAATCTGAACAATTTTCAATAATAAAAGAAAATTTTTGTACATTTTTCCTATTTCTATACTTGATCTTAGTATTTTAATAAATATTTGATATATGTTTAACATTTACGCCTTCTTCAAAGTAGTTTAATTTTTATAACACTTGACAATGGATTTTATAATTCGAATAAATGGCCAAAAATTAATATTATAAATCAGTTTTATAATGAAATACGTATTTTCAATATAATAAATAAAAAAGCAAATACATAATGAATTTATGATGAAAAAAACAGAATGAAAAAGAAATTAATGATATTAGGTAGAAGGTATTCCTATTCTGATTGAACTGAAATGTTATAAGATTATTTGTCACATTTTTTTGTAATTGTATAATAGTAGTAGTTTCCGAAATGTTGTCGACCCCATAACACATTTAACCCTAGAATTATTTCACAGACAGATAAATAGATAGCATCATATATGTATATTTTTGTAGTTGCAGTGCATGTACACTGTATTATAGTATGACGCGCACCCCGGGGCGTTAGAGGGTTAACTAACTGATTGCTCATACAATCGTTTCCTGAACTGAAAATCAATCAATCTCACGTATTCTATTAAAATACACTCAAACCTATGCTTTACTGCTTAACACATTTTTTTTATTTAGGCTTGGATGTTTTTACAAATAATGTATAATGAAAGTAAGCCAATAATAGTATCGATTTTACATTCATAAAGGTAAAAAGTGTTTTGATTTTTTACAGAATTCCTTTAAGAGGAGAGGGCTTGTTTCTAACATGTGCTCCCGAAAAGAGCATTGAAAGGCGCAAAGAAATAAATATTTCTTAAATTGTGCATAACTAGGTAGGTACATGACATTTACAAGATTGTTTGCCTTTAGAGAAAAAAGAAAATATTACAAAATTATAAAAAATTTAGTCCAGCAATGATTTAATCACCATATTCAATTTTTTTTTATATTTATTGATTTGAACTACATATCATTGTGAATTAGCCATTAGCTTGATGGTAGAATCACGGTCTTTCAATCAAGAGATCCCGGCCCAATTTCTCTCGCTACTTACCTACGATACAAACATACCGCTTAGGTACCTACCATGAAGAATCTTGAAGGGGTACTTGGATTTATTACAAACTTAGGTTAGTTTAAATATGAAAAAAAATCAAAGTAAATTAAATCGATGGTATTTTTTTACCTATAATCTAGGATTGATAGTATTTGCATAAAATATCGATATATGATTGGTAACAGTGATTGTGATTGCCTTCACTTTGATTGATTCACAACATAGTCCAGAGTAGTAAAGCAATTGTGATAAGAATATTATATAAACCAACGTATGATCGTCATACATAATAATACATTAGTTTTTTTGGCCTATGTAGCCAATAATAATAATAGATATTTTATAGTATGGATGTATTCCAAATTCAATTCAATTCAAATAATAGGTTTAATTATTAGAAATCTGCCGATATCATCACACTCCATCTTTTTAATTTTAATACACCATTTGACAGATGTGATTAATAATTCATTTTAATCACGATGTGCAAAATTTATTAGGTCATGTTTTCATTTCACAAATATGTAAGATATATTTTTTCCTACATTTGTTTTTGTTGTCATCTTATCAAGCTTAATTAATGCGGGTGTTGGAATATTTATTGATCTAAATATATGATTTTTTTAATAATTTATCCATTACCAAGAATTGTTTTTCGTGTACCTAACTACCTACTGACTTTCTACAATATAATTGAATTAGAATATTGTTATCAGATTCGAAGATACTCATAAAAACCATGATACATTAGAAATGTTAGAAATATGATCTACATAGAAGAGTTAACAACGTGTGCAATCAAATTTTATTCAATGACAGAATTCATGGTGGTGATCAGCTGAATACCGAAACTGATATCTATTTATATGCTACGATTTCAATTCAATCAGAACTCTAAAATTTTAATTAAACTGTCTTTAAAAATAAAACATAACTATCATGACGAAATAAATAAAACACTTGTTTTATTTATTTCGCTATGAAATTCCACTAACTTAACACCGACACAGTGAAAATAGCTATCATAATTATTTTAGACAATTTTGTTGCAAAACTACATATCTTTAGAAAACGGTATTATATATATTATTATAAAGTTCAGAAAACGTTGAGACATAAAAAAATAATGTAAAACAGTTTTTGTAATGTCAATTAATTTTATTTCACCAATGCCTTAGAGACAAAATGCACATTTAAGGACAAAAACTCCCGCAGTTAAATAAAAAAAGGAAAAAAATTCTCATCAAAGTCCATATTAGAATAATAACAGTACACAGTCATGTTATTATTTATGATATTTGCGAAATCTCTAAGGATTGTGAGACACAATCACCGTATAATTTATATATAATGTTATATTTATATTGTGACAATAATTACGAGTGTGACAAGCCGACGTTTCGGATATCACAGTGATATGAAGTCCCTCTTCAGGGTTATACCATACATAGATCTAGAAGTAGATACTTTTAGTAGAGACAGACAACAGTAGCGGATTCGGTTCTCACGGAGACACTGTTCCCAATGGGGCAGTTAGATGTTCACATGAAATTAATATTGAAATACAGGGACGGTTACAGTTAAAAATCATTTAAGGCATTGTCGTCGGAATTTTATAAAATTTGGCCGAATCGGATTTCTGGTCGTTCTTTGAAAAAAAAAACTTTTAAACAAACACCTGCGTTTCTTTACACAATAATGGTGTATTTTTTTTTTCAATCTATGTTTGAGAGTGAATTTTGCTTGCCTATCAAATAACTAAATACAAATATGTTTTTGTTTGGAAATCAAACAATAAATACTATACTATACCATCACGGCATATCCCACAACTGGGGTAGCCAGCAGATCAGCTGCATGTAAGAAACATGCAAACTGTCCTCTTTGTGCCAATATAAAATCAAGACATTCAGGATGGGTGGCAAACCTCATCGCTTAATTTAAGATGTAAAATGTCTTAATTTTTTCGAACACTTGCCTTTTACAGGACACTCGAAAACTTACGCAGAAGAGTGGGAGACAAATTCTTTGCCGGGTGCTCCACGGGATAACAATAAATGACTAACAGTGAATTTTAAACATTTTTTTTTTATTTTTTTTATTTATTTAATTAATTTTTTTTATTTATTTAATTTATTTAATTAATTCATTTATTTAATTCACTGTTAACAATAAATGACTAACAGTGAATTTTAAACATTTATTTTTTATTTTTTCTGTACAAAATTATTCGTACCTCAAATATACACAACTCTTCGACACGTACCTTTTAAAAAAGCTAGATTCTAAAAAACTAAGTTACAACATCGGAATTTTAAAAAATACATTAACATGTAAATTTTCTTGTTGGTTTCTTGCATTATATTTTTTTGAAACACAAATTTTAGAACTTGTGTTACGATTTTTTCATCAAGAATTTAATAATATCTCTCTTCTAGCGCACACTCTGTATAACCACCCCAACTTTATGCATTAATGTGCGAATTAACCGTGAGATGTCAAGTGTATGGGGAATGTAGGGAGGATGAGACTAGTGTACTACTACATAAAATAATACATATATTGTATGTACCTAATGTGAACATAGGGATGTTACTATATATTATAATGGATAGATAGATAGATAAATGTTGTTGCACACAATGCACACCACACACTCACACTGTGCACTTGCCACTTCGCATTGATTAAAAACTAACAGTGTAATGGTACCCCTTATTATAGAAAGATTTATGACTTATCATTCTCTTGTAATAAATATTTAATCTAATGCACTTGACTTGTTTGGGTGAAAGGACCACGCGTTGACTAGGTTAGCATAGGTCGGAGTACTACAAATCTATCAGAGACGAAATATGATTTGTAATTTTATTTTTCGTGGGTATTTTATTTATTCTTTTTTTATTACTTACCACCTCGATAACAATAACATAATTCAGAACTCTTTTAACAGTTAGATACCTGTATTTACGCAAATAATTTTTTACATTGTTTTTCATTATTATTATATTATTTCCGATGAAAAATATTGAGTTTTTATAAATGAAAAATCAACTACAAGTACAAATTTTAAGGAAACTAAAAAATCCAGAACATATTTAACTCTGCGAAGACAGATGTCACCTATTTGTTAGTGCACATATAACACCATTTCTACGTTTGTACATAATACATGCACTTTTTTTGTACATTGATATTGTCATATTTATGTGTAAAATTGGTCGTTATTAATCTAAAGTATAGAATAAATAAATATATAAATATTTCAGCCAGCTATCCCATATCTAAAATATAATATAATTATGCCATTATGCTAAAGCAAGAGATAAATTTGTTTTCTTAAAGAATACTTTAATTTCTATCACGCGAAAAGAGAACATAAAAACTGCTTGAAACTTTTTTTTTTTAAAAAGATATATCTGGGTTTTGTTTGTTATAAACCCAAATACAACCTTATACACCTTTCACAGTAAGCTACTAAAAGCTTGTGTCGTGAAAGGGGAGTTTGCCAACACCTGGTATCGATCCATGGACCCCTTGTTTACGAGGCCGAGACTCTACCTCCAGGCTATCGACGAACTTTTCCTTTAAGTCAACATTTTTTAGTGTAAAAAACTTTGACAAAATGTTTATGATCATTTATTTATATTTGAATGCGGCACTGATATTTGATACGTATAGCAATAATACTGATTTCACTATCCAACTATTGTTAGTAAGTAAGTATATATAATGTTTATTACCAACACTGACTGCAGTTAGAATGATGGAGCAATGTTGATTAAATTGAAGTTTCATGGATGTTTAATTATCCTCACATGCACTTTGCTTTGGTTAACATTTGTGTGCGAGCCAGAGGATAGGCAATTATACTAATTAAAAATTCAATCGTTGATAAATTCCACATCCATTTAATAAAAAAAGTATTATGATAAAGTAATGCAATACAAGGCAAATACATATTCGTTTAAACTACATTGTGACGTATGGTCACTTAAAGTGAAGGAAACAGTATTTATGTAAATTTAATCAAACTACGAGTAAATAATAAATGTGACGAACTTTCACAACGTTTGCTCTTCAACAATAAATAAAAAAAAAAAATAGTAGTTGGAAGACATCACATTCTAGCGATAAACTCTTCCTCTGTACATTGAATTGAATAATTGATATTTTTAGGCACCTACATATTAATGCCCCGTAAAAAATATAATTCAATTATTTCTTGGTAAATTATCGCTTTGAATGGAAGAGGCTTATTGTCACTTTTTATTATTAATTTTTTGATAAACGTTCAACATAACTTCAGTTTCTGCAAAAAAGTGAAAGCGATAGGTACAAAAGAATAATTAGTCTAGTTTTACAAAGATTTACCAATAATTAGTAATCTTCTTAATAGGGAAGTATGTATTATCTCGTAAAGTTCCTCATAATTAAGCAGCTCATAAAAGATGGTAGAAATTTCATCAAAAATTTACGTAAAATGAACATTATTCTGATGTATAATAATATCCTGAACAAAAGTTACTTCTCTAAGGGGAGAACAGAAATTGTTGTATTAATTAAGGGAGGAGAATCTTGGGATGCATAAAGGGTGAAGAAGAGTTCGTATATAACACGTTGAACTCCTCAAGTCTAAGGATAATGTTCATATTTAATCCTTGCCTTTATAATTAATATATATGATGGTTGGCAGGGAGTTGCAGGATGTTTTACAAGCTTATTATTAATATCACTTTGTATATAGATACCTAACTAATGTGGTGCATACGAGTATGAAAACGATTTCATTCTTATTAAGTACGTGTAAGATATATGAGGTTGTAAAATGAATTCTCTCCATCTTTAGAGAATTCACAATCTTTTATGTATTTTTTTCTGGTGTTGTGTAAATTGTAAATCTTTTCCCTGAAAATCTCTACATTTTTTAAAATAACTACTTGCTGTAGAAGACAAAATGGATACTTAGTCTATTCGGGTAAATCAATACAGTCTTACGTATTTGAAAAAGTCGATTATTTGCCTTTGCGCACTTCTTTTGCTTCCAGCACATTCATTTACCTCATGTATATTAACCTTTTTCTCCTACTCAACACGCAACATTCATTTTTTTTTTCATTTTAAATCCAGATTATTTTAAAACTTCTTATTTTCAGAATTCCATTTCGT
Organism: Athripsodes cinereus; assembly: GCA_947579605.1. NCBI lineage: Eukaryota > Metazoa > Arthropoda > Insecta > Trichoptera > Leptoceridae > Athripsodes > Athripsodes cinereus. Next base: position 20,297,405 of record OX388310.1, read on the forward strand.
TTCATACCTGATAATCCAAAATATTTAATAATGAATACATCGGTAACTCATATATAAATGATATTCACTTTGTATTGTGAACAATTACTTAATGACTTTGTGATAGTGCTAATCACTGCGGACTAGAGGTAAACAACTATATATTATTATTGCGGTATAATTTCTACCTTTCCACAAGATCTGTATATGACTATTATATGATTATATGGTAACAATACATAGTTATCATGAATAGCTATTTATGTACATACAGTATAGCTAGAGAGAGATACAATACTCTATGACATACCATACCGCAGTACCACAAGTTGGGGATACGCTACCTACTCTTGAATAAATTATTATAAGAATTAATATTGTTAATCACTACTAACCAGGTAAGTATCGTCTGAAATATTAAATTTTCAGTATTATGATATCGTTTAAGGTTACCTTCTGAGATCGCATTGGCCTTCAGCTGTAATGATTCTTGTATGAATCGTCTTATTGTCAGTAGTAGTAATAATAATAATAATATGGTGGTATTCGTATAATCAAAACTAATAATTTTCACACTGTAGTAGATTATTACTTATACACTATTTTTTGTCATTTTTAAATAGTTTTCCAAAGATTGAAAAGTTGAGGCTTTATTTTACCACAATTTTCCAAAAAAAAAACTTGTTTTTAATTAAGGTATACTGTTCTTATGACAATGATATCAAAATTATGGTTTTCTCCCTGTATACCTTAGAAGGCGAAAGAACAAGATATAGATACACATCTGTGCCAACAATCAACAACCTTTTTTCTATGGAACTAAATAACCATGATTCCCAACTATTAATTTACAATTACAGCCATTAACAACCTTTTTTCTACGGAAATAAGTAGCTAAGTTATCCAACTACAAATTATTTTAATATCACATTTAATTCCGTAGCTATATTATGTTCCGTCCAAGAATCACTAGCGAAAACCAAGAGATACTTAAATCAATGACAATAATTATTGAATAATTATATCTACATTTTTTGACGTGTTCATTGATGAAAATCATTAGATATAATAGTGCCCCTACATTAATTTAGATGACGGCTATAAAAATGTTCCAGTTGATTTATTTACTATACGCCTATCAAAAACCTACGGATATTTAGCCACACTACAATCCGTTTCGATACGCATCTTGTAGACCAGTAGCGCCTGATATTATATTATCTATGGATAATCGAATATCAAACGTGGAATATAATAATTATATTGTTCAAAATAATCGTATATTGTCATATTACAAAAATGTTAGATTATTTTCATAAAAATCCTGATTCAGGAACATACATAATCGTGATTCTTTTTGTGTATTTGTTGGTTTTATTTATGAATCAGAAACGATCTCCCGTGTCACCTAATCGGATATAGTGATCAAGCAAACAAGCAGGCGACGTACACACGGTTTGTGTAACTGTCAAGATGTCACGTGCGCGCATGCGTCGAGGGACGTCCCGCCAAAACGACAACATTCCGCCAATTGATGCGTCAATTATATTATCAAAGTGGAAAGCATCTACATAGCAGTATCACGAGAAGAAAATTCAGCTTCAAAGCTTATTTTTTACATGTTATTGGTAAAATATTATCGTTATTTATTAACCTACAACATTGCTATTTTTATCCACAAAAATTCCAACCCTTTCACATTACACCGTTTCTAAGAGAACTATATCTGAACTATTCATCGAAAATACACTAGTTAAAATCAATGTGATGTTACACCAAATATGAATGAAAATATCAATACATACGAATAGATAAGTTTCAGTAAGGGATTATTCACACGGTGGAATACGTGTTGCCATTATTTCAAGGGATGTGCTTATAAGTATCACATCTTTTTTTTCTTCTGACCCTGGATTCCCATAATCTTGGATCTGCTCTTCTGGTCCTCATTCTCCAAGTGGGGCTCTCTTGCCCAAGTGCTATATCAAGTTCTGTTATTCTCAAGTCTCTTTTTATGGTATCACATCAATCCGAAAAAGATATATTTGAAAACCAAGATCAATAAATTAGTTTCAGGGATATAATTTTAGTTTTTTATATTGATTCTTTCGTATTTACGCGTTAAAACTAATCGCATTTGGAAATTTTTGGCAATCTGGGGCGTATTAGCGATTTTCTCTTAAAGGGGGTAAAGCATAAAAAAAGTTGTTAGGTACAACTATGAACTTTGAACACTTTTTTAGTTTCAGGTTTCACAGTTTTGTAATTTAATACAAAAACAAAGTACTTCCCCCCCCCCCGCCAAATTTTAATTATCGAAATTTAAAATGTCTCACAATCTTCTCGTTTTCGAGTAATCATTTTAGAACCACTTTATATTTAGTCTGGCTTCTAGAGAGAGGCAGTTTTCCACTTATAAGCCAATTATCCATACTTTTACCATACTTCAATACTAATTTTGTCTACTTTCTTATGATTTTTGAAATCCTAGGGGGGAACTTACTGTCCCAGTTTGCCCCTTTCTCTCTGAGTACGCCCATGACAACAACTGTTATATTGGATGAAATTATGCAATGTTTATACCACCATCTGAATAGAGTCTTATGGTTTTGGTAGATCGGATGGAGGAGTATAGTATGCATGACTGGTTATATGGTTTACATTTCACACACATCTTCACAATATTCTTACCGCTTCTGGCATCGCACGACTAACTGAACCAACAAAGACGACACATACCATATCATACCTTACCAAGGAATCTACTCAAGCTTATGTTATCATAATATTATAACATTTATAACATATAGGTGGCAATGTACATTAATCTAACAATTTCTAGCAGAGTTGGAACGAGGAGTCACATGTTATTATTTACATATCGCTGAATTCCCTCATGAATAGTTTAGACCTTTCATAAGTATCCATGTTTGTGTATTTGCCGCGAATCCTGAATACTTCTTTTTGATGACACAGAGAAGATGTAATGTATATTCGTTATATACAGTGAGACCGCTGGTTTTGAGTCACTTGTGTGATGGGATAGGCAAATAGATGTGTTATTATACACTATTAGAGAGGCACTTACCAGACTTTTAACTCTTATACATTTATATCGGTGTCGAATTATATCGATAAAGAATACTCACATTAATTATTTGCAATCCAATCCACTGATGACTACTTCACTTGTGGATGATGTCGTGATGGTGTGGAAATAAATATAGGTATAACATTTTTCTTCACCTATCCAAAAACGAGATATACATTCATTATATTTGTATATTTTAAATATTAGTCAACATAACAAAGAATAATATTCCACATGTAGCTTTTGTAAATAAAATATATGAAATTATAAATAATTTCTATTTGTTTTAGCATTTTTATTTATTCCAAATTATTATATAGTATATTCGTATAAAAACAGCTTTTAGAGTGTTTTAATTATCTCTAACACTATCAATCTTGCAGTGTCAGCGTCTGAAAAAATGTTTCCTGAAAATAAAAATAATGAAAATAATAAAGTACTACAAAAAATACTACATAGTAGTATATTCTCGTATACCGTAAACAGTCCACAGTGTTATGTGGAGTATTGTATATATGTAGAGTATGAAGTATAGTATCCAATAGCGATCGTCATCGAACCGAGCGGAGAGTTGTTGTTGTTCGGAGTTTTCCGTCTTCCTATCCCATCCCAGGAATAGCAGCAGTCCTGATAGGGGGATAACACCCACCACAGCTTGATGGATTAAATTGCCCCATCCCTATGACAAGGAAAATGGAGGGAAAAACAGACTACCATATTAAAACACTACCTGGTAATTTTTCAAGTATTTTTTTTATTCGTTTCATTTTTCAAAATACGACAGCCACTCTCCTATAATCTGTCATGGAGATACGCACAATCTGCTTCGCCTACACGCTGAACATTAAATAACTATTCGGCCCTTGCTGCTACGATATTTATTTTTTCATCCATTTTACACCGTACTACATACATTCATCAAAATTTTATAATTATACGTACCTATATCTCTCTTTGACGCGTGCAGACGCTATCTAACAAGTTCTACAACCATTTTTGAAAATTAAAAGTTATGTACCTACTCAACCTAATTAATAATTCTAGTGTTTTTGTGTATCACAATTTTACACAACAAGATGACGGCACGTGGTGTGTAATAATTCCAATTTTTTTTTGATCCAATCAATTGACATCTATAATTTGAAAAGAATAGAAATTAGAATAGCTGGAAAATATTTTAGTATTATTGCATTTCCTAATATATATTTAAATTCAAATTGTTTATGTATATATTATGTGTAATTAAATACTGCTTAACAATGTCACACCCCTGAAATTAGCAATGCTTATGTTTGAATGAAAATCAACCACTTTCATGACTTAAATAAAATCTAAACTAAATATAAGATCAAATGTTATGTTTTCTAAAATTGCAGATGTGTGAAATGCTTTATATTTACGATAATAAAAACATTAGTTCTCCTCTTTTGATTATTTCATCATGAAAGAATTCAAAATCAAAATTTGGGTCCGTTTTTCATTGAATTTGAAATCTAATATAAGTAGCTTGGGATCAAAATCGGACATATCCATTTGTAGTAAAATATCAACTAAATGTTGACGGTTTTCAATACAAACTTCAATTTTTATTCATATAAATTACACAGAATTGGACTGTTTTGGAAAATGCAGTTTTATGGAACTCAACATAAAGAATATTTCTACATACTTAGTTAAAAAAAAGTTTTTGGATTTTTCCACTTTCGATCCCAAACCACAAATCTTAAAGAATCACAAAACACACACATACGTCGAACTACAATCTTACATTAATTACAATCTTACGTCGTACTACAATCTTACATTAATAACCCTTAACATTAATGATAATTCTAATAATACGAATACAGAAACTCCCTTACCCAGCTCATTATCTTAATCGCTAAAGCGGACCTTTTATTTTCCTAGAATTATTATAGGAATGTCTACGACAGCAAAAATAGGACAAATACACAGTTAGAAGTGAAGTGATGCTGGAGGGTGAAGTTAAGGCCTATTCACACTAGAAGCTTTACATCAGTTACCTTTATCTTATTGAAGCTTTATCGATACATTTTTTAAACCTCCATGATTTTGCAATCCGCGAAATAATTCCCAGTTGATCGATAACATCCTGATACGCGCTAATTAATTTTGATGTTAACCATAAATTATCTTGAGTCAAACATAACTAATTCAAGTGATCAAGCAGTGTGTATGTAATTATACACACTTTTTGCATTTTGTTGCTTGATTAGGATGTAGGTGTAGGAAACTATTTTTATTTTTCAGGATTTATCTTGCTATCTCTCCTTGACAAAACGTAACTTATGTTTGACTTTTACCTAGTATTCATTATATTATATATATTTATTACTTTGAGATAATTAGAGAGGTTAATTAAATTTCAAAATTTTGATATTAAGAATCGTTTTTTTTATAAACATTTCCGGGAATAGTTAATACTTTCAGAATTGTACTATCAACAAGATAGAGTGATAAGTATCGCCAAAAATCAGATTTCTTAGTATGAACAGGGCGTGCAGTATGTGAGAGGGTGATTGTGTGTGTTGTAAGTGTAGGTGAGTGAGTGGAGGCGGGCATATCGTACGAGCACAACAACATATGCCCCTTATCCCGCCAGACCTGCCCGCCCTATATATTTATAAGGGCAAAGAAACAAACAAAACGTACAACTTGTGTGTCGCCTACCATATTGGATAGTGGATACCTATCGTATCACATACCAACTACTTTTACTTAAACAATTATTACATCCTTAATGTAATGTGTTCACTGCAAAGTGTGTAGTTACCTACTTATAGTTTATTTTTTATCCTGGATCACTCATAAATAAGCTTATGTTCTGCAAAGATAGAATAGGATAGGTAGGTAACTAACTTTGTATAAGGACGTACATAGTGTTATCTTGCAAACCACCGCTTTTAAGACGCTTTTAAGAATATTATAACTGCGTTTGCGAAGTATGATTGAAAGTGTTGAATGTCGAAGTGAGAGGATAATTTTCAATTTCGAAGTAATTTTCATAAAAAAAGCTAATATGCAACTCTATATGGTTGATTAAATAAATAACACCTCCCGAAAAATAGGAACTTTACATTTGCTTCGAATACCTCAGCACTAATAAATAATGTTTCCGTTTTACACATTAAATAGGTACCTACATGAATTCATTTTATTCATTATGTAATCATAAATTTTATATCACATGATATAAATATCGATAGTCAATTTTGAACAAAACAAATGGAATCTACACTTCAGTAATAAATAACAAGATATAACAAAGTACTCCAGAATAATAACATGAATCCGTCTGCTAAATCACACGTTGTTAAATAAATAATTTATGTTATAAATAATTTTGCTGTATTTATGAATATAATAAGTTCTTGTACCCTTAAATACTGCAAAGATAACAAACATTACACCACAAATGAGGCAGGAACTGTACTGCTGTAAAAATTATTTCAATGACTATAAAAATTAACATTGCCAGCGCATAAAATTTTAATCAACCGCATGGAAATACTTACAGGGCTAACCCTTCATTCCTATTCAGTAGGTATCTACCTATCATTCCTAGCCTCCCTGGTGCATTTTATTTAGAAGGGAAAACTTTTACTGAAAATTAAAGGTTATAAAATAATATTTCTATTTATTTAGTCAACGAGGAACCAGAAAAGGTATTCTTGAAACCAGACGGAGCATCCTTTGTTGAAGAAGTTGTCAAAATAAATGTTAAGTTGATGAAAACAAAATGACACTAAAAAAACACGTAAAGATAAATTTAGGTACCTATATCTTTATAAATTTCCAAACACCTTAAATAATAATTTGAATGCTTGTGTCTTTGGTAACTGAATTTAAACCTAAGATCTCTCGACTGAAAATCCGACATTTTCAATCAGTTTTCAGATAATCTCTTTCCGTAAATACTCGCACATTTTGTAGTAAGCATATTACACCATATGTACGTGTTGCGTTTATCTGCCCATATCTTTGTCTAATATTATGATATGTCTAATATAATAGATAAATTTGGTTAAAAAAATCGCTCTATAAATAAATCTGAAAAAAGCTTTGTAAATAAAATTAGTGTAATTTTTTTCAATACTTCGACATGTGAATAAAAATGATTGTTTAATTATAATAGAGACCCTTTTTATTTAATTTAACGGCAGTGATTATGTACGCAAATAACAAAAAACAACCTCCAACTTGGTACGTTGAAAAAACAGCATATAGAAAAATATAACACAGCTAGAGATGTTCTTTACAACAAATATTATGTAAGTCAACTTTTTGGAATAGTGCTTTTTTATGCTATTTATAAAAATAACACTGCTACTATTATCTGTATAACGATGAAACTATAATATTATTATAACATTTTTCTAATGATGCATTGCAAATAAATGATATGGGGCTAATGCAATCAAAGGACTGGCTATTTTGTTTCAGTATAGTTCACACATCCCGTGAAGAACTACATTTACACAATGCAACGTACTGCAAATTACAATCGGAAGAAGTGAGAAAGGCGTCCCAACGCTTTCGAATTGGCTCTAGGCTGACTCAAGTGATCACTTTCGTTGATCAAGGACAACGTTCACCAATTCCGCCACTTTCACTGTCACTATATAAGATTAACCGATTGAGAAATATTTAATGCAAACTGTAGAAGCTATCATTTTTGGGATCTGACATTTCATATCTCGAATGGATCAAGATCTCCAGGCTGAATGGCACTTGAATTTAATACTTTATCGGCTACTAGTTCGACAAGTCACCAACAAATATTTAGAGTATTTACTATTTTTTTATTGTTTAACTGGATTTGAGCACAACGCGAAGATGACAAAACCATCAAGGTGTCTGAATAGTATTGTCATCTGTGCATTGTGCCAAATCTAGTTAAACAATAAAAAAAATTGTAAATATTCTTAATGTCAGTATGGTTTTCAAACTATATAGAAACAATTAACAGTCAGTGAAACAGGTTTTTTTTAAAGGGCAGCGCCCGCCACATACCTTGTGCCGTACCTGGAGATATGAATCTCCATAACGACACACACATGCACAAACAGGATTTAATGTCAAGTTGAAGCGAGAAATGCTGCACTGAGGGAGCACTCTAGATTTAGCGGTTACACACCAAAAATTATGGCGCAAAAAGGGAAGGGAAGAAATGGGAATATGCCTTCCTATCTATGCAGTATCGTTAGTTACTTGAAGGGGGTATTAGGCTAGCAAAGAAAGTAGGTACAGAAGTTTTTGAAGGCGAAAAAATGTTTTTCTTTGTGGCCACCAAGTCTGTACTCTGTATGTCCTACAGAGGATGGATTTAAACAGGTTACATTGAAAGCACCATAATAACATCAAACACGATACATCAATTTGAATCGGTAGTTTTGCCTTGAATGGATGAGGCTAGTTTCTTCCCTATGAGGTGATAATGATTTGTTTAATAACAATCACAAACTATCATTAAAAAAGCAGTTATTTTCATCTCTCGGCTATTCAACTCCGACCACCTTTACATATACACACGATGACTGAAACAATGAAATAATAATAAATGAAACGTGAATCGCATTTTAAAAACATTAAAAACGTGAGACAAATTATTATTACTGCTATATCAAACGAAAAATAATAAAATAAAAAACGCACGTCCCAATTTCATATACGTAGAGGTACTACACTAGTGCATACGCTGCGTTATAGGTTGCATTTTAAATTTTTCCGTTCGTTGCTATTTCTAAATGAATGAGTGTAGATAGTATCTATGTTTTTCTAGAACCACCCTGCAATACTCTCTCATCCCCCATTCTCCACCAATCCGCTAATTGAGATATGTGGAGTGTAACAGAGGGTAGGAGGGTGAGGGTAGGTTCAGGAGTATTCTCTCGCCATACGCTATATTACCTATATACATACATGTACCCTTACTGGTAGGTATCACGTACCTATATACAGATAGAATTTTAATTATTGGAGGTCTGCTAATACTGAGTTATAATGTTTATATTCTCAAATACATTATTATATAATATGTGTATACAATTCTAGGAAATAACTCTTTTTCGTGTCGATTAAAAACTCAACGATATATTACTAGTAAAAGAAACATAAATGTAATGCAAATATATATGTTTATAGTACCAAAAAATCTTGTGAAATTACAAAAATACAATTTATTGTTTTATATTTTAATGTCATATTATCTACTGCAAATTTAAAATACCGCCTTTTTTATTAATTAACTTTTAAGTGCTCTGCATTCATTATTTTTTTAGTGTAAAAATTTGCTATAGCGAATACCATTAACCCAGATTTTATTTTTTTTATTTTTCAACGGTAAAATCAATAAAATTATAAGACTTGATTATTTAGCACTAATCGCAGCATTTAAAAACATAGATTCAGTAATATTTATGGACATGGCCATCTTCTTCCTTTAATAATATTTATGTTAAAAAAATACTATTTATGCTTGCGCAAATGCAAAGCAAATATTAATACTTAAAAATGTGGCAAAATACAAAGAAAAACGACAAAAAACTACAGAGGGTGATGATATGTAGGCATGTGTGAGAAATGTAATGCATTCGATGTTATTGTCTTAAGTGGAAGGTATTTAAAGAAAACTAGCTATGTTTCATATGCAAGTAATAGAATTTCTAGTATATATTATAAGCTGATGTATAGAACCTCCCTCGATTTTACCCGTAAAAATGGTGATACTAGCGGCGACAACCCTTAGTAGGTATATTTGTTATGACACCCTCATTAGTTGAAAGAAAAAACATCTCCTGCAATATTCAGAGAAACTAATCTGAATAAGTGATGATAATATATATTTATTATTTTACTAATGTGTGTGCCTATAACTAGGACTATAAGAGTATTAAGGATTTACTATAATACCTTTCAACATTTTTCTTATTGATATACTTTGCTTCCACATCCTCCTAACGTTGAGTTAATATTGTCATTCATTAGAAGTCTTACAGTGGCGAAGACCGAATATTTTGATATCGTTATCATTGAAATAATACAATAGAACTAATATTTATATTATCATATCTAATTTTTGTTATATTTAAAATATTAGGAGTACTTTTCTTTCACTTCCTTCCTATAAGATTGATTTAATACTGTGGTTCATTAAAAAGTTAACAGTAATGGAAGGTCAAACATTCTATTTGTTAAAACAATCAAAACATTTTGATCATTATATTATATAAATTCATCCATGAATAGCACAGAACATGGAAGTTTCAAATTATTCAAATATCTAGAATGATTCATAAACGAAATACCAAAGCTAGAAAACAGAAATATAAAGTTTAAAATATTAAACTTTTCGTTATTGTAGACTCAGAAACAACTGGTAATACTACAATATTATTTCATGCACATACAAAAAGGGATAAAAAATCCCGATGTAATTTAAAATAAACACACGTACCTAGCTTTTATTTATTTATCTACTTGAAAAATAATAACAGGATTGTAATATGCACACGATAAATAATTCATACAAGCGGTGTGTGGCAAAAATATTCCATAAATTATTATATTATATGTAAGTACCCACATACATAAACGTGAACCAATGGTGAAAAAGCAATTTTCCAACTAATGAAACTCATACATTTTAATTATCATTTTATTACTATGTACAATGTACGTACATTATCTACTATTTGACTACGTTTTATACCTACGTTGTACTGAATTTTGTTTCATGGTGGTATTAAATACCGATATTGGCCATTGCAAAATAACAAAACTCGAAAAATATATTTTCGAAATGACTGATAACGTTCTCTAACTTTGAGTTGAAGATAACTTAAAGTTCGAAATTCTGATTTTCAAGTAGAAGGGATGGAAGACAGAATTCAAATCACAATGCTGACATACCTACTCCTTATTTACGACATGATCACATGATCACAAATTTGTCTTCAAAACTTTTTAAAACAACGGATTCTGAGGGCGTTTGGGATGTATTTATTTAGATTTAATTGAAACTCTGATTGATGATCTTATAAAAAAGCAATTAGAAAAATTTCGAGTTCGGGCCCTAGTAGGTGTACATTTGAATCGCCATTATGACCGATATTCGGGATATAATTTTGTATGTCTATGAACAATTTACGTGATTTTGTAATATTTTATATACCTATCAACCTAATATACATTTTATAAACACATATATACCTGGGTACATCAATATACTGTACCTAATACATTATTTTATACTCATACCTATGAAGCTAATTTAGCACGGGAATTTATTACTGTTTGCAAGGAGATTAATTGTTGTAAAAGAAAATTATTACACACAATGAATATTTCGGGTTAACTGCGTGGGAAATTGTTGCTTTTTCTAAATGTCGTACACTTTATATCTCAATCGTAAGAATTTTGTTTTTTCTTTTGATATATATCATTAATATTGTACAAGCTTCAAGCTGTCATGCCGTTCAATCAAAAATTAATAATTGTTATAATATTGAATTATTTTGAAAGGTAATGTGGTGATATGATGTGGTTAGATGGAAGAAATCACTGTATAGTGATTATTTCGCCACTGCATATCATCTTATTAATTTGTATTTATTTTATATTGTTTGTTTTGTTAACGCAGTTTTATAATGATGATGTGCAAAAAAATAAATAAATAAGTAATAAAATGATCTCAGAATGTAAGCTGTAACAGAAACGAAGTCAATTTCTATATTTGAGATAACCAGCTTGTGTTCTCAATTACAAGTAGGTACTTTGAAATCCTTTTTGCACCATATAATTACATAAAATCAAGACGTCTAATATGCCAACATAAAAAAACTTACGTTTCATGTAAAAAATGTTTAAATATTGGTTGATTTGTTGAGTATTTGAATAATCGTAAGTACCCACTTTTAATAATTGAGTTTATATTTTTTTGTAATATTTTTTCTAAAATGAATAAGCCATTTTTGTAAATTATTTGTTGTGAACAAATGTGCTCACTTTTCGAATTTCTATTCAAATAATAATTGTGTAACTATTTTATGGCTCAGAGAGAACATCGTGTTAATTCAATGCCTGTAGAGTAAACGAGAAGTCAGTTGGATAGCCCACACGTAAAAAACGCTTTAATATCGTTAATTTTAAACTAAATATTAAAAATAAAGAAATTTATCCTACCTGTACTCTAGCTTCTGTAAGATCTATTTTCATGGCTATTTCTTCTCTGGTATAGATATCTGGATAATGCGTCTCCTGGAAGGCTCTCTCCAGCTCTTTGAGTTGTGCCGACGTGAAGGTAGTTCTTATCCTTCTTTGTTTCCTTTTCTCTGATAAAGCTTCATGGCCGCCATACATTTTATAAGGAAGACCGGCTGAAAAGACAAGAGATACAACATTTAACTTATAATGTCTTGGATCCAATAAGATTTTTTTTGCTCCAGCTATTCTTTCCACAAAAAAATATTTTGTGTAACGATGTTCAAAACAGGTGATATGCCTCACCAACAAATAAAAAATGATAAATCTATAATTTATGAGAAACTTACTCTTCCCATTAGATATTTTGTTTGCTGATATCCGACATGAGTTACAGGGTTCTGGTATTCACAAAAAATATGAAAGTGAAAATACCAATATTTTACGAAATATGTTTTATGAATGTGTAGATTTCTATTCTAAAGTATTCTGAAAATAAATGAATGAATGAAAATGTTGTTTTTATTAAAAGTCTATCCCGACAACCACCTCCAAACATCTCCACTTTTAACAATACACCAATTCATCAATATTTACATACACAAATACGGGAGTACCTTTTATACGGTAACTTACAATACTAAGAAAATCTGTCTCTAAAATAGTGATGAAGAAATTATAATATGTGAAAAATAATAGCGAAAACTAATTATTTACATATCACAAATATTTTATGAGTTATGGTTACTAGAAAATGCACATCTTGATCTCATAGGGTGTTATAGTGAATGAAACTCAGTGTCACTAAAATACTATTTATTGTAAATCTATATCATATTAAGTCAGAAGCGAATAAGAATCATCTGTTTCAAATAAAAAAAACTACGTAGCAGTACATCATAAAAAGTTATCCAACATCTTTACAACTGGTCTTGACTTATTTCATGCTCCAGTTGTTTTTTTTTATTTCTTCATAAAAAATATTTGCTTCATGGAAGAATTAGTCACCAACTCTTTTCCGTGAGTTTTCAAATTATGTCAAGATAATTATTATAACATATATAACAACATATATAACAAAATAACAAAACAATTAAATACAAAGATATTTATATTTTGCTTATATAATTCAATCGATTATTTGATTTCCACGAGTTGTTATTTTCTGTGGATATTTGATGCATTTATAACAGTGATTTTTAAGGTTTAATACACCTCTGGAAGGAGGTGGATATAGCAACATCCCCATTTTGTACGAACTTCAGACCGGTCGTAAATTATTCACTCGCAGAACATCAATTTGGAGAATTAAGCGTCCCCGGAATCCCAAACACAAAGGGAATTATTAACGAGAACAATTAATTAGTCAAGACACAAACCAACTTCTGAATGATAAAGAAATGCAGAATTTTAATTAACCTTAAAAATTGTTGAATAATAATTTGATGGGCACAAAATAATTATTCTGACTGAAATCAGTAATGAAATGCGTCAGGCTATATTTACGATTTTTATAAAAGGAGCTAAAATATTTCAGAGATGCCTTTATGAAACTAAGTATTAAGGTGTTTTAAGGATGAATATCAGTAAACTTAGGTGGATTTTTAAGTAAACCTAAAAACGCCCTAACAGTATGAAATACACATGTGTAGTGCTGTAGTCAAGACAGAAGATTCTTACCTGGAATTTTTGATTGAATGTTTGAAACTGTGACATGAAGCCACTTTCTAAATCAAATTTATGCTACATATTTTGCAGTAAAAAAAAATTGAACTAATGAAATTTTGTAACCATAATATAGGAAACAAGAAATCCTGATTTGGTAGTGGTAAGAAATTTAAGCATAATGTACATAAATATGTAAGCATAACGAAGAAAAGATTGTAAAAAATTATATTAGAGTTCGTAATATCTTTCGACCCTCAAAAGCGAGATATATTGGGTGATCTTACAAACGAAATAGTTACATCTTTCGTGAAGATTATAATTATTATGTATATTTAAATTGTCTAGACGCTATGTAATAATTAAATATTTAATTAAAGTAAAATCCAGGGGGACCAGAGGATAAGAATAGCGACCAGTCTTCTGTTTTTGTCTGCATATTTTTTCTGGAATATCCTTTTTAGTGACACATACACACATATCTGGATAGCTAGAACAGTTGTTGAAGCAGCCGTAGTATTCTGTTTGGGATGAGAGGTAGTTCTTCCCCTACTCCTTATATCGATCCATCCTCCTCCCCGCCCTCCTACCCTAGTGCCATCCCCCATCCCTCGCCAAGTGAATTCACGAAACCACGCTGTGACATGCAACGTGAGAGGAGATGACAACCATCGATGACAAAACTGGTGAAAAAATTTAAATTGTCAAGATGGCACGTTGTTATAACACTTTTAAAAAATCTACTCTGTGTTGTGAGAGATGCTGATACTCTTGGTTGGATCTTTTTTGAGTTTACAAAAATTGCAAAAGCTCAAGTGACACATTTTCACAAAACATCAATCCTTTGGCAGCTAAATCAGAATATAAGGAATATCATGGGAAAAATTGATTCAATTGGTCTAAAATCATTCTGAATGACGACAATTTCTTTATATCCTTTCACGAAATGGAACATGGAAGAGCCAAAGAAGGAGATTAACAATAAGTCAGTTTCCTGCGAAAACTAAATTAATATCTCTATCAATCCATCACCGATCTCAGCTGAACAACCCAACCCACCCGTCGTCCTTTAAAAAAAACAGAGAAATACAGTCTTGGAAAAAGTTGTCATATATCCTGCCATAATATCTGCATATAAAGTAAATTAAATAATACTTAATTTAAATAATTAACCAATGGTTGCTGATACCCTACTCATTCACTTATAGGTAAGACAGAGAGTTGTATAGAAAGCTACCCTCTACGACACCAAGTCAACGTGCTACGTCTTGGCTACGAAGGTACTACTACACAGTGTACATATTATAATGTATATTTTGTAGCACTTTCATACATACATAGATACATACATACAAATACATAAAGTACACTCAGTTACACTAGCAATGGAATGACAATGTAAGACTAAAGTGAGTACATACATATGTACAATATAATGTTATTATCTTAGTATTAGTAAGATACACATACATGGACAATCTGCATAGTCTGTGTGAAGTCTGCAATGTAGGGTGAGCATATTGTATTGAATCCTAATTACTGACTACTTATCTTCTTCCTCTTCTTCTTCCTCTTCTTCTTCCTCGTAATGTAGATGATCATCGATCTGTTAGGTCAGAAGTTGATGCCTCTTGTGATGCTGAAGACCAGCTGTCTTTCCATCTTTTTGGTGGTCTTCCTCGGGGACGTGAACCGACTGGTGTTTCTTTGGTGACTACTTATGTGGTGTTCTCACTTTGGCGAATATCGCTAGGGCACCAAAATATCGCCAGCCATTTGAACCGTGTGAACAAAATGACAGCTAGTCTGAAACGATAAAAACCAGTAGAAACGATATCGTCTCGAGTTGACCACCTTCCAACTTTCTCGGGCGATCGAACGATTTGCACATGCGCAGATATGCGCGGCGTTTGTGTCTATGGTAAAAGCTTTATAACCTATAAATTTTATAATGTTTCCCGCTTCGTGACAGCTGTTATCTTTTTTGTTGGTTTGTGGCGTTTGTTTCCTTAATTAAAAGGCGCCTTATAACCTCTACTATAACATTTTCGACTAAAAATAAACACTTCGCGATCTCCATATCGACGCCATTTTGAAAACAGTGTCAAAATCAAAGCGCATCTGACAGATCGTTTCTATATCGGTGGACTTGTGTGAACAGGTGTGACGATCAATGGGCGTACGGCGAATTTTGTTTTTTCGCCTGGCGTTATATTTTGAAATTCGGCTGGCGATATTCGCCAAATGTGAACACCCCATTATGTATATTAAAATTGAAATATTTCAATATCTATTATTAGTAAAATGAAGATCTTTATCAGTGCTGAAAATCTAAATATTTTCCATACACAGCGTTTTTCGACGTCTATATTGATTCGAATATAGACGTCGTAGGTATATATTTTGAATAGTAGACTATTATGTATATATTTTTTATTGGTGTTAAGCAAAGAGGATATGGAATTGTTTAATTCTGCCTTCAGATATTTATTTTAAGATTTGTGATATTTTACATTTATAACTTCTACTCAGTAAAAATAAGATATTCTTTTTTAAATTGAGCTAGCCCCAAACTAATATATAAATCTTTTATTATGGCTACGAACATGACGATGCACTAAGCGCATAAACACGTAACACCCAGACTCATAACAAATTCAAAAAGGTCATTTTTCATTTTGTCCAAGCCGGGAATTGAACACAGGACCTAGTCACTTAAAGGCAAGAACATTCCCTCTGCGTCACATCGACCGACTTTGTTTTATTCCTTTATGTCTTCCTCTTTCTTTTATTACAGCGAAAAAAAGCTCATTCAGAGAAATAAAGTTCTCATTATGGTCATCTCACTATTCTTAAAATAAAGATCTTACAATGTATTAGTGAGACACTTTTCAAGGGATTTGCGTTAGTGTGAAATAAAGTAAATGTAGGAAACTATTACGCATCTGTAGATGTACATCATACACTCATACACACATTCTGTAAATATCACGTACATTACGATTTCCTACACATTCACCTAAAAACCTTCTGTAAAGTTCAACATTATACAGCAGATCACTCATAACTTGTCTTAATCACAGCCATCATTCATTGATTCGGCAAATAAAAAAGGAGAGATTATAATTATCATAAAACTACAAATAATTCCGAGGTGCACCCGGCAAAGAATTGATCTTCCACTCTTTCTTTACCGTAAGTTTTCGAATGTCCTGTAAAAGGCAGGTATTCAAAAAAAAATAAGACGCTTAAATTAAACATCTTAAATTCAGCGATGAAATTTACCACCCAACCTGAATTTCTTAATTTTACTGCCATGTAGAGGACAGCTTGCATCGACATTGCATGCGGACTGGTCTGGCCTGCTGGTTATCCCACTTGCGGTTAGATAATTTGCCTGATAAAGATGTAATAATATTTATTGAAATTGTATTTTATTTAGCATTTTTCACAAGCTGAAACTTTCGTGACCCTGATCCCTCGTAAGAAAATGGATAGCACTTAAACATAATAATAGAATTGCGCGTACTCAGTTTGATTCCTTCAAGCTTATATGAACACCTTAAAAGTTAACAACCTTACAAGTTCTTAATGACTTCCAAATTTATTATGCCTACCCATGAAAAACACTTTTTCTCTAACAAACTTTCTATTTAATAAAAAAAAAACTGGTAAATGACTAATGTATCACTGAGCGTAGTGGTAGTGATTCAGCGTAACGGTAACGTAGACGCTTGTACAGTAATATAGACGCTACTTGATGGTAATATTAATGTCTTAGTCTCGGGTCGTCTCCACGTCCCCATACATATACATACACGGGTAGGTACTACCCGGCGTACAATGGCGCCTGACCTTATGCTTTATGACATATAAACAAAGTTACATAGGATAAAAGTATGTAGTAGATAGTAGGTAATATAATCCACTAATCCTGACACTATATACCTTCTTATAATATGGTGTAGCATCTACTGCTAAGCCATATTACGGTCCAGTAATACAATTAACATAAGTGCCATTAAATTAATTGGTTCCTCTATATTTTAGTTATTATTATTTTGAACTAATTTCAAGTCTTTCACCCTGCTTTTACTATTCCATAATAAATTGTATCCTAAACTAAACTTTACCAGATACAAACAGTGATACAATCTTAGCTGAAATATGTTTTTATTTATGTGTTTTCTTATTAGGTGAGGAATGAGGAAAAAGTATAGTGAGTGGATATGATGCAATTGAATAATTTGTGATAGTTTGGACAAGACTGTTAATAAATAAGTGTTGTTTATTGAAATAAATACAAATTGTTTGAGTTTCACTATATATATATTTTAATAATTGGTACAGCAACCTGATTTCTACTTACAAAATCATTGTTAAACTCACTCAGACTTTGTATATCGAAACCAGGTTACTGAATTTATTATTAAATATAGTCAAACAGTTTGTGCCTATTTCCATAAGTTAATATAAAGTTTTAAAAAATAAAAGTCAAATCAATCAAAAAAACAGTAGTATTTTAACTGATTATTTTTAATCGCTTGCCGGCTATTGAGAGTTTATATTAAGATGACAGTGAAAATTCTTGAAAGATGTCTTGTAATTTATGAAACATAGTGGAAGTACTGTTACTTATTTTTTATTTGAATATTACGTATTATACCTAATATTTATATAAGATTTATATGAATATTACGTATTATAGTCGTAATGTCATAATCACGACTAACAATCACTGGTTGGTAGTCAGAATTTGCCTGCAGGCAATAAACCCGCCATTTGTACAACTTAAAAAATGTACAATAAAGATTATTTTATTTATAAAAATAGAGAAATAATGAAAAAAAATCTAAAAGTTAGTGAGAGAATCGCAAGAATTTATCTTCTAATACGAAAAATGTTTATAATTTAATATAGTTATAACTATAAGTATTCACCTGGGCCCACACTAAACCTAATTGAATGATTTAATATAATAGATAATGATTAATATCAAATCCTTTCATACAATAGATATCAAGGGTCAAACTCCCTTAACCATTACTACTAAATATTAATTACATATACCTACCTTCCTTAATAATTCCATAGACCTACTATAATCAAATTATGTACATATCACAGCTCTCATTATCGGGAGCACATAAAAGCAACAGGCTCTACTATAAATAAATAATATACGATTCACACAATATCATTCTAAGTATAATAGAGAAGCGATGAAAGTATAAGTACCTAATATTGTTATTATAGAAACCGCAAAACCTAACGGAATACTAAACTAGGTGCTTGTTATATAGGTTAGACCTAAACTACAAAATTGTATCACAGATTAAATATTAGGTACTATTCACACATTTTCTGTACAGTACGTAGTTTTTACCTACTCAAAGTGCATTATTTATCAGTTTGATATTAATTGTTGAAGGGTGTTTGTGTTCACACTGTGAAAATTCATATTATTGATATTATATTACAAGTATCATAACACACCTCGAGCTTTTCAACGCTATAACTAAAGCACACTTTATTTCATAATGAACTTTCTTCATTTCTATTAAATGCAAGTACATATTCCAAATATTTACGATATGATCATTGCCTTAATTATGACATTGTATAGAAATCAATAATTTAAATTTCCTACTAAAAACAGGATTAGTCACTGACGAGATTTCAATCATGGACTTTCTGCTCGAAAATTTTAAGTTCAACCTAGCCTAATTCGTTTAGTATATTCTTGCATAAAACATTTTGCTGGCTACCGTATAAAATGACGTACTCTTTGTGAGTTCAAATACTAAAGGAAAATGTGAAAACGATGAGAGGGAAAATAATATTGGTAAATAATAATTTATGTAACGTATGGAATAAGAGATTGTTTTTGATTTGTGAGAAATCTATATCATTTTGTAATGGTTAGGGAGGAATATTATAGAAATATATATTTATGGAATATCGTAGTATTTCTGGAAGTTGCAAGAACGCATTATGCCAATGACAACATTTATTATTAAAACCATTAATTTAAAAAAAATTGTTTGGGAAGATAAACCATTTCTCTTATCATATATTTGTCATTTTTCTTTAGTATTTATGTTTTTTTATTTTCGTTATTATTGTTATTTTAATATGGTGTGACAAACAAATGGGCTTTGATAAAAATATTTTTACTTTAAAACATTGTGTACCCCTTGTCATTGTATAATATTTAATTGTGCTTGATATGTACCTATGTATTGTCTGTAATGTTCTGTTGATTGAATAAATAAATAAATAAAGATAGAGTTCACATTCACCCGCTCATTCAAAGATTCATCATTCATGACGATATTAAAAAACAAATGTTTTTTCTACTACATTGTTTTGTATTGATGAGACGTCTTAAGTCTTATAAGAACATTGTCAATCTTCAATTCATCGTTCAGAAGAGATTTTATTTACCATAAAAAAATAGTTTACATTGGTAACAAAAGAATTTTAATATCAAAATAATAAAAAAAAAATAGATCATACTGTATAAGTACTAGTTTATGGTAATCTTGAAACTCTTCCACCAAAAAGTTTGCTGGCTACCACACTTTTAAAAAATGCCTTAAAGTATTAGATTCCAATATATGTTACATATGACGCAAAATAATACTGGTATATTTTCATAACTAGGTGCACATTTTCCCTTTGCAAGAAATGTCTGACTAAATATTGTGATTCCGCAAGAGCCTGCTCTCCCCTCTGTATTGCGGACAATATTAATGGATGTTATTACACAAGTGGTCAGGGGAAATGTGGCGATAACTGGAACTACTTATTATTTACTCACTACACTACACTCCTCTACAATATTCTGCGGATAAAAAGATTTACATAATGTTATAAACACCTGTCTAACTTATTCAAATCATTTTTCATCTAGAGCGCGTTTAACAAATTATTTTTCAAAAATGGGAATGTGGTGATCATATTCTACTCGTACTTTTATACAAACAAATTCAATTTATTTTATTACTAATTTATTCAAAAAATACAATTATACAATATATACAAGAAATAGGATTATTCAATAGTGTGATTCCTTTACGATTTTATTATGTGACGTCCTTTTTGTGAATTTTTGAGTGTCCTGTAAAAAGCAGGTCTTAGTAAAACCTCACGCTTAAGACAATCAACATCTTCAATTCAGCGACGAAAAATGCCACACCCCATCCTAAATGCTTTATTTTTATCGGCATGAAGAGGACGTTCTGGATGTTTATCACATGCAGTTAGTAATACAGCTTTAAATGGAACAAAACTTTTACACAAAACAATAAATATCTACAAATCCAATAAAATGGAGGGGGGGGGGGTGATTCGCTTTCAAAAGATTATCAATCAATAGTTATAATATCTACTTTAAAATTAAGGGAATTCCATAGAACACAGTTTGGTAGTATAATCATAAAAATATCATTTGGTAGTATAATATTAATAAGGATAGAGAAATTCTTAATAAAAAGACGTTCTACTATGTATTTGCTGCATATTCAACTTGTATATAATATTGTGATGGAAAATCTATCTATCTATTTATACCCTCACACCGTGTCCCAAGTGGGGAAGGTAAAGAGAACGGAACGCCACATAGATCTGTACTTATATACTTTCTTATCTTCACATTATCCTTTCATAATTGTGATGGAATATTTTCTTGAAAAATAAATAAAATTGGAAGCATGTACAACTAAAAACGGGTAAAGTTTTGACACCGATATGAACCTATAAAACCAATGTCCCATCATAATATATACCTATATATTATAGTGTTGATGGAATTCACAAAAACAAACGCTATTTTTATTGCTATTTTTCTAAATGGACGACCGATTTATGTTTGATGACGATGAAAATTTCCATATCCAACAAAAACTGATGACTGAAGAAATATAAAAACATATATAACAATATCAATAACCGAACAGAACGGCATAGTAAAAACTATAAAAGTTGTGTAATAAAAAACATTGTGTCGCGGGGAGATTAGGAATGCAAAATAATTTTGTTAAAAATCGAAAAAAGTTTGTATTCGATGATATCACAGTATTTTTTTTCAGATTTAACTTTTTGTTTTTTTAACTTACAATTACGGAAAAAATATCTTTTTAATGTATGTATGAGCTCACATGATAATTTTTATTGTTTCGGGGTTTTAGGCTCGATTAGTATTGTCAACTTATTTCAATAAACAATTTCTAGATCAATCAATTTCTAGTAACGATTTTTTACACATTCATACATATCATTACGCCGCTTCTCTTGTGGGGTAGGCAGAAAGGATCGAATGCCACTTTCTCCTATCCTTGCATACACCTTGCGCTTGCATCACGGTCATGCAATTCAACTTTCATCCTTCTTTAGCCATGTCCACATCACACGTAAATTCATCAGTATTTGCACTAAGATAGTAGACTATGCCTATTTATTTTAGAAATAGTAAGTACGTAAATATCCATTTTATTCTATTTTTCTCAAAGCCATCCACTCTTTAGGAGAAGGAAAGTATAACTTAATAGATTATTGCGGGAACCAAAATAAACACATTGTTTCCTAACAATTTTCTTATTAAAACCTAAGCAGAAACAAAATTTTCATAATCTAGTCGTATCGTATACACTATGAAACCTTAGCGATAAAAAAGAGGAACTAAATTTTAAAACCATTTTCCATTTTCGAATATTCTTTGCATTCCCTATAAGGCATGTAGACCGAGTACAAACGGTATTGTCACCCCGTTGCAAGATATAAAACTCTCCCCTCCTCCATCCCCTCTCTTTTTTATTCTTGGATTTTACGAATAGGAAAATATTAAGGGAAACTTATATTATATATAAATGTTTTATTTTTATTGTTTTCAACGTTTTGCATATTTTTGTCATATCCTTAACCTAAAATACTTATTATTTGAGAATGTATCTATGTAATGCGTTTTGTTTTATACTTTTTCATAATAAAATACTGTTTTCGTTGTTTACTGCTGCATATAAAAATTTCACTGATTACCCACCTTATTCTTGAATATGTCGCGGTGCTGTAGACAGATATATTTCATATAATAGTCACCTTACCTACTCGTTTAGGAGAAAAAAATTGGATGAACTTTGAATCACAAAATACTTAGTTACATGTACTACGAAACAATTTAACATTACAGAATCAATCGGACATTTCGATTGTAGTACTTTACCTATTTGCAGCATAAAATATAAAAGCTTTTCTTATTATTGGTCACATTCATCTGTAGTACCTAATTTCACCTGGATCACATTAAGCAAGTGATCAACTACCAATCATGTCAAATGAAATTTAACCACTTGCTTATTTTTTTCCATTTTTATTTAAAAAATAGCATTTGACATATATAATCTACTCCATTATTCCAGAAGAGTTGTTCTACTGTCGAATAAAAAGAGGCGTATGTCTAAAAAGTAATGTTTTTGTAAGGAGAAGACTAATGTATTCAATGCATGCAGTTAGCCAGATGGCTATCCATTTGTGAGAGATATTTTTATAAAGAAATACTTTTTTTTTTGTAGAATTGATTTTGAACAATTGACACCTACAATTCAACTATAGGGTATGGCACCCATTCTGAATTTCTTGTCTTCTTACTGGTACGGAGAGGGCAACCTGCGTTTTTTAAAAATGCATTAATTTTAGTCTACTGGGTACCTAACTTGTCAATATGAGATGTCATAATAATAATAGATAGAACAGATAATGATATAGGCACCAAAGCAAGAGTTTCAAAATGGACACGAAATAATTACGTTAATTGTTTAATATTTCTGAGAACAATAATTAATCTGATTGTTAATAATACTAATAATAATATATATACAGAGAGAAAGAACGTTCACTTTCACAGGGGGATCATTTGAGAAAAGTAAAAGAGGATAGATGGTGGGGAGCGGGGCTGGGAGGTAATAGTGGGCGGGCCGCCTTCCGACCACCCTTAAGATTCGAGCGGCCGTCGGGTCCAATTAGAGCCGCAATCCCTCACACAGCCAGAGGGGTAGAGGGAAAGAGAAAGAGAATGAGAGAGGAAAAGGGCGAAAGGGAGGGAGGTATCTTTTGTTCAGACTATACTACCCCCTTTAGCCAGTTCTCTTCTTCCTCTTTCTTCTCTTTCAGCCTGAGTCAAGGTAAGAATGTTATAGAGATGATTAGTGTTGTGCAACAGTGCATCAAACTAAACCAATCACAAACTGAAATTTACATTTCGTATCGGGCTTAACACAAACAGTTGTACGAATTGTGAGATACCAAATATAGATATGTATTACAGAGGATTAGGCAGCTTTAACTGCACGAAGATTTTAATAAACTAAAATTAACATTCACAGGTTTGAATTATGCCAATAACTTTCTTTAGTTTGTGGCTTTACGCGTTGTTGCTAAGCATCGTTTATATACAGACTTTCAATTACGCTGATGCAGTTTCATCAATAGCCTACGTAGGTGGATGGATTAAGGTGGTAATAAATTGAAAATTCATTCATTCATTTCCTTTAGGTTAAAGGTGAAAACTAAAGTTGTAAAGGTCCAAAATATACATTAAGATACTCCTAACTAATTCATATTAATTTTTAAAAAGCCAGCGCTATCAAAAGAAAATTATACCTGTATAGTTACTTCACTTCACTTGGCCCTTCAACGCTCCTCTCAAGAACACTGCGAGTAACTAGCCTCCTCCTTGCCAATGGGCTCGGCCAACAATCATTGAACACTTAAAACATAACACGACAACTAGGAGCATAGCCTCTCTTACATTACAGAAACTTTCGCTGGGTGCGCTAAAGCATAATTTGTGACAAGATCAGACCAGCTATTATCCAAAATTCTCTTAAGAAACTTATAAAACGCTCTAAAGCCATTGTTTGGTGCCAAGCCTCAAAGCCATTTAGAAGAATTGGGATAGTTATAGCATTGAACAGGCGGCATGTTTTCTTGACTCTGAGTTCAGACTTCAGACTCCAATTTGTAATAGGTAATTAGACTTCAAAGAAGAAAAACTAACAGAAGCCAAACTACGTAGTACGTACTGAGCAATACTAAATTCAGTACGTTAAAATCCTTGGAGAAACATAATGATGATCTAACTTTAAAATGTTGATTTGCGTATATTATGACACAAAATGTGCATAATATGTTTTACTTTTAAAGCCAGCAGATTTTTTTATATAATTACTGGTATTCTGAAGATAAACTAACTAAGTATGTAGGTATATTATACAATATATTGAACATTATATAAATTAAATATTATAAAAGAGAAAATATTGGTAAGTACCTACAACAATAAAAAAAACAAGAATTTTAATTTCTTTTCCATTTTTTTAACATAATATCGACGTTAAATCATCAAATCAATTTATTAATAAAAAATGATGCACTACTCCCGAATTATTTTTATTTAACGAATAACAAAAATTTCAACAAATAAAATAACACGGAAGTTATAACATTATTTTTGTTCTTTATAGATCGTTTATTCGCGACGGTAGACTGTTGAAAGGTTTTATGATTCCTCCCAATTTTTATGATTCCCAACTTGGATTTATTAATGCGAATCGCGAAGTAAGATATCGACAGAAATAAAAAAAATATCAAACCTTTATTTAATAATACCTACATGATTTTTCTATAATTTATAGATATAAACGTCTGTATCAAAAATTAACAAAAAAATCGAATCGAAATATTGATTTAAGCGTAAGGAAGAACCTTACTAAAGCCTTTGCATGGAGCATTCTGCTCTATGGTTGTGAGACGTGGACCATCAGCAAGAGTGAAAGCGGACGGTTGGCGGCCTTTGAGATGTGGTGCTACAGACGCATGCTTAAGATCCATTGGTCGGAACACGTCGAAAACGCAGAAGTATTAACCAGGGTAGGCGAAAAAAGGCAACTTCTGAAGAGAATCGGCCAACAACGAGCTAACTGGATTGGCCACAACATCAGGCACCCAGGAATACTCATCGCCATCGCGGAGGGTAAGACCGAAGGGACAAATGGCAGAGGCCGACCAAGAGACGCGTATATGGACCAACTGAAGAGGGACATGAACTGTGGCTCATACGTAGAGCTGAAAAGACTGGCTGAGAATAGAGACGAATGGAGAAGAAAAACCAAACTCGTTGCAGACCAATCCAATGGATTGTAACTTATTATATATATCAAATATTCTAGTCGCAACCTACGCTCTTATATAACACAAAACATCGGGATGAAGGAAATCGCTTTTGACATAATATCATATTCAACGGGATACGAATCCCAAACCTCCTGATTGAAATTCAACAATCCACACATAAATATTTGAGTCCGTTCGTATGTATGTATATGTATGTATGTATGTATGTATGTCCTTAATGGACTCGGAAATTAGGAAAGACCGAAGTAAAATAATACACTCTATACGAGGTCTCATCTTCTGGGCAGGTTTAAGGCTAAAAACATTTAAAGTATCTTACATATTAATAAAGATATTTTAATTTTAATGCGACTATGTCACAAAATTAGCCACAAAATGTATGAAGAATATATGCAAGGTTTAGTAAAGAGCAATATTCACAGTCAAACATTTTTCATTGTATTGAATTAATTTCAAAATGGATGTAACAATAAACACAACAATTCTGAAACTAAATAATTAGGGTTTATTTTCGTAATAAAATATTGTGTTTGCTAATGAGAAAAGCTCTTGAATTACGTGAATAAAAATTGCATATTTTTGACATATTGGGCTATTTTCATAATGGAAGACATTATGAAACCATAGAAAACTATACTGTAGAATAATAATAGTTTTACCTATAAAATCCATAAATAATGTTAAATGATTTTTCAATGAGTGGGAACCTATTTATTTTCACCTAATATTTTTTACATGCATTATGAAATATTTGATAGTTAAATATTCTTGAATATTGAAGGATGCAGATAATCCATTTTTTAAGGTTTATTTGGGAATATAGAGTACATAGGTGACAATTTATTCTTGACTTTTTTTTAATTTCATAGCAAATCTCTCAAATACCCATTTATGTACTGCAAACCAAAAATACAAATTCGAATGTGGACAATTATATTTTAACATTAATGTGCCTACAATTTTTTCGCGAAATGGGATATTTACCCTTTTTTTCTTATAGAAATTTGGGATGACAATCTTCGAGTTTTTACATTAAGATGAAGTTTTTAGTAGTTTTTGCACGTAGGTACCCGCCTATTTTTCTAAATAAAATATGAGCGTTCGGGGTGTCGAGCTCACATATTTTTCATTTGGAAGATGTTTTTAGCACTTTTTCCATGTAGGTACCTACCAATATGTGGGATTTCTTAACTTCAAGCTTTTTCATCGCGACGAGGTTTTTAGTACTTTTTTCCATGTAGGTACCTACTTATTATTTTTTTACATAAATGTGGGCATGTGAGGTGTCAAACTTCAAGATTTTTCATTGGGAAGAAGTTTTTAGCACTTTTTTCGATGTAGGTACCTACCTATTTTTTTTTACCTAAATATGGGCATGTGAGGTATCAAACTTCAAGATTTTTCATTAAGTAGAGATTTGCAATGCTTTTTATGATGTAGGTACCTACCTATTTATTGTTGCTTAAATATGGGCATGTAGGGAGTCAAAAATTAAGTTTTCTCATTGGAAAGAGCTTTTTACTTCTTTTATCCATGTGCTTCATTTTTTTTCAATAAGATTTTGTTGGTTTAACCCATGTATTTGCAAGGTTTTCTATTTAATTAAACCCGAGCAATGCCGGGTTACATACGCTTGTTGATAATAAAATAATAAATAATCATCTCTAAATGAATAGGTAATGTATAAAATTAATAAAATGTGAACTTTTAGTCGAGCTCATTCCATCTCCCAGTCAACCTTAAATATAAGATTGGCAAGAAGTTAATGAAAAAATATAAAGCTTTCAAGCAACGGTATTGAATATCAAATCCTGGGATATCGTATTGTGTTACTAAAATACTATATAAAAATAATAATCTGGGTTTTTGACGAAACTCAGTTGGTATACAGCACCCAAAAACTCTCCACATCGAACTCAAGTTTATACCTATCATTTACGTATAAAGTCGAAAAATATGTACCTACTCCGCCCTGTTGGTTAGATACACACAATATTTATTTATTATTTATTTACTATCAAAGTATACGGGTAAATAGCCTTTACAGTACAAAGACAAAAAAAACATACTTGGAACAAGCACAATCAACATTTAAGAGGCAATGAATATAACAACATGACAATAGAAGCTACTGGAGATTCTTAATGGAAAGCATGTACCTACCTTTGAACAAACCCGCTCATAGCACATTTTCTCACCGTATACTCCGAATCGTTGAACATATCAACTTCACAGTAATTATTCCCTATTACAGGGAGACGATTCATCGATGAATAATAGCAATAGTTAGACGATGATCCCTTAGCATAGAACAATGCCTGACTTCTGGTGCTACTACTCGGGACGTGTAAGTTCACTAAACCAATCAACTATGGGCAATTCAGAGAGCCAGTCACTATTCCGACGGATATTATTTTCATATTTCAGTATTTTTAATCTGATAAGAAATACATACATAGATTGCTGTGTCTATGCTACATAGGTACAGGTAAAAGGTAGGTCAAAATAAAACTTATTTATTCACAGAAGTCCTTAAAATAAATACCTATTTATATATAAGAAAATCTACAAAGAGAAGGCAATGTTGAAAAACAGAATCATATGAATTCAAATAAAGAATTGCTCGAAATATAGTTGTATATGCTCTAAAAAGTTTGCCTCGGTGGATAATAGATATAACTTTTAAAATATAAACATTTCTTTCTATTTTATTTTATATGGAAGTAAATGTACAAACCAGACAACAACTACCGGTAAAAAGAAAAAAATCATCCAACAACGTGTACCTACCACAATCAATAAATAAGTAAAAAAATAACATTCTATTCCAGTCATCTCAGTAAACCTTTATTTCATTACTTTGAACTAGTGCTTTGAAATCTTTCAATAGGTATAATGCAAAAATAAAATAAGAAGTAGGTACCTGTCACATAACATAATTAATACCTACTAGGGTAGAGACTTCCCAATAATTACGCTTTATCTATAATAAGTGTTTTAAAAATTATGTTTTGTTAAAATTTATACCTACAAATAAACTACACACTCATATTTTCTTCAATAAAAAAGTGTTCCCATTGGATAAATAGGTATTTGTTTCGGACCAATTTCATAATCAGTGATAATACAAGTAGCTTAGATAAATATAGACTTACGTTGTAGATTAATTGGAGGGAAGATGGGAGGCCTGTGTGAGTCTGTAAGTGGCCTGGCACAGTGCGAAGGAGCATGAGCTGGAGCTGGCTGTCCATATCCTCTGCTGTAGCGGTAAGCCTGGGAGACTTGGGCACATGATGCCAACTCGCCATATCCACATGCTGCTAACTCACCACCTTCGAAACCCGAAGGCCCGAGCATCCCATATGGATAGTCCATACCTGCCCAGCCCCCGCCCGCTCCGTTTTCTTCTCCCGCCCACAGGCTGCCCCCTCGACCCTGGCCGGCCTGTAGCTCCTCTATCCCGCCCAAAGCCAGCGCGAGATACGTCCTTGCTGCTTCTCACACAACAATCTCAAAAAATTTGCTTATTTTTTATGTAATGCTAAATCCTTCGTTATCGTTACAAACCTGTATGGCAATGGTTTCAGGTTCAATTCCTAAACAAATACAATAATCCTTCAAGATTCTCAGCGTTTGAGAATCTTCGGAACAAATACTTGAATGACATTCACTTCAAATAATCGTAAATTACCACAAACCAGTAGGCTCACGCGTCTGGGATATTAATATTTATAAGGTATTATTTTGGCAGTTGTCTAAGTGGAGCAATTAAATAAATGCCTCTTTGAATTTCATTAGCATTACATTCTTTATTGATATAAGAAGATGCGAAGTTTTTCGTCGTCAGAGTGCCACAAAAATTGACTAACGTGTCCAGCAGTACATCGCGGTTGTATTTTTATTTAGTTCGATTGTTAGGACCTTTATAATTCGTTGACAGTTGTATAATTAAACTAAAGACGGAATTATTATTTAAATGTCAAATGTAGGTATCCCTTTCCCTTTCCTGTGGTGAGAGAAGATGCCGGGAGTGAGGGGGTCAGAGAGGGTGGTGCCCGGGGCACAAATCGAATCATAAAATTAATCGAAGACACGACAAGACGGTGAGTTAATCCGATAATGTCGGCGATATATCGGATTAGCAACGAGTTAGTCGCGATGCCGAGAGAGTACCGCGCGCGGGTCCAACTTGCAATCAAATGATAACGCTAATTCAATAAAGACGGGAATCCGGGAGGGGGCGTGGTCTCAAACTACCCCCTTGGAAGAAACGACCAATGTAAAAGTCACCCCTCGGGCTAGTCAGCCCGCTATTGGTCCATAAACATCCCCCGTCTCCCCCGCTGCCCGCACTGCAGCCAGGATCACAGTGAGACCTGTAACGCAATGTTTTGGAAACTTCACCAGGAAAAGGATCTGTGCTTTGTGGAATTTTCCCTTTTACAGAATGTGTTGCACTTTCCTTTTTATTTACAAAACCTAAAATATCGCTCTACTTCTTCATCAATCAACTGAAATCGCTTTGAAATCAATTATTACTATTAATTTTCATTACGTGATAGTGATATGGTGTTATATAAATATGTAAATATTGTTTTACAATCATGTATAGAAAACAGTGCAGAATCTGTTAGACATATAAGCATCCACCTACCTTCTGTAGAGCTGCCCTCATATTTCTTTACTGCTTTTAATACCTTGTTGTTTCAAGTGTCTGTTAATTTCAAAATTTCTTAATCCAACGTGTAACTTCAATACTGCTTTATTTATAAGATGATTTAAATTTAAAAATATTAACAATATGAGTGAAATAAATTCACATTACCAGCGATTGATTGTTACGTGATTTATAATTATATTCATTGAGTAGTCGTTCTCTGTTTACCTTGTTATAATATTTTCCATCATCTTCTCACTCATATTCAAATAGCAGAGAGAAACTTTGCGAATGTATCTATTTTACATTCATATTCATTGAAAAACGATTTAGATAACTACTTATTTCTAATCTGATAGGTTCTTATAAATTTACATATTATTACAATAAGAGATATGTAAAATCAAATTCTTATACCTACTTTATTTCCAGATGCTATTTAGGTGTAAATTTATAAGCACAGTTTGACAGCTTATGTCATGATAGTGGAACAGGTCAGAAACAGGATTCTAACTAAAAACCTTTTGAGTGGGAGTATGAAACTATACCAATCATCAGACTAATCAATTCTTCTATGTGTACCGTGGAAGCAGAGATTGGTAGCAAGATTCAAAGTCTCGACACTTAATTTAAAATCCGCTTTAACTAGGATACTAACAACTACAAAATTTGTAGACTATATCAAAATAAACATATTATATTATTAAAAATTATTATATCAAAATACAAAGTTTCTTCGTGCAAATTAAAAAATATAGTAAGGTAGGTATTGAAATAATACTGAAAACTACTTACAAAAAATATGATGACTGAGTAATAATAATTTATTACTTTTTTACATTTCCACTAAGTACATCAGACGACACGAGTCAAGAAAAAGCAATGTAATAAAAAATCTATTAAAATATGGGGACACACAGCGAACATATAGCGGATAGCGCGTGAATCGTGGGAATTAAAAAGCAATCTAGCAGCTCCCTTCAGACCCAAGGGATTTGTCGGCGCACTCCGGAGAGAGAAGCAATATAGCTGTGTAGCATACAACATGGGAAGCAGATGAAGGTTTCTGTGAGAGGGGCTACTATAAAAACATTGGAAAATATTGAAAAAAAATAGTTTCAAGAAAACAAATTGGAGAATAATTTTTATGATTTTTAGTCAATGGATAAAGAGTTCCTACTTACATTGTCGTAATCTGGAAAAAATTAAAACTATACAAACTTTTACAGTATAAATTAGCTATACCTATATGATTTACTATTTATTTATTTAACTACAATGCGACGAAGTGAGAAACAATTGATTAATTCTGTCATCAGTAAAGGCTAACATTTGAGATATCTGGGTGGAGTAGCGGGCATCTCTTCAATGTGCTAACATTTACATAATGATAAAATAAACTTAAACCATAAAGAAAATAATACACATCATTCAAACCTTATGTACCATGTGTATAGGAATAGTACCATGGTTGTTGGAAATACTTCTGTTTGTAATTACTGTAAAATCAAACGTTTATGATGAATGACAAGTCTCATCTCTGAATGAAAAATTATTAATTATCCTCTAATCAATTTTATGAAAGTATAATTTTTTTTTCACAATTTAGTTAGCTTTTACGAGTTTTATACAAATTTTTTATAAATTTGTTGTCACAGAATACCAATTGTATGTAAGAAACATCATCATTACGCCATCTCACCCAATTTAAAATTTCATAATAATCATATTCCTAACACACAGTAGCGATGGTAAGAATTAGATGTCGTGAAAGGTAACCATCGATTATTTATCATTTTTTTTTAATATTATTATTACTAGTAAACCATCATGGAATTTCCCACAAGTGGAATTGCTAGCAAACTAAAAGTAAGTAATAATTATTCAGTTGGTTTTCTCTGTGCTAAGAAAAAATAAAATATTCAGGATGGAATTAAAAGTGTTAAATGTCTTATACGTGATATTTCACGAACGCCTGCCTTTTACAGAACACTAAAAAAATATAAATAATATGAAACCTATTTTTTGCCGAGGACTCAATGGAAGAGGATTCGGACTACACAAAAAAAATATATTTAATTTAAACAAGCTATGTATTTGGAGGCAAGCTATGAATGGAGGAGGCTGGTTTCTGCCCTGTGCTCCCGAGAGGAGCGTTGAGGGCGATTAATGAAATGTATGAAAGCTATGTATTTTGTTCTTTAAGATGATGAAATTATCGATAAGTTATGTACATATATATAATATAAGGTGAGGGATGGCTAAGAAATTGGATGGATCCGCGTTGCCATGAGGAGATGAATGAGATGGTAAGAAGGAGGGTGTCTGTAAGATAGTACAACTGGTATGAGATAGTATAGTGTGTATAGGTACATATTATTATATAACTAGATAAGTTATAAGATGGAGCTGTTGTAAGCCCTCGGCGTGTGTCCCAGTAATACATTACTGGGCTCAGGTGACGTGTCACTCAGTCTGTCACTACAAACTTACCAACATACATTCAATATGAAATATCTCCATAATTTAAATAGTCAAAAGTCGTAAATTCTGTGGTAGCAGATTTGAAAGGTCAAAAGAAACAACGGAAGATCTCAAAAGAGGTAGGTTTATGACATTGTCCTAGTCATGGAAAAATCTGAGTTCATGTCGCCCAAGACCAAAAGGAATGAAGAGGTTAGAAGAACAATATAATTATTATTATGCATTATGTTCGTAAGCCTACGCAGTGAAGAGATAAGAATTATCAAATAATATGTAAGTTTTGGGTTCGATCCTAAACATCCGTCTTCAGTTCATGATAGAAATCGTCGAACATAGAAGAATAATTTGTTGCTTTATTTCAGCAAGGTTCTGTGTAGTGTGTATACGGAATTATTTTTGTACCTAGATAGAACCCTGGTGAAGTATGGCAACGAATTGTATGAATATGGTGAAAACAAAGAAAGACCGTAATGGTGTCCGGTGCTCGCTGAGTCGCTGTATACCTCACAAGATAGTAAAATGGCAGGTCTGCGTGCTAAAATTGTCTCAGGTTCACGAAATATACCTTATAAGTAATAATGTTACGTCAACAATGCTGAGAAATAATAATAATCAAAAGTTAAATGAGAAATGGTTGGTAGTGGTTCGTGGTTCGATCCCAGGTGCCGGCAAACTCCCCTTTCACGGCACAAGCTTTTAGCTTAGTGTGAAAGGTGTATAAGGTTGTATTTAGATTTATAACAAAACCCAGATATATCTTCTTCTTTTTTAAATAAAAAAAAAAACATTAAAAAACGTCGTATCCTAAAAGTACTATCGTCAATTGAGTTAACGCCTCGATATTACTCACGAGTTTATATAATATTCGAATGTGATCACAAAATTCTTACTTACAAATTTATTTTGTTTTTCGATCTAGCGCGTTTTGTTTTATAATAGATTTGAAGTGACACTACGGAGGGCCTCGATCATTTTTCATCATTGACGTTCAGCCATCCTGGAATCATACTTTACATACTATATAGGAACTAGGTAGGTACTAACTTTGCAAAATATCTTCGCAACTATACAACTTCTATATGTAGAATACCTACAATATAATAATATATATGCAATATACAAATATCCTTATTTATCTAAGTGTCTACTTGAGCATGCTGACGAAAATACTTTATAAGATGATACAGTTAAACTTACATATTGCGACTTCTAAACAACGATTTTTCAAAACTAACTAACTGCCTGGTAAAGAATAGGATTCCCACTCTTTTCAATGAGTTTTCGAATATCCTGTAAAAAGCAGGTGTTCAGAAAACGTCGCATATTTGACATCTAGAATTCAGTGTAGAAGTATGCCACCCATACTGAATACCTAGCTTCTTATTGCAACGAAGAGAAGGGCCTGTATGCTTATTATCTACATTACATATGCAGATAGTCTACCGCTTATCCTACTTGAGGAAAATGACATTATTGTACCTAAATGTGCGTCTACTCTTCATTTTTTTGTTTTAATAAAACTAAATCAGTGGATGAAAACATTCTTCTCAAATTTGTCATCTACACGTAAGTACTTCAGGAAACAGGAAAAACCATTTCGATCACGTAAGCTATTTTCAAGTTCCGAAGACACTATAATTATTAAGATTGATATTGCATAAGAACTATCTCTCATGTACCTATGTTTAAGGTATACGCAAAATTGGACAGTCATCCCACAATGTCAAATATTTCAAAACTGATAATGACTTTTCACATACTAGGATACCTTACAGTTTAACTTATAAATTTCAATTCGAGTTACATTTTTAAAAATTATTTTAGTTTCGCCTGTACTAGATGTATTATTTATTATAGTAAGTCATCTAAAATATTGCTATCCAGGACATAATATTGATTGATTGATTGATGAATGATATCAAGGATATTAAAGGATCCATAGGTGGGTGCAACTGATGAAAAAAACCTATTTACGTAAAAAGGGCACTCTCTTTAGATCACTTTGTACTTCTTCTTCTTCTTCTTGTGCCGTATCAGGTTCCCCCGACGTTCGCAATCAATCTAGCAAAGGTAGGTTTCTCTATCCTGCGCAACCTGAAACAGTTCTCCATGCATCTCATTCCGGTCCAGTCTCTATGTAGGTACTTACTGAACCATTAAAAAAACATATTCTGCCACCAAAACCACCAAAACCTCGACGTGTGGATAGAACACACTTCTGCGATGGCTAGGAGGCACACATTATACGAGTATAAACATAAGCAACACAAAAATAAATCAAAAGCACTTCCAAAGAGATCAAAATAAAATAAAGAACCAACATAATAAATACAAAATAAATATTTTCCAAAACTGGGGTGTCCAGAAACTTTCTTTGGGTATTTAAAAAATATTTTATTTTACTTATTTGTATTTATTTATTTTATATATACATTTTGTTTTACAAATGCTGAAATCCACTACTCAAAATCGAAAGGCTTGGAGAGCTATAATTTCGGAGGTCAAGGCTCTACAAAGGTGTTCGGCCATGAGAAGCAAATATGTGAGTGTACTCACATGTAAAATAGACGGAAGATAAAATGAAAAAGATTTGCTCTACAAAGCCTATTGTATTGTATAAAATATTTAGAAACGACTTATGCACAAGACTATCGATGATAACTATCGTTATAATAATATCAAAATATAGATAGAGCGTACTGTGGCTGGCTGCCCCACTATCAACTAGGAGATATTGTGTAGATAAATAGATGTATATATCCTATACCTACCTACTATCTTCACTGTAGACTGAATTTTAAGCTATATTAAATTTATATTACATAGATACATACCTAATTATAGTCCCTAAAACAAATTAGTATAATTAATCACCCTGACAATAAATATAATTAACCTAAATCCAGTGATAGCATCAAATATTATAGAACAAAAGCAGATAACCCAAAAATCTATTACATTATCATCTGGATATTACTCATAAAACTTACTTATCTATAAAGTAATTAATTATTATCTTACACACATCTCCCCACACAGACACAAACAGCCATAGCCACACTTCCCCTGGTAATAAACCCTCCAGCCATCACGATAATTATTACTATTATTATTTATATTACAAAATATAGATAGTATACAACTAAAACTAAACCCCCCATAAAACTATTACCAGAACATGATACAAGTGACATTACATCAACATGGACCAAACCGAAGTCGTAATACATATTATATGTCGAAATTATATATATGTCAATTAGGACGCGCTTTATTTATACAAACTAAAAATAGAACAAGTATAAACCTCTTGCAGCGGTATTCACAAACAAAATGCATTTAACCTAACCTAACCTAACATTTAAAGTTTATTTTTTAAATTAAACTAGGTTCGAGTAGGCATGCATATATTATGTGTGTCGTGTAAATGGAATGGGTAGCATCTTGCGAAAAGTATGGGTTGTGGGCTGAAATCCCATCTAGAAACCGACCAAACAATATGCCCTTCTTTTTTCTAAACCTTAAGTAGGTATATGGATGATGATGATGGTGTTGAATTATGTATCTTGGCAGCGTTTAACAATACTTATATCATCTTAAGGGCACCGGTAGCCAGTGCAGTCTTCAATTTGCTTCTGAAGGTGGTAATCAGTGATATGATAACATATCACTGGTGGTAATCGGCTGTCTCTTCCTCAATGGAACTAGTAGACGGTTCCACAGGGCTGGTAAGAAAGTTTCATAACATGTTAAATTCACATAAACGTATCCTCATATAATGGTAAATAATAAAATAACTTCGCTAAAATCCTCACTGTTTTTGTAATGTGTAGGCGGATAAAATAAGAAGCAACACGCGTCAGAGTAGTGTCACACGCGCGTCACGTGTCATACGGAATATTACACATAGAAGGATAAATCGTGATACGTCAAGCTATCGGATATTATGATAATATAATAATATGATTACAATGAGTAGGTATTAGCAACGAAGTAAACATCTCACCGTATATACCTAAAAAACAAAAACTTATATCTATATAATCACTACATATCCCATAAATGAGGAAACCAGCGAAATTACTGCATGTAATAAATACCTACGGATGCTAAGAATATCCTGGACCGATATGATCACATTGATGTTTTAGGTTGAGCCAATGCAAAAAGTTCACCTTTGTTAAGCTCCGTAAAATATCATATTTGGGTCATGTAATGAGAGGTAACAAATACACCATACTCCAGCTCGTCATGAAGGGGAAGATCGAGGACCGCAGAGGGGTCGGCAGAAGACAGCTCTCCTGGCTTCGAAACATTCGAGAGTGGGCCGGTGTCAGAATCGTGGAGGAAATGTTTCTCGCCGCCCAGGACAGGAAGGCTCTCCTCAAATGGTCGTCAATGTCGGGTGAACCCGGTAAGACACGTGAAGAAGATAATTAACATGCATGTTGCTCTCTCCGTGCCAGTAAAAAATTGAGATATTCAGAATGAATGGCAAACCTACTTCATCGCTGAATCGAAAGTGATGAAAGCTGTCTTTTTCATGATAATAAAAATGTTAATATTATTTTTTAAGTTACCATAAAGTAAATGAAGTGATTTTACTGTGATAGCTTACATATGATTGAATATAGACTAGTACCGCATTGATAAGAAAACTTCACTTACTTAATGGTAACGTTTTTTATTAACTGAGTTACGTTTATAGTTGTCCAAAAAGAGCTCTATTTTATCGGCCACTGTGTTCTCTACTAGGGTTTATGACTCTTTCACAGTACATCCTTCCTGCGACAACAATAAGATACATAGGAAATATCGTGGAAAAAATGTCTTCGTCTCAGGCTCTGTTAGCACAGAATCCTTTTTAAAACAGCAATTTTAGCCAATTTTCTAATATTATATAGGTACTTGATAATTTATTACACTTCTAAAAATTCTACTTCACCATATAAATAATTCTCCTTATTAATTTGTGCAACTTTGTACTATAAGGAGATTGTCTTATTATATAACTGCCTTGCATGTATAAAATGATACATTATATATTTGCTTGTATTTACAAACATAACATCGTTGTAATATTGCTTTATTGTAAACCTGCTTACATAAAAACCATTGCTGTGAATTTCATCAGTGGCGTATCTAAAACAGAAGCCAAAAAGTTTATTGAAAGAAAACTCTCTACCATACCTTCATTCGGTTATTTATTTTTTTATCGAAAACACAAACAGAAAATTTACACGAGAGACATAAAAGGTAACAACATAATATTTTGATTTGGCCAGGTAAACCCTCCTAATTAAGGTTATACGAATTCTGATCAATATAAAAGATTTAAAGAGTATTTTCTGCATGGAGTCTTCGTCAAAGAAAAGGTTTCCCACTCTTTTCTGTAAGTTTTCAAGTATCCTCCAAAAGGCTGAAATTCGTAAAACATCATGTACCTATTATAAATCTTTTAGTCGGCGATACGGTACGACACCCATCCTAGATATTCTTAACTTTTTTATGGGACGCATAGGACTACCTTACACTTATTAGACACTTATTAATCTGTTGGCTACCCCCCTTGTGAGACATGTCACGATGGAATAGTTGATAGATAGTGAGTACAGAGAATTGGTTAGTTTTACTTCTCAGTAATCACAAGAATATCATTTTGTTGCGTAACAACATATATATATGATATTTTTTTCTACTTTCCTCTGACTCTCTATTATTTCGATATTTCAACTACAGGGTTCCCGGCACCCTGTATGTTATGAGCAAATTGTAAATTTTTGTTCCGCCACTGATCAGAAGATGTGCTGTAAGATTTATTATGAGGATCTTAATTATTAGTTTTCTTGAGGGGGTTGTCGGAGAAGGTACCTACCTAGTAGCTATCAACCAACTTCATAACTCAGTGTGGAGTATCATCCCGTTATTATATATTTATTTATTCATTTATTCAAATATTTACGGCAATAAGCCATTTATATGTTTACATAAATATAAAAACATACATAGAGTAAACAATGACAATATAACAATGTGTAAAATGATTTATAGTGTCGAAGATCAGAGAGCAACCAGAGAATATTATAAAATGGAACGGATATTTTTTTCCATTCACCTTTTGGTTCCTGCCTTTCAAATGTTTCTTTAAATATCCAATATTTCTCTTTTCAGAAACATTTTACTTCAAGAATGAAATGTGACTCGTTTTTAGTAACTGTCTTACTGTACGCCTGCATTATGCTGTACGTGGTAAAGTATTTCATCACTTTCTTTTCACATTCGTTCCTTCATCATAGTCTCAAAACTGAATTAGGAATTCAGTGAAAACGAAACCTAGTCGCGGTTGATGTCTTATTATATCTTTACTTCATATAGGACAATTCGATACGATAATGCAGAACTAGTTACGATAACAAGAAGCTCAAATTTTGGTCAAGATGAGTTAAGTATGAAGAAATAAGAAATGATAATAACACATGCGAGATAATGTTTTAATGAATGAGATTCGTATATAAATCGTATGAAATTTGCCATAGATATTCTTAATATTTTTATTTTAATTACAAAAAGAAAACTTTTAACTTGTTCCTGTGAAAAATCACCCTAAGATACTAAGGATAGTTCTGCATTTATTAAGCAAACTGCTGGTTTGGTACTGAAAATTGATTTTGTCACATAGGTGTCCATTCAAAAATATCTTTTGTGTTGAGTTCTATAAAACTGCGTTTTCTATAACACGTGATTATGATGGCATGTCTATACTAAAGATAATAATTGTTAAGATTTTAGGATTGTGCATACTCGGCGTTGCTGCGAGTGATATTTATTTATTTATTTATTTATTAACAATTCACGGCGCTAGCCTTTTACATGTTGTTAT
The DNA here is from genome assembly GCA_947579605.1 of Athripsodes cinereus. Classification (NCBI taxonomy): domain Eukaryota; kingdom Metazoa; phylum Arthropoda; class Insecta; order Trichoptera; family Leptoceridae; genus Athripsodes; species Athripsodes cinereus. Next base: position 20,337,575 of record OX388310.1, read on the forward strand.
ACATTTACATACATAGTTCATAATATGATGCATATACAAGTGTAGAATTATATAATATTATTATGTTAAGTGTAAGTGTTGAGACAAACTCCTAGTTAATTGTTGTGTGAAATCAAAGCCTTAAACGGGATAGGGGGGCTGAACACATGCTTGTAATTGAGAAATTCATTGCATATTATATTCAGGACACAAGTATGTTTCGTGGAGTTCACACCAGGGCCTATTCCTCAAGTGGGGTAGCCAGCGAACTAATTGCATGTAATAAATATACATGTTGTCCTCTTTGTGCATAAAAATAAAACATTCAGAATGGGTAGCATAACTCATCGCTGAGCTGAAGATCTACCGTCACTTTGCAAGTTTTCAAGTGGCTTTTACGTAACACTCGAAAACTTGCAAAAATAGTGGGAAATATATTTTATTTCGGGAATTTGTAGTTAATTTCGCCTTATTGGACAATAGTACCTTAAGGCATTAGTTATTATACTTTTCATAAAGTTATTCAAATAAAGGTAGGAATCTCAATAGAAACATACAATATTTATTATGTATGTATTATACATATAATATCGACCACATCTGGGCAAATTCCTGCTTTAAATTTACATAAATAAATACACACAAACTAATTCTATTCACAGCTCATTCCAACGCCTTCCTAGTAATAAAATCATCTGTAGCAGAATCAGAAACTCTCTCCCTCTACTGCCCCCCCCCCTCCCCCTCCTCTCCTCGCTCTCACTAAAGGGAGCTGAAAACTATAACGCCAGCGCCATAATCTCTTGACAGTTTATAATGCCATTAAATCGCTAAACGAGCCAACGCACTAGTCCAACAACAATATATAAATCGTTTTTAACTATTACTTATCACATTTCAGTAAATCTACCGTTCTCTTGGAACTCAAATTATTTTTTCATAAATAGTCGTTGCTATTTTTTTTTATTTTACTGACTACCACTGACTTACTACCTACTATAATTACAAATAATTCATTAACAACATTATTTGAAAATAATTTCTTCGCTTTAAGTTCGCTTTAAGCTCTTGAAAGCCGGCCCTCTATTAACAAAGTCACTTCGGAAGAACTTAATATAAACGTTTTATTTTTATCAATTTGAAATGAGCTTCCACCAAGTACCGTCAGTCAACAGTAATCTTCAGATCGAAGGAGTATAGCCAAAAGATTCCACATAGGAAGGTCATGGTAGTTGGTGGTTTTGACCTGCCAGGCCTAAGGCGTCTCTCGTGTGGACAAAATTTGCTTAGTGTAGAAATTCAGATAAATGGAAGTCTCCAAATTTCTGCGCTATCTGGGTGGTCGGTGGATTCTTTTCAACGATTATAACATAATGGGAGCCAACGGGATAAAAAATCAAAGACCTTTATCTCGTTAACTCACGCATGCAATATTTCTTTAAACTCTAGTTGGGGCTACTTGTAGTTTGGAATGAGAGAGAAGAACTCCTCACATACCTCTATTCCCGTGACATTATTTAGTTTAGTCAGTTTAGTGGGATTTGAAACTAAATGCTGCGGTTTTAGGGAAGGATTTTGGAAAACGGACTATTTATTTACTTAATCATGGTTAATAATTATTAAAATAATCTAAATATTCTAAAAGGTCAAATCAAGGGTCGCTTGTTTAGGTTAGGTACAGTATAAAAAAAATATTCTTGAGTTGGTTGGTAGAGATCGCTTAGGTACTGGTTATTGATTGTATTTAATATTATTATACTTTTTTATAAAATTGTAAAAAATATAATAAAAGTAGTAGGGATAATTTCCTTAGATAATTGTGGATACTAGTAGCACTATGCCATCACAGATAAATCTGGGTTTTGTTTGTTATAAACCCAAATACAACCTTATACCTACACCTTTCACAGTAAGCTACTAAAAGCTTGTGTTATGCAGACATGCAGAATGTTCTCTTCTTGTCAGTGAAAATAAGATATTCAAGAAGCACCTTCCACACAAAGATTTGATGATATAAGAATAATCGTTGATGAATGTTAACGGAAATCTCATAATATTCAATTTACTTTAAAATTGAAAAATGCGTATACCCCCCCCCCCCTTGGAACGCCATTGATTCTGTCAACTAGTTGTCTCAAATGCATTAAATATTGTGCCAAACTCGTGCAATACAGGTAGGTACAATCTAGAAATAGGTAAATATAATTTCTCGTAGATTATTTTTTAGCAAAAAGTATTTATTTATAATATATCGAGGTATAAAATAATATACCTATGCATAAAACATTTTCAAATATTTTTACTATGTGTAGGTACCTCAGGGGAAATGAAATGAAGGAGAAGAGGATGGATGTGGATGCGAGGGGAGTGTGCGGGGGAGGAAGGGAGATTTGTCATCAGGAGAAGTCAGGATTCAGGAGGACGAAATGAGGGCCGTTGCTGCTCATTAGTTCTTCAAACATCAGTTCTGGCTTGGGAGGTAAAGTAGGAGGGTCAGTGTTTGCAGACCAAGACGAACGAAGGGGTGACGATATACATATATATACCAACCTAGTACCTACCCTCCAACAAAATAATACTAAATACCTATATCTTTTCACATCTGCGATCGTTTTGAGACTATATTTCAACTCTTAAATTTGTAAAAAATTATATTATTTAAAAAAAATCTCATCACCATTATACAACAGAATTTACAAAACAATTAAGAAGGTAAAATATTGAAATGATATGCATCATATGCTCAAACTTAAGTAACGAAAATAAAACATTAGTAAAATTAAGCCGTGCCGTAAAACATCTGACAATGTGTCCGAGTGTCCTGTATAAGGCAGATGTTCGAAAAATAAAGACATTTCGCATTTTAAATTCAGCGATGATGCTTGACACCAGTTATTACACGCAGTTGGTTTGCTAGCTAGACCCCTTTTACGGGATATGCCGTGATGATTTAGTAGAGTAGTAGGAATAATGAAACTCAAGATTTTTTTTTCAAAATAGGATCAAGACAGTCTTTATTTATATTTCTATAAAAAAAGAGAACATTGCAATGCCTTAAACATACCGCATTTCATTTCATCAAAGTTTGCTTACTTCAAAAGTAGCTGAGAATATCTATATGGAGGAGGGTGAGGCTGAATAAGAGACACAGCTCCCTTCTGCTCCTGAACATATCTTCGCAAATGAGCATACCTATGCAAAAAACAACCAGCTTACCAAGTAATTTTAAAATGGCGAACTTTGCACTTGATACCTACCTATATTTTACCGAAGTAGGTACCATTTGTATTCAGTTTTGAAGTTGGCTGCATTCTGCATTTTGTTTCAATCGAGAACCTCCATACCAGACTCCAGGTTGGTACATGTACCATTTAATTACAATTATTATTTAAAATGCAATATTATCCTATCAAAGACACTTAGTGTGCACTTACAATCATCGACACTAGTCTTTACTTCATTTACTTTGTTTGATTGTGAGCAGTACTTTCAAAATTTGATCCCTCCAGCTTATTGATTGGTCCACCCCAAAAAGAATAATAAATATAAATTTAATATTCAGAAATTCTAATTAAAAAAAAAATACAACAGCAAAAAAGTATAAAGAACAAAACATTTCGAGTGACTTTGAACGCAAATTAATATCTCAAAATAGTACAAATGTGACGTGACTTATGGTTTCTCATTCCATTACAAACATTAGGTCATTATTCATCAGAAAACTTTTCTACAGGTCAAAAATAAAAATGCGAATGAATGGCTATGCTTAGGCTTACCCCTATACTAAGAAAGACCAAGTTTGTGCTTTTATATAGGCCCCAATTTTTTCCTATACTTACCCAATTACTCCAGCTCTCAGAATCTTGTGATTTGATAGGTATATAATAATATATTACTTTTATTCCTTATTATTCTAATGCGACTGTTAGAATACTAATGAATAAGTGAGAGTTTTCCTATACTTACCCAATTACTCCAGCTCTCAGAATCTTGTGATTTGATAGGTATATAATAATATATTACTTTTATTCCTTATTATTCTAATGCGACTGTTAGAATACTAATGAATAAGTGAGAGTTTTCCTATACTTACCCAATTACTCCAGCTCTCAGAATCTTGTGATTTGATAGGTATATAATAATATATTACTTTTATTCCTTATTATTCTAATGCGACTGTTAGAATACTAATGAATAAGTGAGAGTTTTCATTTTGATATATTTATTAGGAAATCTAATAAGGTTTACTTAATTGATTATTTTCAAATTGAAAAATCCTGATAAATTGATAAATAACCGGGTAAGTTACTCGCCCTCTGTACATTGAATTGAATAACTGATATTTTTATGATACTTTGTATTGATTTGAAAGATTGTAAACAACGTACAGTGAAGAATAAAATAAATTAGGTACTATCATAGCTTCTCAACAATTTTAACAAATATCTTTTAGTTATGTATTTACAACAACACTGATTGACTTATATCCTAGAATTACACTCTATCAAAGAACGAATATCAAGCCATCTTACGTGCTCTTTGATTGTATTCTAAGAGCAAATAATGTTAGATATAGGTAATATTTACAGTTAGGAAGGTTTTTTCATGAATTTTTAATACGTTGATGGAGTTGTTGAGAGTTATATCTGATTAAGGACAAGATATTGTGCCCTTTATTGCTTGACATTAATCTAGTGGAGGGGCGCGGACAGAAGATACGGCCCTGACTAATGATGGGCCATTGCCATTCAGACTATGACAGAATGAGGATCCTCAACATCTCCACCTCCACTGACTTCTTCACATTCCTCTACCTTCAGGTAGGTACCTACCCATAATAAACATCTCTCTATTATTTCTCATTTCTCTATCTGCTGGATTTTCTTCAAGATTTTTGAAATTTTATTTCCTCTATTTGTTTATTTCTAAGAAAGATTTTTTTTTTTTTTTTAAAAAGATATATCTGGGTTTTGTTATAAACCCAAATACAACCTTATACACCTTTCACAGTAAGCTAAAAGCTTGTGTCGTGAAAGGGGAGTTTGCCGGCACCTGGGATCGAATCCCGGACCCCTTGATCACAAGGCCGCGACTCCACCCCCAGACTACCGACGAACTCAAAATATTATATTAGCAAAATCTTTTTTTAAGATAAATACACCTTTAAACAGGGGTCAACAAACCATGCAAGACATTTAAATAGTTGGCATTTTCGAAAATATTTGATTCTTTATAGGTACATACATTGACAACTAATCACAATTTAAATTATTTGAAATCTTATAATTTCATAATTACTTTGTACGGATTGGCCGTGGAACACCCGGTAAAGAATTGGTCTCCCACTCTTTTCCATAGGTGTTTGACTGTTCTGTAAAAAGCAAGTGTTCGAAAAAATAAACACATTTTACATCTCAAATTCAGCTATGTACCTATTAGGTTTGCCACCCATCCTAAATGTCAATGGCGTAACTATAGGGGCATAGGGTGACAGGGTTCGCAAAATGCCACGGCCCCCCGACCCGATGGGGGCTCCCGGTCTGAGAGGCCGCAAGCTCAGAAGTAATCTTACATTTTTAACAAAATTTAGTAAAGATTATAAATTTTATATAAATATTAAAAATAAATTTAAATTAGACTCAACTAAAGACCGTATTAAAATTCAAATATTACACTTTTGCTGAACACTAACTAATAAATATCTTAAACATATTTGACATCAATAAATGACATCAAACTCTAGATCAATAAATATCTTGTTAGTATTCAATTGTTATTTCATTAAAACTGTGTAAAACCTAACTTTTGGATTTTTTTTTAGATATTTAACTACAATGCACACAATATAAGTAGGCAATACTGTTGGGTAACAACTTCAGTAGGTAATTTATTAAACTTAAATTACTACGTGACGATTTTTACTAAGGGCGGAGGGGCATCCAATGAATTTGCCTAGGGCCTCAGATGATATAGTTACGCCACTGCTGAATGTCTTAATTTTATCTTGGCACAGAGAAGACGGCCTGCATGTTTATTACATTCAGCTGTTGTATGGTATGCCATGATGGTGTACCTAGTAGTGCACCGAAATTTCAAAAATTGTCTCTCATTCATTTCCCCCCTCCCCCCCTTAATAGAGTCGAACTTAAAACCAGAAGGAAGTTGCAGTTAATGAATTTTGATTAATTAATTCATATAAACGTTGATCCGTAAATCAGTTACGCGGCGTTCCGCCCGATATGAGTGATTTGTGAAACCCGTTAATCGAATCTCCAACAACCAGGTACCAACATTGCTATTTTAATTTCTATGAATTTTTCGAAAAAATTCTTGTGTTTTACTTTACTATATAATTACATACCTAATAATATTGTGCAATATAATTTTATGTTGCATTCAACAACTTTAAATTTAAACTTCATCGACATCTATTGAAAGATAAATATTATAGAATGACAGTAGTAGCGTGGCCTCAAACCAATTATTTTACTCAACGCTCTCTCATTCTCTAATATTACTTCTTGTTATTTTCAATAGATGACATTGAGTGATGGTAAATGAAACTTTTTTTACATCAAGCAATGCACCGATTACAAATTTACCGCATGTAAAGGGGCGTTCACATTTGTTCACTCTGTGAACCTGTTCATCGAAAGTGAACACGTCTGTTCACATTTGTTCATCCTATGCTTTCACTGCCATGTCAACACTCTCAGTCATGTTGTATGTAGTTTGACGTATTTTCGTATAAAAATAATAATAAAAATTCAAAAATGAAAAATAACACTTAAAATAAATTAATATAGCTCTCGAATGCATAATAGTATTGTACACGATTCTGACATTCAATACAAATTCATAGGGAATAAAACAAATAATAAGATTAAAACTTGTTTATGGTCGTTTCAGTGAAAGGATCTTTCATCAAAATAGACCATTAAAGGTCACGTGGTTTTGTCTATGGATTTGCTTTTGCTTGGGGGGCAAACAGTCAGATTGCGCAAATCATCCTTGTAGGATGTTATGCCATAAGAGAAAAAAAAGAAAGTCAGACTACAAAATAATAACAAAATCGACACTGACAGTTTTTTTGATTATTAGGTATTCTATAGGCGTTCCACCTAATATTACACCGTAATCGTCTGTTGTGTTGGGATGCCTGATGCCCCTCAATGATTTTTCTGTGACGTCATCCTTTAATGGTCTATTACAGTGTTCCGCAAACTTTTTGTGTTCAAGGTACACTTATCAAATAAAAAAAAATTAGAGGTACACCAGGGAAAAAATCAATGACTTTTTAATATTTATTTATTACTAAAATCAATATACCTAATATGAAAAGATGTTTAGTGAGAAATGTGAGCCTGTTTAACTGAGCACAGGCGATCAAAATTTAGAGCAATCGTTGATAAGGCTGCTCTCATCTCTTCATTGATCGTCCTCAGGCGCTCTTTTTTTCGATTTAATAGTAGTGAGAGTTGAAAATTCCAATTAGCATAAGTAGGTTGTGGCAAATGGAAATAGAATCGCAACAGCACGCTTTGAAAGCAGTGGACACTCATTTTTTATATGCAGCCAAAAATATGCTACCTCTACTTCGGTAAATTTTAGTTTTAATGTCCGATCAGTTTTTAACTCCATGAATTCTTCCTGCTCGTTTATCGGTAAGTGTCCAAGGGAAATGTTATCCGAGAATGGATTTCGTACCCAGTCCATAGGTTGCAGGTCACACTTAGGAAAATAACAGTTCATTTTTTCTGCTAATAGCTCCAAGTGTTTCACTATCAAAGCCTGCACTTTTTTTCTGAAACGGCAGCCACGGTATTTGGAAACATTTCATTACTACCATTGACAGCGTGGCTGTTCCATAACACCAACTTAGCGCGAAAGCTTTCATATTTGTCCGAAGACGTTAAAATATTAGAATTCCTGCCTTGCATTTTTCTGTTGAGCTCATTTAAATGAGCGAATATGTCCGCCAGATATGCAAGTTTTAGTACTCATTCTTCTTTTTTTAACACAGAAGCAAAATCTGAACCCTGCACCTCCAAAAACGACTGGGTCTCATTTTTTAGCTCGTAAATCCTTGCTTGCTTGTTTGCTCGTAATGACTTTCTTCCGCGGCACACCAACTGATGACCACGGTACACCAGTGTGCCGCGGCACACGCTTTGCGGAACACTGGTCTATTATGACGAGTGGTAATCTCTTTCCTCCGTCATCGCTAGTGATCACTATTGATGCAACGCCCGTTCACACCTGTTAATCTTGGAGGATCATCCGGAGTGATCACTGAAAGTGAACGTATGTGAACGACCCTTTACATAAGTTTTAGACATTTTACATGTTAAATTCAGCGATGGAGTTTGCAACCCATCCTGAATGTGTTATTTTGCAGCAAATGCTGTAATTTTTTGTTGACGCTTTCTGGTATTTCTTGTCTTAACTGCGTTACTTAAACTAATTATAATAATTAGACATTCATTACATAAAATAAATATTAAATAAAAAAAAACACCATAATTATACAAACATCCATTTATCTACAACATTACACCATATTATTTCGCGAGTGGGTTAGCTTTGGCAAACGGACTAATTGAGCCAATAAAAAAATAAGATATTCAGGATGTGTGGCGTGTCTCATCACAACTGATGTTTTACGAAAACCTCCCTTTTACAGAATTCTGAAGAACTTACAGAAACGAATGGAAGACCTTTTGACTCCACGTTAAACAGTAAATGAGGAAATTGAGACATTCTGCATAAAAATGAAAAATAAAGATTAGAATATCCGTGTACACGTCACGCAAATAAATTGAGAACGAATGATTGATAAAATGATAATATTTAGTGCTTAAAATAATATTTCTTTCATTGCATTCTGCATATTAATTTTATTAAATAATAAAGAACAACAATATTATCGATGGCATAGCGCACAGAAGTGGTAAGTACAGTTTTCATAGTTTTGAGATAATCAATGTTGAAAGTTTGAGATGCCATACAATCTAGTACTAACCACACATAGTTTTTGTTAAATATCTCGTGAATGACACAGAGTTACGCAATAATATTCCTAAGGAACATACTTCAGATGATATAGATTCGCATGCGTATAATAACTCATTTTCGGTAAAAACTGCACTTACCACATCTGTGCGCTACACCATCGTTATTATGTACCTAGTACCTACCTACTAGCTACAGGTAGCTACTTACGAGTACCTAAATAGTGAAAGAGTGGGTACCTATTATTTAGTGATTGCTCCTAAAAATTCGTGTGCAGTAATATTATCTACATATTGTTATTTATACATTCATTAATTTTTCATTCCTTAATGTTCATCGATAACATACAATTATATCAAAGGTACACATTCAAGTTAGATACAATCAATATACAGAGGGCGAGTTTATCGCCCGATCTCGTCCAACTAATCCAAATTATAAAGAAATATGGGCATAATTTTGACTACCCATCCTGAATATTTCGAATTGAACGAAGAGGATCACCTGGATGTTTATTGCATGTAGCAAGGGAGTGGAGCAGTTTGTCCCTAAGATCTCGAAAATAGTAGAAAAGTAAGCAAAGCTAATATTAAAGCACGGGAAAAGTATTGGAAATAAAAAGTTGCCCCCCCCCCCCCCTTTCCATTACAATCTGACTAAACATAAGGTTGTTTCTAATATTAAGGGGTGTAGAACATTCAAAAGTTAATTACCTATTTAGATACTTAAAATTTATATCCTACCAATAAATCGTGCTATTCAAAAATTTCAAAGTTACGTAATAGATTTGTTATTAGATATAAACTTAACCTTTTTAATATTCGGTCAGTCCTCTTTGCATAGGTACACTCTATTAGGGAGATAAACATGACAAATCGGGGGATATCGATATTATAACACTAATTTGAAGTAATCTGATAAATCCACCCTCTGTTAATACACAGATTTGTTAAATAAATAAATAATATCTATTTGAAAGATCAATGGAATGAGGAAAATACCTAGCGAATTTTGATAAAAAATAATTCATTATTTTGATTTTTACATAATATTATAGGTGACCCTTCGAAATTGACATTGTGCTACAAATACCCCCAATTAATTATATTGACATTATGTATTTTCAAACTGATTGATAATTGATACCCAATCAATTATCAAACTGATTGATAATTGATACCCAATCAATTAGACAAATTTTAATATAGAATATTCATACTAGTACCTACAGTTATGTGATCATAGATACCTTTCACAAATAACACTGCAATATCATATTGAACTACTAGCTGTTATGCCCGTATTGGTTTGACGTACCTACATCACTTAAATTCGAACATTATCATTGACATTATCTCAGCAACTCCATATACCACGTGTTGAGGCTAGTAATTTATTCAAATCCTACCTTGTGGGGATGTTCAGTAATCTCGGAAAATATTACTTAATAAAAATAGTAAAAAATAAACATAAAAAATAATTTTGTGCAATGGCCAAGTTTATTGCAGAAGCGCTTTATCTTCCAATTTATTAACCTAAAGATCCTGGGCTAGAATCCAAACTGACGCAAAAAACCTTTTCATTGTTATCAAAATATTTTTAAGTCAAATGGATGATATTAATTTATACATCGTTAGATTATCAAGAATGTTATTATTTGGCACAAGTTTGACACCTGCCCTGGCAAGGGCAGGTGTCAAACTTGTGTGCTGAAAGACTTGGTTTAGAGTGGCCAGAGGTCCTGGAAGCAGCGGTGGACAGGGATCTCTGGAGGAGGTACCTAGGCGCAATGGGCCCCCGACCCAACTAGGACAAGGGGAAGAAGATGTATGTATGTATGTTATTTTTTCCTTACCATGAAAAGATAAGATATTAAAATAGGGTTTCAGCAGACGGTGGACAGCGCTGGATTACGTTTCGATAGCCCACTGCAACACTAAACTTGTTAAGGCATTCCTCCCGAGACTGTAATCCATACACTATGAAACCATATTATTATTATAATTAAAATGACACCACATTCTGCTGGGACCATTACAGCCTTCGGTCAATGCGATCCCAGAGAAAACAAACATTTACAAAAGTGTTTCCACTTTCCCTACAAATTTGCGTATGAGAGCTTTGTCAAGCGATACAGCATGTGACATGTTATTCAAAGCTTATCGGCGTCTAATTTTCAATTTGATATATGAATTTAAAATCAGATATAAGATAAGTTAGATCCTAAATATTATGTAGGCAAGCAGTAGAAAGCACGCTACTGCTATTCACAATAATATGGATTTTAATATAATATATTAATCAGTGTTATACATAGGTACATACAAACATAAAAAGAAATATTACACGTTATGTATACGTTAGGATTAGTGATGGGCGATAGTATCATATTTTACAATCGAAATAATCGAAGTCGTTCACAATTCACAATCGATATAAATAATCGACTTCGCTTGTAAAAAATAATCGATATATCGAAGTAGTATCGATTATTTGTAGCGCGGTATGAATAACACAAAAATCGATTATTTTGTAGTCGGTTGTTTTCGTATCTTACGATAGTATTATATTCGGAAAAACGAAGTACAAAACTATCGTCAACGATTCAACGAAACGTACGCATCTACTCCCCTCTCACTTCCTCACGCTTTATTTCAGTTTGTTTTTATGCGTTGAAGGATGCGGTTGTGGAATGTGAATGCTCACGTTCTCATATTAATATTGCCTACAAAATTGTTCACGTAACTACGCGAGTAGTGTCTCTCTTTTTACTAAGAGATCTTCTACTTGTAGACAGCTTAATAGTAAAACCTAGTAACGCTCTTTAAAAGATATTACATATAATCTAATGAAGAAATTTATTAATCAAGTAAAGCAAAGTATTTTTGGAGAATAAGCAGACAATGTACTTCTACTCGTTAACTTCTTTGTACGTGAACTACTTAAATACCGTACCGTACAATAAATAGACATCACTTACATCTGCTAAACAATAAAAATATGTAGGTATAGTAGTTTTGTATTTATTATAATTAATACTTGTATTTGTTGCTATCCACTCATTTTCATTAGCTTAGTAATATAGAGGAAATTATATTTCAATCCATGTTCGGGAGTATTTTAGGACCTAGGTTATATGATTTTATATTATGAAACATTGTAATGCATGTATTTTTTATGTAATTATTGTTCCTTATTAAAATAAAAATACGTATTGAATGTATACCTTTTATGTAATTGTTTGTAATCAATGTACAGTTAAGAATGAATGAATAAATAAATCAAAATAAAATCTTCCACAAAATTTTATCTTAGAAGTTTAAATTATTTCCAAATTATTATTTTCTGGCAGTTACTTGGTTTTCCTATTAGGTTATAAAAATTGCAAGAAATGGAGCGATCACTAATCAGCTGACTGACTGCATCATCGTTGTGGTGTTGTCCGGCACGGCCGTCGTGTATGAATATAATATTGTATTATACTTAGGTAGGTAGGTACCTAAATGCATATTGGCCATGGTTCATCCGTATATCCAACTATACTTAGTAGCAAGTATCAACTTGTATTGAAATCGAATTCTAAGAACCGACTAACACGAGTCGAAGACGAATTATTGAAGGGGTAGATCAAAAGTCGAATATTTATAATCGACTTGTGCAAGTCGATTATAATATCGATGTTATAATCGACTTATAATAATCGATGTTATAATCGACTTATAATAATCGATATAATAATCGATTAAAATAATCGACTTATAATAATCGATTAAAATAATCGACTTGCTCCGATACTATCGAATAATCGTAGTGTTCTGAACTATCGATATAATCGAATCGTATATCGATATATCGCCCATCACTAGTTAGGATCATACAGATATCCAGAACCCAGGTGGTATGGTTGGTGAATCCATAGAACATCAACTCCTAAAACGCTGTGACGTTTGTGACCCAAAAGCGCTGTTATCTTTTATCTGATCTGGTCTTGGGTGAAGTTGATGATACCTATTATGACAGCTGCAGACATTATTACTGCCATACAATTCCGAATTCAAATCGTATAAGCGGATGTCGCCTAAAATTGCACTAGATACCTATACACAAAGGTTAGGAATCTCTCTGTATTAGGAATTAGAGATGTATAATACCTACGGATATTCGGTAACTATCCGGTATGCCAAATTGAATAGTGGGTGAATATCCCGCAAGTGCAAGATTATTATAAAATTTAAAAACTCTGATAAAATAAACTGAAATACCGATATAACATTAATTTTGTCAATTTTCTATTTTAATTATCAATTTTATCAATTTATAAAGTTGAGAGCTAAATTAATATTATCCCATAGTTTCAAAATAGTCGAGTATTTTACCAAATTCCTGTACAAATTTCAAGTTAAGAGATAAAATAAAGGTATTTATTATTATGGCTAAGTAGTGTTGAAATAAGCATTAGCGGTCGTATCGACCAATATCTATTCTATCTATCTATTCCCTCACGCCTTATACCAGGTGGGGTAGGCAGAGAGAACGGAACGCCAATTAGATCTGTCCTTACATACTTCTTTCGCTTCCTCTACAGTCATACAATTTCTCATGCACGCACGTCGGTTTCTTTTACTCAAAACACGGCCGTCCTTGAGAATTTGATCTACATGTTCAAGCCATGTAGTTCTCGGACGCCCGCGCTTCCGCACACCCCTCCTTTCAGCCAAGTATATCCTCTTTGTCATTCTTTCCTCTTTCATTCGTTCCACATGACCAAACCATCTCAATTTATTTACACGCATTCTATCCACAACACTCCTCTTGCATCCACTCATTCTTCTAAATACCAATAAAGTTTAATTTATCGACCGACGGTTATTGGTGGAAGTTCTTATTAATATTTTTTTAATGAAACACGATATCTAGTTATTCCACTTTTACTACAGCTGAAATGTAGCCCTTTAACGCTTCTTCCAGGAGCACAGGACAAAAACCAAACTCTTCGACTCAGATCGCTACTTCTTCCCACGATATTCCTAGCAATCTGATGACGTTGCAAATAGAACGGTGTATTGCGAAAGAAGGACTTTCGGACCTCCGGGCTATCGTAACCCTTATATGCACTAAAGAACAATGCTCTTTTTGGAGAACTATCATTGAACATTTTCAAAACATGACCTAGTCATAAACATGAATATGTAATGTCGAAGATGTTGTGCGATGGGACAGAACAAGAAGATGTTTCTGGAGAGATCATGTGGGGAGGGCGAGCTCAGATCGAGTGATTAGAATAGCGGCAGACGAACGCATGACAGGAAACAGACCCCCAGGAAGACCACCCAAACGATGGAGGGATAGCTGGACATCCACCTCCCAGGAGCAGGCTCCGAGAATCACAGGACATAGTCCTAACTGTAGCAGAAGAAGAAGAGAAGAAGACCTAGTCATGACCATCGTATATCTTCTGTATTACAGAGACTAGATTTTTGCTGAGCAAGTTGGCACCTACCGTCGGTTATGACAAGTCATGTTCATATCACTTAACGCTATCACATTCTTATAACATGCCTAACGCAAAGTTCTATGTTAAGTTGTACTTTCTGAAACAATCCCTTCTTTATCCAAATCGCTTCCTCGATGTTGAGGGTTATGAATTCCATGATTAACATATTTCAGTCGAGCGTTGTACAAGCAAAAACATTAAAAAAAACACCTGTTGCGTACCAAGATCAGGATAACAACAACAAAAAATCGAAAACCGGTGGCTCACGACCCTCAGCAATAATAATTATACATGTTTAATGAACTAATTATTTTGTATATCGTCAAAGAGAAGAATTCTAGTGACAGCACTAGTGATATGGTATTAAGTATAGGTAACATATCACTGGACAGCACTCATCGTTCCTACTCTAGGGATCGCTGGGGAAAAGAAGTGTTTCTGTGAAGTTCAGGTGTTTTGTTTGGTAGCTCAAAACTTAAACTTAAAACCCAGGTATAGAGGTATAGTATTGCGCATGAGTGCATTTTTTTTATTCGTGTATTGAAGAATGTTAATAAAAAAATGTTTTTTGTTTTTTTTTTACTTCAATGTATTTATTTCTCATGTTGCTATATTAAAAGTTAATCTTTTAAAGTTTTCTTTCAAATTAAAGATACAGAGGTATCCATTAAACAATAATTGCCCTTCAACGGTCGTCCCGGGAGCACAGGGTAAAAAACTAACTTCCTCCATTGAGTCTTTGCGTCAGTTAATTAAAATTATCCTAATCTTTATGAATAAATTCAGATTTGTAATAAATAATAACGATATTTCTTAGCCATAAATCGCGAACAGTACGTACTTTTATAGTCACAAAGATGAAGTTAGTGGACTGCAGAATATTGATAATTTTAGATTTAAGTGTACCTTAATTTACAATATGAAATTATTCAAATCAACCCTATTTGAGGTAAATATCTGAAATTTTAATGTAAAAAATTCTCAACCGTGATCAACGTATCACCTTTATTTTACATTTGACAGGTAGTAAACATTGTCTGAGACCTACAATAGTAGGACTGAACTGCATTGGTATGCCTTGCAGTAGGGAAGAAAAAGAACAGTTACCTACCGCTACCGCTTATCAAAACAAAGCCGGACTTTTCACTCGTCGAAAAGCGGTGGTGAGGTGCGCACGTGTTGAGAGTCACTCTACGATATAAAAACTTTTTACATACGATTTTTTAAATAATATAAACATAAATTTAATTTGTTAATAATACTATATTAACAAAAGCAGAGTGTGTTATGAATTCCTTCAATGATAAACTGTGTGATCTACTTGAATAATAAGTTATTATTTAGTGATAAATATAAACTATTTAGTGTAAAATAAAATTGTCGAATTTCAATTTTGTTCTCCGTACTGTGTCGGTAGGATAAAAGTTTTATTGTGTTTCAAAAATGGATTTATCTTGCACTGAACAAATGGGATCGAGTGAACCTGGAAGTCCAAGGATACCGCCACCAAATCAGCCACTTCTGGCACCAGCTGTAGATCCAGTGATTAGCTCAGATCCAAGGATTATTCAGAACCTGCTCGCTATGGAAAAGTGTTATATGCCACCCTGCGACTATTTCCAACATGTTCAAAGCGATGTCCAGCCATTCATGAGGAAAGTTGTCACAACATGGATGCTAGAGGTAATGAATTATCCAATTTCTATGATATACCTACTAATGTTATACATTTTTTTTAACAACTTATCAAAATGTATTAAAATATATTTATTTTCCATAATTGCATACGTTTTAAAAATCTTTTTCATTGTCCTCATTTTGCTTATTTTAAATGTTCACTTGATTCGAGGATGATCAAAAATATTGCACTACTTTTTTTTGAAAAGGGGGTTTACCATTATTGCAGCATTACGTTATCTTTCGTAAGAATGACCATTCCCTTTTTTGCGATCAGCTGATGTGCACTATCGACCTTTGAACCTTTCATCGTGTTTTTTTGTTGTTTTCGATGCACGTGATTTTGCCTTCTGGCCATACATTTTGCATGCTCCCAAAACGCGCACCAAAATTATGTTGTTACTGTTATGTATAAGGCAAGTAGAATAGCAAACAATTAGAACATTACTTTTATTCTAATCTAATATAGAATAGTAAATCGTAGTATTGATTAAATAATTCATAGTAAGGTAAGTACATTTTTTAGGAAAATTATATGCCCAAAGTTTACAATCAAATTTGCAATTACATAATGTTCTTCAAATGATATCACTCTCAAAGAATGCGGTAGCCACTGAACTCCTACGTACAATGAATATACATACAATCGTCTCCATGCTGCAGCAAACAAGAATTGAAGGTATGCGCTTTGTATGCAGTAAAAAATTACAAATATTCAGATTGGGTGGCAATGTGTCATTTGTATTATGTAGGTGTGAGATGGGAATCAAATTTAGAATAGGTAGGTAAACACTGTCATCATAATATTCCCATGATAGTAATATGCATTTCTCAATAACCTTATCAGGTGCAGACGTAAACAATAACAAAAACACTATTGATATTATAATAATATGTCTACTTATTTAACACAAGTCCTGGAATAGATCTATGATTCATCACGAATCTTATTATTATAAATGTGTAATACACTGAATCTCAGGCTATATGACCCAATAACATAAGATCCGTACAAAGGGCATAGATTTATATGTACTAACAAAGGGTGTACATATCGTAACATATCCAAGACAGAAAATAGCAAGATGTCGAAAAGAGACCTGTTTTTAATAATTGACATAAATTGACTGATGTAAGACATTTGACACATATTGCTGAAAAACATTGAATAAGCAATCTGTTTTTGTCTGTCTAGTCTATATTTTTAATCAATAGTAATGAAACACATCTATTTAGTACATCCAATGTGACTTTATTGATCTCGAGTCAGTTTTCAAGAACTTCCGTTCTCATCATCAGGGTTATGTCAATGTAGAAGTACTAAATACAGTATATAAATGTTATATTTTTATTAATTTAACATGAACTCCCACCAAGCACCATTGGTCGACAATATTAATTATATTTTTTTAATATATTATCGCAGCATCTCCCATCAGAGGGGTAGCCAGCTAGAATGTATATTATGGATATACCGGTTGTCCTCTTTATGCCATAAAAATGGGCATTCATAATGTTTGACACACATCAATGCTGAATCAATGATATCAAATATTTTATAAATATGCAATGTCTTTTCTTGGAGAACACAGGGAGGAAACAAGTTTGTTTCACTCACGAGGTTTGTACCAATTTGCTGTCACGATGTCGACCTCTTTCACCCATGTATTTTCAAATTGAGGAGCAACACTGGCTGAGAGTCCCAGAGAGAGTGGAGTTCAAACTGTGCCTCACGGTCCACAAGGCCTTGAACGGCACATCACCTCTATGCCTCGCTGAGCTCTGTCCCATCGACTAAACTCTGAGGCGACCACTACCATCAGCTTCCGCCACTGTCAACAAACTTATAGAACCCAACAGGGCAACACTTCCAAATTCGCAGAGAGGAGCTTTAGCGTTGAGGGGCCAACTGCCTGGAACCGATTACCAGCAGATTTAAGACAGAACCAACCCACCGCATCATTCAGGAGTAAGCTGAAAACACTACTTTTCAAGAAAAGTCACGGGTCACTTGAAATGGTCTCGGATCATTAAACGGCGCCAAATACAAATTGTCTTTATTATTATTATTACGCGTTCATTCTGTATCATGTGTATTTTCTTGCATACAATAGTTTTGCAAGGCCCAAGATCTTAAAAACAATGAAATCTGAGATGCTTAAGTTACATTATTAACAATACCTTCAAAATCTGCATTCTATAATGTTTCGCAATATGATGTGAATTCTAAGTAAATATGCACACATTTTATTTTCTTTTTCATAACTTACGATATACAGTTATGTACCATGTTATTATGAGATATTGTTATTTTTATATATAGCACTAACTAAACTTTTGTTGATCCCTATCTCAGGCATTACTTTAAAGAATAAAGTATTTCATTGAATGCAAAAGGTATCTATCTGCATAATTTTGCGATCCCATATTTTATTGTTATATTTTTGCTGCTACCTGGATTACAGGTATTATTGGTACCTACCCCATCGGTACTTGCATATTATTTTTTTCTGTGCATACTTTATAATATTATGTTATTTTGATGAAATGTAGACAATAAAAACTTGTTGGTATATCTATTGTGCGAAATAGGTACCTAGTCATCGAATTTTAAAAAAAAGATGCCTATATGGAATTGGACATACACCAAGAATGTTGCAAATTTAATTGCAAGCATACACCACGAATGTTTCAAAATGTAATTTCATGCCGAATCATTATGAAGTAGGTGCATACATACAATAAAATAACTTTAATAATTTGTAAATATTTTAGTAAATTATTGTAAGGTCTTAATGATAAATTTCCATTTGTTCTAAATCCTGGCGTACGACTTATTCTGTTCGAGGAATACGGACAAATATTGTGGATTATAATAATGATGAATACAGAGAAATAAAAAAAGTAAGCAAGTAGGTAGTTTCCGGAGGATCACCCATTCATCAATCCAACAATAATATCATGTGCCTATTATATTATGAATATCGGAATCCATAATGTTAATTTAAGGATGTTGTTTACTCCTTCACTTACTTTTATTCATAAGTTATATGTATGTTCTATACGTATGACTTTTCTTACATTTTTTTTACTTCCTTCGCTCATACCTTTAATCCATCATTTCCCAATTGTATGAGTAAGCAGAATAAGCACATCCGATCAACAAAAAGTTTCTTCAACATTCGTGTTTTTATCGTTATCGCTGGCACTATAATATTATACATAAGTAGGTACTTTTATTTATATCTGTCATCTCTAATTATATTATTTTTGTTTTGTCCTAATAGGTTTGTGAAGAGCAATCCTGCGAAGAACAAGTATTTGCCACAGCCGTGAACTATTTGGATAGAGTATTGTGTGTTAGAGATATTGCTCGCAATCAGCTTCAACTCTTGGCATCAGCTACCCTCTTACTAGCTTCTAAGATACGTCAGGGTATCGCGTTGCCTGTTGAACTGCTCTGCAATTATACAGACAACAGCATTACTCCAGAAGAATTACGAGTAAGTTTAAAATATCTTTGTGTCTAAAGTTTGTATTAATTTTTTGTAATAATTCATTTATGTACATATGTATTATAATTAATCAATTCTATACACTTGTTCAGTAAGAATGTGGCCATTGTCTTCACATTCCATATCCTTTTCTATTTCCTTCGTTTTATTTTTTTGTTAACTTTATTGTCTGTAGATTATCATCAATTTTAATATTACCTCCACCTATGTATTAACTTCGTGGTCATATGTCGTCCGGTCTCATTCTTTATCAGAATGATCAATATAATTAATTTTATATATATTATGTAGGTACTGTTCACCATTATTTGAGTTCTTTACTTGTCACGAAGAATTCTCCCTTATTTCCTGTTCAAATGCTATACCGCAGTGTCATAATTAGCTTCCTTGCATTACGTGTTTAGACCTAAGACAGGGTTCAAGACCTGCTAGCGACTAATTGGCCCTAAAAACAATAAGACGGACGCCAGTTAATCAAACTACTTGTTTTGATAATTTGATTTGATTGCGAGTAGTCTAGTGTGTAGTGTGTAGAATATTACAGGAGCCCACTAACTAATAGGCAAACTAAAACGGTGTTTATCTGTGTCTTCATTCTTTGACAATACATGTGGGATGTTATCGTAGAAATAAAAGATTGTAAAGATAATTTTGTCTTTAATTTATGACTAGACCATCTCTTAAGATTTACGACTGTCTAATAGAAATATTTACGCGTTCTGTTAGTTTTAGGGAACCAATCTCTTTTCCCATCCATTTTCTAAGAATTTGATTTGAATTAGTAATTTCATCATTGTCTTAGTTCTTTGTACCCAAATATTGTTCACATGTGTATTTCTTGTGATTTGGGTTTTAATCTCATGTACCTACTGACTACTTCGTTCTATTGATAAAAAATAGAATATATTGATGAATGTTTTTGTGTATACCTAACATCTACAAATAATTATATTCTAACAGCAAGCACGTGTCAAGTTGTTTGCCAACACTTAGATTGGATTATTTACAAAGTTATTATGACAACAAAGAGTGCAATAACAATCCCGCACGAGCTAACTTTCCCGTCTTGGACATCCTGTCACCTCCTGTGTGATATCAGAGTAACCCGCGTGACTTCTTCCGCTGGGAGCAAGGGTCAGTGAGCACCATCATGTTATATTTGTATCCACCACTCATTTCTTTATACAAGCCAATTGTCTTGATACAACAACCATTAATTACCCCCTTGGTGTTTCTTCGCCTGGCTGATGTCACGTGACCCTCTAGTATTTCCTGTGTGTCACATACAACCAAAATTATTTTTCTTTATGTTTTTGCCATGCATCATTAATATCTTCCACAATTCTAGAATTTACAATTAGTGTATATACGTCTTACAAGGTACACTATTTAAATTCATGTGTTGCCATAATTTTAATAAAGCAATGAGATACGAATACTGAAAGCAGAGTGTAATGTTGTTTTTTTTCCATTAGAGTTATCACTCATCAATTCATCATACATAACCCATTACATCAAATATCGCTCTAGAGTACTGTTATTAAATTCATTATCGACCCATCATCTAAAGGGGATATTGAATTCCGAAACATGTGTATTTTTTATGTTACTCCTTGCGCTGTAGGTACAGTATTAAATAAAATTCCCAGACTATTAATTTGAAATAATAATGTTATGTGACCAACTTAATTTACCTATATATTTGCGGTCAACCCATCGACCAAGAGCTACTTATACATATCTATATGTTTAAACAATAATTTGACATCCATCAAGCAGCCAGCATATACGATGTACACTCAATATGGTGGAGTATGATAATGATCATTATATGGAGCAGGTGGCTAGTGCAACAACTATGACTTCCATGATACTGAAATTCTCATGGACAACCACCTCTGTGCTAATAGTATAATTATTATTTTAATGTTCAATTCATATCCTGTGTTATTTGTTTTCTATCCCAACACCTTTCGGACTAATTATTGTTGCCACTTTCGTGACAATGATCTAATCAATGTTGTCGCGTTTGATTGAATAATGTTATTGTATTATAATATCGACTTGTACATATTCTCACGGATTTGAATAACTTCATTCTGTAGTTAAGGTTTTAATGTTTGTCATTGTCAATTATTTATTAGGTCTACCCCTAAATTAACTTTTATTAGCCGATATTCCACGGTGGTATGTGAATTATTAGTTGAAAATGATTGAACACATATTATTGTGAATCATAACAAAATTGATAGGCACCACGATAAATAAAATGATTGAATGTATTTTCTGCATACTCATAAACCACTAGCTCAGTTTCCTACAAAAGGCATGTTTTACTCAAAAATCATACCCTACTCCAACAATTTATTGTTTTATTTGTAAGTATGCATAAAATGTTTCAATTGATTTCATACCCTGAGAAAAATACTAACGAAATTTCACAACGAATCATTGTTACGTACTATCAGATTAGGACCAGAGATAGTACAAACGATTCATTAGTACGAATCTATAATAATAACTTTTCGCAAACAAATCGTTGGTAATTTTTTCTCAGTGTACATTCGATGTATTTATTAAAAAAAGTCGCAACATGACTTAATTTATGCGTAGTTAATATCAGCTCATCTTTTCTTTCACCGTATCACCCTATGAGAAAATGTTGCATCTATAAAATCGTAGTTTCCTTACATCCCTCTTTATATAGATACTGTATAATAATATAATATAGATATATAAATATGTTTGAGTTGACGTTCATTATTATTTATGTTGAGTTTCCCACGTCCCCAAATATCGGAAGAAGGACTTCTGAATAGATTTTTTCTTATTTTATTTATTTATAATTTTGATCCCATCCAACCCGGCCTATATCCGCATTGTGCAGGTCTATTATGTGAAAAATGCTTTTAATACGGCAGATTGGGAAATCATTATTAAAAAACTCATAAAGAGACAATTAAGTCCATACTTAATAAATATAATAATAGACTACCTCACAAAGAGAAGGGTAACCCTTAAGAAAAAAAGTAGCCTGGAGGTATCCGGTGGAGTCCCCCAAGGATCGGTGCTGGGACCGACTCTCTGGAATGTCCTTTATGATGACGTAATGGAGTTGGACGCCTCAAATGGGGTTGAGATGATATGCTACGCGGACGATCTGGCCATATCAATCACAGCAAATAACAAAAGAGAAATCGTGGCAAAAGCCAACAGAGTGCTGCACTCGGTGAAAATATGGATGGATGAAAATAAACTACAAGTAGCGCCAGAAAAAACAGAAACAATGATTTTCAGCAACAAAAGGGGAATGTCAGAAATTGCCTTCCAATTTGGGGGGATAGAAATAAGACCGACAAATAAAGTGACTTACCTTGGTGTGGTCATAGACAAGAAACTGCAAATGAAACAACATGTAAGAAAAGTCTGTGAAAAAGCCCAAAAAACGACCAGAGCCTTGAGTACGTTGTTTCCCAACACAAGGGGAGCAGGCCCTGGTAAGAGAAAGATCTTGGCAAAGGCCACGGAGTCAATTATCTTGTATGCCGCTCCAATTTGGGCCGAGGCTGCAAAGATGAATGAAAGTAAAACTTTGATATTAAGAACTCAGAAAACAATGGCACTGAGAGTCTGTAGCGCCTATCGAACCGTGTCATCCGATGCAGCTTTGGTCCTGGCATCACTAGTTCCGGCGACGCTCCTAGCAGAGGAAAGAGAGAGGCTATATGCACTGAGGGAAACGGCGACTCCCGATCACAAAAAAGCCGAAAGAGAGCACACCATCAACAAATGGCAAGACCACTGGAATAATTCACCACATGGGCGATGGACGTTTGAAATAATAAAAGACCTTCGAGCCTGGCTGGGGAGGAGACATGGTGAGATGTCCTTCAGACTAACTCAGTGCTTTAGCGGTCACGGTGTGTTCTATGCCTACCTTAAGAGAATTGGGAAGTCACAGTCGGAGGAGTGTATATATTGTGGGTACGAGCGCGATGACGCGGAACATACAATATTCATATGCTCGAGATGGCACATGGAAAGAGATAGATTAAACCGGGAGCTGGGACTGAACATCACACCAGCAAACCTGGTAAACACTATGTGCCAGTCTCCGGAGAAATGGAGAATGGTAGCCTCGTTTACGGAGAGCATCATAATGAAAAAAGAAGAGGATGAGAGGAAGAACAAGAGTGCTGACAAACGGTGAATGAAAGACAACTTCGCAGTTCCCGAGTAGGCCGCAAGGCAGGTATCAGGCTGTGAAAGAAGAGGAGGGGGTTTTAGCCGGTAGTCTGGCTATACCCTGATTGGGGTACACCAGGAGCCCGGCACTACCCATTCAGAGTGAATGGGTGTTCGTAAACGGATTTCCCCCTCCACAAAAAAAAAAAAAAAAAAAAAAAAAAAAAAAAAAAAAAAAAAAAAAAGGTCTATTATTTGCATTATTTTTGTTCTATACCGTTTTACACCGCGGGTAACATCATGTTTCTTATCGATCTTATTTTATTTATTATCCTGTTATATTACACGTAGGTACTATTTTGCGTTTAATCAATTTTTATAAGCCCTGCTAAATTTTGATATTTTTAACGGAGGCGCTATTTTCACCCATTTTTTTTTTGTATACAAACAAAAATATTCCGCGAAAAAGTGGTTATTTCTACCCAAAGTACATACCAACCACAGATAACAGATACCAACTATTTGTTTGACGTTTATACTGTCATTAGACTTGTGTGACGTTTTGTTAGTAATTTCTAATTCGTGTTTTAACTTTATTTTGTTTATATTAATGGATATTTTTATTACATTTAATTTTCTCTTAAATATTTTCTACAAATTGAGTTTTTTTAAGTCGTTTATGGGTTAAATTTCTGGATTATAAAATGAATTATATCAACATGGGCGGCAAAAAGAAAACCTGACAAAAGCCGGAAAGAAGTGTTTTATGCCATAGATTAATCATAGAGTAGTGCTTTCATAGTTTTTGTTTCATTTAGGAAAAGGACAGAAATATAGAAATATATTTATTTACCTCGGGTTGTTTATGGTAAAAAAGAAAAAAAAAAATGGGTAGAAATAACCTCAGCCTATTTTTAATATAATTATTGGATAAATCGTTCTGTGAGAAATCAATCCACAAATTTTAATGTAAACGTATTTTTCGATTCTAAAAACGAATGTCATTTAGAATCAAAATTTAATGCAGTCAGGTTTATAATTTGGTGTACTAAACACCATATTATAAAATCATATTTCTTTATTTTTATTGAATATTCAATTCTCTCTCTAAAAGGAGTTAGAATGGTTTTGTATTCTTTATTTTCAATTAGCACTCCCAGGTTTTTTTTTTTATTTCCCTTTGTTGTTTATTATTTGCAAGACTCAAGCGAATTTCGATACAGAGTAGATATTATTTTTGTATACTCGTAGTTCTTCCGCGTTAGTTAATTGTGTATAATTTATATGATAATTTCGCGGTGAAGTCGATGCACCCCATTTTCCCGCGACCTTTTTGGGTTCTTTGCCAGACCCTTGGGGTACTCCAACCCGCACCCTTAGCAACAGACAAGTCCTTTAGTGAGGGAGTTCCCACGAAATCTTCACACGATACGCTATATTGTATTCTACATACATAGTATAAGGTCATCCATAACTTCTATTTATTTTATTATTTTCTTTTGTACATGTTTGTGTCATTCACTACAAACACCCGTAGGTTCTACGCGTTTCTTTATTTTTACATTTCTTCGTAGTCCTTAAATATTCATACCGTTTCAATTATGCTTAGTTACGCAATAAATTGAATACCCGATTAATTCGATTCAGGACGTCCATACTAATATTACGGTTCCCACAATATATATTTAATTTATTTATACTTCCCACTTCCAAAAACGTTTAAATCGCGATATCAGTTCCTTGGAATCATCAATATGCATATTCGTATCCATATGCTGGTATTTCCCAAAAACCACCCTCTTCTCCCACCATAGACAAGTATACCATATGCCATCTAGTGGTAAATATATTTATAATATGCACTTCTTCACTAACCCTCATAATATAATAATTGTTACTAAGTTTGCGGCCTCATTACCATTTGATGGGAACTAAATGAGTTCATCAAAAGGACACGGTCGGGTTATGTCTAATGAAGGAGTCGGACAACTTCTTATTGAATTAAACAATATTGAGGATATCGTATTGTTATTAAATAAGTACATGTGTATTTCAATTTATTATTTCCACATTAGGTACTTATATATTATTTTAATATCGGTTGCCAATACACAACAAGTATCAAATGTTTATTTTACCTTTTACATATTTTCTATTTATGATACTTTATACATTATATAGGTATATTATTTTGTTTTAAGATAATTACCATTATATAAAGGTGTTGCGTATATGCATATCTCATCTTACAGAAACGAAATCTCTAATTATAGTACGAAATTGAAACGGGATAAAACCGATTTATATAATTACATTATCCGTTTCACACTTGAGTAATGTCATTGTTACTTTTAATAACAGCATTAGTATTTTACAAAACATTTTTATTCTGATTCTTTGTCTCAGGACATGGGTTATAAATGAAATAATATATTTTAATTTGCATGTACGACGTTCACTAACGATAATATTTTGACCCTGCTTATATTTCCTTTTGTACGAATTGAACAGTGGTGTTGGTCCGCAACAGCCTCCTGTGTTTCTTACTCATGAAAAAATCCCCTTTCTTATTTCTCCACTTAGTTTCTGCAAGGCTATAATTGTCTATTTTTGTTCATATTTTTTTATATAATATATAAGTTTTTATTGTCTATTTAAAATTAGTTTACCCCTATTATTTTTTCTTACGTTTTTTCTTATTCAAGTTTTTTCTCGTGAGCTCTTTATTAGACCATTTATATAAAAATCACGCAGTATTGAATGCACTCGGTAATCACAGTACATATTATAACCCTCGTGTCAGGAAGTTAATATTTATGTTTAAATTACCCTTATCAGAGGTCGAAGGAGGGCGGGCTGCCCCCGGAAGTCTTGAAGACTCTATTCAATAAACAACAGAGGAAATTGTAATGAAAGGATTGCGGTTCCATTACTTGAACTCTTTGTAATATTAAGTCCATTTTGATATTGACCTTTGGGCGGCATTTGAAAATGCATTTAAAGGCATTGAATGTAATAGTGTGAAAAGTCAAAGTTATTGTTTTGTCCAAACATCCTGTCGCATTCAAGAAATCTCCTTGACCCCACACATGTTATACGATATTATTATATTATGCATTATGATATCAGCCTCTTGGACTATTGTGATTTGTTATTATGTAAACTGTTTACAAATTTCACACTTCGGACCACATATGACGAAGCTTTTGTCGGAATGATCTTTTCTTACTGTGTAATATTGTGCTTAATGTATGCAGGTCTGAAGAAATAATAATATTACTAGGTAGATTCTTATTTAATTCAATAATAATATCTCGCATTGTATTGTAATAAGGTTACTTATTTAATTGTATACTGACCCTTATATACCTAAATAACCTCATTCACAACAAAAATGTCTTCTTAAACACAATATGTATTTAAATAAGTTCCTTCGTATCTACAGTTCTGTATCTATCTGATGTTATATTATTTCTTTTTTCTCAGCAATGGGAGTTGTTAGTTCTTCATCTATTACAATGGCAGACCTATGGAGTGACCGCCTTCGATTTCATTGAACAAATTCTCGCAAGGACCTGTTGGAGTAGTGCAAAGTCCCTCATTAGGCGGCATGCTCACACTCTGGCTGCTCTTTGCTACACAGGTAAGATAAAAACAGTAATATAATTTTCATCTTATGGACTGATTTATGCATTTAACAAATTTACATATTCTGTTAAATTCCATCGACTGTTTTATATTTGCACTTCATACATTGCTATTTGTTTATCAATGACATTCCATTTCAGGTATGTTTCTCACGGTTTATATAATATTATGTATAACAATTACTTATTCAAATTGCTTCCACTGTACCTCCTTGCGATATTTAATACTACTACTATTATTCATTATCTACTTATTATATTATTATTAATTTTAAAATATTTTACTTCCCTATAGATTAACTACGTTTAGTGGTAATTAGCTT
Organism: Athripsodes cinereus; assembly: GCA_947579605.1. Taxonomy (NCBI): domain Eukaryota; kingdom Metazoa; phylum Arthropoda; class Insecta; order Trichoptera; family Leptoceridae; genus Athripsodes; species Athripsodes cinereus. The sequence goes on from OX388310.1 coordinate 20,365,407, forward strand.
TACACTATGGTGTTCTACTTTTAAGTTTAGTCTTAAATTCAATTCTCTTTTGTTGTGTCTTAAAATCCGAACTCAATTAACTTATCATTATATTTTGTTGCTTTATTTATTTTGAAATTCATAATATTAAAACATTGATATGAGCATATAAATAATGTTTTATAATTTAAAATATTGTCCTAGTCTTTGCGATCACGCAAATTGTTTCGTGTGTTATGGTCATCAGATCAAGTAGTGATGTATCGGATCGACCACTGCCATTATCATATTATTCAATAATATCGCATATTTTTAGTATTGTAATGATCCATTATGGTCGATCATTCACTTCATAAGCTCATGGTCCACCGCACACAGTCGCTTCAGAACCACGTGCCAACACTAGGATAATTATACACCACCTTCCAATGCTCACCCAACTCGCTAGTTCTGTTTACCACCCTTCTCTATTGTCCGATTGCATTAATTTATTCAGCAGTCCGATTTTTTTCATTATTATTGAAACGCGTCATTGTTTCTCCCTCTGAACAGTAATATTATATTTAATGTAATACAATTTCAACCCCCCAATTATTTTTAAAATATAGAAACACCTTGTAGTGTTATAATTTGTAAAACAACTGAACCATTGAGAGATTTGTACAGAGCTAGTTTTTATTTCAATTTCTTCTACTATTTATACCTGTTTTTGGGTCTAGTTAATATTTTACAAAAAAGTTGAATTTGGTAGCCTAATTTTGTATTTCTCTCTTAATTCAAAAATCATTATTTCTTTGTTATTCTTAATAGCTTGATCGATAGTTTTCATTATGGTATATTTAGTTATTTCTTCATTATGACATAATATAATATAGATATTTTAAACGCAATTATTGAATGATTATCCCTCAAAATAAAATACCTATATAATTTTATATTTTATTTAAACGAATGGGTTGGATTAATGTTCTAGCAGTAGAACTCTTAGTATACATAGGACAAGGCAGTTATCTTTTATTAGTTGTAACCTCAACGCCCAAACAATTCTAAGGTCATAGTTTATTATATTTTGCATTTCACACCTTCATTGTCCTACCTTTAACGTGCTTAACTTTACTGCTTTAAGTCCCATCGGTCTAATTTAAATGCTGTAAAAAATGTAACATTTTATAAGCGTTTTGTGCAATTTATAGCTTTCCATTTGTCACGTGCTCATAAAAAACTAGATTAATAATAGGTTCTATATAGCTTTTAGTTATTCGCATCTGCATCGGTCTTTGTTCTGTTTTATCGGGGCACGCACACGCACTATTAGTACTTTTATTATTATTGTAGTTTTAACTTATCAATATGTGTTATACATAATATGTAAAGGTTGGCCAATGTCGCGTGGCATTAAAAGCTTGAATAGTTCTACACGGACCGCCCAATAAAACAATACCAATAACATACCTACATTATGGGTGAATGTATCCACCAGGTGTCTTTAGTGCAGCTTGGTTATATTGGTGCTGTGATGCTATTTAACAGAACTGGTTACCTGATGATTAAATGCAAAACTAAGTGGACTTGTTACAACTTCTCCAACATACAAAGTGGCCAGCTAAACATGACACAATGATGATACTAATCTGTAGGTCCAGTTTGACTTCAAGGCATCTGTTTATATCGGGAGGGTTCATAATAATATTATGCAAATGTATATTAACTTGTTAGAAATACATCTGACAAAAATGTAAATAAATATATTTTATAATATCAATTTGTCTAGAACATTTATTTTATTGCTTTCTGTTTCTTTTATTTCATTTTACCTCACAATCAGCTATAATTATGCGAAAATGAATCATCTATCTAGGCAAATTTACCCAAATCCATGTCAAAATTAACAGTTTTATTATGTCACTTATCATACAATGTGTTAAATTTATGACTTGAATTGTTTGATTTATTTTATAACTATATATTTGTGTATTGATCGATGTATGTGTGTGTGGTTAGTACATATGTACTTAGTGGACAACAGCTGTATTTGTATTCGTCTCCAAATGCATATTAGTTATATAGATTATCGGGTATTACCAATCTGTCATTGAACTTACATTATTTCAAGTATTATCAAAAATAAAAATACAACTTTGACAACATTAATAATGGTACGACATACCACCACTCAATGCATGTCCATGTTTTAATAATTGACTTTTTGGGGTATTTTAGCACCCTATTAAGAGTGATAAAATTCCTCCAGTTCTTTGTAGTTACATTGGGCACCCCATGTTTTTTGTATCACTGAACACACCTGCCCTTAGGACTCTTTGCCGCCCCTCCTCCCTCCCAGTCTAAGCCCACAACTAGAGGGTGTTACTTGTTCATTAAATTGAATAACTCAAAACAAGAAATTCGTCTTTTACTTTGAAATTATAGTTACTATTAGCCACCTGTTGCTATTTTACAATAGTACACTTTTTACCCTCTACAACTTTCTTTATACATCCTCTCTACAATATACAATAAGTTGATTTTTCAATTAACTACTTTATTAGCTAATTCAGTAAATACACATGCTTTATGATAAAATTATTCTTGAAACAATCCATACGCTGTCTAACATCAGGTTGGGTCATTTTTATCAAGTTATGCTGTATAATATTTGGTTTCAGTGCTTTTCCTACTCTCGTGGATGCTTATTGAGTATTGTGCTTTATCAGATTGTGCTACATCATATTTTTATTTTTAGATTTTGACATGTGCCACAAATCTTTTCACCTTGCCATTATTGTCCCCGTATCAAATATAATATTCAAATTACTATACATTCGATTTATAATAATATGTATAGGTACTATCACAGCTGTTGAGGGATTTTGTTAGAATTACAATAATCACAATATCAACATAATCATTACGTTTGTGTTCTGCTACCATTGTTGCTGTACTAACAACTATACCACCTCTGTTTTTTTATGTATTTTATTTTTTTGATACGTCTCCAAGTCAATCGCCCTTTCATGTTGAAAGGTACTCGCAAAACTAATTGTTTTATTGTGTTCGTAGTTTTTTTATGTTTTTATTTTCATACACTTCTTTCCCCTATAAGTTAATAATGATTACGTTTGTTAGTTCATCTGCATTTACAGTTTCGATATTTTAAATAAATTGCTATGATACTAAATTACCTCGGTATGTCTCTAAAACACTTGCATTTTTTTGTGTATGTATTGACTTTGTAAATCGCATACAATTAAGTACCTAATAATATTTGTTCATTTAATTTGTTCCTGAATTTTAGTGTTATAATTTTATAACAAGGTTTAATTCAATATCCAATTGTCAGTTCTTTTCTTCAAGTTATTATTAAAGTATTTTTTAACAGCGGTGCTTTGCATTTTAATAGACCTCTCTGCAACGATATTTTGTGGTATTGTATTAGTTTAATCACTTTTCAATCTCAATACCTCATAACAATGGATTGATTTTACAATTATTGATATTACGCCGCACTTAATCATAGCACGTAACTTATTCAGCTTATCACCTCTGTATGGTATGCATTTACCCTGTACCCTGTACTACACTTTCCAGTCTGCAAGATCTTTTGTCGCTTACAGCTGCTGCCTTCACTATTCCTTCGATTTCTTTGCGTTTACACATCATTATTCTTATTATACGTATAATTTCTACAATGGGGTGATGTGGAGTCTTGAATTGAAAATAAGTTTATCCTAAAGATTAATGGGCGAATCCGGTCGCGACATGAAATTAGGGTGTGTGCCCGTTATTTGCTCCTGTCACCCCACGAGTCCTGCATTGAGCTGCAATCAAAGATTTTTATAAAATATATATTATGTACTCGTACATGTATAATATTATTTTACTATATTCTTTCCGTTTTGCATGAGTCACCTTTACCTACACAGGGAGGTAATAAAACCATTCCATAAACTTTACAAAACAATTTTTTGATAGGCTCTTGGGCTATTGACATTATCAGCGAATACGTTGTCATATTTTAATGTCTGCATATCACATTTCATGTTAGAAAATCAAGTTATAATTTCAGGTGTAACTTGTCTACCCTTTAATGCAAAACATAAATGATATTCTGCAACGGTATTACCATTGTTCAACTTGATTTACATATTTTTTTGCACTACCTAGAATAGACATCCGCTATCACTATTATGCTATTATTCTTTCATGTTCTAACACTTTCTAACGCTCATCACACGTGTAGCTTCCGTTATAAAACACTAAATACAGATCTGAAAAATTTAGGATATCCCCGATTACCACGTTTCCGTTCTTCATTAATAAATAAATTTAATACAGCTCTTTGCGGATTAATTGAAACGGCATTAAATTTCACGTAACCGTGTATTTGATCTAATTGTTGCTCGCATTTTGCTACCCTTACAAAGTACAATGCCCCGACTACACACAATACATTTTTAAGGTCTGGGGCAAAAATGAAAGTCTGCGTACCTACCCCTCTTCGTCTTTTTTACGCCTTATATCCACGATACGATGGTCGAGACAGAATATTTCGATTATTGTCGTCTCCAATATGCCAGGTGCGCTTCGGAAGTTGATTGTTATAATAATATGTGCTGCTTGCTATCATATATTCTTAAGTAAATCCTCCGTTCGAAATTATCTTCTATTCATATGACAAGGGTTGGCTACACACATGCCACTCCATTCAAGTAATTTATAAGCGAGATATAAATTGGATCACAACATTAATTTAATTTTCTTTCATATTATAAAATTATATGTACATAAATTTACTCTGATTTTATTTATAAATAATGTTTTATCAACCCCTTCGAAGCTTTTCCATTTTTTTTTATTTAATATTTAGAATAATTTGAAGAAGAAAAAACTCTTGTTATCAACTCATTATCATCGTAAACAAATATTGTAAATTTCTAATGTTTGCCTTCTGTCTATACTTCCATACAACATAGTTATGTAGTTTACATGGAAGGTATTATGTAGTACGTTGTCATTACTAACATGTAGCTTTTCCGTGTTAAAGGATAGGTGGATGCTTTATAATATATTTTTGAATAAATAGATATTTTAGAATATGATGTAATAGGTATTTAGTTGTGTAATCAATGCAACCTGCACGAGTTGGTACGAGACACAGGACACCATGTGGTAGACACAACTGCTGGCTACCCTTATCAGTATACCGTATCAAATAATTCAACTGTTGCTATACATAATAATGTAATATATACCTACAGTTAAATAGGAAGTGTTCTTATCGGACATGTAATAATTATAGCTTTGGTTTAATTTACGAGCATGCCCCTTGCTTTACACTAAACAAATATTTAAATCCATACCAATTCCAATCTACAATACTGTCATTCTAATCACGATACCCCATTGCAATAGATAACTTCACGTTTGATTATCTTTCACAAATTTATTATTGTTACCTATTCAAAAAGTTATTAATTTTAATTTAATTCATAATATGTAGGTACTTTTAATCTTAAAATGACACACAATGGATTCAGTGAATACTATACAACCCTCTAATCAAAACCTTTTAATTTTTAAGTGTTTAAAAAAATATTGATACAAAGAATCAATTTTATTACAACACGCGCCTTCAGTGTCTAAGACGTCTGTCTTAAGAAACAATCTCTGACTGCAGCTGCTTTCGATAGTGTTTTTAATTTTTGTAGGTATATTACATTATACAGTATGAGTGTTTATCATGGGGTAGTTACATAATAATATAACGCGACGCAATCTTCTTACACAATAATGTCTCGGCAAATTCTCCAGACAATAGGGGAACCAGGAACATTGCAGCTGCCTGTTGCATCTTTTGAAACAGCACAACCTCTACCCTATTATTCCGAGTTGAAATTTTTCGCGCAAATAAATCTTAACTCATAGAGAAACTATTGTTAGGAAAATACGCGAGATGAAATAATAATATAAAATACAATAGTAGTAGTAATGCGAATACGAACACAAAAGAATTTTGTGACTTAAGAAAACAATAAGAATTGGATCAGAGAAAATGAAATATTCGCGAAGGGAATCGGGGAATTTAGTTTGCACACCTTTTACGTAACTGGCAAAATTAAATCAGTGACGTTCACCATTACGACTTTTGAAAATTGTTGAAATTGTGTGTTGCATCTTTTCAAAGTTTCGCATTTTACAGAATAATATTTGTAATAGTTAAAATAAGTAAATTATGCTTGTTGTTTTCCTTTAGTACATAATAATGAAATTCCTCTTGATGTCAATTGTTTAACCTCTTTTCAAACAATGATATTATTTTATAGCTATTTGTTATAGCATCCCCCGGAACAAACATTGTTATAAGTGTAATTTAACATTGCAATTAATTAGGCGTATGCATATTGTATAACGGTTGTATTATATATAATTATGTAAAGATGAATATAACAATATTAGTTCTTATACTCACGTAAGCACCTTGATTACAAACACTCTTACATTACTTCAACCCTTCTCCAACATAGTAATATTATCCTAGACAACGGGAGTTTTTTTTTATTTGCATTTCGGTAACAACCACTTCTAGCATTAGGAGAAGTTCTTGAAGAATCATTCATTATTCTTGTTTGTCATCTACAACTACTAGACCTATACATTATTGCATTTACATACAAATGCTTCCAAATGACAGCGGTCTTTGAGGTTTTTATATATTTAATTATAAATCTATTGCAGTAGAAAAACAAGTTTTCTATTATTCTCTATTTTTCGGGTGTATGTACTTGCGTTTACCTTTTTTACATTATTAAGGGTTCGTTATTTTAGAAATATTATTTCCAAGTAGCGACTTGTGCAAGGGGTGCATATTACATTGCCTAGTTTGACATATCTACATACTTCATAGATTGGCTCTAGTAGTTTGCTCAAACCTAATTTTATGTCTTGTTAAGCATAGCAGTTATTTTTAATGTGTATTTTAAATGCTGCATTTCTGTCAAATATTTAAAGCACAGAAGCATTTCATTAACATATTACATAATTTTATGACCGACCACGGTCCAGATAAATGAATTTACTATGTCTTGTTTGAATCATATTTACATTTAGTGAACAAATTTTAATTTCTATTATTATCATTTTAATGTTTTTTTATAAGATCGTAAAAATATAAAATGGTACGAGTCCTATTTTTACAATCTATCAATAATATATAAATAATTCATCTATGAAAATGGTTTCTCTTGAAGAGTTTGAATTTATTACGATTTTTATGTCCCATTTATTTACTAATGTAATTTATCTACTCCATTGGATGTCTACAACCCTTTGCTTGTTGTGTAACGGAATTTTCATAGCCTGCTTCGTGCTATTATTAAGATTGATTTATTATTATGTGTGTAGGTAGTTGTGTACATGTTTTAGCAGAACTTGCTCTCTGTGGGAAGTAATGATTTCCAATTTTCTCGTAATCGGGTAGGCTGGCATTGTGTTCTTATATTACTTCCATCTATTCTTTCTGACTTTTTTCAATTATCGATATTATTTTCATTTTGAAGAATTTGAACTATTCTAGACAAGGTTTGTAAGTCGTGAGAATTTATCATACCTTCCAACACGTTCCTTATCGTTTCTTAGAATTATGTTTAGTTTGTAATATTAATAAACAGACTTACATTCATGGGATTCGTTTGATGCCGAGTTTCGCACCTCTTGCTTACTCATGAATGAATAAATATATACAATAAACATCGAATAGTGTTTAAGGCAGTAGCTGTTGACATAATATTTGGTTATGATTTGAAAATATTTCATTTCATATCATCCTAAAAATTATGTACAGTGCTTCGATGTGCTTGCTATCACTATGAAGAGGTGTCCCTCAGGGTTCAATATCAACTCCATTTTTTTTAGTTCTAATAAATTAAGACAACGTATTTTCTATTTAGTATATATTTATTTATTGAAATTAATATTTGCGTCTTATCTGTATGAATTGGATATTTTATCTTTCCAACTGAACCGTGTCACGAATTTCCATAGTACAGTTGGAAATGGTAATTAGGAACGGTGTGGGGAAATTCGTTTAACTGAAAATCAACCTGTTGTTTATAAAGAACCTTAGGGGAAGTTCTTACTTCACCGAGGAACTATGCGTCGTGCAGGGGGCGTTTAGGAAAATAAAAATAAGCGCTGTCGCACAAGACACAATTTATAATGAACGTTACTCTATATACATGAATTGAGATTACACATTTCAAAAATATGTTATTCTTAGCTTTGCATAAAAAATATTATTAAAGTTTTTTGTCGAGATTTGGGTAAACATTGTGCAATATTCAAAAAAACTGTGAATGAGTCACCATGTATTTATCCCCCATTATATCCAAAAAAAAATATTATTTTATACTTTAATATACTATTATCTACATATTTTGTCTCAACTTGCATTAACTTTTTGTATGATTAAAATGAACCTACAACCACTTCTTTACATTTGTGTCCCTTGAGTAAAAAATTTAACTCGGGCCCCTATTCTCCTACGACGGTATTATTACTTGACGGCACCGTTGTTTTTGTGTAGTTCGTTGAGTAAAAATGTCCACCTTGAGTAAGTATCTACAATCCGCTAACGTTGACTGCACACAAAGTATTAACAACTGTCTTAACTGAAATGACCCCAACAGTCAAACACTTTGACTTACTATGCACCTACTCACTACATACATATTGTTATTATCATTTTAATTAATATGCTCGTTTTTTTTTGCATTCTTCCTTATACTGGAATAGAATCAACTAGTCGTGTTTTGTTAGACGCCTCGTATTATAATTATTATGCCTTGTGACCATAATAATTACAGACGCAATATTTCGTTAAAATTGTGTCACTACCTTACTAAATAATTCGTTAAATATTTTTTTTCAAATGTTCTCTCTATCTTTAATTATATTTGGGTCATCGAAAAGCAGAGGTCCATTTTCAAACTAAATATTTTTTCTTATTTTTTTTTAATAATTATTCCGTAACGTCCCCGACCAAGAGTAGGTATCCCACCCTTTTCAGTAAGTTTTCGGGTATCCAGTAAAAGGCAGTTATTCGTAAAACATATCCTATAAGACATTTACCACTACTATAGGTACGTGCTACATCAATCACGGCATATCCCACAAGTGAATTAGCCAGCAGATCAGCTGCATGTAATAAACACGCGAGCCGTCCTCTCCGTGCCAACAAAGATTTAAGACTTAAGATGGGTGGCAAACCTCATCGCTGAATTTAATATGTAAAATGTCTTTATTTTTCGAACACCGGCCTCTTAAAGATGACTCATAAAAAGAGACCAATTATTGTTTGCCAGATGCTCCGCGGAACAAGACATTTAACATCTTCTATTTAGCGTTGAGGTATGTCACCTACCCTGAACATCTTAAATTTTATTGCACATCATTTCTTCATAACTTCAATTGAGAAACATTATCGCTGAATGGTTGTCAAACTATTAAAAAATATCTTTGGTATAAGTAGGTACATGATGTTTTATGAATTCACAGTAATTTGTCTTTTACAGTAGAACACTAAAAAATTACATAAAAGAGAGGGAGTAATGTCATTCCTTGTGATGATAATGTATGTCATTTCATAATAGTGCAATCAATTTTATTAGGTGGGTAATAGAAAATGTTCGATAGGTCATTGAGTTCATATTATGAAAATGTTATAAGTAGGTAGCTGTATTTGTTCTTTGAAGAGTTCGTCACTTCATTCTTAAGGGTAAAGGCTTTGTTTCCTCATTACCATTGTTATTTTATATAGTAGGTAGTAGCAGAAGTAGCATTGTAATATTAGTTGTAGGTTGTAATAGGTACCACGATCCGGCCAAGGCACCCAGTGCCCCTAAAAGACAGGTGCTCCGCGGTTGTCGAAGCTCGAGGCGACAGCTGTTGCCCCTCTTACCACCCCTTCCTCCACACCTCGTTTTACTTATTCTTATCCCTCCGCCCTCCTACTTCTCCCGGGCCTTAAATTATATTTTTTTTATTATAATTTTTTATGCTTATATTTTTATTCCCATAATCTATTTATGACGATTAGTTTTGTAGTATATGTACCTATCTATCTACACTTGCATCGTGTTACGCAATGTGGGCAAAGTTTAATGTCCTTAATTTTTTTACTTACATATGTACCTACCTAATGTCATTATACATAATATTATCCAAGTATATTTAAGGAAGACAATGTAGAAACTAATAGAAGTTTCATTGACTATTTAAATGAATTCCTGTAAATATTTTTTTTTTATTTCGTTTCTGTATTTTCCAGAAAAAATCTACCTACACCATCGTTTCTTACATAAAATGTGTGTATAGCAGCAACAGGTCAAAACAAAATTAATGTTTCAATAAAAAAAAACTACCATACCATATTCCACAAGAGGTGTTGCCAGCGAATCAGCTGCATATAATAAACATGCAAGCTGTCCTTTTCGTGCTAAAAACAGTTAAGACATTCAGGATTGGTGGCAAATCTCGTCCCTGAATTTGAGATCTAAAATGTCTTCATTTTTTCGAACACCTGCCTTTTATAGGACGATCGAAAGTTTATGGAAAAGAGAGGAAGGTCAATTCTTTGGAAGATTTTTCACAGTTTTTGAAAAAAAAATATAATATTCTACTAAAATCAATATAAACACGATGTTTATACGTAACCAATACAGACATTTCTTAGGAAATAATGGATTAGTCATTGCTATTGTTGATAATTCCCTTTCCGGTCAAAAATCTATTTAAATCTTAGTTCCGGTCGAGATATACATAGTTACAAATAAATTAATATTACAACAATGAACATAATATTATTACTTCCTAAATCTTCTCAATTACAGAATACGTGCTTTCTCCAGTAATGTACGCTTTATTATTATTTTAAATAATTGAATTGGCTCTTATTTATAAAAAAAAACAAACTTAAATTATATTATCACGACGTATCCCACAAGTGGAGTAACCAGTAGCCTTACCTCATTTAATAAACAAAATGACACACCTATCAAATCAATGTTGCCATCGTTGACAAAATTATAATTTACAGCCTTATAAATATAGAGATCAGAATATTTATAGGTTTTCATAGGTTAGTACCTACCGGAACGCAATAATCCGAGTGTTATAGTAATATTTATTACATTTTATTTATTTATTTAAAGATTGATACGAGTAGGTATAGGTATACATAACATTGTAGTATTTTTACTACGAACACCTCAGACCACGTGGTAAATTGCATCTTGCATCTTGAGTTTGTGAGATGCGTAGGTACCTACTATAGTTACTATGGACTATAAAAAAGGAGTTTATTGTGTACACACCTAACTACCTATATAATAATAATAAATATAATGGTCCATCATTGAGCTGCGGACGACTACGGCAGGTGTGAATTTGAATGGGCATGCGTGTCTCAATACCTACATCATTATATATGTGTATTATTATTATTGGAGTCCTTGGAAGCAATGATAAGGTAAGATAACAACGATAGTGTTTTACTTACTACCTAGTTACTAAAAAAGGAACGACTTGTAAGGAATTATTCCTTCTACCTAATATTCAAAAATTGATTTTGCGAAAAAATAATGCATCTCATATTTGAATTTTACAAAATACTTAAAACTTCTAAATAATTTATCTTTTTATAATTTTATTCCAATGAACTTATGTTCAAAAATTTATTGCCTTGCGGGACAGACCGAAAGGATCTAGCGACATACGATTCCTCATGTATGTTATTTTATTTATTTCACTCAAGACACGTATTCGGTATTAATTATGATGTTCTCTTTTAGGGATCGGTCTAATAATAAATGCTCCAGCCGTTTAATCTTCGGGCAGCCACATTTCAGAATATCTTGTCTATCGCTATCATGTATACGTCTTCTTGCTCGTTTTTGTTTTTATTCTATACTTTCCATTCAATTAATTAAAAAATACGTCGGCAATCATTTACAAAATTATTCCGGAAATTCGAAATTTGACGATTCTTTCATAATAATATTCCTTGTTATATTTTCGTAGTAGTTATCAAAAGTATCTACATACAATAAATAATCATGTCACATGTCTTGTATAGAATTGTATGTAATATGTATTGTATTTATGTAGTTACGTACTTTTTTAACAGCTGTTGCTGTGCAAATACAGACGACGTTTCTGACCAACCAACTCTTTGTGACGTCTCCATATCTTTTCATTACCAACAACCAGTCCTCTCATTGTTAAAATCATTATCAAAGAAACTTGTTTATTCCTAAAATAAATAAATACACACAATTATCTAGTACCCGATATAATAATTGTATAAACTAATTTACCCACATTGCTTTCCTTTCATCCTATTCATGATTGCCGATAGCATTTTGGGATAAAAAATGTTTATTTCATGAAGAAGCTAATGCAAATTTAATTTACTTCCAACTTATGTCTAGATTTTCATCGTTAATAATTTTTATTTACATTATAACTGTTTTCAAAAAATTTCAAAGTTTTATTGCAAAATACCTAATTACTTATATTCAAATGTAAGCATAATAATTGTACATAAATATTTTAGTGCTTTGCTCTGTTTCCCACGAACATTTTGGAATTTATAAAATTTCGCGATCAAATTTGTACATTCATTGAAGCGTAGCAAGTTGAGTTGTCTAAGGGCTCACTTCAGTTTCATCTTATAAAATAGTAATAGGTATATGTAACGTGTAATAAGTGTATTGGTTCGGTAGGTACTACGAATTTCTTTTCAATATTCACACAATGATCACAAAGAACACCTCATAGACGTCTAGAATTCATTCACATTCAATATTGTTATGTTGCTCTGCTCATTCAACAAGTTGCCCATTCGCGAAATGCTCTCTTTCCCTTTAACACAGTTCATTTCTCTTCTTAATTCAATGTCACGGTCTTTTCAAACGATTGTGCAAAAATGAATATTATTTGAAATCATTTTTTACTTTTCAAGAGCTGAACATGTTAGAATAAAAGAGTTTATACAATCCTTCCAGACATTTAGGGGAGTGAGCAAGTAATATTATAAATGATTCAATTGTATACATATTATATTATTTTATTGAAATGTAGACTCCTATCCAAACCTGACCATTCTTAATGTTGGCAACATTGCGACTCGTTTTTTGTGCAATTTTGTTTATAAAAATGTCCGGTTGTCTTAATTATAATTCAAGATCACCGCCGCACCTGGCAAATTAGTGACTACTTACTATTAGTTTAATGAGAAAAATATATTAAACTAGTCCGCCTTTTTCACTGAACGATATTTATAATCATTGCCATTTAGGTATATCAATTCCCAGCATAGACATACGTTCGCAGCATCCTTTTCGCACTGTATGCAACTTAGTACATACTTACGCTTACTTATAATATTTTTTGACACAGAACAAGTAAGATAATGGGCTATTATAGTTATTGATACTTGCTATTTGGTTTCTGCACACTATAACAATATTTTGTAGATGAAACATCTCAGATTCGTACGAATCGGATATTTTAAAAACAAAATTACATTTTATGATTATAGGTCGCATCCTAATGCAGGTATCAAAAGACCACCAAAACTAAGGTATCCCACTACCAGCTTGTCAATCCTCAAATAATAAATCTCAATCGGAACATCTGCCGTTTTTTTCCAGTAAGAATCTTTGATATCAGTGAATGCCGTCCAATTGGAATCCATAATAATATAATATACGACTAGGTATATGTTATATATTTTTATTGTTGCATGAGATCGGATGTGTGGATCAGTATCACTGCATAAACGTTTGATGTATTATGCCTTTCACGTTTTTCGTTTTGATTGCCGAAATTCGATTTGCCCTCTAGGCCCCGACCCGATTCACGTTTCGTACTTTTGGGACCATTTGTGTCATCTATAATACATAATACACCTATGCCTATATTTTGTGTAGGTACGTTTATTGTTTGTGTTACCTTTATACAAATGCTCCGAGATGAACAGATGTTTTACGGAAACCTGTACCTGGCTCACAATAATATACCTACTAAATACATTATTATTATTATTATTTTACATGGGTACATACGTATTTTAACTTTGTTGTTGTTTTTTATGCATATATAAAGTACCTACGTACCTATAAAATGTCGTGTGGCCATCATTATTCAAAGGATAATCATATTCTATAGGTATTATTTTATAATTATAAAAATGTAACTATCCATCCAATAATATTAGGTATTTATCTATCTATATACCCTCATGCCGCATCCCAAGTGGGGTAGCCACTAGCCAGAGAGAATGGAATGCCGTATAGGTCTTTCTTTACTTCTTTCGCTTCCTCCACATTCAGACAATTTTCTCATACACTATGTCGATTTCTTTCACTTAACACGCGTCCGTCCTTTTATATTTGATCCACGTGGTAAAGCCTCGTGATTCTCGGACGTCTGTATTAAATATCGATACAAAAATCACCTGCTCTGTGTATAAAATACCTAAATGCTGCGAAATATTTAAATACGATTTGTTGTATATACCTATACCTAACTGTGAAGGTAGCCTACTTCAATTATTGTTTTCTTTTTTCATTTTCTTTCGTAAATTGCAATTTTGTTTTCACACTGAAAAATAAATACCATGTTATATATTCAGATTCATTGATTTAATTTTTAAAACAACCATAGATTGTTTTGTCATTTAGAAGGTCCGATTCAAGAAATTTGTAAATATCAAAGAAAATTGTTTAGTACAGTACATGTTTTCACGCAGATAATAACGCAAGCATGTAGGTATTATTGAAATTGAAATATCATTTACCTATCATCTTCATATTTTATTAGGCACGGTTTATCACGTAAGCACGCACGAGCACGCAGTCTCGTTATGTAAAATGTCTATGGTCAAATACTTGGTTTTGTAATGTTTTCGCGGACGTTTTAGTAGTACTGGATACTCTTGATGGCAATGCCGTATTTGTATATTTACGTCATTCGTGATACTAGTCTGATGAGGGTGCAAGGTGCATCCTTTTCGTTTACCACCTGTCGCTTCTTAAAAAACAAACCTCAATCCACTGTTATATTATTTATCAATATCTTCTTCTACATTCGACAGCATCTGTAGAAGAACTTTTAAAATAAAAACAAATGAATATATTACACATATTTCAAAGGAAATCTCCGAGTTGAACACGAAGGATATTATCATAGACATAAACTATAGATTATTCACAAAATTTACTGTGCATATTTAAAACGTGTAAGTTAGAAATAGATGTAATGCCTCTAGTTTCAAATCAAAAGATTGGTGAAACATTTGGTAGACAGAAAACGATGTGAAATTAGCACATTATTCTAAGCATTTTCTCGCACATGTGTACGGAATATTCATTTAGTGACGCTTACCTATGACCAATTACAACTAGACTACTCGCAATGTGCCATTATATTCAGGGCCTGTCCACTAAATGATTCACGTATGTTTCTTGGTGGCTTAATTGGACAAAGCACACCTCGCGATTAGGTTGGGTTGCGGGTTCAAGTCCCGTCCAGGGTACTACCAAATTAGGCGACGTTGTCTTTTCTGAGTCTAATTTACATAATAAACTAATACAAAGATTAATTGTAAAAACAAAACTCGTAAAAATATCTCTTCACTTATTTAGCTGTATTAGCTAGTCTATACTTATATATATATATTTATATAATTTTAATTGAAGTTAGGTATTGTTCTGACATATATTATTTAAGCGCAAATTTTAGAACTTTAAAAAATGCAGTTATTCCTAAAACAACGTACATAAACTGCTTGGTAGTCCACAACTACATCATCGCGGTATGTCCCACAAGCGGGGTAGCCAACAAACCAGCTGCGTGTAGTTAACATACAAGCTGTTCTCTCTTTTTTTAATTAAATCCTGCATCTTACGGGACAGTCGAAAACTTACCGAAAATAGTAGGAGACCAATTCTTCGCAGGACACTCCATGGAATTGATAAAACATAAGACATCTTTATTTGAGTAATGAATTAGGCCACGTGCCCATTTAGAATAATCTTTTTTGTCGATATGTATGTTCAATATATATATATATATATATATATATATATATATATATATATATATATATATATAAGTTAGGCTTCTTTCTGACTACTCCACTTACTTGAGAAGCAATGATGACGTGGATTAATAGTGTATGTACGAATATAGAAACTTTAAATCAGCTACATATTATTATTAAAAAAACTTCGCATGTGAATAACCTTCGATTATAAAGACAATACAACTATCAAAATAATACTATTTTTATGCTCCTACAATATGTTCCCCTTTGTTTAATATAAATGTATCAATTAATGAACCCTTAAATGATGTTCCTTGATTATTTGTGGGAGTTTTCTTGTAAGATGGTATCAGGTTAGGGATCGCGTCCTGCAAGGTGTACTGCTAATGGGTAGAGAGGTCAAGAACTTCAGCACGAAACACGATATATAATAATATGTGAATATTATTATATTAGGAGCTATTATCCTCTATTGATCACCTGCTCGTATAATGGTCAGATGCAGGTATCAATTTAATTACATATGAGTACATGATATTAATATATATACTTACCTATCTACCTCTCGTGTACTAATATACACACATGCAAAAGGTTCATCAACTCCACTTTAGTCAAATTATATTATGTACATAGATCTGCGGATGCAATATGGAGCATAATAATATAGAATCATAATATGGCATTAAATGAATAATGCATAATAGATATTTATGATATATTTTTAATAAATATGTTGTTTGTTTCAGAATACGATTTCATGTTGATCCCACCATCTCTGACAGCCACAGCATGTATCATGGCAGCTGCCAGAGGATTGAATGCGGGGATCATCTCTACTACAGTTGGTAATGTGTCCACCAGCCAGAACCTCACATACAGCAGTGCCAGCATAGCCAGCAACAGTAATATTGAAATGGTACAACAGCCACAACAATCCAACCTCACACAGAGCCTCGACCTACCCAGTGACACTCCACCTGTTAATGTGGATCTGGCCAACCACAGCATCGAACTGGCAATTATTGCTCTACCTTCTTCCAACGGTCTTGCTGTATATGATAATGCAAGCCTCCTACAAAATATTGACCTGGCACTTCCCGCTTGTGTGGATGGATTGTTAGCAGTCTGTTCTCTGACCTCCACCAGTCCAGAGTTGGCAGAGCAGGGTATTCAACATGTGGAACGATTAGTGGCTAGAGAAACAACTCCCCCAAAGGCCCCAAACCATGTGTCTCCCGTGAGCCCCCCAGGAACCCCAAATGATGTACAAGATATAGTGTTTGACTAGGACAATAATGTAATGAAATTATACAACAATTTGTACATTTTTATGTAAGTATTATGAAGTCATTATAAGATTTCACTTGCAGCTTAATTAAATTAAAGGTTCTCTGTTCTGTTTTACCATAAATATGACACTATCACTAATCTCATATGTATTGATTTGAATAAAAAGTTTTTTATTCTCTGGATGATTCATTTTGTGATGAGTAAAACTTTTGATGTGGTGGAAGTGGAATAGAGAAATTGTTTAATATTGTTTTAGGAAATTAAGTACAACATTGTGATCTCATCATCTAATTTATATCATATAAATAAAAAATACAGTACATAAATTCATAATTTAGATTAGAGAAAACCCACCCCAGAAAATCTTGTGATTTCAAATATTACATTAACATATTAACTTCTTTTTGTATTGCCGATCTCAGTTCATAGTTATTAATTAATATTAGCAATTGTAAATAAATTTAAAGTCCAACTTTACATTTTCATATTGTTCCAGGTTTAATTAACACTATTTTTAACTACACAAGTGATAGAATGTTGTTTTGTCATTTGGAGGGTTTGAGTGAATTACTTACTACTCTTAAATATTTTTGAAATATTAAATAATATGTCGCGTGTAAATTTTATTTTGTCAATATAATATAAAAGTTCTTTGTACATATCTTATCATTATTATATTTTTTGTTGATATTATGTCACAGAGACAATAACACACTTAGTATATTTTATGATTATGTAAAGTAGACATAAGTGTAAAGATTGTATAATTACGTTTATTACATAATATTGTAGACAAGCTACACTTTAGTATTATCAATATCCTTGGATCTCTGTTATTTAGATATTTATTGTTTGTTGCCAGTTACAAAAAATATGTTGAGGTTTATATTTTAAGGTATATTGTTAAATATAATATTATTTAGGTATTATGAATAAGAAGACAGTTTTCAATCACTATTTATTAACTTGATATATATTCTCAATAATTATACTCTATGGTACTTAGGGGAAGTATCATGCAAGTGTTTTATTTTTACTAATACATATATAACGAACTTCAAGTGCTTGTTTAATTTAAACTACTTCACTCAGCTACTTCACAAAGGATGTTCATTTCACTATAAATTAGAAAAAAAAATATACAAATAATTTATTACTGTTTTAAATCATATGAATATTTATATTTTTTTTCAAATAAAAAGTTTGTATTTTTTTCCCATTGTTTATTAAATTTTATCCTCTGAAGTGAACGAAAGCAATGTATTATAATTGATTTCTTCGAACAATAAAAAAAATATCCAAACTCAACTTCTTTAAGGCATTAAAATTAGTTGATATAAAATATATATCCTTTGGCTATCATTTTTCACACCATTAAAAATAGAATTATTGTCTTCTTACAAAAAATAATTAAAAAAAAAACACAATATGAAACAATACTCTTATGTTTAATTTAAGTATAGATGTAGAAGAAAGTACAAACTCTATTGTTAACTGTGTATCATTCATTATTTAGCAGAAATTAGTTAAATTAATATTGTTGTATTATAGTTACATCATAATATTTAATGTTAAGTAAGAATAAATTTTTAGTAAGTTCATTTTGAGTTTACAAATACCTACAATGAACCCACAAAAGCAACCTCATTTTATTTGATTTTCTCTGTTTCTATTGAATATATTAATTTATTCTGGCAATAATATTTTTTCTACTAAATATATATTTATACTATCACAAAATTGTACAATTATTGGAAAACAATTCTTGGTTAATTTTCAGCCCCTTGCTGAAGTATGTAATAGAGGAAACTTACATTTCAAAACTGTTGTTCTACTAAATTTAAAAAAAAAAATATATTCAAAACTAGACTGCTTCATAATAATATTACTTCTCGTCTATTTTTAATAAATTATTGTCTGTGAATATGTGTCTAAAAACTTGAAAATAAAATATTTCAAATCTTTTTCTATACTGTGTCTGAAACGTTTTAATTGATTTCAAACTACCTCTTTCTCTTGCAATGTAAATTGCATTATTGTTAGATCAAAACAAATTTCAGACTTATCCTATAAAATATGCAAACATGAATCTCTAAATAATATATTATGGATTTGTGTGGTGTAAGGTTTATTATTTGTGTGAAATATATTTTCAGAATAATTAAGGAGAAGGTTGTGTTTAGTTAATAATAAATATTTTTAAATAAATCCTAGCATTCCACAATGATCTCTAGAGTGTTTTAGTTACGAAATAAGTTTTTCTTTTACAACAAGTAGGTACCTATGTACAATTTAAAAATATAATGATGATTTAAATTTTGCGATAAACACAAAATAACAAGGTCATAATATAAAGTTTAGGCGTAAGATTTTTCAAAACAATTTTTTTATCATATTCTTCCACAAAAAAAAAATAGAATAAACATTTGAAATACTTCAACCAAATGTTGAAAATGAGTATGATCATGTCAGTTTCAGAATAAAAAATGAATAAATAACAACATGATCTCTAGTCGCAAAACTTTTGTTTTAGCTATTTAATAAAAGCATTTATGAATGCACTCTCTTTTGTTCTCAGGATAAAAGATTTGAATTTTTTGATAGCAGTAAGGTGTAAATATTATATTTATGTAGATGAATATTTCACTCTACAATGATCGTCTCATGGGGACAGAATGATGATTAGGTGAATAATAATATTGTAGTTTGTAGTAACTTGTGGAAAAATAGACAAACACACCAAAGATCCACATTTATAACAAGACTGCAGTTACCGAAAGTGAAATTTTGAAACTTATAATTATTAAATTTGTTCTATTATTAACAGAAACACATTTACAGTTTACATAAATATGTAAAGAATTCAACGATTAACAAATCTTCCCAAAAATTGTAATCAATCTTTATGATTAATTGATTCATAAATATTATTAATAATCATGATTATAGATTTGATGTAAACTCTATTTGTAATGTAAACAAGTAGTTTGAATTATGAAAATAAAGTAAAAATTCAGGCTTGACATTAAAATATTAGAAGCATTTGGTGTTTTGGGCCAAACAATATATTTCTTATAACACATTACTAAAATACTTCTCATAACACGTGATTTTGTGCTTACCGTATTCCATTTTGTACATCAAATTACTTAGATACTTCTTTAAATTATCATTCAATGGATATCTGCATTATTTTTATATATTTTTAAAAAGAAATGGTGATTGAGATATTCTAAAATAAATATCCAAACATTAGTGGTATTAAAAAAATATTACATCTTAAATTCAGCGATGAGGTTTTCTACCCATCCCAAAAGTATTAATTTTTCATTGACACGGAGATGATAGTAGCATAGTAACATCAATGGTCAGGTGGAAATTGTTTTGATCTGTTTATAATTTTACTTTATGATTTAATTAGATTATTAATTGTGCCTGTGCACATTATTTAGATATTATTTGTTCAAAAATTACAGCAATATGGCCTTTGCCTCTGTCCATTGAACTATGTGAAGTTATATACATGTTGTTTGATGTGCACTATTTCTGTATTATCCTATTGTTTTTTTTACAAAACAATTAACAATGTTGTTTTATTTTTATCGGGGTAACATGTATGTTTTTGTTTTCAATAATATTTTGCTCATATTATACATTATTCTAAACTGTTTGTAATAATTTGTTCTATAAGTATAAATTACCCAACAATATTCTATTTTTGATACAATAAAAACATTATGTGTACTTGAAAATGTTTTATTTTTAACAATTCTTATGACAATGAATGAAAAGAGTTATAAGAACTATTTTTGCTCTGTACCTATACTCTGATTAATTTTAATGGAAGCAAAAAGTGTATGCAAAGATAGGAATAAGCAGTGCTCCATCCTTTCTATTTACTCTGCAAATGTAGTGGCATGATGGTGATAATGAAGAGTTTGAACATAACTCTGTGGTAACATGGCAAAAACATGAAGAACCCATGATTCTATTAGCTGACACTGTTTATAAATATGTTCTTTGAAAAGTGATACTGCAAAGTTTGCTTTTATGGACATATCAACTTTTGCCATATTACCACATTACTCTACATTATTTTCTAATGGCCTCTTTATGAAGTTTTTTGAAAAAAATCTTTTTTAAATATTGTGGGAAAACGTGTCTCGATTAGTATGATATAGCTCTGCTGTTTTCTGTGTTCCCAAGAAGAACAATAAATAGCATATTCATTAGATTGTAGTAAAATAAATATTAAATCCTTACATAACTTTTATATTAAAAGTTCAAAATTTGAACAGGAAAAAGGGTATTTACAAAAAATAGAATAGTAGTAGATTGGTGTGAATTGTGCCAACTATTACAGTATGTACCTACAGGTAATTATATATTTGGTAATATTTTTAAGAGAACTCTATTATACAGCAGATGATTTGACATTTCTTTATCATTGTTTATTTCTTATAATTTAATGTTGGGTTGATTTTGCTCTTAATTGTAACTAGTTTTTGTAACCCAGTATCGTTCGATTTAAATTTACAGATAACCATGAAAATACAGGAGTTATCGAAAAAAAATAGAGTAAGCGCTTATGTGAATATAAGTAGAAAAAAACTCTTCCCAATGAGAAAACTTGATATTTGACACCACTCCACATGCCCATGTTTAAGGAAAAAATAGGTAGGTACATAAGTACCTACATCAAAAAATAAAGTGTTAAAAAACTCTTCCCAATGATGGTTCAACACCCTAAATACCCACAGCTGATTTTAAAAAATAGGTGGACATACCTAAGTACTAAAACCTCATCTTAATGTAAAAACTTGTAAAATCTTAATGTAAAGTTTGACAACCAAATTTCCTCACTTAATAACAAATGTTGCGTTTCGTTCACAATCGTCAATCAGTGATCACTCTTGATGATCCTCTAAAATGAAAAGATGTGAACAACACCACCTAAAATGAGGGCACTATATGAGATGGTAGGCCCCACTGTTGTCAAATGTGAGATTTCATAGCAAAAGTAATATTCACGAAATTGTTGCCATATGTAGAATTACTTTTTGATCACCACGTTAAATTATTTTTGGACACACCAAGTTTTTCGACACCGGCAAACTTTACATTCGAGCTAGATTTTATTTTTGCTGGTTTTATTTTATTTTTGCCGGCAAAAATAAAATAAAACCAGCAAAAATAAAATTTAACTCGAATACGATTTTCTTAAAGTTTATATTCGAATTAGATTTCATTTTTGCCGGTTTTATTTTATTTTTGCCGGCAAAAATAAAATAAAACCGGCTAAAATAAAACCTACCTCGAATATAAGCTTTAGGAAATTTGTATTCGAATTAGATTTTATTTTTGCCGATTTCATTTTATTTTTGTAAATATAAAAATATTTCGCCAAAAAATCCAAATAATATTATTTGTAATAACAATTTTCCTCCATACAAAACTATATTTGACAGATATCTGACATTGGGGCCTACCAACTCAATGAGTTCCAAAATGAGAGGGTATTGGGTGTGAACAGGCGTTAAAACCGAAATCCGAAAGGCGTATTGGATAATGCTCGTTTACAACTGCTGATATTTTTATTTATCTCGTTTTGTACAACGGTCGAACATATATCTGTCTCTTGCGTTTTTTATTAAGGTTATTAGGAGCATAGACAATCATATTAATAATAATAATATATTATATTGCCTGACAGGGGGCCAGACTTAGAGTCCAAACGCCGCAAAAACGAGTCGAATGAACATATTAGTCAAAGTAAAGAAAATACACCAGAGATAGACTACACTTATCCACTATTAAGTCCAGGACCATATACTGTAATAGTTCAAAGTGAAAAACGCCTTCACCCGATTACATTTGGAGGACTTCTGTCGAGGTCGGATATTGGCGGAATTATCGCTGACGGTGTAAAAGCCGAAGGCGGAGGTAAAGTTCTAGTAACATTCTCAACGCCAACGTTCGCTAATAAGTTCTTAAAGTCTGACTTCCTGAAAACAAACCTATTCAGTGCATATATTCCCAAACATAAGATTTTAAAATTTGGTTTGGTTCGAGGAGTGTCGACGGACATAAGCTTAGAAGAACTTTTGAAAAATATAGTGGTGCCACCGCAAAGTGGTAAAGTACTCAAAGCAAGAAGGCTCAACAGAAAAGACCATTCCTCAAACCCTCCAACCTGGACACCATCACAGACGGTCGTGCTAACCTTTGAGGGTCAATCCTTACCAAAACACGTATATCTGTACTACAACGCCCTTCGAGTTGAACTATACACCTTCCCCACTGTCATGTGCTACAACTGTTGTAGATTTGGCCATACCCGTCAAAAATGCCGTTCTAAAACACGATGTTTTAAATGTAGCCTAGACCACCTCGGAGATGAGTGCTCTACACTACTACTGAAATGCATTAATTGCACAGGCCCTCACTCAGCAAATGACTTCTGTTGCCCTGAACTAGCGAGACAAAAGAAAATTAAGAAAACCATGTCCCAAGAAAATATTTCATACTACCAAGCAAACAAAATATGTGCACCTAATACTACTTCATACAGCGAAATAACAAAAACAACGACACCCAAACCCCAATCTATTTCACAAAGACAAACTGTGTATATACATAAGACTCCGAGAACAAAAGTATACGAGAACACGTTTGATAAAAAAGGGCATGAAGCATTGCTATCCTACAGCAATGGTCAACCCTCTATGGCAACAGACGGTTGCTTAATAAACCAATTAACCAAATCCAATTCAGATCCCCAACCACTTTCAAATAATAAGATAGATAGAGAAACCACCATTCAATTACTTTCCAAAGTCTTGATGTCTATCTTATCATCACCAGAAGAACTACCGTCCAACGTTGCCTCTGTCGTTCCCTTACTAAATCTCATTATTAATAATGGCCTTTCTACAGACAAATAACGATTCCAATCAACTTCCAAAAAACCCCTCTTCAAATTGTAATATCGAAAATAAGACTACTAGTATCTCAATTCTTCAATGGAACTGCAGAAGTGCTGTTCCCAGTAAATCAGACATAATCTTTTTACTAAACAGATACGATATAAAAATAGCAGCATTATCTGAAACCTGGCTTCATACAAATACCCATTTCAAAATTCCTGGATTTCATTGCCTTAGAAGTGACCGTTTTGAAGGAAAAGGAGGTGGAGTGGCCCTTCTTATCCATGCATCACTTTCATTCCAATTAATCACCTTACCATACAACCCTTTTTTAGAGGTAATTGCGCTCTGCATTAATGGCGTCGGATATGTTTCGACATACATTCCCCCAAACTCTGGATTCGATTCAAACTACTGGAACTCTATTACTGTCTTACTTCCGTCTTCATTCTTCCTTTTGGGCGATTTTAACGCCCACTTCCTAGTATGGGGTAGCCACTTAACAGACCGGGCAGGCAACTGCTTGTTGTCTTTCGTGGACTCAAATAACTTATGTATCTTGAACGATGGATCTCCAACTAGAATGTCCACTCCAAACCAACACTCCAGTGCCGTTGATATAACCATTTGTTCCAATGACTTGGCCTCTTTATGCAACTGGTCCATATTGGATGATCCGATGTCCAGTGATCATTACCCCATCGTCATAAACTTAATCAAATCAACCCCTACTCTTCCAAATAACAAGAAGAACCGTTACAATTTTTCTAAAGCTGATTGGGCCCTTTTTTCTGAAATTATCGAACACGAGATGCTCTGTGCAAATACGGCGCAGTCCCAAAGTAATTCCATACAAGAGACTTATACTGCCTTAACCCAAATACTATATAAAGCTGCTGATAGCAGTATTCCAAGAAGACAAAGCGTTACCTTTAAAACAGTAAAAAATGTTCCTTGGTGGGACCCAGAGTGTTCCAAATTAATTGAAGAGAGAAGGGAAATTATGCACAAATATAGGAAAAACATGAGTATGGAAAACTTTTACCAAGCCAAAGCCATTCAGGCCAAAGTAAAGAAAAAACTAAGAAGCAAAAAACGCGAAGGATGGAAAAAGTTTTGCGAATCCCTATCTCCCGACTCTAAGCCATCTTATGTCTGGAGTAAGCTTAGACGATACAGAGGTTCATTATGTAATCTAAGTGTAAAACAACCCCCATCACTTTGGATAAATGATTTTATCGATAAAATTGCCCCGAATTATGTACCCCATATTTCGGAGCTGGAAACTAAATCCATAGAATCCGCTTCTTCCAATTCTCAGATTGAATGCCCTTTTACTCTAGACGAACTTAAAAATTGTTTACATAAGTCTAGAAATTCTGCTCCAGGAGTCGATGAAATACCATACCTATTACTCAAAAAGAGCCCTATAACTCTCCTCTCTAAATTCCTTAATCTTTTTAATGAAATACTCAATACTGGCATTGTTCCAACAGAGTGGAAGCAATATCTCATCATCCCAATTTTAAAGAAAGGTAAGGACCCAGCTCTGGGTTCTTTCTATCGTCCCATAGCCCTATCGTCATGTATAGGCAAAATATTAGAACGATTAATTAAAAATAGACTGGAATGGTATGTGGAGCGAATTGGCATCTTGCCTTCCTCCCAATTTGGATTTAGAAGGGGTCTGTGTTGCGTCGACAGTTTAAGTACTCTTATCACTGATATTCAAATAGCGATGACTCATAAGCAGACAACGGTGGCTCTATTCCTCGACATTAACTCAGCATACGATAATGTTTGTCTCCATAAGCTGTACCAAAAACTCACTAAATTCTCGGTTTCCCCTTTGATTTCCAGACTTATTTTTAATCTATTTTCTGAAAGATCAATTATAGTTTCGAATGAACCAGACGCCATCAAGAGAAACATATGGAAGGGATTACCTCAGGGCTCGGTCCTAAGTCCCCTTCTTTTTAATATTTACTGTGCAGACCTTGAGGCACGTCTCTCAGGACAATGTAAATTTCTGCAATACGCTGATGACATTGTTCTGTACACTTCACATAAGAATATAGATGCCGCCATTAAAACCATGAACTTAGCCATCAAAAGACTAAATGAATGGCTCTGTAACAACTCTTTGGAACTATCACCCTCAAAATCAAAAGTTTTAGCATTTTCCAGAAAACACCGGGACCCAACAATAAAAATTGACGTAGACAGTATCACAATCCCACAGGTAACAGAGATAAAATTTTTAGGGGTAATTCTTGACAGAAAACTATCGTGGAATCACCATATCAATTACATTACGACGAAATGCGAAAAAAACATTAACATTCTAAGAGCCGTATCAGGAATCTCATGGGGATCACACCCTTCCACTATGAAAAACATATATCACGCTCTAATTCGAAGTCATTTGGACTACGCAAGCTTTATATTTGACCCTCTCCCAAATCAATTGGAAAATAAGCTGGAAATGATCCAATCAAAAAGTCTTAGACTCATAACGGGTGCATTTCATTCTACACCGATCAATGCGTTACAAATCGAATGTGGCGAAATGCCACTAACACTAAGGAGACAGTATTTGGCGGAAAGGTTCCTCATAAAAAGAGTGACGTACATAGACCACCCCCTTCTTAAAAGTATTAGCAACTTGAAACACTTATGCCTATCAAGTCAATATTGGTTCAATAAAGACTTACCAAACCTATGCGCCGGCTTACCGGTTATTCTAGCATTATATAGAGGGCCACGATTCCCTTATCCCAGTCCGATATATGAATTACCATTTATGGCTTTGCAAATGTCATATAATATTGTGGAGAATGTGGGTGTAGATAGGGCAAAAAGACTCCCGGCTAAACAGGTTAATCAGAATTTCATTAACAATGTGCAAGAGAAATGGCCAACCCATATCAAAATATATACTGATGGTTCAAAATCTAAGGGGAAGTGTGGATCTGCCATATTTGTCCCCTCGCTAGGTAAAAGACTCGCATATATACTCCCACAAGAAACTTCAGTATTTACAACGGAATGCATTGCAATGCAAGAAGCCCTTTCTTGGTGCAAATCATACGCACTGAACTGTCTCGACAATCCATTTAACAAATTTGCTATATTCTCAGATTCCCTGTCACTAATCAAATGCCTTTCCGCCCCTTTCACAGGGGATTATAGCAGCCAACTAATTTTAAAAATTAAGAAACTTCTATTTGAACTTAAAAATTTAAATACTGACGTTGTTATTGTATGGATTCCGGCCCATTGTGGAATTTCAGGGAATGAGGAAGTAGACCGAATGGCAAAAGAAGCTGCAATAAGTGGTACTGTCCTTGTAAATTTTCAATCTCCAGTGAAAGATCTTCTCCAAATCATTTCCACACACAAAACACTTAAATGGACTTCACTTTGGAGATTAAACTCAAAAACCAAAGGTGCATGGTACAGTAGTATACAGAGTTCTTTCCCACCAAATCCTTGGTACCATGGCAGACGTCTGCCAAGACCACTGATCACAGCCATTTGCAGAATGCGGTTTGGTCACTGCAGACTCCAGAGTCATCTGTTTAGAATAAATATGGCCTCTTCACCATTGTGCGAGTGCGGACTAGACGACGAGACAATGGATCATGTATTTTTCGGCTGCCCAATCATGGATGCCTATGATCTCTATCTTGACCTACACACTTTACAAGACATCTCATATCCACTTAGTATACCACACCTTCTATCTTTAGGACGTGTAGAGATATATAGAAGATTGTTTGAGTTTGTTCGAAGAAATTGTATTGTATTATAGATCTCCAAAATCAAAGTCTCCACAATTTTAAACAGTTAGATATTGTCAGGAATTAGTCCAGTGGCACAAATCAGCCCATGTAGGTTGAGTTGCCTTATATAATTTAAAAAAAAAAAAAATATATATTGCGGGAGCTGTTAAATTACTTCTATTTTGCTTTTATTGTCCATGGTCATTGCTGTCAAAAATGGCTTCTGATTTGGGGCCAGCTATATGGAATTCTTGGGATAAAACAGGAAAAACAGAATAGTTAGTCATATTAATCAACCAAATTGTTAATATTTTCATTTTAAAACTGTTTTTCTTTTTATTAATGAAGTTTTTTTCAGATATATGTGTCGTATTCATTATATTAACTTGTATCACGTGTTGTGACTGACTGAATATAAACTATAATATTTACCTTGTTGAATGTCTTCTTGCTATCGGAAATTCGATAAACATCTTTTATAAAATCACTTCAATATTTCACATATTTTTGTCGCTTATTGCGATTATTTTTATAATGGTCGCCTTTTCCATCTGTCTTCAAGTCGCAATATATGAATTGCGGCGTTTCAGGAACTGTCTCCCAATAACTACACAATCTTTTGTCAATTTTTTTATTCAAGTATTCAAAAACCTGCATTAAAAAATGTGATAAACCTTTTTTTAGTTCAATATAATATAACAAGTGATAAGATTGGTCAGAGGTTTCATCATGTCTTCAATTTGAAACCTCCCTATCATGTATTTATGTTTTTCAATGCTTTGTAAACATTTTCAGTGTTAAGATAGTGAAATCATTGATAAAAGATGCAGATAGATCACCTCTGCTAAGTAAAACAGGGAAATTGACAAATTTGTCCAGAGTCTTATACGAACTGCTAGTACAAGGAGTTCGTGGTAAACTTAAAAAGGAAACTGTGGTTTCATGTCTCAGCGAAATATCTGTAAGTAGACTGAAATGTTTGTTTGTATATATTCACAATAAAAACTATTACACGCCTGTGAGTTGGGGGAGCTACCTCCATCAGGATCTCAAAAATAGTAGGAAAGTAGATAAAATTTGTGTTAAAATATGGAAAATTGACATCAAAGTGTGAAACTGGCGCACCACTAGATATCGGATTGAATATGACTTAGTTCTCAAATTGTTGAACATAAATTAGGAGATTGTGAAACATTTCAAGTTGTCTATCAATTTTTTTTACTGTTGTTTGTGTGTGTACTAAGTAAAATTCATTTCAGACATTGATTAGCTGTTTATTTTATCATCACCTTGTTGTATTGGTCGTATTTTATAAACATTTATAAATAATATTCATCTAAAATTTCGCACACATCAAAATTATGGCAGCTGTGTAATAATGGTTAAGTTGGTGGTATTTAGAAAATAAAAACATTTTACATATTAAATTCAGCGATAAGGTTTGCCGCTTATCCTGAGAGTCTTAATTTTTAATTGACATGAAGAGAACAGTTTGCTTGTTTATTACATGCAGCTGATCTGTTGGCTACCTCATTTTTGGGATATGGTGTGATGCTATAGTATTAGTGGTACCTATCTAGTATTTATTTATTTATATATAGATTGACATCATCCTTAAATAGTTAATAGGCAAAACATTACAAACTTTATTCATAACTTGTTTAATTATTATGTCCATTGTAAATGCATTATCAAATATTATTTTAGGGTCTACATCCAGATTTGCCATCAATAGTGTTAGATGTGGCCTGCATTTTAGACTGTGAGACTTGTACAGAAAATATCTCAGATGAAAGGAGCAATCTCTGCTACATCATTAAAGAGTCGGAGAAGTTCTTTTCCGATAAGTTACTGAAGGAGAGACTTGAGATAGACACACTGCATGATGTGGGAACCTTGAAAAATAAAAATTTCTACACAAAATTTATTAAAATTAAGACAAAATTATAGTGAGTATTTAATTTCTTTTCTTATTTAACATTGGTAACATTAGTTTGAAAAAGAAAACTTAATGATTCACTATTATTATATTAGTTAAGAGACTAGCAATTATTATATTAGTTAAGAGACTAGCAATTAATATTTTTTTATCGTTTGTATTTTCAAAAAATAAGCAATATTTAGTTACAAAATTTTCTATGATTAGGAACAGAATTGCAAAGTTTGCCCTGAAATGTTTGAATTATAAATCAATGGTGATGATGATTCTGGATGATTTTGTTTTGATGCCATTTAACAGTCCCTAGACTGTCTCAAGGGCGCCGGTGAAGAGTGCAGTTTTCAATTTTTTAATGAAAAAATATTACAATTTTCAGATTTTGTCGAATGAAACATTGAGCATTTTATTTTGCAATCATAATGTATATTTTTGATTCAGTGTTAATGTTTATAATCTTACACATTGTTTTTCTTTTTCAGTTATAAACAAAGAAAATTTAATTTATTTAGAGAAGAGAGTGAGGGATACGCCAAACTCTTAATTGAACTTAATCAAGAAATTACAGGGAAAGTTGAAGCAAAGCGGATATTAGAAGTAATAAAATCACTTATAGGTGAATTGTTGTATATATTTCTCTTTCCTAAAGATTAGAATATTTACAAGATAAATCTTATAATTAACTATTTCGAGGCTTAGCAACACTATCAGTTTTGATAGGATTTTGAATTTGAACCTCACCTCATCAATATTTATTTTTCATTTCTTTCCAGGATGTTTCAATTTGGATCCGAATCGTGTTTTGGATATAATATTGGAAGCGTTTGAATGCCGTCCAACATTAGAAGAGTTCTTCATTCCCCTGATCAAGTCATACATGGGGGACGCTCGAATAATCTGTGAAGTGTTGGGATTCAAGTTCACTACGCAGTCTGAGGAGAATGGAACACAGATATCAGAAGGACTTTACACAATTACGGCCTTGCTTATTCAACATTCGATTATCAAACTTGATGATATATATCCATGGGTATAATAATATGAAATATATTAATGTTATTTCTTACTTTTCTGTTTATAATACTTTTTTGAATAAACTACATATGACGGTCATAGTTATTATTCAGAAATTTATTTTGAATAAATAAAAAATTATTAAATATGATGTTGTTTTATGACTAGTTAAAACCGGATGATAATGTGATATGGAAGGAGTGCGAGAAGGAGATGAAAGAAGCCCAGGAGTATGTCCGGAAGCTTTCCATCATATGTACAAATAAACAAGATGATGACAAAGAACAAAAGGAAACTACACAGGTGAGAGAATCAAATTTCAATATTGTTTTCACATCCAGATTGGTGTGTGGTTTCAGCATTTCTGTATATATTTGTGCATATCTGTTCCTTGTGATTAATTAAATTTATGCATTGACATAATTTCTTTTAAAGACATTTGGAACATGGATTTTTTAACATATTTATTTATTAAAATCAAATACATATACACCAATAGACCATTAAAGGATGACGTCACAGAAAAATCATTGAGGGGCATAGGCATCCCAACACAACAGACGATTACCGTGTAATATTAGGTGGAACGCCTAAAGAATACCTAATAATAAAAAAAAACTGTCAGTGTCGATTTTGTTATTATTTTGTCGTCTGACTTTCTTTTTTTTCTCTTATGGCATAACATCTTACAAGGATGATTTGCGCAATCTGACTGTTTGCCCCCCAAGCAAAAGCAAATCCATAGACAAGACCACGTGACCTTTAATGGTCTATAGGCACATCAAATACGTATTGTAAAACAAAAAACGAAATTAGAAACAAAGGTGGGCCCTGTTACAGGCGTAGTTAGTTATTCTCTGAGTCAGCCGCAGGTCTAGGCTAACCTAACACCCCAAAGCACCTGGGAAAAGTTCTCCTAAAAGTCTAACCACCTGCCAGAAATAAACTCAAGAGTACATTTACAAAAATGTACATCAAAACAGATACGAAAAAATATCTTCCTTTTGATTTTCCATATACATACATATTTCTGTTTTAAGCATACTGCATTTATTTGACTCCTGAAATTTTTTGGATATTTTTGACTATTTAATTTTATGGTGTTCACTTACATTTTTATATATTATAGTTCTTTATTATTTATCTTATTGTCTTAATTAATTTTATGTGAAATTTTGTATTTTAGGAAAAGACTTTGGTTGTAGAAGTTAATAATCAAAAACTTCAACTAGGAGCCGCGCTTCTGCAGATTGGTTGCTGGGAGGGATTCAGCGCTCTGGCCAGTAGACTACCGGATTACAAAGCTTCATCACATCAGCCTGCTGCCAAGGCACTTTGTAGAATGCTGCATGCCACTATTGATTCACTATACAAACAGTAATACATATCATATAATAAATCAAATTTAAATAGCTTTTACAAAATCAGAAATATATGAGCTGTGTTTTCACAAAGTGCCACATGAAAGGCTATTATCTAATAATTTAAAAAAAATTAATAACACTGTAATATTTTCACTATAATTTATTAAAACTAACGTTTTCACCCACTTTAATGGGCTTTCTCAAGATTACTAAAATATAGTAAAAATATTTTCTCGGTCTCACAAAAAAAGTCTCGGCCTCATTAACAAGGGGTCCGTGGTTTGATAGCAGGTGCCGGCAAACTCCCCTTTCACGACACAAGCTTTTAGTAGCTTACTGTGAAAGGTGTATAAGGTTGTATTTGGATTTATAACATAAACTCAGATACATCTTCTTTTTTTTTTAAATTATTAAATATGAATTTTCACAGTGTTAACACAAACACCCTTCAACAATTAAATTGTCTGTTGCAATATTTTTCTAGGTATTGTCCTATTGCACCAAAGATCAAATCTAAACCCGTCCCTCCATTAACCAATATACTGGCTGTTCCACAAGCAGAGAAGATTGAAGATTTGAGAAATGTGGTTATCCCGGCATTGGCTACTATAGGACCTGCTCTACACACAGATCCCATCCTTATGTACAAGGTAATGTACATTAACAAATTATTTAATGAAGTGACCAATTCACAGAGTATTTGACCACATGGGCTATTTTATATAGAATTATTAAATTTATCAGAGTTCTTCTAGCTCTGAGCCCCAATAAATCTAAAAAATTTAGTATAGAATCATAACATGTCTTCTTTAAGAACTCACAATCTATTATTGATATGTAGAAGAAATTTCCGTATTGTATACCTACTTGTTCTTTTTTTATTTTCAGGTGGTTCGCCTGTTACGAGCTTCTCGTTCTTTGCCTGGCGACCCTATGAGACAAGATGCTCTATCGGTACTGGACAGTGCTGTGTTACCAGCTCTCTCCTACATGGATGGAAACTGTTGTGTGGCAGAAGAAGTGTACACATTGCTCAAACTTTACCCATACCAATACAGGTAATTTTCAAACTCTTGTTTTTGATTACTCGCAGTTTTAGTATTAGCTTATGTTACTAGAAAAATTAGGAACAATACACAGCCAAATAAGTTTCAAGTTACAATTAGGAAACCAGCAAAGAAATATAGTATTTGATGAAGATTACTGGTATTTTTATTAGATTCAGTGAGTGGAATTATAATGTGATCCTATTCCTGCAGTTCAAATATAAAAAAATATATACAATAAAATTTAAAATTTTTTTCAGATATTGTCTCTATGCTCGATGGAAAAATGAAGCACCTCTAAGACATGCACAGCTTTTGAGACGCAGGGCTGATGCTCAGAGGCAGATAAAGGCTATCATGAAGCGCGTCAGCAAAGAGAATGTGAAACCACAGGGTCGACTCATTGGCAAATTGAGCCATGCCGCTCCAGGGTTTTTCTTTGATTATGTCATCCTACAAATTCAGATATATGATAATCTGATAGGTATGTTTGTTTTTATTTAACACATTAAGAGTGTAATACCGGAATATAAATTTTAGATAGTGATGAAATAATTAATATCCTGGCACCCCCACTCACTCTTCTCATGACCACCCCCAACCCTTTCACATATAATCTTATTTGTAGTTATCGGAGGTTTAAGTATGTCTCTAAAATTCACTAGATATATTGTCAGTTTTTTAAGTAATCACTCCATCCTTGCGATTGCTGTACATTTAAATAATTTCTGGCGTATCAAGAAAACACTTCAATTTAAAGTATTTTTCATTTGTAGGTCCAGTAGTAGAATCCCTCAAGTACTTAACCTCCCTTTCTTACGACATGTTGGGCTATTGCCTGGTAGAAGCTCTGGGAGGTGGTAAGAGAGCCCGTGTACAACCTGATGGATCCAGCGCTGCTCCGTGGCTACAAGGTTTGGCTGCATTTTGTGGTGCAGCCTGTAAGAAGTATTCCATTGATCTTACCGCATTACTGCAATTTGTTGCCAACCAATTGAAGGCACAGAAGAGGTAACCTATCTGTATTTTATACAGACCCATTATTTCTCATCTCGAATAAAGAATCATATTGCTTGACCACAAAAATAGTGCAGCGTAAAAGAGGGTTTTCTGGGCCACATGAAATGTTAGAAGGCAAAAATAAGTATTTTTTTAACAACTATCATTTGACATTGTTAAGGTGTGACCCAGCTAGAATTATTGTATCTTCTGCAGGACGTAATAAATTCATTCTGCGAATATACTTACTAGTTTAAATGTCTAAAAAGTGAGTTTTTTCAACATCTTTCTTCAATTATAATTCTTATCATTATAATTGTTGTTAAACAAAAATCTTTTTTTTTAATTTATTTAGATTTTTTTTTTATTTTCATGTTATGTTTCAGTTTGGATCTTCTGATTCTGAAAGAAATTGTACAAAAGATGGCTGGGATTGAGGCTGCTGAAGAGTGGACTCCAGAGCAACTGGATGCAATGTCAGGAGGAGAGCTACTAAGGGGAGAAGTGAGTCATTATTGTCTTTAAGTTACTCCACAGTATCTTCATCAGACAATGTAATTATGTGTTCTTTTTCAGGCTGGTTATTTTAGCCAAGTACGTAACACAAAAAAGTCCTCTCAACGTCTCAAAGAAGCTCTGATGTCAGGAGGTGAGGGTTTAGATGCAGCCCTGTGTTTGTTGGCTGCACAGCAGAGATATTGCTGTGCATACCAAGCGGGAGGAGCTGAAGGCGCTCCACGACCTCATCTTAAGCTTGTTGGACGTCTCATTGACCAGTGTCAGGATGCCCTAGTCCAGTTTGGTGCTTTTTTGGCTGTCACACACACGCATGATGAATATTCTTCCAGATTGCCACCTATTGAGGTATTGTTTTATTTTTATTTAAGATATAATAAGTACAATTATATTCACTTTTATTTAGCAAGTATGTTGGTTTCTCCACTTGTCTTAAATTCCATAATATTGGATGATAATTTATTAATTATATTAACAATTGTAATAGCCTAGACCAGGGTTCGGCAACCTGCGGCTCGAGGGCCACATGCGGTTCTTTGGATATGAAGTTGCGGCTCTTTAGTTCCATACACACATACATATTTGTTGATAAGGAAAAAATTGTAGCTCTTTAAAAACTTTGTAAATTGTAATTTTTGACTCTTCCGACTCAAAAGGTTGCCGACCCCTGGCCTAAACAGTGTATTTTGAAGTGCATCACTTATTAAACTAACACACACATTTTAGGAATCATAACATATTGTGAATAATTTAATCTTTAACCTCTGCAAGTTATGTTTAATTTTATTTTACTACATTAGTCTGGCAAAGTAGAAGACACTGACAACATAGTGAGCCAAACCACTTCTATGCGACATTTGTTCATCACATCTGTCAGCACATGTACATGATTTTTACCAAATAAACATTATGATTTGTTTCCTAGGCAATGCTACAAGAATATCATATAGGCGCTGATGTCGCCTTCTTCCTAGCTCGCCCCGCTCTTGGCTGGAGGATCAACGCTCGCTATGACAAGCTGCGTCATGAGAGGTCCTCTGTCAGCACCAAGGAACAAAAATATGCTGAGGCTGCTTTAGCTGCTATGCAGCCCATAGTAGCTGCTGTCTCCACCACTTTACCTCCAAAGGTTAGTGTCATTAATCATTTTTGCTATAAATTGCATATTTATTATTAAGACAGGTTTTACAAATACTAGTATTTGAAAGAAAAGTAATTTTTTTTTTCTCATAAAAAAAGTATAATACGATCTGTTTCTTTTTGAAAGGTTTGGGAAGATATATCACCAGAATTCTATGTCACATTCTGGTCACTGACAATGTACGATCTCCAAGTTCCTGTGGAAAGTTATCAAAGGGAGATATTAAGACTCACCAACCTGGTTAACTCCTCAGGTTCTGATGGAAGCGGAGTTACAAAAGGACGCAAGGAACAGGAGAAATATCACACATTGATTGATAAACTACAAGTAAGTCAACACAATATTAGTTATAATAGTACCTGTGGTGTCCCCAGAATAAAATGGCTCTCCTATGCTCTAGTGGCTCAGAGAGAATGACCTGTGTGTTTATCACATGCAGTTTTTCACTGAATATGCTGTGATAGTAAATAGATGAAATGTTGAAATTATGGTTGGTGTCTACATTCAATCTTGTCCTTGACTTGCACCGTTATATTTGTATTAATTAATCCTTGTTACAATGTTTTTGTTTTAGGACGAATGTAAAAAACAACAGGAGCATGTGGCACGTGTTAGGTACCGTCTCCAGCAGGAGAAGGACTCATGGTTCCCATCCAGGTCAGTGAAGTCTGCCAAGAATGAGGCCATCACCCAATTCATGCAGTTGTGCCTCTTCCCCCGCTGTATCTTCACAGCTATGGATGCCCTATACTGTGCGCAGTTCCTGCAGCTAATACATTCCCTGCAAACAACTAACTTCTCCACATTACTCTGCTACGATAGGGTGAGTATATTTCATTAGTTATCAATTAGGCTAACCAACGCTCAGGATTGGAAGATACTATGCTTTTATTTATATTATTGGTACAGTAAAACCTCGTTATTTCGAAATCCAAGGGACCTCGAAAACCTCATTTCGAATTAGCGAAAACCCCGATAAATCGAAATTTTCGAAATAATTTTGATATACGCAGTATATATAGCCATACCGACCATACGTCATAGTAACAGCTGATTTGGACTAAACTTAAAAAATAATTTGCGTGTTAAAATAGTAGTATCACTTATATTGACGTTTTAGCATTATTGCAAGTATAGAATTTATGAATGTCGTACTGAAATGAATACCACACGACGTTAACTCATAAAAAGATTTAAACCATTTATATTTCCCTTCCACGGATCAAATAATGTAGTGCAATCGGCACTTTCGTATAGTCGATGGGTTTTTTAAATTTCGCGCGTTCAGACAAATTGTAAAAAAAAACAAATTGTAAAGCTGATGAAAGAGCCGCATAGAAAGCGCTAACAATTTTTACTACTGTTATACGCATTACTAATAAACAGGCGACCCTTTGTACGAGAACGGAATAGTTTGTAGTAAAACATAATAAAAACATGGGCGTATCGTGGTTTATCACAAATGTAAAGCTACTATCGCATACCTCGTTTTTGTCCAATCCTTGCATTTTGCACAACGTAGGTAACAAAATATTGATGAAACTAACACTTTTTGACATAACTAAACTACACACACACATGTAAATCTAAACATGTATGTACCTTAACAATACACAAATGTATGTATGTACCTTAAACACGGTTGAATATTTAAAAATAAATCATATTTATTTTAATGCTTCACTTCACAATAGATATTAAAAAAAAAACTGGGAAAAATATTTTTGACCAAATTTGTATTTAAAACGTGAATAAAAGTTCGGATATAAAATATTTATTTATTTGAAATGGAAATTATTTATATTAGAAAAT
This sequence comes from Athripsodes cinereus, assembly GCA_947579605.1. Lineage (NCBI taxonomy): Eukaryota > Metazoa > Arthropoda > Insecta > Trichoptera > Leptoceridae > Athripsodes > Athripsodes cinereus. The sequence goes on from OX388310.1 coordinate 20,403,320, forward strand.
AAAAATACTAAAACAAAATATTTTGGGTAGGTATAGGTACGTATGACGAGACGCCTATGAACAACACGGATGTACATAGGAGGTACATAATGTACATCGATCCCGCTGAGACATAATAAGCTAGTATATAGGTACGCATGTACTTAATACAGCTGTAGATGGTACATATTAAAATACAATAATATATTTACGGTGTTTACATACAAGGTAGGAGATCTACTTGGAAATTTGGAAATCCCGGTGTTAAATAATTATTATATAGCTGGGTAGGTCGTTTATTTGTATTAGTGTGAATACAAACTTCACAATCTTCACATAATAAGTTTTATTGCCCCTTCTAGAGCTTTGGGAGAAAACATGGGTATTTTTTTTATGACAACACATTGTTTTCGAATTACAACATACAAATTTCTATTGTTTTGTTTTGAAAGGACCAAATATTATTTCGAATTACGTATTAGCGGGGATTTCGAATTACAAATGTCTTTTGTATGAAAATTTCATTGTGGGGACATTTTTAGGAAGAATATTTCGAATTACGGCGAATTTCGAAATATCGGGGTTCGAATTAGCAAGGGTTTACTGTACACAAGTAGTATCCATACTATACTATCCCCCTGGATGTGAAGATGTGCAAAGCCAAAAATATTAATAAAACAACAATAAGTAATGTGACTAGTTGATAGTAAGTATTTATGTATGTGAATTTACAATGTGTAAGCTCCTATTATTTTTGTGAAGTATAGAACATCACAATGGTTTTTTTTTTCTTTTTTCATGGCAGATTCAAAATTTTAGGTTTTAAATCTAGGGACGGTGGACTAAAGCACATAAGTCAGAAATTACTAAGGCAACTTTACAGGAGAAACAATAAATACAATAAAAGTCTAGTTAAATAAAAAGAGTATTTTTCACTCACAAAAGTTTATTAAAAATCTAAATTTGTAGACGTATTTGACTTATGTGCTTTAGTCCGACAACCCTAGAAATATGGCTAGGCTAGTAGTGGGGTTCTATTATCATTATTATTGGATCATTTATATTGGGCTGTTTTTGTAATTAAATCACCTCAAGAGAGCATTTACACTGTTATTTGTCACTGTAATTTATTTTTATTACTTTTACAATACAAATTGGGAAAACTTACAGAAAATATTGGGAGACCTATTTTTTCTGGGATTTCTTTCATGGGATTCAAGAATTATCTATGATAAAATATATTTACTATAACAGCCATCTTGATTGGGTTTTTAAAGTTTTTTTTATAACTTGATATAAGCTCCGTACATAAAATTGTATAAAGTTTTATTTTTACATAAGATTATGGCAGAAGCTGTATTATTTTTTTCATTTGCAGCTGTTTTGTGATATAACTTACACAGTGACCTGTCTAACGGAAGGGGAAGCTGGGCGTTATGGCAGGTTCCTAAGAGGTGTACTGGGCACGGCTATGAGATGGCACGGAGATGAAAAGGCCTTTCAGAAAGAGTGCACAAACAGTCCGGGATTTGTCACTAAATTTAGAGTGTCTAACCAGTATACAGAGGCTAATGATCATGTGGGATATGAAAACTACAGGTGAGATATGTTATTTGGATATATTCCATCCTAAATGGTATTATTCATTTTGTTCTTTCCTTGTTTTTACGTGGCTTAATTTGAACTTCTATAATAATTATCAATTTTACATATCGTTTGATGGGATGGAAACTACGCTATGTTATTTTTTTACTAAACTAACATATGAACGTAATGTTGTAGTCCTCCTTATGCATTTTCTGTTAGCATGTTCACTTGTATCCTACATACATACATACATACCATCATGCCACTTCCCTCTCGGGGTAGACAGAAAGGATTCAGCGCCACTTACTCCTATTCTTGCATACACCTTTCGCTTCCTCCACTATCATACTATTCCTCATGCATGCTTTCCTGTTCAAAGTGCTCAACACGTAACCACAACACATGTGTATAATTACAAGATTGTTATATTTACAGGCATGTATGTCACAAGTGGCATTACAAGATCACCAAGGCTATGGTAGTGTGCTTGGACTCTGGAGATTATGTACAGATCAGGAATTCTCTCATAGTACTCATACACATCCTGCCACACTTCCCAGTATTGGCCAAGCTCAGTCAGATCATTGAGAAGAAGATTGAGAAGGTAACATATTTCTAACATTGTAATATGATATATTGAAATTACATTTAAGGAACATTTACAATTTCAGTAAATTGTGTCTTTAGACAATGTAAAATAAAAATCAATCACTGGGCAAAGTGGTCAATTTCAACAATAAAATAATGGAATTTATGGAAAATATATATAATGAGTTACAATCCATTGGATTGGTCTGCAACCAGTTTGGTTTTTCTTCTCCATTCGTCTCTATTCTCAGCCAGTCTTTTCAGCTCTACGTATGAGCCACAGTTCATGTCCCTCTTCAGTTGGTCCATATACGCGTCTCTTGGTCGGCCTCTGCCATTTGTCCCCTCGTTCTTACCCTCCGCGATGGCGATGAGTAGTCCTGGGTGCCTAATGTTGTGGCCAATCCAATTAGCTCGTTGTTGGCCGATTCTCTTAAGAAGTTGCCTTTTTTCGCCTACCCTGGTTAATACTTCTTCGTTTTCGACGTGTTCCGACCAATGGATCTTCAGCATGCGTCTGTAGCACCACATCTCAAAGGCCGCCAACCGTCCGCTTTCACTCTTGCTGATGGTCCACGTCTCACAGCCATAAAGCAGAATGCTCCATACAAAGGCTTTAGTAAGGTTCTTCCTTACGCTTAAATCAATATTTGGGGATTCCAGTATCTTCGATTTTTTGTTAAAGGCAATCCTTGCCTGATTTATTCTGCTCACAATTTCCGATTTGGAGCGTCTATGTTTTTTTGTGTCTATGTATGGAAAATACTGATCTATAACTGAGAGTCTCTGGAGAATCTTACAAATGACTTTGTCGTCAGGATAGAGGCTCTCCTTTGTTGAATCTCTCGTTTCTTTTTAATGAGGTCTCTTTTGTGATTTTTTTCTCTGTTTTGCAGTTTTTTTGTTTTGTTTTTTCTGCTGAGATTGCCTTGGCCAAAAGCTGTTATGGTCTCAGTGTAGGGTGACATTTTTAAGATAGTAATAATTTGGTTGTATAATTGCAGAAACTAGTCTTTCCATTCAGGGTAGTTCTGCACTGGTCGAGTCATTTTTATTTCTGATGCACTAATGTCAATTTCATAGAAGTGGTGTATTGTGGAAGAGGGTTTTCCAAACCAATATAGTGTGAAATACATGCAACAAAATTATATTTCTTTACAGGTACGGGATGAAGAAAAAACACAACGCCAAGACTTGTTCATTTTAGCGACTAGCTACAGTGGCCAGCTGAGGTCTCGGGCATCACAGATGATGAAGGAGTCTGACTTCCATCAGGTGCTGCCAGAAGGACAGGCTCCAGTACCCACTCAGTCACAGAATAATAAAGAAACTTCAGCTACCAATGGAGATCAGAGAAATGGTGAAGTACAATTTAAATTTTCGTATTTTTCTGTTTGATTTTCATTAAGTACTAGTCATTATTAAACAATGCTCTTCATATTTTTATATTCGATTGTAAGTGAATCAGTGTTTTCAATTAACTGTTTTTAAATTTATCGAAATTTCAAGTGAAATAAATAAAAGAAATGTTTTGTTTTATTCTACTATTTGATTTATTCATGAGAAAGACGTCTCTCTCATGAATAAATCAAATAGTAGAATAAATATTTGTTTATTTATTTTATTATTTGATTTATTCATGAGAGACACGTCTTTCATCTTGTAAGGACGAAAGACGTCTCTCTCGTGAATAAATCAAATAGTAGAATAAATATTTGTTTATTTATTTTATTATGGAATTCTACTACCTAAACACCGACATAGTGAATAATATATCGAAAATTCTTTGAAAGAGCTCTGTGTGATAATTAGATTTATCACTGCTGGCAAATAATAACCTATTTTGATAGAAAATCGGGAGATGTTGAGAACTGAATTTGGTAACTGGTCCTTGATGTAAATATTTGTACTTTTTCAGAAAAAGATTCAAAGAAAGAAAGCAGCAGTAGTAAAGACAGGAAGTCCTCGAGTAAGAATGAGGAGAGCTCATCGAGGGAATCCAAGAGGGAGTCAGTACAAAGGTACCTTTGAGCATTTTTTATGAGTTGAATAAAGTTATTACATAAATTGTATTTCCTTTGCACACATAAAGATAAAGAAAACAATTGATAGAGTTAATACCACACCTCCTTTCTGATACATGTATTCCATTTACTAAATAAAGCATACGCTATATGTGCCTCAAAATTGTCATCGAGATTGTCATCATCATGACAATTTTGCTAACATTTTATATGTAGAGTAAAAAAAGTAGGTACTTTTATTTCTGAAGTGTCTAAATATAAATTTTTTTTTGAATATGTTTATAATAAAAAAAAAACATAGATGTGTTTGGGATCACACTGTTGAAAGTCCGAAATCACTATCAGGCTACCAAACACTTGTTTATTGTTTTTCTCAAAACTACTTTTCATTGAGTTATGCCTCTATAATGTGTAATATGATAGAATTAGAACATTAATTTTTATTGATCAAATCCAATTAAATTAAATGTGTGTTGTTTGTTTTTAAGTGAAAGATCTCGTGGCAGTAACAGTGTCATGGAAAAGCGCAGTAACAGTCAGCTGGAGTGGGAGGAGCGAGGTAGTAGTAGTAGGGGAGGTGGAGGAGGGGGCAGTAGTAATAATAGTAACAATAAGGGAACTAGCGGTAGTAGCAGTAGTAGGGCTACAGAGGAGGACAGGAGGAATAAGGATAGGACACCTGCAGAAAGGACACCTACAGATCGTTATAGGGTGAGTTATAACTTTTCTTTGATACATATTTACATGGTCGGACAACATACAATGGATCGTGGAAGCGACCTAGATGTATTGTGCTCGTAGGCATTATGAGTGTGTATGTGTGGTTTGGGACCGACAGTGGACATTTTTTTTTTAAAAAGATATATCTGGGTTTTTGTTATAAACCCAAATACAACCTTATACATCTTTCACAGTAAGCTACTAAAAGCTTGTGTCGTGAAAGGGGAGTTTGCTGGCACCTGGTATCGAACCACGGACCCCATGTTCACGAGGCCGAGACTCAGGCTACCGACGAATTCTCGACATGTCATATATGTATATTTATGCTATCTGATTCAGTCAAGAAAATTTTAAAATTCAATGGAAATTGTATAGTAGTGGAAAAAGGTTTTAGTTATCAATAGGTGTGTTATGTTTATCCTATATTAGTTTTGTGATCTTATTCCAGGAGGATAGTCGGTATTTGGAGGCTGTGACCCCCCCAGGAAATGATAGAGTAGCTGAAGAAATGTCACCACTATCCAGTGCGAACAGCAATGGCTCACACAGGGGACATCTTATGCAGGACTCACAGGACAGGGGATACTCACACTTTTACTCCGAAAAAGGTAACAATTGAAAATTTACATTGTAATAAACTTATGTCAATGTTGGTACCAGTGTTCATTTAAAATCCAATAGTGTTCAATTTATGTAAAGTTATAGGCTTGTGCAGGTTCATAGTAACTTTTCAATTTAAATTAGGAAGATTTTTATACTTAATGGATATTTAAAAAAAATAATACAGATATATAATCCAACTGAATGACATAAATTTCATTTTGGACCAATTGTAAATTTATTGGAGAAGTTTCACATGGAATCCATGACACTCTCGCAGTACATTAACAGTGCTACACATTTTATTATTGAGAACTGTTTAATCTCCACTTTGTTAGGTTAGATACCGAACATTTTCGCCTATACTAGTAGGGAAACTGAAGATGCTAAAACTAAAAACTGATAGTTTCCCTGAAGATACCTACAAGTATAGGCGTAAACGTTCGGTATCTAACCTAACAAAGCGGAGATTAAACAGTTCTCAATAATATATTTTTATATTTTATTTTATAAAATTAAAAATGGATTTCCACAGCGTAAACACAAAAACTCTTGAATTATTTATAAAGATATTTTAAATCAGGGGTTCACAACCTTTTTGTCGCTCGGGCACAATCAAAAATATAGAATTTAAATGTGGACACGAGTCTGATTAAAAAATAACGATATATTGTCGATATTTTCGACCAACAGTTCTTGACTCATATACCTAGTTAAATTTTTTTTTTTTCATGATTGGATCATTTGTATAAAAATTTGTTTTAAATGCTGTTACTAGTAGTGATGGTTTTCTGGTTTCTGTTACAGATTTAAAGCGAAGGAAGTTAGAAGACAGTTCATCTATGAAGGTTAGTATCTCCACTGCTGGTTTGATATTCAGGCACTTGGCAAGGGGATTGGGCTGATGATACTCTCTATATTTCTCTCTATAGTACCTCAGGGCTTCTAAAATATAAACAAAGTGATAAATAAATCAATCAAAGTGTGGACTACCAGTTACAGTTGCCAATTCTAAATCAATTATTAAAATTCTAATACCGCACATGTGGACTTGTCTTTTAAATTTTAGTGCAACGTTGTAAATGTTTACACTGTAATGAAACCTAACGCTAGAGGAGAAATGCACAATGGATTTGAAGATTTGAAATTCGTAAAAAGCAACAATACCTGGAGGAGGATGCAGATGTATTTTACTAGCATTTAATGAGATGTCAATGTTGGAGATTAAGCCATTATAAACTTGGATAATTGAATAACCTAAGCTGAAATTAAGGATCTCTACATTAGTCTAATTGAAAGAACACTAGTACTTTTAGGGATCTGTTTTAGAATATGCCACATATTACGATAATTTCAGAACCCAAGTATGAAGAAAAGAGAAGAAATGTTGATAAAAATATATGACTAACAACAAGGAGTGCATGAAAAGAGATTATTCGTCATATCTACTTTACAACAATTTGATCATCAAAATTAGACGGCGAGCATTACCGATGGATGACAAGCTAGAGAGAGATAGATACACGATATGATGTAAGCTGAGAAAATAATTCAACACTATAAAAAACAGAAAGAAATCATCATTTTTAAAAATTGTGAGAATATACCTAAAAGTTATTTGATTTAAAATGAGAATCTTCAATTATTACTTTTGATACGTTTGTTAATTCTGTATTGGATGTCTTCTTTTGATGGAAATAACATATTCAAAAACATCTTTGGATTGTAGAATCATACTGAACATATTGAAATGTCTTTAGGAACAAAGTTAAACCTGTACACATGCTGAGTATTTGGAATTTAGAAACATTACTATGGAATTGGAGAACTACATCTTAGAACAGATTGTGAACATCGAAAAGAAATAGTTAATATGTCAATGGAACATCAGATTGGAATGCATTGAAGAGATATTTTTTTAATTAAATTTAGAGATTGGAATTTATTGACACAAATCACAAATATTTCAAGAGAGTTCTTTGCTACTATATTTCAACTATAAATCATCAACATCATTTGAAATATATATTATTTTATTGCATAACATAAGAAAGTTGGAATCGTCAAATACATGTTGAAATGGAATAAAATCATCAATATTATTTGAAATATTATTTTATTACAATACGTAAGAAAGTTGGAATCGTCAAATAAATATTGAAATGGAAGAAAATCTATAAGTCATCAACATCATTTGAAATATATATTATTTTATTAGAATACACAAGAAAATTGGAATCGTCAAATATGTGTTGAAATGGAAGAAAATAAATAGGAAATTGAAAGAAACCCACCGTCGACCCTGATACCGCAGAAGTCTGGGGACTTCCATTAATCTGAAATTCTACACTTGACAAATCTTGTCCACACCAAAGGTGCCGCATTGGGATATAATTGAAAAATTGTAAATTTTAAATGGAGGAAAATAGATCACAGTGCAAAAATATGAAATTGGAGACAATTGATAATCACGGAGAAGGAATACAGCCAACACACTACAAATACTATAATATACAATAGCAAGGAGTTATAGTATATTTAAGATGGTACTAAAATACTTCTCAATTTCTACATTCAAAGTGATGAGGATTTGCTGTAATTAATAATTTCAAAAGTTTAATATATAAAACACAATTAATACCTTTTAAATATGAAGTAAATAAACATTTTTTGTCATTTTTTTATTAAAAGTGTCTTAAAAACCTTACAAAAATAAATAATGCATTGAAATATTAAACAACTGAAGTGATAATAACAAATGTAAAAATTATAAAGCACAAAGTTGGATTATATTATATTGAAGACTGTTGCAACAAAACATAATAACGTCAAGATGCAGAAGTGGTGGTTATGTGAAGAGAGACTCAATCAATCAATGATGTTTGTGATATAAAATATACCTAATCCAATATCTAAATCCATCAGCCCAATCTACCTTATTTGCATCGTATAATCACATTGGCTGTGAGTATTGATCACTTTTCAATTATACAACATACTGCATATTATATATTATACCATATAACTGCTATATCATATAAGTCGTTCAAATGCAAACTTCACTATCTTCACATAAGGTCAATTTTATACTGTAGGAAACGATCGAGTGTTGTTAAGTATTGATAATGTATAACTTGCGATCTTAGTGAAATCTCATTAAAATTTATTACTTCAAAACAATATTGAAGTCCAAATAGCGTTGGATTGATAATAGAAAATTGATCTTAAAATGGCTTTGTGGCGAATCAATCTTCAAGTGCCAATTCCTTTAGAGATAGTGGAGATTGCATTTATACGAGTTAATTATCCACTGCACCTCATTGCTTTTATTTTTCTTGTTATGTATATTTAAAGTTATTATAGTTAACATAATTTCATATCACAACAAATATGAGAGGATTCATAAAAATGTTTCAGTATATTTTCTCATCATTTTTTTTTTTTTTTTTAAAGATATATCTGGGTTTTGTTATAAACCCAAATACAACCTTATACACCTTTCACACTAAGCTAAAAGCTTGTGCCGTGAAAGGGGAGTTTGCCGGCTGTAAAATTTCAAAAATTATTCTTATTAAAGCTCGTTGATAATTTATATTTCATAGAATTTACGATTTTGCTAATCGTATTAGCTCAACAGAAAATTAACTGTTGTGTTATCGATAGATAATTCCATATTGATACAAATTTGCTATGATTTCCTTACACTTTTACTTGAGTTATATCCATTATATGGTTGTGTCAATGATTCATATTTACATATACATATTTATATCATTCCTCACCACTATGGTTTGTAGTACACTGTTTAATCCTTGTAAGTGTGTAAGAATATCCATAATTTATAACTAAGACAATTAACAAAGATGAATTGTGCCCAAATACAGGCAAAGGAGACATTACAAAGGCAAAGCCATTCCAGAAACATGGATTATAATGTACAGAGAAGTTTGGAAATGAACTCTTCCACAAAGGTATTCATAATCCTCTAGGAATTTGCGGTGGGAACAATGAATAGTTTGATTTTCTGATTGCTACTAATTAATCTTGCATTAATGAGTTTTCAGCTTTAAAACAATATCTTTCCAAATGATTTATATTAAATGAATGTTTAAACTCATAGGTATTATAATATGTTTGGTACTTGCAGTATGATTTCTCTTGTGTTATTAAGATTTTAAGTTGTTTCACAATTTGTAGTGCAGGCTGTCAATAAGTTATGATAGCTAATACATAACAAGACTGAACACTTCCATGAAAAACTGTGCCACCTGAGATAATAATTCTTAGAGTGGTGTCCCTTTCTAACAATATATGTAACTATAGTACAACCAGGGTTAGAAATTGACACCACTCTAAGAATTACTGTCTCATGTGGTGTGTTGTAATTTTTTCATAAGAATATAGACCTTATCACCACGGTGGAAAGAATATTTTTGCTTGTGTTTTGGTACAGTGCATAGTCTAGTTATTGTAACATGTTGATGCACTGATAAGACAAAACCTCATAAGCTGGTTGTGTAATGAGGAACCCATTTTTGTATGATGCTTTGGGCAGGTTATTTTATTGGATTTTGGAGTTATAAATAAACCAGAGTTTTTTCTACTAATAACTATTATTAATAAGTTTGGATTGTTTTATATGCAAGTCAAATGTGATCATCAACCCAATGAATGTGTTGTTATTTTAAATATCTTCATAAAAATCACAAATTATTAAATAGGTACTTCATTTTTCACTATATTACTGGACTCATAACAGTTTATTGCTTAAATTTTTTGCTAGTATGCCCCTTTATTACATCTCAAATATTCTGTTTACCAGAACTAAAAATACTTTGCCAAATCCAAGTTTATTATGAGAGTGAGGTGAAAAGTTGTTAGCCTGACATAGGAAGAATGTAGCTAATTCATTAATACAATTTGTTCAGCCTTATGTAGTCATTCTGGTTGATCTATGTTTTATGATAAATTAACCAGAAAGAACTTTGAAATTTGATAAGTTTCTTTTTAATAATAAAGTATGGAGAAGAAACAAATATTATATAAAAGGATTAAATAACTGACCAATAAAAATGGATTATTTAAACCTGTTATCCTTGGTTACCAGATTGTGAAGTTTTCATTTCATCCCGTGTCTTACATTTGGTATAGTTTTAATAAATAAGGAAACATTTTGTGTGCGTGTGTGTAACAGGCTAGCAGTAAGGAATTAAGGGAGATATCACCTTCTGGGGAGAGGCGGGGACGCGGGGTAGGGGGCGGGGGCTCAGTGAGTGGTAGTCGGAGTAGCAGCAGCAAGACCACTCGGGTAACAGAAGACAGGGAGGCAAGGAAGGAGAGGAAGCAGGGCAGGAAGAGAGTAAGTCAAGAATATATCATGGTGAGCAATACATCACAACACACTACAAGTACCATTTACCTACTATTGAACAATCAAGTGGATGAAAGTGGAAGGAATGTGGCTGTGATATATGATGTTTAAATTTTGACTACAGTAAAAAATATTGTAAAATAACATTTTCATCTACTGTCATACACAGATTTTTTCCACATTTTGTGTACCTAGCAGAACTATACATACACTTTCACCCATACAAAAGAGCAAATTTTAAAAAACATTGGTGTCTGCAATACACTACAATATTTTTTTGAACATTTTTTTTACCCGTCAATGTTGAAATAAAAGATGGAAATCTCAAAACTGGTGAGTATGTCGTAAGTATAAATATGTATTTGTTTATTTTTATTCACAGGATCGAACAGATGAAGCTCTAATGATTGACCAGAAGAGGAGAAGGGATGAAATGAAAGGTAATATAATATAATTAACTGCTTTCAAATGTTAATGTTCTTTATATTATTTATATGGCATTTTAAAATTTATTTTTTGTCAGTTGAGTTATCTCTTTCAACAAATTCCTTCCAAGACATTGATGTATTAGGAGAAGGAGGTTCTTCTTCTGTCTGTTGTCAGGGAGCTAAATATCTATTATTATTACCTCATAAATAATTTTGATTATATTTTATTATTTCTATCTTATGCAAGACAACAAAAATCAGTTTTTTATTTAGAACAATACAGTGCAATTACCTTTACAAGTATATAGATAAACTTTATTATTATTTAATACAAATATTTAAGCTCGTGTTGTTAAAGATTTTTAAGTGAAGTGTTAAAAAGTTGACTCCAATTAAATAATTCCTGTCAATTTATGCAATAGACTAAATCTTGTGGTTTTTAATTACTTTTACTTAGTTAAAATATGTATTTAGTGTGTATTTTTCTAAATATGTATTTGGTGTATATTTTTCTAAATATGTATTTGGTGTGTATTTTTATAACATGAGATTAATTGGTCATATAATGTAAGTAGTGTTAAAGTAGATAAAATTGATAACTTTAAATAGGCGTATCTCGAAACACCATTTTGGCTTATGAGCCCTTATTCTACCTACAGCATCAATTTACTAATATGATTATAATATTATTTGTAGCTCATCTGAATGGGGAACCAGAAGATCATCACAGTATAGAGAAACACCATCATAAAAGGGTACGTTAACATGTTTGTATGAGTTTTTTTACAATGTCTTTTCTGTCAATGTATATAAAAAATATAAATCCAATCCGTTAGTTCAAAAGAACTACATAGCACATTAAAATAATATCTAAATTTGAATTGTGTTCAATTCAAATTTACAAACACACTTATTAATTTGATGAACCCAAGCGTCCTGTAAAGCAGTGCTCCGCAACCTTTTCTCGTCTATGGCACACCAAACTTCTTCCCAGAATTGCGAGGCACACAGTGGTCTCGAACATTAAAATTTCGCCGAATTTTTAAAATGGTATAGGAATTTGGACTATTTCAAAAACTTTTCTTTGAATATCAGTACTTTTAATGAATATCCAATACTTTATTTACCGATTTTTCACTTGACTATATAATTATTATTAAATACTTGTATTCGGCTCACGGCACATAATATTCTTTAATTATATTTAAATATAGTTAAAGAACATTGTTCAAAGGACACATCTTCACTGACTCGGGTGTGAAATGTCAAGTAAAATGCAAAAACTGATTTTGACATTTATAAATCACAAAGTAACAAGAACAGTAACACTCTCTGGCGCCATCTAGTGTATTTAGGTTTACAATCAACAATAGATTGTCAACAGCCTTGAACACAATTTATCATGTATGTATGTACATGTATGCTCGACAGATGTCAAACATAATGATTTGAAACATGAATTGGTGAACATACTATGGATGGGGGTGGACTTAAATCAGCCTAAGCCAATTCGTAAGCATTGGAGCACCTTTCCTGTTTCCTACTTGAAAGAGTTTGCACAATGTGTTGGCTGTGCAGATGAGGTGTCTGTTGATTAATATTCTGAATAAATATTGTTTCAGGAAAAATCTCCTTACCGGGAAAGATCTCATGAAAGACAGGAGTCCAGAGAGAAACAATATCCTTTTTCAGTTCATTACTATTAACTCTTATTACAATTATCTCTTTCTCACTTTATAATACAAAAACATGTATTTGTTTTAGGAGATATTTCACACATTTATGATACAGCATGTGAATGCATAAAACTGGTTTGCCTATTTATCAAATTAATTATCCAGAATGCATTTATCATTGTCTAAATTGAGTTAAATTTGTTTTAATAGAATTTCATGTTAATAATTTATTAACAAAATTAAACATATATTTATTTATGTATTTATTATTGGATCACTTATATTGCGCTGTTTTTGTAATGAAATCACTTCAAGAGCACATTTACAATATTATTTGTCACTTTAATTTATTTTACTACTTTTAAAATACAAATCATGTAAACTATTTGTATTGTCACAAATTTTAGGTATTAGATTTATTCTTATTAAAATTTATCACTTAATTTTAAGAAACAAACACAAAAAACAAAACTATCAAATAAAAAAACACTTTATTTTGGTCGGAAAATAAAAATAATATAAAATCTTAATTGATAGTTATGGGTTCAGTCAGCTACAAGAGCGCCATCTACCCAAAAAAAATAGTTATTCCAAATAAATAATTATTATATAAAAAAAAAAATTCCAAATAAATTTCTTTCACGGCACAAGCTTTTAGCTTAGTGTGAAAGGTGTATAAGGTTGTATTTGAGTTTATAACAAAACCCAGATATATCTTTTATTAAAAAAAAAATAAAAAATATTATATACTTATTATAAATTATATATATGTGGGTATAAATAAACCCCCAATTACAGTATGTAATGTGTTCGGCAGCAAAAGGATTCGAACTGGTTCCCTCAATTGGAAGTCTTAAATTCTACCATCAGCCTATTGTCTACCATAAATGTAGGGCATCCGAGCAATCGAGAGAACAATATGGGAATAATGCATTTTTATGATTGTTTTGAATTAATTTTGTACATAAAAAATAAGTATTTCCTTAACTCCTCTGCACCAGACGAGCAAATGACAAACTCCGGAGATGATCCAAAGATGAATTGGGACTCTGCGGTAATTGAAGACGCTGTATAGTGAAACTATTTTGACTGGGATTAACTACATTTTATAATTCATGTACCAATTATTATTATTGTTATTCTGTTAAGAAATTATTTTTGTATGTTATATTTGACTACACATGACCATCTTTAATAATATGTTTAAATCCAAAGTCAACAACATTTATTGTTTTGTTTCTCGTATCTTTTTTCTCACATTTCCTTTGTAGTAATATAGTTAAGTTTATAGAAATTAAGTGTCAGTAAAAATGTGTGATAAAATTGTGTATATCTTTTATTAATTTTCATCAAACTATAGGTTTATAAAAAGACCCTATCTTCCACTAGTTAGGGTCTTTTTATAAACCCAAATATCCTCACGGTAAACAATATGCTTGTGTCGGCAGTTGGCAGTAGAATGTCTGAAACTGTACCATCAAGATTCCATTTCAGTTTTTTTTAAACATTTCACAAGTACATTTTTTTCATTTTGGCAAGTGCATATTGTATATAAAAGCACTATTTATAGATTAGCCTCATATCTGTGTCGTGATCGCAAAACAACATACAATATATCTCCAAAAACAACTATCAATAATATCAGTTATTTTAGAAGGATTAACTATGTAACAGTTTCGAGACATTTTGAATATTTTTTTTTAGTATTCTACAATGCATATCCGTTACTTGATTATTTAAATCGCGATCGATTTGGGAAACCTATACCATTGACGAGCAATACAATACTGAATAATATTTTTGTTAAAATATCTACAAAAACAAAATAATTGAAAACAATAGCTGCACCTGTCAAGGATTAGGTATTGTAAACATTGTGAGAAGAGGTGATTTATAATGATTTACTACTTTGTTTACAATGTTTACTTTTGAAATTAAAGCTTTATTAATCTCTGATATTTCCAAAGAACATAGTTTAAAATAATTATTTATGTTTGTACTTTGAAAGAACTTTTTGTTTTTATGAAATTGTAATTGGATGATTCGCGAACTCAGAATAATTACAATTTTTAAGGCAAAGTTACATACATAGGTATGACCAAAAGAAATTTTAAAACTCAACTTAGAGAACACGAACGAAGGATTATCGATCTGCCCTGCATAACAATTTCTCTTGACGAAGTAAAAAGTGTGATTCTTGTTCTGGACGCTTCAAAAACGGCAGGACCTAATGGTATTCCTAACGTTTTTATCAAAAACTGTGTTGATGTTATTGCCAAGCATTTGCATATTCTGTTTTCTGCTTCATTGGAACTAGGTATATTTCCAAGTGTTTGGAAGAATGGTTTTATATATCCAATACGTAAGAAGGATGACAACAGTTTGGTTACAAATTATAGACCCATATGTATCTTGTCTGCAATTTCTAAACTTTTTGAGTCTATAATTGTTGGGAAGATTAAACAACCTATTAACAATGTAATTAGTAATTCACAACATGGATTTGTTCCAAAAAAGTCTACTCAAAATAACATACTTATATACCAAAATTTCATCACGAATACTCTCGCAACGAGAGGCCAAGCCGATTCCGTGTATACTGACTTCTCAAAAGCTTTTGACAAGATGTCATATGACATGCTACTATGTAAACTATGCGGGTACGGAGTCGACAATGTATTTTATCGATGGATTAGAAAGTTACCTCAATGAAAGGACTCTCAAGGTTAGAATAGGTAGTTGTGTGTCAGATACAATAAATGCATATAGTGGTGTTCTGCAGGGTTCGCACTTGGGACCAATGCTGTTTAATATTTTTATAAATGACTTAATTCATATTTTCAGAGACATGAGGTATTACTATTTGCTGATGACTTGAAGCTATACAAATCTATAAAAAAGCACTGAAGACTGTATGGTCCTACAAAAAACTTAGATTATTTAAGTGACTGGTGTAAGAAAACTTAGCCTTAATATATGCATATCAGAATTGGTCTCCCACTCTTCTCCATAAGTTCTCGAGTGCCCTGTAAAAGGCAGGTGTTCGAAAAATAAGACATTTTACATCTTGAATTCAGCAATGAGGTTTGCCACCCATCCTGAATGTCTTGATTTTATATTGGCACGGAGAAGATAGCTTGCATTTTTTATATGCAGCTAGTCTGCTGGCTACCCCACTTGTGGGATATGCCGTGATGGTATAGTAATAGTAGTAGTAGTAATATATCCATATGTCAAGTCATTCAATTCCATAAAACCAGATCTAAGGTTTCATACAATTATACTATTGATTGTATACTTATTGTTGATGAATGTTTTATTGTACTAAACATATATGTATTGTCTGTAGTGTTCCGTTGACCAAATACAATAAAAAAAAAATTAATGGTATTGTACTTGAATTTGAGAGATCTGGGTATTACCTTCTCTGAAGATCTGACTTATAACTGAGAAAATTGTCAATAAGGCCATGAGGACTTAAGGTTTCGTTTTCAGACTGGTGACCGATCTCCGATAGATTCGGTCTTATAGACTACTTTTTGTTTCTCTCGTGAGACCATTATTGGAGTATAACACTGTAATTATGCTCTCCAAATTATAACACCCGCATAAATAGTGTGGAGAGAGTACAGAGAAAATTCTTGAGACTGATCAACTATAAATTAGGGATACCAGTGGAGAACATTGATTACCCGGCTTTGATGGACGAGCTTGGACACCTCAGCTCAGAAAATCGTAGAAAAGTGTTTGATTTTTGCTTCCTTCATAAACTTCTCAGTGGAGAAATAGATTCTCCCGAATTAATTGAACTGATTCAATTAAACATTCCTACCAGAAGTACCAGACAAACTGTTGTTTTGAGAACCCATCACTAGGAATAATTACACATTTTACTCTCCTGTGGTAATTGGGACAGACTGGGTAATCTAGTAGGTAAAGATACAGACATTTGCTGACAGTTTACCTAAATATAAACATGACGTTATAAATTATTTTAATGTATAAACTAACAATGGGCATTTTGAAGAATGTTTGTATTTTTCTTTTTATCTTTTTGTTATCTAAATTATAACTTTCTACTATTTTTCAATTATTTCCTTTATCTGGTGATGTAACATCATTGATAATTTAAATTATAATTAACATTTTTCTGTTTTATTTATTGACATTTTAATCTATTATAGACTAATTCTTACAACATTTCAACTATTTACTATGACATTTAAATTATTTGTACCATTTAACATAGCTTTTTTTTCTTCTTCTATCTACTTGACATCTCCTAACTTTATTTCAATTTTAATTCTTGTCATATTGCTAAACATTTCATTGACATTCTATACTGACACCCCAATATTTTGTGATGATTATACTGACTAAAGTTATTGACATCTCATTTGTGTTTTGTTCTTCGCCAATTTTTTGTTCTTGTCTTGCTCCAACTGTGTTGTGAATGAGAAATTTAATTTGTATATTTTGCAACATGTAAAAGGCTTACGCCGTGGATATTTAAATAAATAAAAATAATAATAAACTTTATTGTAGAAAATATTTAGATAAAAATGTTGTAAACAAAGCAAACAAAAACAAACAAAACAAATACAACATGGTGTAAACAAATAAATTTGCACAATGGGTGAGTTTATCATAATATCTTCCAACTAACCCAATAAAATAAAACAAAAGACAAATTGAAAACAATGATAAAAATTAAAAAAATATAATAAGTCTTTTTAGGATGATACATAAAAACTAAAATATATAATCACACTCTTAAGTAGATGCAAAAAAAAAAAATACTATGAATAAATAATACATACCTACATACAAATAGATATTTAAATAATTATATACTCCAAATATAATACATACATATAAACAGATACATACCAAAATAATTATAATAAAAAACAGTTTTATATTGTTCAATATCTAAGATTGTGTTTTGATTGAGCAGATTGCTATTGTGAATGTTAGTTACAATTTATAAGAAATTTTCATTCATTCAGTTGCACTTGAAAATTGTATTTTCATGGGAAGATACAGTTTGCCTATTGAAATCATGGGACTTCATGGGAAGTTACAGTTTGCCTATTGACATCATGGGACCCGAGGGAGAGTAGGTGGCAAACATTGAAGGGGCGATTCATTTTTCTTATATGGTCGTGTAAGCCTACGTCTGCGCGAATTGGGCAATTAAAGGATGCATGATCAATCGTCTCATCCTCCTGACCAAAATTGTAGAAAGAGCTCTCTACATGCTTCAGTCTATGAAGATGGTTAGCGATCACACAATGTCCCAGTTTCATCCTTGAACGTACAGAGATTTCCATTTGGCTAAGCCTTCCACTCGAGTACCATAGGGCACTCGGAATTTCTGATTGGATAGTGTGATAATATTTGCCTTTGAGTTTGCTCATTTCCGACTAATCTTCAAGCCACACAGTGCAAAGTCTTTCGCGGAACTATTTGCCCAAGTCACTGATTAATGGTTCGTGCAAGCTTGAAGTCACTCCCCTATTATGGGGAACTTCGCCAATTCGTCAGCGACCTCATTTTCCCCAATGGCATGATATATCTACTTAGCAAAGTGGAAAACTCTGTACTTTTAAGGATGAAATTGGGACATTATGAGATCGCTAACCATACACTGGGGCTCGTAGAGAGCTCTCTCTGCGAGTGTGGTCAGGAGGATGAGATGGTTGATCTTGCATTCTTTAATTGCTCAATTCGCGCAGACATAGGCTAGCACGACCATATAAGAGAAATGAATTGCCCCTTAAATTTTTGTCACCTACTCTCCCTCGGGTCTCATGATGTCAATAGGCAAATTACAAGATATATTAAACCCTACAATATCATTTTGTAACAGTTTCAATTTTTTTGGTAATACAGTAGTTACTATTTTTACAACTATGTGATGATTAGACCTAGCATGGGTAAAATCACCCTGTTAGGTGGAATGCCCACAAAAAAGATACCTAACTATATAAAAAAAAACACCGTCCGATATTTATGACCATAGAGAGAGTTTTGAAGGAAAGACAAATAAATTAATAATATGTTATTATTAATATTAAAATGTCCTATAATCTATGAATTAGAATCGAATGTTAGGAACATATGCAAATAAATAATCATGATGTAGTGTACTTACCAGAATTATTATTGATTTTTTGAATATACATATCTTTCTTTATGAAAATACTTCAAACAACAGACAAGTATTTGACATATCAGTAAAATGATAGGATAAGTAAATGAGAATAGACGTGTTTACTTTTGATGAACAGCTTTGACCCTGATACTCTAGACAAATTATCCAAATTGAAACAATCTGAATGCCACTATGTCATCCAGTGTAATAAAATATCGCACTATTCTTGAAATAAGACCATTGGATACCCACGCTCCTTCCTTTAATATTCATTCAAATTTCGAAACAAATCTACCATAGAAAAAGACAATTTAAAAATGGCGTCTGAAGCTGTCGCACCATGTGTTAGTCGGGATTTTACTTATTTGTGAATTTTACTAACTGTCGTACTTTATTATTTTGTGGCTTTCGTATTTTTATATGAATTTGCAATGTTTTTTCAAAGGGTGTGTACAAATTACATTTAATACGGGAAATTGTAATGTTAAATGCCGCGAAATGATTTATTCGATTTCATTGACAGGTTAACTTTGAGAATATACCCGAAATGAATGCCCATGTTTCTGAATTCAATTATTTTAAATTTTATTTTTCGAATGCAATAGTAAATAATGTTGGGATTATCGGTTATATCTTGTTTTTTTGCTGTTGAGGCAAGATTTGAAAAACCGCGTTTCGAATATCCGCTTCATAAGTGTTGCAAGATTATAAAAAAGTACTTATTTTTGTTTAATGAGGTAACCCTATGTGATAGCATTTGTTTTGTGATGGCGGTCTTCGTACGTGTGCATTGGGGGTAAGCTGAGTTACTTTCCAATGCTTTTTATTGTTTTCTTTATTTGTTTTCGTTAAATGAAAGCCTTATGATTGTCTTACCTAATACATAATATTAAATGCGCATAGTTTGAATGATGTTATCTGTTCAAAAATATTTTTATAGTTCCATTCCGCCATTTTGTTTTTGGTTTGATTTGAAAGGCGTGACATGGATTCAATATCGAATGTATCTGAAAAGTTAATAGTATTAATTATGTTTATTTGGGATAATGAAATATAATATTTATGTTTTTTATTCGTTTCGTTGTACTCTATTAAATGCGTTGAATTTCTTCGTGTCTATAAATTATTTATATTTGATGTTTATATCATCCGCCATGTTAGTTATTCAAGGCTCGTGGCCATTTTGTAGGGTTGGTATGTATTATTATAATTGTTATTTATACAATCATATTAGTATCGTACAGTACGACAACAATAAATAATACACCACATTGTCGTAAAAAAAACACGTGTGTAATATAATAAAATTTGTTATATAACATTAAAGAATAATTCACCAAAATTGGTGAGTTTACTGGATGTTATGCCTGATTTCGAAAATCAAGGGCGCATCCATGAGCATTTAAGCCTGCTCCCTCCCCGCTCTCGGCATTAGATATCCAAAAAAAGCATTGATTTTTTGAAAATATTAAGCATTATTTTATTTTATTGATTGTTTATTATTTTGATTACTCAAAAATTATACAAATATGTATTTTTTATTATTGCGTCTGTTTGTGTTTTATCGTCTATTGAACTGCTTAATTATTAACATGTAAAAGGCTCACGCCGTGTAAATAAACATAGATTTCAAAAAAGTTAGTCAAGTACCAAAAAATAGCATCGAAGTGGGCACCTGCCTTTCCCCCCTAGAAGAAATAATACAACCTTACCGAAAGACATCACCAGCAGGTAGAGCCAGTTTCGTGCAAAGTTATTTCGTTTTTTTAGATGTGGTTTGTAAGATAACTAGTAAAATGTTTGATTTCAGATTTTTAAGTCGATTTTTTCCTACGGTCAAGTGTAAGCAGGTGTGAATCGAGTTTATTATTTGTTTTAAGTTTCTACTGCGTTTCACTGATACACTTCCACGTATTTGTATTTTTCAGAGTTATTATATATTTTTCAAATTGCGTTCGACTTAAACGTACTTCCGCGCGTCGACATTGTAAAAAATTATGATACGTTACGCCACTGGTAAACTGGAGTTTTATTATCAAATTTACGTGGCGCGTAGTACTGCATTTCGAGAGTTACGGCGATGTGAACTAATAAAAATCTTAAATTTCATTGTTTTTTAAATTAGTTGTTTATAAGATTGTACACCTAATGCTTCACTGAGAACATCAACTTGCACGCAAATAAATGTTGTTAATCATACTTATAGGTAATGATTTTTATACGATAATATTTATTTATTATTTTTAAACGAATCCATTATACACGAGAATAATATAATTTTATCTGAATTTTATACTATGATAGATACTTAGGTACATAATGTAAGATTATGTTTTTTTTTGCTGTGGCGAGACTAGGTAGGTAGATAATAATATAATTATGTAGTAGTGGCCTATTAAATAATTTCTACAATAATTCTTTTATATCGAAATTTAACTTGTAATAGTTAGGTGTATAACAAAATTATGTTAAAAATAGAGTAGGTATTTACCTACGTAAGTTTTTGAGTGCCCTGTAAATGCCAAGTCTTTCAAAAAATAAACACATTTTGCATCTTAAATTAGTGATGAGGTTAATCACCCATCCTGAATGTCTTAAATTTTTGTTGGCACAGAGAGGATGGCTTGCATGTTTGCTGTGCAGCTGGTCTGCTGGTTACCCTACTTTATTTATTTCAACAACATACGCTCAAAGCCATTAATAAAATATTTAACAATAAAATTATATGAATAATATACATAATAAATGTACTCTATCTATCGTAAAAAAAAGTAAGTTGTACAATATATTCCACAGTTACAACGAAAACAAAACTGCATTTAAACTAAAAACATAAATATGCCCATTAAAAAAATGGATATTAACAGTAAAATCCATAATATGAAGACAAATTACTATTTTGAACCTAATAAACATATAAACTCTCAGACAAACTTTAAATTATATTGCCTACATAATGAATACTTCCAACATTTTTATACATTTCAATAACTTCGAGTGGATTTTTTTTTTGAGACAATGAATACGAAATAAAATTAAAAGGCAAAAAAAGAATAATACCTAGTACAAAAACAGCTGGACATCAATCCAAATTTCAAAACAACAAAAAAATATATAAATTTTAAGATTACAATGCAAGGCAGAAGTATTTAAATATAATGAAACAGACACACACATACATGCATGTATAAAAAATATACAGTAATAATAAAAATAATTATGCAATAAAATTATACGAAAATAAAAAAAATATACAACAACAAGAAACAAATAAAATTAAAAAAAAAATCAACAAATTTCAACTCTAGCTAAACTGTCCTGAAATGACTCAACTGCATATATTATCTCACCAAACTACATTGAAATTAAGCAATTTTAGGATTAAACATAATCTAACGACGAGGTACCACGGTGTGTCTAATGTAGTTGATAGTGTAGTTACTGCTGCAATGAAACAATTCTTTGCTTCTTGTTCCTCGCTCAGGCACTCGAAACATAATTAATTCGGTCAAATCAGAGCCCGTAGACAAACCGTACTTAGTGATCGACTACTGGCGAACTTTTTGACAATCTACCTACATGTACTGTACAATTATGCGTTATTGTTGTAGTTATTGTCGAAAATTCGTTTGTAGTCGATCGCCAAGTGCGTGTTTGTCTAGGGGCTCAGGGCTATCAAAATAACCACTCACAATCTTATACAAAACAATTAAATCTGATGGGATATGCCTTGATGGTATAGAAGTAGGCCTACAATAAATAATATAGTAGTAAACTAGATATATTTATTAATATCTTTACCTGAGTATATATCACAACATTTACCATTTGTAGGGTAGCCAGTGAACCAACTGCATGTGATAAAGATGAGAGCAGTATTTTCAATATAAAAATATGACATTCAGAATGCGTGGCATACCTGGTTGCTAAATATATATATTATATTTGTTGAATACCAGCTTTTTACAGCACGCTTGAAAACTTGCAAAATAACACTCCACGAAACAAAATACAAAATTTTGTGTAACTGTTCCATAAAAATTTATAATCTATATTTGTAATATTTGAGGATCAGGGCATGTAATACGTATAGTAATATTTAAAGAATAAGCCAATTTCATGATAGTTTTGGAAAAGTGATTATTATGATTGTAGACATAATGTTAACTTCAAAATATATTTTAATCTGCCTTAAGCAGTACAAGAGACAGGCAATTAATTATTTGGGGATAAATCCTTTTTTTTAATAGAAACCATTATTTTTCTTCTTTAGAATTAACAAACTCGATGGGAAATGATGTTATGTGGTGTGTTTATACAATATGTTTCAGTATTTAATCTATATGCCACGAGAAATAAAATATCTTGAGGAGACACGAAAAAAAAGTAGCAAAATTAACGGTCTGACCCGTAACTCGATTTTTTATTTGGAAAATACACTAATTTAGAATATCATTTATTATTTAAAATCATTTTTTCTCTGCTTGTGAATTCTTTCCAAGGGAGAATGAATTTTTGAAAACTACCTTCAGCTGTTGATTATCATTGGGGTCGGTCTTTGAGGCTGCCTCAATTTAATATCAACTTTAAGTACAAAAATTCCCAAATTTCTGAAAAACTCTTTGCTACTAGATGTTGTTAATTTTTGATGTAGTTATATGTTATATTAAAAGCTATTTCAAATTATTATAATCATGATTATATTGGTTTTAGAGATGCGGCTATGAAACTCAAACTTGTGCGCTAATAGAAAAGAGATATTAAATAATTGGTGAGCATTTTTTTCTTCAAATCTTAAATCTTTTACTAAACTAATACAATGGTTATTCATAACATTGTTTATCTTCTTTTGTTTTGGCTAAATCACTTAGAAAAAAATGAATTTACTTTTTATTTCAATGGGTACATGATGTGGCAGTTTTATCTCTGGATAATGAAAGACAGTGATGATCCTTAAATTGAGCAAAGTGAGTGACTGCCTGATGCTTAGCTTTATTGTTAAAATTATTACAGATGCACATATGAGAAAAATATATCTAAATGATATCTCTTATCTGTTTTCAGAACAAAATGGATCCATTTCATCCGTCAAGAAAGGTTGATGATGCACACACCTACTTGAAATACACTGCCATTGAGTCTTTGATAGAGGAAAATATATCAGAACCTGTGAACAAGAATAAGGCAAGCAAAGAAAAGCAAGACATTAAATATAAAGATAAAATAAATAATGATATACCAAGAAGTTATTTACGCAAACCTATCACTACCACACCACAGCAGATCAAAAAAGTTGAAACAGTTGGTGAAATTAGAAGGAGATTTGAAGCTGAGGCATTTCAAAAATGGATACAAATATTGAAATCAGATGAAGGTTTTGCAGAAAAATGTATATTAAGTAAATACCACTCTAACAAATTACAAGATCGATTGCAAATGATCATAAGTGATGGACGACCAATCACAAAATTTTGTTGGGACACTATTCGTAAACTTTTGAAAAATGAACAGCACACATATATAATTGCCGATGGGAAGAGAACTCAATTAGCAGGATGTGTTTCTGACAAACGTAAAGATATCAAGTATGTATCATTTAAACCAAAATTGAAAACTAATTTGCAGCCAAAGGTTAATAAAAACATCAAGAGTATTGAGCAAAATCCCATATCAGATCCAAGAACTATAAGAAAGCGTGGATTACTCTCAACAATTAATTTAGGTATCAAACCAGGACCTTTAAGTAAAAAAACTAAATTAAATAGTAGGAACCAAGGGCTTGCAGAAGATTTGACATTAATGCATATACCATCTGTAGGCTTAGAAGTATTTCCTCATATTGGTACAAAATTAGATAATCCTACATGTATGAGACTGAATAGCATAAGGAGAAGTGATGGATATGTTGATGAAAAATGGGCACGATTTGCCTCATCTGTTCTTGAAACTGATAGCGACAATAATCCTTCTTACACATTTGCAATACCATATGAAAATAATCAAAATAGAGTACTATTTCGGAGAGATCCGGATTTCAAAAGAAGAATATATTTCAAACGAACAAGTGGCGATGACATTTCTGTTGACTTATCTTCATTAGAGTCTCATCTTCCTAGCTTACATCAGTACAAACCAAAAGATAATGTAGAAAAAGTAGTCAAAAATGTTGTAGAAGATATATTGAAATGTATTTCTATTAGTGAAGTCCAAGATAGCATCGGTTCTGTGGACATTGATTATGTTCCTGTGGAATCAAAAAAGTTGTCTTTTAACTCCAGTTCAGATAGCACTAGAACAAACAGAAAGAACAGAGAACTAAGCAGATTAGATGTAACTGTCATAGATGTTAGTGATGATACCAGAGATCCAAAAGATTGCAAGGCTCCGTGGTGCAAACTAGGTTGTATTTGCTTATCTCTTAAAAGTAGTTACATGTTAAATGAGCACTGCGGAAGAATTACTTGCATGTTGGATGGTTGTACATGCAAATTTGGAAAAAATGAGGATTATGGTTGTCAGCATGAAATACCCAAGGCAGCTGTGGCTAATCTGCAGCATCATATGAACAAGTATCTTGCTAAGGAAGAGCAAAAGTTCAGAAGAACTGTGATCAAAACAAAAAACAACACAATTGTTATAGGAGCTGCCCGAAGGGGTCAAAGGTTACCTAAAAAATATGATGACTTTATAGTGGCTGATGGAGCTTTAGAGAGCAAGGAGAATGAGAGAACCCTTTCCACTGTTAATATATGTCTTAATAAACTACCTCCAGATTTATCCATACAACCATTCTGCATGGTACATTTCTTATACAAATGCTTTTGTAAAGGAGTAATGACAAGTGGGACCAAAGTAAGTTTTGAAACAAATTTAACAGTAAAACATGATGAACAACACAAAGATATTCACAAAGGATCCGCCTCTATAAGCAAACCGAACACTTCTAAGCATGAATCACAACCAAACTCACCTGTTATAAATACACCAATAACTGTGGAAAGAAATGAACCTGCTGAGAACACAATCAATGTGCTCGCACAACTTGCTCCATTGAAAACTAATAATACTACAATTCCAAAACACAAAGCTAAAGAAGAAAACATGATGCGTAGAAGTAATAGGATTATTAAAAAAGTTAAAAGAAACACTCACTTTATTGTTTCAAATGATTCAAAGCAAAAATCTACAAATTTGGAAAAGGATAATGTTCCGGTTAAAATAATAGCCAAAAGTAATAGCCAAAATAAAATTCCTCTGAATCAGGATGTGTGTGCTAGATTTGTGGCGAATGGATCATCTGGCCACAAAATCTCTACAAATATCGAAAAAAAGGAAACCATAAAGGCTATAAAACCTAAAACTGTTTTATTAGAGAGTAAATCGATTCTTAAAATTAAAACTCGGAAAGAGTTAGTCAAGGATGCGATCACTCTTTTACTAAGTTCAAATAAAAAACTATTTGAAACTATTCCAGATACAATAACTGATGAAGTAATTGTACAGAAGTGGTCTCAGCTCATTGAAAACTTTCAGACAGGCAAGATTTTTCTGTGGGTCACTGAAGATCCACCCTATCGAGTGTTTGCTGCCACGACAGGAAAACTTTTTTCTAAACTACGTTGTCTACCAATTGTTTATGGGAAACCTCTTAAAAAGAATATTGTTCTTGAACATAGCTCACTCAAATATATATTATGCTGTGACTCAAAAGCTTTCAGTTATGTAGCATTTGTTGGTAAGAAGTTTGCATGGGAATTGTTGTGCAGTTTTAGTAGCAAACCTGTAAAAAAACCTCAGAGCAATTATCCAGTCATTTCATCTGTTTGTGGTTCTTATTCAGAGAGACCCACCACCGTTGTAAATATTCAGACCCATCAAGATCCATATGACGTGAACAAGAGCAAACTTGAAGAGTCAAAATCTCAATTTAAAGAGTTTTTCGAAAGTATTAAAAATGAACCCGTGAAACAAGAAATTAAAGAATGTGAAAGCAACATTGAATCAAAACAAAAAAATGGGTCAGTCTCTCAGAAATCAGATCTGGGTGTAGAAAAGCCCATATACCACTGGTTGCTGCTCCATATAAAGGGAGAATTTAATGATATTTATGTAGAAGAGAAAAAATTTCAAATATCTTACAAAGATACAATGAAAGCTATGACATTAGCAGAAAACACAGGGAAGACATGTAAATATCCTACGGGACCTCTTCTTACCACTCAGAATATTCCAGAGTTTGGTGCATATGCTATTCCTGGAAATCAACTCAGTCAAATATTTTTAGGTCCATGTAAGGTAGGGGAGAAAATGGTTATAACAATGTCTCCCAAGAATGTGGAATATGGAAGTGTTCAGGGTGTATGGACGAGGCAATTGAGTGATCCCAGACTCATTGTCTGGAGGAGGGGTGGAGACGATGATCAAGCCAAAGACAGGGTATTGTTTCTTGGCAAACCCTTCACTACTCTGAAATTATCACCCAAGTCACAAGTTTCTAATCAGAACATATTTAATTACCTGAGATTAGAAAATAAGAGTGATGCTAGTAATCTTCCTACTATAGATCAAGTATTGAGGTGCAATGTAGCATCTACATCAGGGACATGTAAAATAGCAACTATTTCTGACACAAGAGAGTCTGTTGGAAGTAAAGAAGACAGTGAGAAATTAGACCATGAAGAAGAGGAAGATGATGATATTGTCTACATTCCTAATGATAATAGTATTATTGAACTATCTGACGTGGAGGATGATTGAGTCGGACAATATTTTTATCCTTGAGATCAGATCCATCTTAAATAAAATTGATAATACAAAATATCTTTGAAGTCTGAAACTTTTCTTAATTGATTGCATTTCTTTTCATGTTTTAATAACTTTGAAGACTTTACTTCACTGTAATTGTTTATGTTATGTTATGTTATGTATAGGTAATGAATGTATTAGAAAATTGCATTCTCAATATATTATTATAGTATTTGTACTACTGCGGTGTTATTTTCTGTTGTAAAGTAACAAAATGATGTTGTATTGGCTGTGATTATTATTATAATTGTGTAACTTTTCACCTAAGGTATTTTCGATAGGTCATAATAGATGTAATATGTCAATAGTTCTGAATAGTTGCAAAAAAACAATCGCAAACTTGCAAGTCAGTGCAGTAAATTCACATTACACTCAAAACATTTGGTCAAAGTGGAAACGTTCTGTTGTTCAAATATCTCTTTTATTTGCTGTGTATGTTTCATCTAACTATGCCAATAGACAGTAAACAGTTAAAATCACTATCATGCAATATGCCCGTCCTTTCTACTATATTGTATAATAAATTTTTGGTCTACAATTTATTCACTAGGTGGTCTTTATGGAAATATTTATTTAAAGTAATTATTTTTCGTCTTCACCATTTCAACAAATAAAATGTTTCAAAATATTAAATGAACATAATGTGTCTGTAGTAAAAATGAAAAATACGGTATTAAAGTTTAACAAACACTTTATAAGACTGACTTCGATATCGACTTGTAATGTAGGGTTGTAACGGATATCCTCATTTGCATAACATCTGTATAATTTTTGACATCTACATTCACATCCACAACTTTCATTTTAAATACTCCACATCCTTAAAAACTATGTGAGGATGTAATTTTTTCATTACATGCAGATGTTTCATTGGCTAGCCTACACTTAGATGCTATGCCATGATGATTTAAATCAATGAGAACAAACTGTTCCTACCGGAAAATGTGAAATTTACGGTTATATATCTATAAATACCTTAATATTTTATCTTGAAAATTGAATATATCAATATTCGCATTGTCATCTGCGTCCTCATTAGTTTAAATTTGCATCCTCAAAAAAGATTTACTCCAAATCAGCATCTGTATCCGCAATGTGACATCCTTTACATCCCTATCGTAATTTCTCGTTCAAAACTATTTCTTGTATGTATTTGAATTCAACTTGACTGTTTTATATTTGTGAGCTACAATTTTCACTCTCATTGTCAAGCAAAGAAAAACTATGTTATAAAATTTGGTGTTATACAGATTATTTGTCTGAAGATAGAATTGGAAGTTTTTGGAATCTGACAAACAAATATTCTAGTTATTATTATTAAGTAATTAAGTTGAATTTGTTAAAATGTTTTCTGCGCTTACTGCAACACGAATGGTAACTAACTGATTATTGTCTTTGATCTGTGAGGAAAATCACTAAGTTTGTTAATTTATTAGATAGGTAAATTAACATTATTGATTGATTGTGATATGTGTCGCTGAGTTACGAAATCCGCTATAACACTTTTTAACAAAAATTGAGTATATATGTCGTTGGATTCGTAATCAAATATTCTATAACATTAGAAAATTGTTTACTAGAAAACATTCACCATTTTTTCAGAAAAAATAAAATAATACAAGGTTGAGAAACGAATCCCACTATATCACTCAATGTCCCTTTCAATATCCCCTATAACTCAACCAACCAATAAGAGTCCGGTATTTTCAAAAAATCAATATGGCCACCAGTACAAAATTGTTCTTATCTGCTGAGTTTGGTGTTCTGGGTTCTGTAAAAAAATTGCAATTTAAACATATTCATAATGAGTGATCAAGATTTCAATGTTAATAAATGTAAAGAAAATAAAAGAAGGAAAAAGATAAGTCATCCAGAAAGTTGGGAAGTTAACTTACAACGCCAAAAACAGTAAGTAAATATTGACATATTTTGAGTAAATTTCGCGCGTTTTGCTGTCTTTATTCAGTGGCGTGCAGTTCTGATGTGACATAGGTGAATACTTTTTTTATCATGCTATTTATGAAGAAAAAAAATATTATGATGAAAGAATTCAGGTATATAACCATCTACTGATAAAGAATCTGCATACAAAAATATATGCATAATTAATAAAATGTCTTCGAAACATTTTTGTGCCTCAGCCAGTCATAAAAACATAAAAAAAAATTATGTACAATATTGATTATCATTTCTTTCACGTAATGCGAATTCTTACTTGATGTTTAAAATAACTTTTTTGTAAGTTGTATAAATATTGAAAACTAAAATTGCACGCCTTTCGGTACTTAATAAAACGTATTTATTTTGCGGACAAAAATAAAATAAAAACGACAAAAATCAAATCTACCTACTTAGAAAATATTTTTTTTCTATGGGAAAAAATACTCGACAACGGGTGGGGTCAATTTACATTTGAATTAGATTTTATTTTTGTCGGCAAAAATAAAATCTACTTCGAATATAAATTTCCCAAAGTTCTGTACATATTACTCGACAACGGGTGGGGCCGCTCAACTTTCATAGTTGCAATTTTTTTTCCTATAAATTTTTTTTTTACAAAAATTTGGTTACCAAAAAATAATTCTACATATGACAACCATTTCCTCAAGTTTCGAAAATATTACTTTTTCTATGAAAAAAAGCACGTAATAAAACGTATTTTGTTAATTCATAAAAATTTATGTTTTTATTCAAATATTAATACTCATTCTATTTTTATATAAATAAATAATTGTTTAAATAAAATATCAGTTTTTTAATTTGTTGACGCTACTGGAATAAATTATCATGTTGTACTTGAATGTGGTTCTAACAAAATCCACTATATCATCATGTGTGTCTTACGAAACACGCTTTAACATCATGTGCCTATCAAAAGCCGACACATAGAATTTAATTTATACAAAATGAACCGTTTTTTTTATTTAATAACAAATTTTATTTTAAAAATAAATAGTTACACCAATCTTACAACCAACAAAGTTATTATACTTCAAAAAAGTTTGCTTAATACTTAAATAATAGTTTTTATCGATTTTCTCTATATTACAAAAATCTGTTATAGCGGGTTTCGTAACTCAGCGACACATATAGAAATCCTAATTTTCTTTTTTTTTCTTTTTGAAATGTTGCATTATACATTATTTTGCATATTTGTATTATAATTTTTTAATGGCTTGTAACTTTTTATTCAATACTGATGAGATGGGTTTATTCCCGGGTTAGGATATAGTTTGATCATTTTTGGGCCTTATGTGTCACTATTATAAAACTTTAGGTCCAAAAATGTCCATCGGACCACAGCTCGATCCAGAAAATAATTCTTTTGTCAGTACTCCAGCCACGAAAGTCTCAGAACTTTTAAATCATTACTTTTTATAGTATAATGTTTGCCATCCACCTTACACCATTTTAATTATTTTATTAATAATTATTCGTTTATATAAACTGTCCATTTTAATCCCAGTGGTTATGAATGGTTACAGAAGAAACTTTGTTTATCATCAGTTGTGTATGTTCACGTAAATTCAATGACTTCTGTGAAAGACTTTTCGAAAAAGTGTTATTTAGCTTTATATGTAAGAGTTGCCGGAGATTTTTTAGGTAACTGATTTGAAATTTGTATCATCAAAATAACACAAGTCCATGATAATAATAATACCTCAATTTATTGCTGTATTGGATTCATGTTTGATTATGTGGATACAAGATGTCTATGGGTTTAGGTTATTTTGAAGATACACATCCACACTATGTGAAAAGTTTCTTAAAAGGAGATGAAGAACAGGAGCCATACGTTTTAATTATTTTATTGTTCATTTAATTTTATTGTGATTGTAACTGAATTGATTGATGTAAAAATGTTGTAGGTAAACAAACTAAAAAATGTGGTTTTTCAAAGTTTGTCTTTTGGTAATCACAATATGTTTCCAAGGTGACTCTTTAATTATTTAACACGAAGAAATATTTATTAAAATAAACCACTTCTATGTAATGTTTAGTGTTTCCAAATATTATTACACATAGAGTTTTTATAGTCAGCATGATGTACTTTTAGCAGTTCTGTTTTAATATATATTTTCATTTCCATTCTGTTACATGTTAATTTGTTAATGTAATGAAGAGAGTTAATACACTTTTTATTTTTTATAACATTTTTGTTTTATTTTCTGATACCATTGTAACTGTGAATATAGGTATATCAATGGCTGTAAACCAACGATTCGAAATTCTTATAAAAAAACTTAATTTTAGAAGTCTCAAATTACAGGCCTTTGGAATTGGGCAATCCATATGTAAAGGGGAGTGAAATATTAATTGAATTTCTCATTTCCTACTAATGCCATGATGTAACTTTTCACAAGTGAGTTAGCCAACAGACTATGTACCTATGTATAAAATTTCTTTCATAAAATAAATAAGAATAAAACAGAATGATGAATTTCATTCAAATTGAATTAGAATCTAGTTTCGTTGTAAGTACAGTGAAACCTCTATCTATCGTTCCTTGAATAATTGTTTTCCCGTATTTGTTGTTATTTTTTACAGCTCCGAATTAGTTCCATACAAAACATGTAAAAATATATCGTTTCTCTATATGATTTTATCGCATTGACCGTTTAAATTACACAAAAAAAAATTGTATATATGTATAACATTGGAGAGTGAGCGAGAAAGAAAGAAGGGTTTGTTGATTCTGTCGGCCGTCTTTTATGATAGTACGTCAGTTCAGTAGGTACAATAAAAAAGCAAATGACGATGAAAGATTACATACAGTACAAAGTATGATTTTGATCTCCATGCAGCTTTCTTTTTTATTTTGTTACTATATTTTTTTATTTCAATTAATTGATTTATAAATTTTGAAACATGTATCATTTTTATAAAACGATTATATAAGCGATTCTTAATCACATGTTCGAGAAATTTCAACAATCAAATAAAAAAGGTAATAGGCCTATTTGAGGAGCCCGAGGATGATATTTTTGCCAGGTTTTTTGATAGAGACTAGAAGTTAGTTAGCTAGCTAGCTCTCCGGAATTTTTCCACCACATGAAAATGAGATATTTAAAAAAAAAATGGATTAGCAACTCAAAACTCTTTGGAAAATGTCGAAACATTGCGAATACAAACCAGGGAGACTTTTTTGTTTGGCATTTCACCTAATACATGAGTGATTTAGCATTTAAGGACTTGTATGTAGTAAAAAATCCTCCATTGTCAATTGGAGACCCCAAAAAGGAGGTAAAAATATAGATTAGATGAACGAATCAAATTTAAATTGATGAATTTTCTACTTATATTCATGTAAGTATATATTTTTTCATCCGAGAAATGATAGTCCATTTGAGTTTGGTCGATTTCACGAGCTTTCGTACACAAAGCTGTAAAATGACACCAGACCTAACCTACCCTAATTAGTCAAATGTAGATAAAAGTAGGTATATAAAATTAATTATTAGTTTTTTTTGTAATTCAGAACAATGTGAAGCGTACCTAATGAAATAAAAAAAAAACAAAAGTTCATTTGGAGACCAATAAGAATCGAGAGCCAGCTTGCAGACAATACTAGTATTGTTCAGAATCTGAGTATTCGTTCTTATGTATTCGTTCTTCAACTTAACTCGAAGAACTAAATCCTCAATGCCAAATCTGTTCGGTCTTTTTCGTTCTTTTGGGAAAAATTACATTAAAGTACTATATTTTCAAAGAAACTAAGGTTTAACATCGCGTGGCAAATAAACACGAACGAGATTTAAATCTTCGTGTGTGTTTTTTTTTGGAAAAAAAACCTTAAGATACTCTATTTTCAAAGATACTAAGGTTTCATATTGCGTGTCAAACGTTGAGAACGAGATTCTTGGATTTAAATCTACGTGTTATTATTTTGGAAAAAACGCCATTGGAGTATTCTATTTTCAAAGGAATTAAGGTTTTATATCGCGTGTCAAATGTAACAAACATGATTCAAAGATTTAAATCTTTGTGAAGTTGTTTTGGTAAAAATACCATTAGAATACTCTATTTTCAAAGAGACTAAGGTTTAAAATCGCGTGACTTATATCACAAACGAGATTTAAGGATTTAAATCTTCGTGTCGTCTTTTGGGAAAAAGGCCTTTAAAATACTTTATTTTCAAAGAGACTAAGGTGAAAATCGCGTGACAAATTCCACGAACGAGAACGAATGTTAAGAACGAATTGTTTTGAAGAACGATGTCTCAAGTACCGATTCCTGAGAAAGAACTGGATTTACCAATACTAGTAGTATTGTTCAGAATCTGAGTATTCGTTTTTATGTATTCGTTCTTCAACTTAACTCGAAGAACTAAATCCTCAATGCCAAATCTGTTCGGTCTTTTTCGTTCTTTTGGGAAAAATTACATTAAAGTACTATATTTTCAAAGAAACTAAGGTTTAACATCGCGTGGCAAATAAAGTCACGAACGAGATTTAAATCTTCGTGTGTGTTTTTTTTTTGGAAAAAAAACCTTAAAATACTCTATTTTCAAAGATACTAAGGTTTCATATTGCGTGTCAAACGTTGAGAACGAGATTCTTGGATTTAAATCTACGTGTTATTATTTTGGAAAAAACGCCATTGGAGTATTCTATTTTCAAAGGAATTAAGGTTTTATATCGCGTGTCAAATGTAACAAACATGATTCAAAGATTTAAATCTTTGTGAAGTTGTTTTGGTAAAAATACCATTAGAATACTCTATTTACAAAGAGACTAAGGTTTAAAATCGCGTGACATATATCACAAACGAGATTTAAGTATTTAAATCTTCGTGTCGTCAAGGCCTTTAAAATACTTTATTTTCAAAGAGACTAAGGTGAAAATCGCGTGACAAATTCCACGAACGAGAACGAATACTAAGAACGAATTGTTTTGAAGAACGATGTCTCAAGTAGGTACCGATTACTGAAAAAGAACTGGATTTACCAATACTAGATCGTAATGATCCATTAATTGCTTTGAAAATATGCTGAAAATCAGTAATTTCATTCCATCAAGGAAATTATTGCTGATAAAATTCAATATCCTTGCACCCAGTTTTCCGGGGGTAATAACAACATGTTTTCTATTCTTGACCCTTCCGATTACAACTAATAACTGCAACACCTGAGAAAAGTCTTTCGAAATAAAAACTAATAAAATATCTAAGAACTTCAATAAGACAGGAACGGCTAACAGACTTATCACTATTGTCTATAGAGGCAGAAAATTTTTAAAAATTGTAATCATCTTCAGTTATGAATGATTTAACAAATAAGTTCGCCAAAAAAGAAGAACAGAAAAGTGTATATTTGATTTGAATTTTTTCACTAGCTTAAGGAGCATTCAAGACATTTATTCACTTTCAGCGATTACTCTGGATGATCCTCCAAAATGAAAAAGTGTGAACAGGCGTTTCATCAATAGTGATCTCTAGCGATGACGGAAGAAAGCGATTACCACCCGACATAATATTTGATGAAAGATCCTTTCACTGATACGACCATAAACAATTTTTTTGTATTCTCTATGAATTTGTATTGAAAGTCAGAATCATTTATGCAAAATTATCATACTGTCGTGTTCTTAATAGACCATTAAAGGATGACGTCACAGAAAAATCCTTGAGGGGCATCAGGCATCCCAACACAACACATTCACAGTGTTTACGGTGTAATATTAGGTGGGACGCCTAAAGAATAGATACCTAATAATAAAAAAAACTGTCAGTGTCGATTTTGTTATAATTTTGTCGTCTGACTTTCTTTTTTTTCTCTTATGGCATAACATCCTACAAGTATGATTTGCGCAATTTGATTGTTTGCCCCCCACGCAAAAGCAAATCCATAGACAAGACCACGTGACCTTTAATGGTCTATACGATTCATTATTTTCGAGACCCGTTCCCATAGAAATAGATGGAACCCATAGATATAGTAGCTCTGTATACATGTATCGAAATGTCAAACATCCTTCAAGAATATCTGTCAAATACGGTGTATAAGCGTAGTACAATCTCGATTTGTTATTGAAGTTATTATTTTACGGTAATTTTATTTCTCACATTAGAAATGAGTGATTCTAAGTTTAAACCCGAAGATAAACCCAATAGACTATTGGATGAAAGTGCATTCGCCACATTATTTCATAGTTATCATGAAAAACATTTGAAACAATGTTGGCCTCTGGTACAGAAAGCTCTTGCTGAATACTTTGTAGTTGCTAAATTGGATCTCATTGAAGGTAGTATGACTGTGAAAATAACAAGAAAACAGGTAAATATTCAAACCCTTAACCATTAAATAAATTTTGCATTACTTTACATATACGTTTTATTCATAATCTATTACGTTTAATTAATTTTTTATTCACTTATTCTGTTTATTCATTCACTTGAATGTATTCATCTTATTTATTTCTTTTAAATACACCTTATCATTTTTTTTTAAACTTTTAATTGATTTTCATCGTACTATATTCATTCATCTAAATGTATTCATCTTAATTTATGTGTTAAAAACATTTTCATCAAGATTTATTACTTTGACTTGATTTTATTCATTCATTTGAATCTATTCATCATATATCATTTGTTTTAAATACATTTAATCATGATTAATTATTTTTATTTGATTTTTAATCTTGTTTTATTAATTTATAATTATTTTATAAATTCATTTGAATCTATTCATCTTGTTTTTTTATACATTTTAATCATAATTTAGTACTTTTAATTGATCTTTTGGTTAATCGAATAAGAAAATTGTTAGCAATATGGTACTGTTATTAGTGTTGTTTGATAATGATTCATTTAACTTTGATGTTTTTTTAAGACTTCCAGGTAAATTAAGGATCTTTGCTGGTCCGCTTATTGAATTCACATTTTGTTGTCATGTTCTACAATTGACTGTCTGATCCTGTGAATATTATAAAAGTAAAAAAGCAAGTAAAAATACATAGAAAACTGTATTTGCATTACATCTACTTAACAGCCATATAATATGGAGGGAGAGAATTTTCCACTGAAACATTCCAATTTAAAACCATTGAGGTCAAATCTGTAACTATCTTATAAATTTACAGGTCACGATGGAAGAGACTCAAATCAAATTTATAAACGTAATTACAAAATTATCTCAACAATCTGATGGTAAAATTATTGTGGATTTCCAAAGAGAACATTATGACCATTCAATAGACTTGTCAAAAATGAGATTACCAAAACATGAAAAACAAAATATTGCAATCCAATACTATTAATAGGTAAGATTTTATAAAAATTTCATTTTATAACACTTTTATAGATAAAAAAAAATAGCGACATAATATTGGCATGAATGATTAACATAACATAACATGCATAGACAATTCACACAGATCTAGCTAGTCCCAAACTAAGATATGAATCTTGTATACTTACTTACTTTCCGTGTCCATAATCATCTATACTCTGTCCCTCCAGTAGTTCGCAGCCAAAATGGCATTGTCATTAGCTCGCCATAGATCTTCCTCAGAGCACCCCCCTCCCATAAGCGGGCAATTCAGCAGGTGTGTCATGTTCTGGGTTTCCCCACAGTCGCACTTCATCTTGTATTATGGGTACTAACGCGACGATATACATATATACAATGCACTGAACACATATACATGTAACACCCAGGCCCTGGACAATTTGAAAAAGGTCATTCTTCATTTTGCCCTGGCCGGGAATCGAACCCGGGACCTCGTAACTCAAAGGCAAGTGCGTTAGCCTCTGTTGTCCGACATGGTTAAAGAAGGATGAAAGTGGCATAAATGCAGTAGAAATGAGATCGTTGAGAAGGATGTGTGGTAAAAGTCTGAGAGATTGTGTGCGTAACAGTGATATACGAAAGGAATGTGGAATGAAAGTTGGTGTGGTTACAAGGATGAATGTAAATAAGTTAAGATGGTTTGGGCACGTGGAAAGAATGAATGAGGACAGAATGACCAAGAAGATACATTGGGCTGAGAGGAATGGTGCTCGGAGACGTGGACGTCCGAGAATTAAATGGCAAGATCATTTAAATCAAATCCTACAGGACGGTCACGTGTTGAGCACATTGAACAGGAGAGCATGCATGAGGAATTGTATGACAGTGACGGAAGCGAAAGATGTATGTAAGGATAGAAGGAAGTGGCGCTCGATCCTTTCTGCCTACCCTGCAAGGGAAGCGACGTGATGGTACGTATGTATGGATGTTATCTTAATTAATATAGAAATTACTGGTGAAATTTTTTACGTTTGCCGGGAACCAAGCCCAAGACCTCCCAAATGGTAGAAGGGCATCGTAATAGCAAATCTACTACTGATCTATTATTAAAAAAAAATACCTAAGATCTTGAATACATACCTTTAAATTTTCTGTTGACATTGTGTTAACCAATGTTTTTACTACTAATGTAGTGATTTTGCCACTTCCGATGTTGTTGGGAGTCTCAGTATTAGTGGAATATGTTTACTATAAAGTAGTCCAACATTGTCAGCCAAGTAAGCCGTATAATTTAATGTTTGTAACTGCAGATAGAGTTCACTTAGTGTCGACTAAATTAAAAAATATTATGAATTCTAGATATTATTTTCTAGGTTACGAACGTCGATGAGATTATAGTTATTACATGATATTATGTTATCATATAACATACTATTCATGAGATCTATTTTATGATTGAGACATAGCTTTGCGCATAAAGGAAAGGATATATTTTATATTTTTTACATAATTATAAACATTTTTAGGATAACTTAAAATAAAACACTTATGTTAAGTATATCTACAGTCACTGTGGATATATTTTAAAAAAAACTTTTTTATACACACTTATATTCCAATTTCCTTTCGTCCAATTTCAATTCTCCCCTTCTTTTCCAAGGTCACTGAAAGACTGGCATATAACCAACTCAATACTTTTATCACAAAATAATCTCCATAACAATTTCCAGTCATAATTAAAATTATTAAGACATATAAGACGTATACATTCCAAATTCGTGTACTTTCTCAAAACATATTCACACTGAGTGCTACTTATTCTAAAATATTCCAGGAACTGCGTGGGCAAAATATCTTGGAAATTAATCCTTTTTTTATAAAATCTCACAACTCCGTCTTCCACATCCCTTTGTAATAATATTTTTCGCCACATTGTATAACAAATTTACTTAAAACACCTATAATATAAACCAACGTCTACTTTCACAACACGACGAATCGCATATTTGAAATGTCAAAATATTCGTTTGCTATGTTGGCAAAGTTTTTTATGAAAAGTAGTAATGGTGGAACAGAACTGCCTATTTACTTTGCGAATGGCGTCTTCTTTTCACTTTGCGCTTTGCAATTCCTACTTTGCAAAAAGATGTAATGGTGGAACGGAAACAAGCCGATGAATTGCATAGTGCAAAATGCAGAGTTGGAAAGTATAATGGTGGTACGGGGCACTGGTTTTTAATAGCTATATTTTTAAATTGTTATATTTTGAATAGTTATATTTTTAAATTGTCATAGTATAATTTTATGTAAATTTTTTATAAGCTATTTACTGTTTAAAATAAATGCTCATATGATTATAATGTTTTTTTTTCTTCCAATTTGTACATTATTATATCTAGTATGACCTATTATTAACCTAGATGTTGTTTGGTTTGGCGTTTTCTCTTAAAAATTGAGTGAGAATATCCCGTACAGACTGTTAAGATATGTAATAAACTGTTTTTACTTCAGATGTGTGATTAAATTATTTAAGGATGTTATAAGTTAATAAAATTAAAAAAATATTAGATTTTTTTAGATTAGATATATCTAGGTTTTTGTTATAAACCAAAATACAATCTCATACACCATAGGTGGCCAACCTTTTCAGCAGCTGGGCCAAATTTCAGAATTGAGATTTTCTACCGGGCCATACAACAATTTACTCCATATATGGAACATTTTATAATTTTACTTCACCTTAAAATTTCTACCCCCCCGTCGCCAAGTTTTCAAAATGGTATAGGAATTTGAAATGTTTCAAAACTCCTCGGTTTTCTTTAAGAATATTTTCTCAAAATAGTACCTCTTTCAAAAAAGTAACGGATACTTATAACGACTGTTATCAAAAAAAATAGTGAGGAATGCTTCGCGGGCCGCACGTAGACACCCAACAGGCCGTATGTGGCCTGCGTGTTGGCCACCCTTGTTATACACCTTTCACCATAAGCTAAAAGCTTGTGTCATGAAATGGGGTATTGCTGGCACCTGGAATCGAATTACGCACCTTTTGTGCTTGAGGCCGAGACTCTACCGCCAGGCTACAATGGAATTATTAAATTACTATACATTACCATATTGTTTAAAGTTATTCAGATACTGTCAGTGTAATCAATAAATGAATTAGCAAATGTGTATTTAGCTGAAAAAAGTGTCTGACCTGAATACAATTTTATATAACTCTGCCTAACTGTCTGACATAGCTACAATTCTATACACAAAATAGAAAACAAAGTAAGTACTTATACATTGGGGTAAGACAAGGCATCAATGATGATTTATTTACGATCACCATGAGCTCTTTGAGAAGATAGTGATATACTTTACAGTTTGATTAATTTAATGCTCCTAGTCATTGATAGAATAGTACCCATAAGAATGCTTATACAATGAATTAGACAAATTTAATAGTCAGTCATTTTACAGAGTATTGTAGTTATATATATTTTAAAATAATCTTTAGAGGTGACTGTTGGTGGTGGAGATTTATCATAAAAACACTTCAATGCTATTGATATTTATTTATTAAGAATAATCATTTAATTAGTGTTATGGACAAAAGAAAATATAAACAATTTTTTTCTACATCTATCATCAAATAAAAATGGTTAAAGACGTTTCACAAAATTGAATACTGCTTAAGACAATTTAAATAAATATTTGATTTGGAACTTTACATAGGTGCTACTTTGAACTCCCTATGCGCGCTACAATATACTACACTTGTAAGTGATTGGTGTATAGATATTTGTAAAGAATTTTGACAAGCATCTATGTTTTTGGTGCAGTCGCCTTGTTTGCTTTAAAACTTTTTGTTTGTAATTTATTTGTTTTAAACTTGCTCTGGAACATTAAATTAATAAGTATTAGTAAGAGTTGAAAATTGAGAAAAGACCATTAGCATTTTCTCAATTCCGATGATGTCCCACTGCCTTCCTATATTTCAGGAAGGATTACGTCAGGGGGAGTCCTTCAGGCGAACCATGAGCCCTTAGAAAGAATTTGCTAGAAGAGTATGGATGACACAGGAACTGACATTCATGGGTGTGGGAGGGTGTAACCCTTAATGTGCCTTCCTATATATATTTAATCCTTGGGTCAAGTCACCTACATTGTAATATTCATATGACCACCGTCCTCCAAAGAAGTCATTTTGTTAAATAGATTAACACGACAAAGTGACTTGTATATGATAACAATAAATTCTGAAAAATTATTGACACTATAACTCACTTTTGATTCTGAAAAGATATTATAATATAATGAAATTAGCGGTACCTCACATTAAGTAAGAAAGAATACTAAGTCGTGTGCTATAATTAGAACTAGATTTTATTTTTGCCGGAAACGACAGGTTTTCATGAGAATTTTTTTTTTGCGCTATCTCCAGATACACTGATATCTCGATTATATAAAAATACACGATTATTTGCAAGTTTTATACCGGGCACTTCTTCAAACGTCGCATGCAAGTTTCAATGGTTTCAATTTGTTTTGACAGTTCAACTTTGTTTTGAGTCATAGAATAACAATCAAAATCAGTTCTATCCACGGCCGCCAGATATCGCTAATGTCGGGGAACGGTCTCGAAAATAATGAATCGTATGGTCTATAGGTAAAGGGTCGTTCACGTTTGTTCACTTTCAGTGATCACTCCGGATGATCCTCCAAGATGAATAGGTGTGAACGGGCGTTTCATCAATAGTGATCACTAGCGATGACAGATGAAAGCGATTACTACCCGACATAATTTCGATGAAAGGTCCTTTCACTGAAACGACCATAAATAAGTTTTGTCTATGAATTTGTATTGAAAGTCAGAATCATGTACAAAATTATCATGTTGTCGAGAATTATAATTAACTTGTTTTAATTTTTGATAAATGATATTTTTTTTTTTATTTATTCAATTATTTTTTTACGTAAATACGTCAAACTACATACAACATGACCGTGAGTGTTGACACGGCAGTGAAAGCATAGGATGAACAGACGTGTTCACTTTCGATGAACAGGTTTGACCCTGACACTCTGGATGATCATCCAAAGTGAAGCAATGTGAATGCTACCTAAGTGTTATTTTTTTACGAAAATACATCAAACTACATACGTTATGACCGTGAGTATTGACATGGTAGTGAAAGCATAGGATGAAAAAGTGTGAACTTTCAATGAACAGGTTTAATCCCGACACTCTGGGTGATCATCCAAAGTGAAGCAATGTGAATGCTACTTTTGACAAATAATAGGAAAAAACTTGATTACCTATGGTCTTTTCAGTGAAAGAATCTTTCATCCAAATTATGTCAGGTAGTAATCGCTTTCATCCTTCATCGCTAGATATCACTATTGATGATTATGTCTATTCACATATTTTCAATTTGCATGATCATACAGACCAGTCACTAAAAGTGAAGAAGTGTGAATAGTACTTTATGCTACTTTTTTTATATAATTCATAGACAATTAAATATTCTGTCATGTTGACAGCTGTCAACCTGATTGATTCGAGATGTGATATTTGAATAATATTGAATGATAAATATTTTTAATGGTTTTATTTGTCGTAGAGTCAGTGAAATGGAATTAAATATGAATGGAATATCACTCACTAAGGACAGAAAAAACAATCGGAAACAAAAGAGACTACAACACATGTTATTGGCTGACTGTGGGATAACCTCAATGGATGAGCCAACAGAGGTAATACGATGATTTTAAGAACTGAAATATCTATAAAATTATACATCTTCCGACTGCTATTTAAGAACGAGATACTCTATTTTGATCACAAACTAAAGTCATCAAATTTCGAGAGAAATGATAAAAATCCCATTTTAATATTTGTAGTAAATTTGCTAGCTTCCCCCTCTTCGGGGAAATGTCACGACGGT
This sequence comes from Athripsodes cinereus, assembly GCA_947579605.1. NCBI lineage: Eukaryota > Metazoa > Arthropoda > Insecta > Trichoptera > Leptoceridae > Athripsodes > Athripsodes cinereus. The sequence goes on from OX388310.1 coordinate 20,446,420, forward strand.
ATGTATATTTAAATTAAGTACTATCAATATAGACACGGCAAATTTATCCATAAAAATCTGTTATTTCCGATTAGCTCAAAAATGACCTAAGTACAATTATAAAGTTATTTGAAATCTTATTGAAATATTGCAATAAACTCACCCTCTGTATGGTGAATCATAAGTGTATATTTTCATCGCTTGTTTAATAAATGTAAAGTGATGAATATAATAAATAAATATTATTTCTTTCTATGGTTTTGGTTTACAATTCAACAATAACCCAAGATATTTTTTCCAGTACTTGTCAATCTTGAATGCAGGTGTGGCCACAGGTTTGGATGAAGAAGAGCTTTTACAAGTCTGTCAAGAATATGGAGGCGTCAATAAGATTGTAATGCTTCGTGGGAAGTCATATTGCTTCCTTATATTAGACTCTATAGAGTCTTCGAATAATGTATTTCAACATGTACATGGCACCACTAAATTGGCGCAAGGAGGACATCCTCTATATCTTAGTTATGTGAATTCCGGTAATATTTTTTTGTATATTCAGATTCAGTGTAGTTGTTTTGTGTTCAAATATGAATGTCAGTAGAATGCCTGAAATACACCCTTGCAATAAGTAATAACTTAAATTGTTTGTGATATTCTAAATACATGTACCTCTTACTTCAATATCTGACACTTTATTGTTAGGCTAAAGTAAGTTAGTTTCAATTTGTAAAATAAGTTAATTTCAAAAAGGATATTGATATCATCACAGTAAAATGTTGTAGAATTATTATCATTGCTACAAATTTTCTTTGTAGGACTCAGTAAAGAAATTATTCTCATCCATTTTGAAGATTTTATGCAATTTGATTTATTTCCAGTTCCCATAGTTGAGATTGTTTACTATTGTTTATTTTTAGTGCCTGTGGTAGAAGATTTCGAATGTGATGAACTCCCCGAAGGATTATCTATACAATGCGATTTTGTAAATAAAGAAGAAGAAGAACTTCTGTTGTCTGTAATTAGTTGGGATAAGGATCTATCCAGTAAAAGTATGAAGCACAGGAAAGTACGACACTACGGATATGAGTTTATGTATTCCAACAATAACATTGATTTAAGCAATCCTCTAAAAGAAGCTGTACCAATAGAATGTGATTTTTTGTGGAGTCGCATGAAAAATATGAAAATTAATATAGACAAACCCCCAAACCAATTGACAGTGAACCAGTATAATCCAGGTCAAGGTATGTTATTAATGTTGTGTACCTTCTTTGTTGTCGGTCCCTCAGTGCTGAGGATCGTGACCATCATTTGTATAGGTGTGCACAAAATGCTTCCAGTGATTTCGATCTTCCGCTCTTCGCAGCGCCTCATGCAAGGTCCCCCCCGTAGCCCCCTTCACCTGCTCACTCCATCTCATTGGTGCGCGCCCCCTAGCTCTATTGCCCTCCACACTTCCAGTCAAAACAAGTCTCTCCAGGTTGTCTGGTCCTCTCCGTGCGGTGTGCCCAAAGTACTGCAGGACACGGCGCATGCATATGGTGGACAACCGTTCCTTTATATTCAGTTCTTCGAGAACGGACGAATTTGTTCAATGTGCTGTCCACGGTATGCGCAGCAGACGCCTCCAGCACCACATTTCGAAGGCATCTATTCTAGCACGTTCTCGAGATTTGATTTTCCAGGTTTCGGCTGCATACAAGAATATGGAAAATACTAGTGACTTTACCAGTCTGATCTTCGTAGGTAAACTTATGTTTCTATTTTTCCATATCTTGTCCAAGTTTGTCATGGCACCTTTAGCCATCTGGATTCTTCTGCGTATTTCTTTTTCGCATGTACCACTGTCATTTATAAGCGAGCCTAGGTAAACAAACTCTTTTATGACTTCTAGGTCTCTGAGTTGCACTGACTCATCAAGCACTCCCTGTCGGTCGATTAACATAACCTTGGTTTTGCTGCGGTTGATACGTAGCCCAAGTTTTAAGCTCTCTTCTTCTACATGGCGAAACAATTCCATCATCTCGGATACATCGGATGCTACCAGTGTTGTATCATCAGCAAACCTCAGGTTACTAATTCGACGACCTCCAATCGCAACGCCACCTTGCCAGTCCTCCAGCGCTTTCCTCATTATATATTCTCCATATATATTAAAGAGTTTGGGAGAGAGGATGCAGCCTTGGTGCACACCCTGTTCAGTCCTGAATGGTGCAGATAGCGTGTCTTCCATGCGGATCCTGGATGATCCCTCCACATATAAATTTTGTATAAGAGAAGCCAGATGTGCAGGTACACCCATCTCCAAAAGAACTCGGATCAAGTCGTTCCATTTCACGCAGTCAAATGCTTTGGCGTAGTCTATAAAGCAGAGTACTGTTGGCAAGTTGAATTCTCTGCATTTTTCAATAAGTTGCCTCATGTTAAGAATTTGTTCTCTGGCACCTTTCCCCGGTACAAAACCGGCCTGTTCTGGTGCTATTTGCCAGTCAATATAAGCTGCTAATCTCTTATTCAATATGTCCAGCATGATTTTGCTTGCGTGAGAGAGTAGCGATATGGTACGGTAGTTTTCGCATTTGCGTGTGGATCCTTTTTTGTGTAGAGGGATAACCAAGGTTTCTGTCCAATCGTCTGGCCATTGTCCAGTTCTCCATATTTTCTGGCATATAAGGTGTAACATGCGTGTACCTTCTTTGCCCATGTTCTTGATGAGTTCAGCCGGGATACCATCGCCACCTACTGCCTTGTTCTTCAGTCTATGAATTGCAGTTTCTATCTCTTCTAACATAATATCTGGTTCTCTATCATAAGATGCGTCCACTCTGTTGTTGGGTTGTTGGTCATTGTTCTTATAAAGATTTTGACTGTATTTCCTCCACCTCTCTAGGACTTTGTCGTGTTCAGATATTAAGGTTCCGTCCTCATCCTCGACAAGCCAAGTTTTTGGTTTGAAGTTGTTAGTCAAAACTTTAACCTTCTTGAACAGATCTTTGGTATGACAATTTGTGGCATGCTTTTCGATTTCTGTACATATAGAATTAATTTGTGTGTTTTGTCTCTTCTGCATGCATTCTTTACTCTCTTGTGCAGTTCTCTGTACTTCAACTTGTTATTGGGATCAGCAATTCCCAATTCCTTTATTTGCCTCCTTTCTTCAATCAGGGCCCATGTACTGTCGGATATCCATTCTTTGCGTCTTTGACGACTAGTGGAAGCATTACTCATTTCTATTGCTGTGGTTGACGCAACATTTTTTAATTTTAACCAGGTTGTTGTGTACCTACTGACATAGTCTTAGTTTTTTTAACAAACTTTGTTTGAAATTGAACTAAATATATTTCGACTTACTATTTTAAGTGGTATATGGATGTATAACTCGGAGTATATTTGTTGGTAAATAAATGGTACGTACTTCAGATAGTACGTTATTTATTAGATAATTTTATTAGGCAGGTACATTGAATATTTTAACACGTGACAGTGTTTAGATGATAGGAAGTAGATATTAGTACATCGGGTGAAGAAAAGTACCAAATTGAATTTTAAACAAAGAAAGTTTGTTGAACTATTAATTGCTTTTAGGTAAGAGGTTAAATTTTGTTTATGTTGATATGTTATGTAGGTATAAATACTTCAAATAAAAATAATTTCAAGGAAAGGATTGAGAGACACGTGTGGTTGTTTACATAAAAAAGTAGATGCTTGTGCTAGGAGTGAAAGAGTAGGTATTTTTGTGGTGAGGACAAAGGAATGAACTAATAAAAATGATGTCACAACAAAATTCGAGGCAGTTTTGTCTTGGAATTAGGAGAGAGAGGTTAAAATCATAAAAGCAGTGTTGTATTCAATTTGTTTTTCGTTGTTGACATTTCTTTCTCCGAGTAATAAATATAATATTTCTTTTAGTGATTATTTCCACAATGGAAATAATAAGAAACTCATCCTAAAATTTTATTATAATTTTACATTAAATTCAGTGTCTCGAAGCAGCGAATTTTGCAGTAAACCACCCAAAGCTAAGATTTTGTTTTATTTTATTTTGTTGAATTTGATTGTTAAGAATATTTATTTTCCTTTTATCTTATTAAATGTCTCTTTTAAGGTAAAGTTTGATAATTTCTTGTGAGATTGGCTTAGTTTGATATTTTATTTTCTACATTGTTAGATTTGTAGACTAGCATTGTTTGCAATTTTGTTTTGTGGAGGATTACTCAATTATGTGAACAGAGTCGAATTCAGAACATAAAATTATTTTATTTTCCCAATTTAATAAAATTTGAATAACTAATATTATTTGTAAATTTAATTTATAGACATTATTTGATAATAAGAGCAGGGACGGACTCAGAAACATTGAATAAATTTTTATTTTTATGAAATTTTGAATACTAACTTGAGCATGAATTTTTAACTCATATTTATTTTATGTAAATATCCTTTATTTTATTATAAATTAACATCCTAAATTTCCAACCCACAAGCTGTCACTTGGCCGACAGTTCCCAGTGTGAGAAAATTAAGTCAGAAAGTGCTGGTGCCTTCCCACTACAAAAAAATTCTGGCCCCACAGATCATATTTATTATATTTATATTATTTGCATGCTATGTATTATATTTCTCTTAATTTATCATATTGTATACTAATGAGGCTGACAATAGTGTATGAAAGGCTGTGTCAGATCGAAATTTGCGTGTGTAGGAGCAAATTTTCACTAACAAACCAATTTTTATTGTTAAAATTAACAAAAATAGTCAGTGATTGAATTTTGTCAAACTTTGGTTCAGTAAAATATTTCATCTCGATGCGCCCCTGGCGCTTTAGACATATACTAGATATGTATGAAACCATATGCCTTTTATAAATAAAACTGCATTCAAAACTAATCTGTAATATAATTACAGAAATAAACTTTCGATAACGTTGAATCATAAATTGATGAAATTTATGTCATTGACTATTTCTAACCAATAACATGGATTTTCTGTAGTACATAAAAAAATTTATTGCTTTTTCGGAAATATAGTGTGTTGTTTTCTTTGTGTATTTTCAGCAATAAGGTAAGTGTTTTATACTTGCTAACGTCGAGTATAAAAGGAAATAATTTATTAATTACTAACCTTTATGTACAACAGAAATTTAATTTTGATTTTTATAAAATTATGCTTTTATATTATGTTCTGAATAGAAATTATTGTTTGTTTTTCACTGATAAAAATTTTCTTTTATAAATCGTACATACAACGTAGAAAGGGTCCTTTACGTAAATTTTCTTTCCTCTAGATGTATCATGAGCCAATATCTTTGAAGAAACGAAAATTGTTGAATTTAGCGACCGACACTTTTGACGGGCATTACGTTAAACGTTCGAAAATAATTTTAATTACGGTGAAGTGTGAACTGATTTGGGTAGACTAACGAGTATATATTATTATGTACGTATGACATCTTTATATACGACGAATATTATTACTCTTGGATTTTACAAGTAGGTAGGTGATATGAAAGTATTTTGTATTATAAAATTTTAATCGGAATATTATAAAGACGTAATTGCGAAAAGAAATTTATAAATTTGCGTAGATTGGATAAACTCGATTCTTTTTTATTTTAATTACTTCCAACTCAGAGGATAAATACGTATTTATTCTCTCGTCGAAATAAATAAATATATTTTATTTATTTCCTGTCAATGTGGTCTCAACGGTTTTTCTTTTTCTTCCTCTTGTGGGGAGGGACCACGACAGAAAATGGTTGCCGTTTGTCCAGGATATAATGTCTGTCATTGCAGGCATTAGACATTGGGTTACTATGTAGCGAAGGAAAGTTTTCTGTCATAGGCTATGACAGAAAATGGCGTGTGACCAGAATTATCTCTGTCATTGCAAGGGTAAAATTCAGATTCGGTCATAGCAGAAATAGATTTGAGCTAGTATAGTTAGTTGGAAGAAATAGATAAATATCCAATCTTTAAATTAATTGTCTTACAGAGGAGGGGGAGGGAGAGATAGATTAATAGTCTTATGGAAGAGAGGGGGGGTTTCTACACGAGAAGCAGATTTTTTGTCTTGGGGGGGGGGTGAAATTTTCCAGTATTTTGACTTTAAATTATGTTAGAACTCTCTGCCTATCCTTTAAGGAGGTGACTTGCATTTCAAAATTGATGACAGAAGACGACGAATATTATAGAACACGTTATGAACACTAGAAATACGTTAAATTAATTGAATCGAGGGCAAACTAAATAAAAATTGTTAGCAATTTTTTTATATCTATTAGAAAATAAAAATATTATTAGTTTAACAAGAACGAACTCGTTATTGTTGTTTTGAAAATTTGTTGTTATATGACTAGTGAACTAGTAATAATAAAATTATGTCTTGATTATTAAGTGGATCGTGGGTTTTTTATATGTACCTATTAAGATGTTATGTATATAGAATGGTAAACATTTTTTTTGTTAGTTATTTATTTCAGTTATGTGAAAGTTGAATGAACTACCTTGAAATAATTTTTGAAGGATGAATTTTATGGGGTTTTTGACTGTTGAATACTGTAATAATTTATGGGGTTGAGATGTGTGTCAGTAGTAATATTTTTTTTTAGTTAGATATGTATAGTTTTATATATTGGAATGTCATTCAATATGTCGGTTTTGCTCAGATCTTAACAAAATGAATATGAAATAATATTATTTCATAAATGACGAATCTGTAGGTATAATAATGTGGGTAGGTATGTGTTTTGATCTGATGGGTTAAGTAGATTTATCACTTTAGATAAAAAAAAAACTGTTCGGTTTCGACATGTATGATCGGTGAACTGAGTACATTCGGTAATATTATTATTTTAACAAAAACGCATTTGTTCGTTGTATCATATTATTATTTAGACTGAGTCTAATAATAATATTATATTAGATTGTCGCTAGCTAAGTGGAATGACTATTAAGTACCTATATGGTATTATACAATATTATTATAATTGTCGAGCGATGTTTACAGAAATACTAGGTACCTACTGATGTTTTTTTTTCCAATATAGGTAGAACATTGATGAAAGACAGTAGATACATAATATTATGTTAATATCAATATGGTATTCATAAAATTTATGGGTACCTAAAATTTATATTTTAAACAGTAAGTAGATATAAATACTTACTCGTATATAATATTATAGTGCGTAGATTTTATAGTCGATTTATGTATTTGTGTATTTATAGAACAGCTTGGTTTTCATGAAATAATATGGCTTTTCAGCGCATATGTAATGTGTCTTTTGAAAGGGGAGAGTTGCATACTAAAAATGGGGTTTTTGTTGTGTGAAAATTTTTCTATTTTCTTTGGGTGCTGTGTTTGAATGAGGTGTTAGGCATGTGTGTTAGTGAGACATGGACGTGGCTGAGGAGGGATGAGAGTGGAATGAGTGCTGTGGAGATGTGATCATTGAGACGAATGGTTGATGAAGCATTACATGAATGGAATGTAAGAATGATGAAGAGAGTGTATTTTTTTTGTCTGAAGGGGAGGGTGTGAAAATGTGTGGACATACCGGAACTGCGTGACTTGACCACGTGGATCAAATTCACAAGGACTGTCGCGTGTTGGGTGGGAGAAATCGATGTGAATGTTTGAGGAATGGGGTGGATGTGGATAGAGAGAAGGGAGTGTCTGGGAATGGATCAACATGGCGATCTGTTTCTCTTTGCCTGCCTCACCTGGGATGCGGCGTGAGTGTGGTATGGTACCATAAAAAATTAATCAGTTGGAAATTGGCTATTATGATTAATAGTTTCAGGGTTAATTCCAGTCATGAGGGGGTAGGGGTTATTTATTTTTTTTAACTGATTAATTAAGTTTTCAATTTTTTATGATGAAATTGGGTGAATTTGTTGATTTTGGCGGTACTGTGAATGAGAAAATGAATACGAATCATGAGAGTTTTCATAGTAAAATTTACTATAGGATATATGGAAGAGAAATATGAATGTGTACAATATGAAATTTATTTAAAAATTTGTGTTCACACATAAAGAAATCAGTATCGTGAAGGAAAAAGGTTTAGGAAAAGAAATGTGATAATAATTATGTGCAATATAAAAACTGACTAATACTTATGTCAACAGATATACATAATTATAGAATAGGGTCGGTATTATTATATATGATATAGTAATATCAGTTTATATTGGGTACATACTATTAATATAACATACGACGGAGTTTGTATAAATAAAAACATGTGAGAGTAATAATTATAGTGAATTAACTGTACGTATGTCATGTGTTTGGATGTACCTAAGGTTGACACGTGGGACGGTAGATATATACCTATTATTTATAATTCGGTTATGTATATTGAATGTGTATTCCAACCACTTGAGAGTCAGTACAAAGACATTTGTACTTTAACAAAATGTTTTGGTAAGAAATTATAAATGGGTTTATTGACTAATATAATACTGTAAACATATGGTTGTTTACAAATTAATTATAGGATAGTGGGTAACACAAGTGTGCGTTTATTTATATAAGTATAGGATTGTGAATGATTTTAATCAATATAGAGAATTGGGAAGTTAGGGCCAGTGGCGTAGCATATTGATTGCGTTGTGAAATATTTTTCTTTGTTTGTTAAAAAAAAAAATTTCTATTAAGAAAATAATTTCCTCACCTTGTGCAAGTCCGGAAAATTAATTTTCTGAGGGGGCGTGACATAGTCTTAGTTTTTTTAACAAACTTTGTTTGAAATTGAACTAAATATATTTCGACTTACTATTTTAAGTGGTATATGGATGTATAACTCGGAGTATATTTGTTGGTAAATAAATGGTACGTACTTCAGATAGTACGTTATTTATTAGATAATTTTATTAGGCAGGTACATTGAATATTTTAACACGTGACAGTGTTTAGATGATAGGAAGTAGATATTAGTACATCGGGTGAAGAAAAGTACCAAATTGAATTTTAAACAAAGAAAGTTTGTTGAACTATTAATTGCTTTTAGGTAAGAGGTTAAATTTTGTTTATGTTGATATGTTATGTAGGTATAAATACTTCAAATAAAAATAATTTCAAGGAAAGGATTGAGAGACACGTGTGGTTGTTTACATAAAAAAGTAGATGCTTGTGCTAGGAGTGAAAGAGTAGGTATTTTTGTGGTGAGGACAAAGGAATGAACTAATAAAAATGATGTCACAACAAAATTCGAGGCAGTTTTGTCTTGGAATTAGGAGAGAGAGGTTAAAATCATAAAAGCAGTGTTGTATTCAATTTGTTTTTCGTTGTTGACATTTCTTTCTCCGAGTAATAAATATAATATTTCTTTTAGTGATTATTTCCACAATGGAAATAATAAGAAACTCATCCTAAAATTTTATTATAATTTTACATTAAATTCAGTGTCTCGAAGCAGCGAATTTTGCAGTAAACCACCCAAAGCTAAGATTTTGTTTTATTTTATTTTGTTGAATTTGATTGTTAAGAATATTTATTTTCCTTTTATCTTATTAAATGTCTCTTTTAAGGTAAAGTTTGATAATTTCTTGTGAGATTGGCTTAGTTTGATATTTTATTTTCTACATTGTTAGATTTGTAGACTAGCATTGTTTGCAATTTTGTTTTGTGGAGGATTACTCAATTATGTGAACAGAGTCGAATTCAGAACATAAAATTATTTTATTTTCCCAATTTAATAAAATTTGAATAACTAATATTATTTGTAAATTTAATTTATAGACATTATTTGATAATAAGAGCAGGGACGGACTCAGAAACATTGAATAAATTTTTATTTTTATGAAATTTTGAATACTAACTTGAGCATGAATTTTTAACTCATATTTATTTTATGTAAATATCCTTTATTTTATTATAAATTAACATCCTAAATTTCCAACCCACAAGCTGTCACTTGGCCGACAGTTCCCAGTGTGAGAAAATTAAGTCAGAAAGTGCTGGTGCCTTCCCACTACAAAAAAATTCTGGCCCCACAGATCATATTTATTATATTTATATTATTTGCATGCTATGTATTATATTTCTCTTAATTTATCATATTGTATACTAATGAGGCTGACAATAGTGTATGAAAGGCTGTGTCAGATCGAAATTTGCGTGTGTAGGAGCAAATTTTCACTAACAAACCAATTTTTATTGTTAAAATTAACAAAAATAGTCAGTGATTGAATTTTGTCAAACTTTGGTTCAGTAAAATATTTCATCTCGATGCGCCCCTGGCGCTTTAGACATATACTAGATATGTATGAAACCATATGCCTTTTATAAATAAAACTGCATTCAAAACTAATCTGTAATATAATTACAGAAATAAACTTTCGATAACGTTGAATCATAAATTGATGAAATTTATGTCATTGACTATTTCTAACCAATAACATGGATTTTCTGTAGTACATAAAAAAATTTATTGCTTTTTCGGAAATATAGTGTGTTGTTTTCTTTGTGTATTTTCAGCAATAAGGTAAGTGTTTTATACTTGCTAACGTCGAGTATAAAAGGAAATAATTTATTAATTACTAACCTTTATGTACAACAGAAATTTAATTTTGATTTTTATAAAATTATGCTTTTATATTATGTTCTGAATAGAAATTATTGTTTGTTTTTCACTGATAAAAATTTTCTTTTATAAATCGTACATACAACGTAGAAAGGGTCCTTTACGTAAATTTTCTTTCCTCTAGATGTATCATGAGCCAATATCTTTGAAGAAACGAAAATTGTTGAATTTAGCGACCGACACTTTTGACGGGCATTACGTTAAACGTTCGAAAATAATTTTAATTACGGTGAAGTGTGAACTGATTTGGGTAGACTAACGAGTATATATTATTATGTACGTATGACATCTTTATATACGACGAATATTATTACTCTTGGATTTTACAAGTAGGTAGGTGATATGAAAGTATTTTGTATTATAAAATTTTAATCGGAATATTATAAAGACGTAATTGCGAAAAGAAATTTATAAATTTGCGTAGATTGGATAAACTCGATTCTTTTTTAGTTTAATTACTTCCAACTCAGAGGATAAATACGTATTTATTCTCTCGTCGAAATAAATAAATATATTTTATTTATTTCCTGTCAATGTGGTCTCAACGGTTTTTCTTTTTCTTCCTCTTGTGGGGAGGGACCACGACACTACGTAAATGAAATTAGGATTGGCAAATTAAAAATTTCTTAATTTACAAATATAACTATGTGACTGTCATTTGTCCAATATGTTTATTTAATATGTAACATGATGACAAATGATTTGGGTCTTGGTATTGAATAACAATGACTTAAGTATTTCTGGGGTTATTTTGACGAGTACATTTTTAGATTAAGGAAAATATTTTTCGTGTTGTAAAACACTATCTATACCCTCATGCCGTGTCCCAGGTAGGGGTAGACAGAGAGAACGGAACGCCATATAGATCTATCCATACATACTTCTTTCGCTTCCTCTAAATTCATTCAATTTCTCATACATGTACGCCAATTTCTTTTACTCAACACGCGGCCGTCCTTAAGAATTTGATCCACGTGATCAAGCCATGTGGTTCTTGGACGTCCACGCTTTCTCACACCCCCTCTTTCAGATAAATACATCCTATTCGTCATCCTTTCATTGTGCATTCGCTCAACATGTCCAAACCATCTTAGCTTTCATGATTATAATAATGTGTACCATTCTTTCAGGTATTCCATCTCATGTAGACACTCACAGTGCCTTCCTCAGTCCTATTCTGTCTCTTTCACTAGGAGCTGATGTTGTCATGGAATTTAAACTTCAACAAAAGAAGTGTAATGTCTTGCTGCTAGCCAGGTCTCTCTTGATAATGGATGGAACTGCAAGGTATTACACACATTTAATCAACTTAGTTGCATAGCTTAAAATTTCAATTTCACATATTTCTCTACAAATTAGACATTGTAGTTAACCAATAAATTTATTGTTGTAAAGCTATTTATTCTAGTCAACCTCAGGCATTTTCAAACTTTAATGAGGTGATATTTTGAATGTTACATTCCTTCAATTAAATTTGTGTCCTGATTAGAAATAATTTAATACATATTTAGCGAACAAGTTTCGACGGACGGAGGGTAGGAGAGGGATTTCAGAACACCTAACTGAAAATAATTATAGTAGGTAAATGAAGGTGTATAAAGGTTAATTCATAATTATTATTCATCAAATCCAAAGAGAAATAAAAAATAATAATGTGTATTAACTGCACCTCAGCTCATATCTGGATGCCCTATGATATCTTGTAACAGTGTACATTGAAAGGTAATGAGAAATACAACTGTGATCATTAATATGAATTTATGAATTTTACTGGATAACCCATTTTAGAAATTGACCGATTTGACTGTGTGGGAAAAGGTTTATATGTAACTATAAATCTTCTTGTGGCTGTATAAATAAGTAAAAGTAAATGTTCAAACATTAAATAATGATATAATATGAATAAACTATTAATTCATATTTTAGATATGAATGGTCCCATGGGATTGCTCCTCGAACTTATGACTTAGTGAGTGGAAGGACTAGACCTCGCCAACAACGAACTTCCTTTACTTTCCGATGGGTGAGACCAGATGCAAGGTGTCAGTGTCAATTTCCTGTGCAGTGTGATACATATGCTAAAGAAAATTCGGAGAAGAATTCTAAATTAGATGAGAAATTGGCAGCCTTAATAGAAAAGCAACATGTTCATCAGGTATCATTCATTTTGCAAATGTGTTCTGTAGTTTTTTCTGTAACATTTAGGTTAGCTGCAAGAGATAATGCTTTTGGGATAAACTCTTCCTCTTATATTGATTGTATAATGTGCTTCTTTATTAAATTGTTTGTAATCAAGCTACTGTTAAGAATGAATGAGTAAATAAATAAAACAAAGTACCTATTGTAATTGTTGTTGATATACATTTTGTTCTATTTTTTTTTATTTCCACAGGTGTATGACAAAATAGCCTCTCATTTCCACGAAACAAGATCAAAAATATGGACAAGTGTGAAATGTTTTGTAGAGTCCTTGTCTCCCAATACAATACTAGCAGATGTTGGGTGTGGTAATGGAAAAAATCTTAGATTGCGTGATGATATAATGCAAGTAAGTTCAAAACATTTGAATTCGCAATAACTACTTTGATAATAAAATATTTATATGTAGGTACACATTTCCTCTATATAAATACCATAAATTTGTATTTGTTAACAGATTGGTATTGAATATAACGAAACTTTGAGTAAAGTTGCAATGTACTATGAAAATGTAGAGAATCTGATTCCGTGGAAAGGTAAAATGCAAGTTGTAAGAGCAGATTGTTTATCATTACCATTGAAAACATCTTCAGTAGATGCAGTTATTAGCATAGCAGTCTTCCATCATATGGCTACAAAGGTAACAAATTAGAATAATAATTGTCTCTTTAATTTGGTTGATTGGAGACAATTGTTTGCAGTAATGATCGGTAATGTTCTCTAATTTTCAGGAAAGACGAATTCAAGCAATCAATGAAGTTGTTAGAATTCTTACACCCGGAGGGCTAACACTTATCACAGTATGGGCTAAAAATCAATCCCGGGGGGAGAAGACTAGTTATTTAAAACAAAATAGAAAAAATAGAAGAGAAAATGATGATGACGATGAGAATCCTGTTGAAGTTACAGAAGAAATTAAAGATAATGAAGGCAAACCACTAAACATCAGTCTCCCAGTGCATGTCAACCGTAGTGAGTTCCAACATCAAGATTTATTAGTTCCTTGGAAATTAAAAAATCAAAATGAAAATAAAGAGTCTTCTAGTGACAGTACATTTATGAGATACTATCATGTATTTGAAGAAGGAGAACTGGAGGAGATGTGCCGAGACATAACAGGAATAAAAGTGTGTCAAAGCTTTTATGAACAGGGAAATTGGTGTGTTGTATTACAAAAAATATCATGATAAATATTATAACACATACATTTATAATATTAAAAATAAATATACTTATACAATTTTACAAAAGAAAATATTTCTCATCAGAGTTCCATCATTGTCATTGTCATAATGTAAATGATACTGATTTAAATTGTAGGCATTTGAACAAAACTATTTGTGAAGAATGTTAAGACACATTCCAAGTCATAGTTTTCCACTAGCGCCCTCAATTCGGATAATTTTCCTTTTATATTAATTCCTTTCATGCGATTACGGTCAATATACAAGTTTACTATTATTTCTGAAACAGGAAGTAGGATTATTACATTATCCTGAAATGCATCTCTTTTTATTTGAAACAAATGCAAATAAGCAATTTTGAAATACTGTACTAGAAAGACATTACATACCATAAAACTGTTGCAAGGACAGGTGTTTATTTCCTTTTGTACTTGATGGAGTTTGTTTTAGGAGATCTATGTAATCTTTACAAAGCTGATCTTCTATACACTCAGCTGTACTGTCTACCTCCAACTCCCTAGGATAGTATTTCAATAGGTAAATTGAAACAATTGTTTCTTTCTACTATAAGTCATTGATCACGAGAGAGACGTCTTTCGACTCATCAGGTCATTATTAATCTAAATTGTTTACGACTATTTTTATAAAAAGACGGTGTCGAAAGACGACTCTCTTGTGATTAATAACTTATAGCAGAAAGAAATGCTTATTTCAATTTACCTAATTATGGAATACTACTACGTGTGCTCCAACACAATTAACAATATTTAAATACTTTATAATAGTGCATTGAACATCAGTTAATTAAATAACGTCCAATAACTTTACCTCAGGGCCTGCAAAAGCTTCTCATCTTTTGTTTGTTTATAAGTCTCGGATACTTTAGGATGTAGTTTTAATATTGTTTTTATTATTGTATCATCATTTATATCTGAAAAAATAGAAAGCAATGTGTCAATCTTTTATGATTTATTTATTATTATGTATTCAATTTACTTATTTTGATTATTATTTATTCAGTCTACATCTCAATTGTATCATGCTTTCGCACAGAAAAAGCCTGTGTACCTGGTATATGGAGAGATTGCACGTCAGAAGCAGGAAGAGGGCATGACGATCGATGTATTTATTAGCTGAAAGCGCCTATTGATGGCAGAGTTACCAATGAACATCAGGCATGATGAAACGGTCAAATTGGACCTTATATATGCTCAGTTAAGCCTAAAGATGATGGAAAAGGTTCCATGAGATTCAATCAAAACTTTCGCTGACCTCCTGGAAAAAGGAAGGGAAGTTGAGGAGAACACCCTTCGGTATCGGGTACCGACAGATAATTGCCTGAAGTGTTAGCAATGTGGCTATAGATGCCATAATAAGGAGCAGTGTCGGAACCTCCCAATGAAGAAACAAGCAGCCCCGAAAACAGCAATAGAAGCTGAAATGACGTGAAGACATGTTAAGGATGTGGACGGCCTGGTTTTATAAGAAGCCAGTGCCCGACGTGTCACCCCAAAGGATCCAACGTGAATGCTATAGCAGCAACTCCAGGAGAATTCTTCTCGGTGCAAGGAAAATATCTGGCCAGACCTGTGCTAGACATCCTTGCAGAAGGCCACCGTGGTTTAGCATACGCAGATACGATGCTCGAATGAGCCTAGCTTTGGCTAGATTCTTCAACCACCTCAAGGCCCAGAATAAGGAATTCACCAAAAATGTAATGGAGATTGCTTTAGCAGATGGCATAACTAAAGTGCAAGAAGTACTGACTACCAGAGTCAATGTGTCCATTCAAGGTAGAATTATACCCACAACTTTCGTTATATACGACACGACACGACAATAATAACTTGAAGTTTACTGACCTATTTTGGATTTGCTCTGGTTTACATTTAAGTTTTGGGTGAATTTATGTATTGAAAAATCAAAGTAAATAAGTGAAAGTGTTAAATTTGAGTTGGTGCATCGGATTGTTGGATCAATTACATGTGTGTGGCCCTCACAAGGTGCATTTTATTACATATAAAACATCAATTGACATATGTGTGTATCGTCGCAATTCCTGTCAGCAGTGGGTAGATAAACAGCTGCTGTCTAAAAACTACATAGCTCAAATAATTGATGGGAAAATTGTTATTGTTATTTTTTATTTAAAGGAATAACATTTATGCTTGCATTATGAACAGAGATCTCAGAAGTAAGCCAAAATCATCCTCTCCCGCATTACCTCGAAATGAAATATCAGACAGGCAGGGTGGAGATGTCAACCTGGTACAATTGCTGAATGAATTCAAGACAAGTATTGTGAACAAAATTGCGGAGCAGGTTGAGGAGATTCGACAGGAGATGATTAAATCTAACAGTAATGTGATTGAATTGTTGGAATCTAAATTCATGGCTCTAAGTAACAAGGTCGAGTATCTAGAAACTGAGAATCTTGAGTTGAAGAAGCGAATTGCGACCTTGGAGACGGGTGATTCTAGTGGATTGATATATGAGATGGAGGATAGACTGAAACGAAGAAATAATATAATTGTGTGCAACCTTGAGGAAAATAAGAATAATGACAAGTATGAATCCATTTCTCGTGATAAAAAAATGCTTCAGGGTGTATTATGCAAGTTTGATGACACACTGAATGAAAGTAATATTAAATGTGTACGTTTGGGAAGGAAAGTGCAAGATAAACCGAGGCCTTTGAAAGTTTTTCTGAACAACCAACAACAAGCTTTAAATATACTTAAACGAAAAAAAGAACTGCATAGTATTAATAAGGAAATTAGAATTTATGATGACCTAACACCTTCACAAATGTCTGAACTTAAGAAACTAAAAATTGAGCTTAATGAGAGAAGGAAGAAAGGGGAATCAGATATATATATAAAGTACATACAGGGAAGGCCTATTATTGAGACCCACAAGACCTCAAAAAACTAATCACCTATTATCAAAATACGCGCGGAATCAAAACAAAGCTGGATTTATTAAATGTAAATGTGTGTGGTATTGATTGTGATGTTATAGCACTGACGGAAACATGGTTGGATGCTGGGGTCTCTGATGCCGAACTTGGTTTTAACAATTTTAATATTTTTAGAGTAGACAGAAACTCGAGCAATAGTGGTAAAAGAAGAGGTGGGGGAGTCCTATTAGCGGTCAACAAGAAGTATACATCACGTTTAATTAAAACAATATATGATGATGTTGAGCAGGTGTTTGTTATTATAAAGATCAAGCATAAATCTAATATTATCATTGGTTGTACCTATATACCACCGTCATCATCACTAGATATTTACCAGCATCACTCTGAGGAGATTGAAAGGCTGACAACTGACTTCCCAAATGCTGGACTCTTAACCTTGGGAGATTACAATCTTCCGGAGATGTCTTGGTTGAGCGATGATCAAAATAATCCACGACCTAATCAATTATCACGAAGATCTAGTATTTTAATGGATATGTGCCATGTTGCCAACATGCGCCAAGTTAATACAATTACCAATATGAATAACACAATCTTAGATCTTGTATTGACACGAATGAATGGTGTATATGTCAGTGCATTTAGTGATGCTCTGCTTCCCGTGGACGGCCACCATCCACCTCTTGATATACGTGTACAATTAAACTATGAATCTGCTCGCAATACTGAACCCATGGTGTACAAAAATTTTAACAAGGGAAATTATAATGTAATAAATGATGCTCTTAACGGGATAGATTGGGGACAATTATTTAGTAATATGACAGATGTAAACACTATGACTGATGCTTTTTATGGTATACTTACTGATATAATAGAAACTTATATTCCTAATCAGAAAATATTCACATCGACATATCCTAGGTGGGTCACACGGGATTTAAGACTGTTGATAGAACGTAAAAAGATAGCTCATGCAATTTATAAATCCTCATTTGATTCTGATGACTATTTAGTTTTTAGTAATTTAAGGCGAGAATGTAAGAGACTTTCATCTCGATGTTATAATAACTACATTGATAATATTGAGGATTCATTGGGAAGTGGACGTAATCCAAAGGTATTTTGGAAGCATGTCTCATCGTTGAGTTCTGATACTGGGGATTCAATGGGGGTTAAACTGCCTGCGGAGATGACATATGGGAATAATTTTGCAAACAGTGACATAAATAAAGTAAATCTCTTGGCTAGTTTTTTTAAAACGGTTTATGCACAAGCAGTGGCACCGGCTAATCCTAGTAGAGCCATACAATCCTGTAAGCAGGGTGTCGACATGCCTAATATGTTGATTGACATTTCTGATGTTTCCCGAGTGTTGGTATCTCTTGATGTAAACAAGGGCCCTGGCCCGGATTCTGTACCTCCTGTTTTTTTGAAAAATTGCTACTCTGCATTGTCTGTCCCTTTGCAGATGATTTATAATAAGTCATTAACCACTGGAGTTTTCCCATCTTCCTGGAAACGAGGTTTTCTAACTCCCATATTTAAGTCAGGTGAGAAAGGTTCGGTGGAAAATTACAGACCAATATGCATCCAGTTTATAGTTGCCAAAGTTTTTGAAGTCCTTGTCCTGGAGACGGTCTCACCATGCATAAGCTCTTATATCACAGCCAAACAGCATGGGTTTGTCCAGGGAAGATCGACTCTAACAAATCTTCTTTTATACAACAATTACATATCATGCGCAATGGCGAAGGGAAGTCAGGTTGATTCCATTTACACGGATTTCTCCAAGGCTTTCGATACAGTTAATCATGCAGTTCTGATAGGTAAACTTGAATGTATGGGCTTTGGAGAGATATTTGTGAGATGGATAGAGAGTTACTTATCGGAAAGAAAACTTGCAGTTAAGGTTGGAGGAACAGTATCACAGGAGTTTTTGGCGACTAGTGGAGTCCCGCAGGGCTCCCATCTGGGACCGATCCTTTTTGTTCTTTTCGTGAATGACATAGTTGATAGGTTGCATGGAGTAGAGGCTTTACTGTATGCTGACGACCTTAAAATATTTAGAGTAGTTCATAATATAGAAGATTGTGCTATATTGCAACACAATATTGATGTTCTATCAGGCTGGTGTGATGAAAACGGTCTATTACTAAATGAAAAAAAATGTAATGTTATGCGCTTTACTAGATCAAGGGAGAGACTGGTTTTTGATTACAAACTTGGAACGGTTGTTCTAAATGCTCTCTCAGAAGTAAGGGACCTCGGTATCATTTTCGATGATAGGCTGAATTTCATAAAGCACATACAGAGCATAAGGGATAATGCAAATAGACTACTAGGTTTCATATTTAGAATGTCAAAAAATTTCAAAAGAATTGAAACATTAAAAATAGTATATTGTGCTTATGTTAGGAGCCAACTAGAGTATGCGACCACTGTCTGGTCCCCAAATTACGCTGTGCACATCAATACTATTGAAGCAATTCAACATAGATTCTTACGACACGTGAACTACCGCCTGGGTATTCCCATTGATGGGCTGAACTATGATTTTTTGTTGATGGAGATGAGGCTCGTTAGCCTACATGATCGCAGATTGTTGTTCGATCTCCTTACACTGAAGAGAGTAGTGACTGGCTCTCTGAATTGCCCAGAGTTGCTTAGCTTAGTAAACTTGCGTGTTCCGAGTCGTAATACCAGAAGTCAGGCATTGTTCTATGCTGCGGGATCATCATCCAATTATATCTATTACTCATCGATGAATCGACTCCATGTAATAGGGAATAATTACAGTGAGATCGATATTTTCAACGATTCGGAGTACACTGTGAGGAGATGTGCTGTGAGCAGGTTTATGCGAGGGTACATGCTTTCCGTTGAGAATCCCCTGTAGTTACTACTGTCATGTTTTTGTATTCATTGTCACTTATGTGTTAATTGTGTTTGTTTCAAGTTTGTTTTTGTAAGTTATTGTACTTTAAAGGCTATTTAGCCGTATATTATGTTAATAAATAAATAAATAAATAAATATTACCAGAAAGTAGGGATAATAGAACCTTGCTTGGAGTCAACTTCATTGAGGATGCCAAAACTCATTTGACCATATCAAACAGAACCTGGTCATTTGTGGATTCTTCCAAGACATATAAATTAAAGACGGAAGACGAAAATACTGAAACTGAGAAGCTATCCCTGGACATCAGCCATCTCATTTAAACGATGACTGGTGATCTTGGTCTCCTCAGCTCATTACCAATCACTCCTCCACATGCTGTAGCCCCAACACTGCCACATACTCCTCCACATATATCAGAAGGAAGACCGGTTCCAGACTTAGAGCCAGTTTCGGAGTATGAGTACTACGAACCACCACCACCGTTAATTTCTATTAGTGTTACACCTACTGCCAAAAGGTGGAAGGCAACAATAGACCTTAAACAGTATTTGAACTCCAAGGTCTGTCTGAAGAGGAACTAGTTGAGACGTACAACAAATCTTTAAAACTGTTTACCTCACCTGTGAAAGGAGAGTTTGGCTATTTATCCATGGATTATGTCTTGTGCAATGTGGCAGAATGGATGCCAGCTCTTACGCTCTAGGGGCAGTTTTGGTCCATGGAGAGCGAGACGAGGAGCATCCAGTAGAATATGCCAGCCGACTACTTACTGCAGTTAAGAAAAACTACTCAACTATTGCACGAGAGTTACACATTCCTGATGATGTTCGCTCTGACCTGACAGGGATTATCAGCAATGAAAACTGTATTCCTGAAATAACGTCACATTTGCTGAGAATGGCAGATAAGTTGCAACACGCTTATGAAATTATGGATCAAAGATAAGACAAGAGTTGCAGCACCCCAGTTTCAACCTGGTGATCATGTTCTTGTGGCCTCCCATGTATTAAGTAGCAGTGAAAAGGCAAGAAGTAGTAAGCTTGCCCCATGAAGAGATGGACCCTATATAATATTAAAAAAACATGGTCCCACCAGTTGCAAAGTAGCCAGTATTGACGCTTTTACAGTATCACTGAGAGTTTATCATACATCCTCTTTAAAACCATTTGTTGGATTTACTGAAGCTCTACCAACTCCTTTGATGCCTCTACGGAAGCGCGGATAACCCAGGAAGAAGAATCTGTGTTACTAGATCTTCGAGAGGGTGGTTGTGGCGCATATATTTAAATTCCTAGTGCTTCTCTCCTCGCACAATACACCACACAGACTCTTTCCCACACAGACTCCACCCAAAGTATGGCGTCTCTCTTTGCACACTATTTTAATCTCACCTTACCATGGCTCCGCCTTGGTCAAGATGCCTATATAAGGGGAACAAACTCATTATCAAATCAGATCTGCTTGTGGAATGCTAATGAATCTAATGCGCTGGAACATTGGTATAGAAACTGAAACAGGTCCTATCTTACCTGCTTGGAGTCTCTGGATGAGTCTAGTAAATCTAGTGAGCTGGAATACTATGGCGAACTATTGAGATTGTAAAAGCATTCCCAAACTTTTTGTCGGAGTTTGGTTTGTCTATTAGGTTATTAACAAGTCTAGTGCACTGGAATGTTATTGCCCCACTGAAGTACCACTCCATACTGTTCCAACCTCGTATAGTGTATGTATAACCATGCTATATGTAACTGTGTTGCATTAATTGCGAATAAAAGTTAAAACCAAATACTCTTTTACTGTGCAGACCTTTAAAAACTAAGTGTGTGTATGTAGACAAGATTGAATAAATAATAATCTTCTCTATAAAAGTCATTAGCCATTTCCGTGATTAAAATATTTTTTTTATGAAAAAGTATTATTTGAAAGAAAATCACTGTTATACATTGATCATAAAATACTTACTGCATGTGATGTCCAATCTGAGTTTCTTTCTCATTGCTTCTAGTGATAGAAAATCTTTAATGACCGCTATCGTAGATATGTTATCTGATTTAAATTCCGCTTCTCCTTTTCTGTAATGATTGAGAGGATTGTATATAGTTTCTTCCAAAAGATTACAAAGTTGTAATATTGCTCATTAAATATTTTCATCATCTGAAATGTAGAGAGGTATCTTACTGGTAAGTACAAAGTAATATTGTATCTGTGATGATAGAATAATAGGATAATGTTTCCATCTGTGGTGGAGGACGCAGGGGCACCTCAGGAAGTAGTCTTACTAAACAGGAATGGAGTTCTGCTTTGCTAAAAGCACCCTTCACTGAAAGTTTATTATATTCCCTGGAAATGTTAAAATTTATAATCTTTTGTAGACAAGACTATTTTATTGTAATTCGCGATTGATTTACATTATTCCATCTCCCTTCCTTACGTTATATTTTCTACATCTTGTGTTGGGATGTGCCAAGACAAAGGTGGCATTTGATAAGTTAGTAACTGTGTACACTTGGGTTGTAAGAGTGGAGTCACATATATTCTCAATTCTCCACACCCTCCAAGACCTTCAGATTTGACTCCCACACGCATCTCTAGTCGCTGTGTGTTTGCTTGGCATCTGTACGTAGCCAATAATCCATTGAAATTCTGGGAACACAAAAATCAAATGTAATAAAATATTGGACTAATTGAAACAACCATTTTGTTCAACTACAGATTACATAACCCAAGAGAGGTGTCAATCGAGAGATTGATAATGACCTTAGAAGTTAAAAGTCGATCAAAATAGGTTTTTGTATATCTGCAGTTATGTAGTCCATAACCAGATTAAACAGTAAAGGACTCAATGCCGACTCCTGGTGGACACCAACACTGATTTCAAATGGGTCATATACTCCAGCTGGGCTTCTAACACTTGTGTAAATATTGGAGTACATATCTTTCAAGAGCGTTATTTAAGGAAATGCTTGTTTCAATTTATCCAATTGTGGAATTCTACTACTCGTGTACCAATGCTATAAATAAGTAAAAAATTATGTCATACTAATTAATATTTTATGATTAACTTATGCAAAATAAATTAAACATTGTCTTTTGCATAAATTATTAATAAATATAGAATTCCACAGTGTAAGTCACAAAACATTTGAAAAGTTTATATTCATGTGTGTAATTGTTAATTACCTGTGAGTTTTGAGCTTTTGTTAGTAAAGCTGTGTTAGATGGAGTATCAGCCAAGTAAAGTTGTGCAGGACTTTGTATTAGTAATGTATCCAAAGGGGCTCCAAGGGAAATGCACAAACGACGTGCACCATCATTTTCTACTGGACCCCACTACAAATAAATAATAGTGTTATGTATTTTGTACAGTACTTAAACTAACTATTAATAGAATAACTATAAAAAAATGGAACAATTTAAAATGTATAATGACTACCTCTTCCCCAATCTGTAATGCAGGTATAGCAGAAAGACCTTGAGATAGAGGTTGTGTGGCTGTCCGATATCGAGCTCTTTCCTTTTCCACTTTTAGTTCCAATTCAAGAACTTCATTTCTGGAAACAGTATATGTTTGATTAATATGTAACTTACAAAATGTAATTTATCTGAATATTCTACCAGAGTTAATACCTGAGTGAAACAAGTTTAGATGCAGAATTGATTTGTTGCATCGGAGGTCCTAGGCCAAAAATTCTCCCTGCCCTGGTAGATGCTACCACACCGATTGCATTGCCACAGAGAGTTGTTATACTTTCTCCACTTCCCTGAAACATGATATTCTAAAATATGCCATTTGTTGTTGTGGTAAAATTATCTATCTGCTGCTAATAGATTTCCAACTTTTTTCTCTAAGTTTTCTAGTGTCATATCACCTATTCTATAATTATTCACATCAATTGAATTCCGAGAAACAAACAGGAGCGTTCTGTTCACTCTGGGTATTGAACCCACGACCCCTCTCTTACAAGGCGAGTGTGTTAACCACTAGTCTACCATATTTGTAATAGGTATTAACTTGGTAGATATGCCTACACATTACACATAGGTATGTGATACAGAATCTTGGCACCTATGAATCAACATAAGGCTTGGTATTGTTTAAGCCCATGACAACATTTCCAATTCCTCTGTATCATGTTTATCAGATGTCTTAGATTTTTTTTTAAATTTTTGTAAATAATTCAAAAACGAAATATTAATTTGATATTTTATATATTTTCCAAACAGCTATCAAATATGTGGAAAGCGTCTAAACTAAAGCACTCAGGAAAATCCCAGAGAGCACCAAAGCAATCTCAAGAATCCTACCAAGTTGCATCTAGACATAATGAACAAACCCAACAACGAACAGCCCATATATATTAAGAAGTCTCTATTTTGTATTACATATACATACACCGAGAATCGTCGGTCAAAAATATCAACTGTATTACATATGTTTCCAAAACTCATTGTAATTTTTTTAATAAAAAATCAAAATATAAAGCGTGAAAAGTAAATGCAACAGACATTAGTCATACTATTTTGTAGAGAATGACATTTAATATCTTGAATTCAGCAATAAGATATCAATCCTGAATGCATTATTTTTGTGACACAGAGAAGATGACTCATAAGTTGATATTTTGCTATCTTATGTGGGAGATGTTATGATGGCATGGATAGATAGATAAAATATATCTAGAAAATAGTATAAATCTGTCTATAGACTCTCTTACGTAAGTGAAGAGTAACAGAGCAGTTTGTTGTGGATCATCAGGTGTTATACGATAAATATTGATGGATCCATCTGATCTGGCGAGTAACAGCAATGGTTGCCCTCCTCCAGCACTAGAACCCTCCCACCAGCCTAAGGATGTCACTCCATCTCCACTGTTTACCCCATCAAATTGTTGACACACTATGCCACCGTGTTCTCTGAAAATAAGTATTCAAATTTGTTTTATTTGATCTTTTTCAATAGATACTCATTTAACGATTAGGTGTTACCGTTTCCAAGAAAAATAATGTATATGTATTCTTTAATAATTATCTTCACCAATATTAATATTTTCCTTATGAAAATTGATTTTACAAATACGTTACTTACTGCATATATTACTTAAAAATGAGCAGTTTTTGTGATTTTTTTTATTTATTCAACATACAACAGAAACAATGATATTTAAATATGATTTAGAATTCTAGCATACATATTACTCCACAAACTTCTATAGAGATGAATTTGTAATAGTTAAATGTATGACTGGAAAAATGATTTTATGGTTTAACATCTTCAATAATTTATATTTTCTTTTTTGTCTACATGGAGGTTCGGTTTTATTTATTTGAAAAAACCTGTCTAGTTGGAGTAAATGCAATGTTCCATCATCAGCTCCACAGAGTAGATATGGAGATGGTTTAACTCCCTCAGGAAGACAGCACAGCACCCTGGGTCCCTGGGGCAGCTTAGCTCCTCCCAGAGCGCGTCCTCTCTCTACCGCTCTCACTGCGCCACCACTACAAGCTACAACACCAACTATTCTGGAACTCTAAAGATTACATTTGAAGTTATTGCTGGAAATTTTGTCAATTTTTTTATGTTT
Source organism: Athripsodes cinereus (assembly GCA_947579605.1). NCBI lineage: Eukaryota > Metazoa > Arthropoda > Insecta > Trichoptera > Leptoceridae > Athripsodes > Athripsodes cinereus. Next base: position 20,471,774 of record OX388310.1, read on the forward strand.
ATCGGCTAAGTTGGAGACATTACAATATAGCATCAAACTTGTCATCAACCAGTGCATTGAATTTTATAACAATGTGAGAATCAAATTAATACCTATATAAATTGTCTTCATCTTTTAAATTAATGAGATTAAACAAATTAAAATTACATATAAATTACAAACTTATAAGACATCTACTTTAAATGGAAAATGGTATTCAGATGACCCATATAGCTACCCATGTTGGAGCAAAAAATTATTGAGCTTGAATAGGAAATTGTGTCAACATAAAGTAAAAAGGTGGACATAAATTAATTATATGCTGGAATTTTCTTTTACAAAAATTACTGAGGTGTAGTGTTGTTTTAGCAGAGAAAAATGAAAAAATGGAAACATCACAATATGTTGGATTTGAATATATAATATGTTTTTGGTAAATAAGTTGAACATATTACTTACATTTGGTATATGAATAGCAGCTAAATCCACAATTGTGTCCCCACACAGATAACTACCGACTTCTTTACAATCTTTGAAATGTGTAACACAATGAGCTCCAGCTACTATTAAATCTGCTTCACGTACCCACCTAAAAAAATATACCTAACAGTAATAAGTAAACAAAAGTAAAAACTTATTATTAAAAGGGCTATTTAGCTAAAAAAGTAATAAAGTAGGTGAAAATTAGTTATATGAATGTTAATATAGATTTCATAATCGGGTGTTAGTCAATGGTTTTATATTGGAAACAAAAATAATGGCCATTGCTCTAAATATTGGAATATTTTCATCAGATTAATGATTTTTAAACTTTAACAATGATTATAGTTCTTTAAAAAGAAATGTATCTTTTTTACTGTAAACGAACTGCACACGTACATTGATATGATAGGTTCTGCTAAATTTGTCTCCAAAGCCAGAAAAAGTTTTCCTTTCTTGTTATATCCCCTCACCTCACTCCCAGATGAGACAAATATTTTATCAGCTAGAATAGCTGCAAAATAAATTAATTTAAAGATCATACATACCTACTTACATTTATGTACAAGTTTTGAAATTGAATATTTGTACCCCTCAAAATAAATAGGTAGTTAAATTTTTTTAATTATAATTGAAAACTATTGTAAAGTTTTTACAAAAACTAGAATACAAATTTGGAATTCTTTATTCTTTCTTATCATCCATAGGCCATTGATTTGGAATCGTCAGGCAATTATAGATTTATTTATTTTACAAACGACAAAATAATCAAATTACAACAATACAATAAATAAATTTCATTGAATAAATAAATTTCATTGAATTAACATTTTAAATAATATTTATGCTTAACGTTTATGGTATTTTATATTGATCATAATAGATAAAAAAAAATACTTTTATACATATATATAATAATTCCAATGATTAGTAATAATTTTAATTGGTACCTTGAGAAGAACCTCCAAGATGAAGAGACGTAATGGCTTCACCAGGCAATGTTTTAAATGTTAATTGCAATTCGTCACTCTTTACTGAAAATACTTGTAAAACACCATCCTGATCTCCAACAGCAACCTTTTTAGGAAAGTAATGTTATAGTATACAGAACACGAACAGTTTTAGACATAACAACTATAATACAAATGATAGTAATTGAGTGGATATGCTATTTTTTACCTTCAGCGTTGGTTTAGGGCCACCATTGGGTAGGAGTTTTAAAGTATTAGATAATGTTAATCCAACTACCGTGTAATCTATAGGAGATAATTCTAAATTCATTATGAAATATCTAAAGTAAACTTTATTGGTTTTGTGTTCGTAACATAAAATATAATTTTAAAATAAATCATATCCATGGAAACAGGAATCCAAACAAAAATTTAGTGAATTATGAATATTTAAATACATTTAACTTTACATTTATGTGTTTTTAACGTTTATGTAGAGCATTTTTTCTGTGTGGTTTGAATTATTTCTGATTTAACATGCTTTTAAAAAAAAAATACTTGTTTTATAATGGTTTGTTATGTATATAGTATTAGTCAAAAAATAATAATCTAAATACGGGAGATTTTTTTTTACTGGCAATATTTTATCTGTCAAATGGAGTCTCACAATTTCCCCTGTAGATGGCTCTGTAAAAGCGGTTCTTTTTCCGGTTTACTCGCTGTCAAAGGTATTCATGCCCGACCATTTATCCAAATAATCTTATTAAATGTAGCTTTTAAATATGTCAATTAAGTGAAAAAATACGCAATCAGTTATTCATCTTCGATAAAATATCACTAGTTTTGTGTTAGTGGTGCCAACTGTAACAAAGTGATCAGTAAATTTGAAGTGTCAAAACATTGCACATAATTGTGGTTCAATTCTAATTACAGTTTTTGTGTTAAAATTGTAGAAACATGGCAAAACCCAAAGGCGAGAAGAAAGGCAAGTCTGCTATCAATGAAGTGGTGACTAGGGAATACACAGTAAACCTTCACAAAAGGCTACATGGTGTAGGCTTGAAGAAGAGAGCTCCCAGAGCCATAAAAGAAATCAGAAAGTTTGCTGAGAAGCAAATGGGAACACCCGATGTCAGAGTTGACACCAGATTAAATAAGTTTTTGTGGTCCAAGGGAATCAGGTTCGTTTATTATTATTGTTTTGTGCAATAAATATTTGTTAGTTAGGTTAGAAGAATTATATTGATGGATATATTCTAGTATTTTGTTGTGTACCAAGCAATATCGATATTTATTCCTATTTTTGTCACTGTCATGGATATGAATGCAGAAACTCTGTTAAAAAGAAATGTTCATTATAGTTGAAAATAATCTGGTAAAATTCCACACATCAAAATTAAATTTATGATTTTTTTATTTGTATACATGTAATTATATAGTTTTTCACCCAAGAAATGAGTTCATAATGAAATAAATGTCAAAAGTCAATAAATGTTCTTTTGCATAAAATAACACCCAGACTAACTCTAACCTAGCCCACAAATCATTGAAACGTAAAAAGTTTAGTACTTTTGACATGTCAAATGCATACGAAAAATACTAATAATTAATTTTGTGCTTGAAAAATTAACAAAATTACACCAGATTTTTATTCTCCAGGTAAAATACTACATAAAAATAATTAAAAAAATAATCGACGTTTAGATACGTTCACCCAATTTGGAAAATTCCAAGTTTTTCATTCACTCATCTATAATGTAACAGCATTTTCAACAAGTGGGGTAGCCAGCAGACCAACTATATGTAATAAACATGCAAGTCGTCCTCTCTTTGCCAATATTCAGAATAGGAGGCACATCTCATTAAAGATGTAAACTTTTCTTTACATTAATTCTGTGCAGGTCTGTTATTTTTTTTCATCAAAAGAATGAGAGTGCACATCTAATGGACCTATGTTTTGCAAATTAAAAAATCCTCTTTAAAAAAATAAATACATTTTACATCTTAAATTTAGCGACGAGGTTTGCCACCCATCCTGAATATCATAATTTTTTGTTGGCATGGAGAAGACAGCTTTTATGTTTATTGCATGTAGCTGGTCTGCTGACTACACCCCATTTGTGGAATATGCCGTTACGGGATAGTAGTATAAGCTCTATTTAAGAAACATTTATATGAGTGTATAATATTATTTCAAGAGACAAACACTTACAAGTTTACATTTTTATGGATATACTTTCTTAATATTATTAACTCTAAATTTTTCTTGAACCTCATTTTAACTTTTGAATATGCTTTGCAGATATATTAATTCGGATTCAAAATAGTTTGATTATTGCTGACTTGCAATCATACAGTAAATAATGTGAAAACTACTACTATACCATCATTGTGTATCTGTCCTATAAAATGTGATGTGAAAAAATCCACACATAAATGTTGAGTTTTTTTTATGTATGTATATATCTATGCCCTCAGTCGTATCCCAAGTGACGTACACAGAGAGAACGGAACGCCATATAGATTGATCTTTACATACTTCTTTTGCTTCGACATTCATACAATTTCTCATACATACATGTTGATTTTTCTTGCTTAACACACACTCGTCTTTGAGAATTTGTTCCACGTGGATTTTGGACATCCGCACTTCTTGACATTTTCTCTTTCAGACAGGTATATGCTTTTTGTCATCCATATCCTCATCCATTCGTTCCACATGTCCAAACCATATTACACATATTCTATTCACAACACCCCTCTTGCATCTACTCATTCTTCTAATATCCTCATTCCACACTATCACACAATGTTTTACCAACCATTCCTCTCAACAATTGTGCATCTCCAGTGCATTCATTCTACTTTGTCCTTCTACAATCTGTGATGTCCAGTGGACTTGTTGGGGATATATGGGTTGAGTCCTTAGTATACTCTGTAATTAGGAGAGAGAGAGAGGTAAAATAATACGCTATACAAGCTCCCATCTTCTGGGCAGGATTTAGGCTTAAAACATTTAATGAAAAAAATATTATATTTTTTATTAGAGCATGTCACAATATTGCCAAGCAAATAATTATATTGAAATTTATGAAAGATGTACTTACTTAGGAGAAGGGATTGTTGCAAAAAAATTTCATTGTATTAAATTGATTTACTTAGCACAGTCGACAGATTGTGAAAAATTTCTATAGATGAAAACAGGAAAAGTGTTTCAGTACTTTTAAAACCAGTCAGGGCTAATTCTGTGCTGGCTGATAGTTGAGTAATTTTCTCAAAATCTTCACTTATGCAGGTGTAAAAAAATACTCAAGTGCAAAAACAACATTATTATTCTTTCCTGTTTACTTTTTTTAGAAATGTTCCCTTCCGTGTTCGTGTCCGCCTGTCACGTCGCCGCAATGATGATGAGGATTCAGTCAACAAGCTGTTCACCCTCGTGACATACGTAGCCGTACCAACTCTTAAGGGACTACAGACAGAAAATGTTGACGCCAGCCAGGAGTAAATAGTTTGTAATAAATTACCTTTATAACAAAATATGACTTTTATTTCATACCTACAACTTAAAAGAACATTTTTGATACTGAGTGATAATGTACATTTTTCATCAATGAATTCATTTATTTTTATGTTATGAATAGAACAAATAATTAATAGAATGAGAAGAAAAAACTGACAATTGGGACAGTTAAAGATAGATTGATGGTGTCAAGAAAATGGGGTGGTTTGGCTGTCGAGTTTCAGTCTTTAAATACAGAGTTTAGTGGTTCCAATCCCAATGCATTCTTTACCACAAAATATATCATCTTCTATATCAAAACATCATGAAATTGAGTATGATTTGCATAGAAAAGATACATACTAATCTTATAAAGGCAGTGAAAGTGCAAGGATAGAAATGTATAAATTATTTTAATAAGAAATTAATAAATTGTAATAAATAAATAAATTGTGGAATAATTATTAAATTGATTAACTTATAATTAAAATGTCCATTGTAAAGTGTGTTTCATCCACATGATTGTTGATTTTCCTCTCGGTGTAAAGCATTAGTAATCCTGATTTTTATTAGTTATGCAGTTGTCATCATTTTATTTTGTTTTTGAACTGTGTATTTACACAAGTTATCTATATTTCTTATACAGCTCCTCAATGTTGGAGTTTTTGCTGAAAATATAAATCTTTAGTATCAATTTTTTATGCTACTCGCATAAACATGTCTCTGGACTTACGTCAATGATCTCTCTGTTGAATCATCTGACTTATAGTAAGTGTGTCTTTTGAGCTCATATTATCATGAGAATTTTTGTAGTGTATATAATTATGCAAGTATCTTATTCTGATATCTTCAAATCACAGCTTAAAAACACTTGGACATGTTTTTTCAGAATTGAATAATTATATATACTTTGTATACTTAATGAAGTATTACGTAGAGCAAATGCTCATAGAGAATTGTTCACAACAATCAAGCTCTGTTAAACTTCATATTTTGGTCATAATGAGAGGAGAAAAATATGCCATCCTAAAACTGGTCATAGAAGGGAAGATTAAGGGTCGTAGAGGGATTGGAAAAAGGCGGCTTTCCTGGCTCCAGAACATTCAGGAGTGGAACAGGAAGGATTTCTTCCAGGTGGTCGTCAACGTCGAAGGGGACCCAACAAGACACGTAGAGAAGAAATATATACTTATATATTATTCAATTTTACAAAAAACAACTAAATAGACCAAAAGAGTGGCTATGTACCTTATAAACCGTGCTTTATTTAACTTGTTAGAAAAACATGGTGGGAACTGGCAAAAATAAAAATATTTTACGCCGCTCATAAAGTACGTAGTAAAACACTACATGTGCTAGTTTTGAAATTTTCCCCTACACAAAGGGAAGTGTTTTGAGCGCTACCACATGCTAAATGACTATTAGATTATAGTTTTTTTTTTATTATATCTGTTAAAAATAATGTCATTTAGTAGGTATAAATAAAATAATTTTGATAAAAGAGAGTTTTACCTAGTGTATAGTAAATTTTTATACAGAAAAATGTATATAAAACATTATAAATAAATGTATATAATGCATAATAAATAAGTTCAATAGATATACAGTGAAACCTCTATCTATCGTTCCTCGAATAATTGTTTTCCCGTATTTATCGTTATTTTTTACAGTACCAAATCAGTTTCATACAAAATACGTAAAAATATATCGCATCCATCGTTTCTCTATATGATTTTATCGCATTGACCGTTTAAATTACACAAAAAAAATCGTAAATATGTATAAAAACATTGGAGAGCGAGCGAGAAAGAAAGAACGATTTGTTAATTCTGTCGGCTGTCTTTTATGATAGTACGTCAGTAGGTACAATAAAAAAGCAAATATGACGATGAAAGATACATACAGTATTAAGTATAATTTTGGTCTCCATGGAGCTTTCTTTTTTATCTTGTTACTATATTTTTTACTTCAACAAATTGATTTATAACGTTTGAAACATGTATCATTTTTATAAAACCTATAAACCTACTCATATGTACATATTAAACATTAAAATACATATAAATGTGATTTCTTCTATACTCCCGCATTCATTGTTTTCCCGCATCCATAGTTTATTTCAATAGGTCCCTTCAAAAACGATAGATAGAGGTTTCACTGTAGCTGTTTTACCTGCTTAATGACACAAATTGGAAGGAAAATGGCCCGATTAAGATGTTTTAAGTGACTGTATAACTATTTCACAATATAATACTCACCATTTACAAATAAATTATTGATTGTAACATAGATTCCTTCATAATTTAGTCAACTTTAGCACGCACTTTATTGTGAAATAGATTTTCATTATTAATATTATGAATATTTCCTTGTACTGTAGTGCCTTCTTTAACATTTGCAATGTTGCTAATTAAATCAGATATTTCTAAGTTTGAATCTATCTGCTGATCTTTGGTATAGCTGAGGTATTTGCCAGATACATCTAAAAGGCTTATACCATTGTGCATAAGCTGTAACAAAAAAATGTGTATTAACAAATAAATGTGATCTTGTGTTTTACCCTGTTTATTTAATGGATATTCAGAGTACAGTAGTGTTGAAAAAGATTGAATGGAATAAAAAAACATGTTTTTTTTAACTATATTGTTTATTATTTTAGAGAGATGTCTTTCATCTTATAAAGACATTGTAAATCATCTCTAAACAATATAGTAGAAAAAACATTTGTTTTTTGATCATCATTATTCTACTCCCAAAACACCGTGAATAGATTGAAAAATGCTTTTTGGTTACTCTCGAGACTGTTGTCATACTTTTCGGACAGGATTTAACCAAATATCAGCTGGGGCGTTGAGGGGAGATGGCAAGCTTCGACAGTGAGGGTGTCGTGGAGGCGGCAGGTGCCCTGCTCATAAACGCTTTGAGCAAAAGACAATGCTCTATCTCGAGACCAACCAAAAACTTCTTTTCGAGGTTACTGTATGCGAAGTCCCCATGAAATAATTTGTATATACATAATTATATATTATGCTTGGCGAAATAATCTTTTCGATTTTGTTCATTGATACTTTTCTAAGTTTTGTGCAATTGCAAATATTTTATGTTCTTTAAAATTAATTATAGATTTTTTAATTGATTACTAAGTAGCTTTCACTTTTAAATCTATTCTATGTTAATTTTTTAAAATTAAGATATGTCACAAATAATAAGTGTTTCTTACATTCCCTCCAAGATCAACTTGTGTGTTTATAGAATTAAAGGTGTTTCTTCCAATGAGAAGACATGGTACATCAGACAACCAAATGTGTTTCAGAAGATAATTTTTATCAAAACCATTTAACATGTGCACATTATTATTATTCTGAAGATACAATGAACCTGAAATATTTGATGAGTAGGGTATGTTAAAGTATGATTAGTCTAGTTTTGAACAAAAATCATTATTTACCGGAAGACTTCCAAATATAATTGTGATTATGCTGTTGGTATGCCACCCATACTCTGGAATAGAGTATTGTACTTTTTTTGTGTAAGTGTATTTTTTAATATACGACACCGAAAGAGTATGGAAAAACTCACTCAAGGGTCTTAAGCAAGAAAAGAATGAAGATAATAAATATTTTACAAAACTTACCGCTTATATTTAAATTAGGCATTGAAGTGTAATTCATTAGTTGGCACAAACTTTTAATGGAAATGTTATTCAGTTTTTTAATATTTGCGTCTCCAATAACATTCATGTTGTTGATGGTTTTTCTTCCTGTAATGTGCTGACCACCACTACTGATTCGTAACACAAAATCTTGTGGGAAATATACTCCGTTAATCTTTCCATTTATATTCATATTATCTTTCACAGTAAATCCATTGTAGAATGTGGCATTATTTAAATGTATGCTATCATTTACCCAAATGACGTTACTATACAATTTTTGTATATTGAAATTGTTCACTTTTCCCGATTTTATACTCATGACATTAGTAAAGAAAAGTTTACTAAAGTATTGTTTTGAATCAATTACTTGATTCCCTTCTTTCATCAACCAATTCAATCCAAAGTCAGCTTTGGATATACCATTTAACAAAGAATCAAAAGTGATACTTCTTACATAAATGGGTTTATGAATTTCTAAATTGTTAATCACCAGGTGCTGTCTCCACAAGTTAGTTATATGATCCACTTGAGTATTCAAACCGAATGTTTTATTTGATAATAGATTTTGAACATAAAGTGGAGCTATAAAATTATAAATTCCATGTAAATCTACACTAAAAGAAGTTAATGAAACAGTGTCATGGAGTATATAGTCAATATTGTGGCCAGATATTAGACCTCTTACTTCCAAAGATTTTACTAGAAGCCTTTGAAAAACGATCGCTCCATTGTTTATTATAGTTTTCCCGACAATTTTCATATTTTCACTTGTGGATAAAATGTCATCTAAATGTTTGGTCCCTAAGGTTACATTTGGACAGTGGATGCTGAAAAATAAAATATGGAAATCAATGAACTCAGATTTATTACGAACTGAGATGCACCTCAAAAATATAATACTAAATCAAATATTTTAAATATAAACTGCAAATATTTACCTGTCAGCGTAAACATTGTTAAGAGAAATCATTCCATGCACAATTTGATCTCCGTATGTCTTTAATAAACCTTTATCCAATTTCCTTAGATTCACATTATTTAGTTTATGAACAGAGCAGTGTCCTCGAATATACAAGTTCTTCAGGAATGTTTTCTTTCCTGTGATATGTATGGCAGTCCCGCTTGTAGCAAAAACCCATGAAGAAGGGACAATTTCATTGATAATATTTGATTTGAGATATTGAACCTGAAATGTGAGAAAATATGGTTTCATTGTGCTTAGTCTTGTATTAGTTTGAGATTAATTAAATCAAGTTTGGATATAATGTTAAATTGTCCTCTGCTGGATTGGATGTACTATTAAAAAAGTATGGGTATATCAGTTGATTTCTCAGAATGACATAATAGAAGGCCGAAATATAATATCCACATTGAAAATATGTAGTTTACTTTCACCATATTGTGCAATTACCTCCAAAGGTTGTGTAAACATTACAAGCATTGGAATATGTTTCTCCGTGAGTCTCACTGCTTTGGCTTGTAGATCTTTCACAGAGTATTCTGTACTTATGTCACATACATTATCACAGGTCAAATATGTTTCCACAGATACTGAGCCTTTGATTACAAAATTACCTAGAGAAACAAAGTATTGTTAATGTGATCATCCATTACACAATGCTCTGATACAAACTTGAATATTGTGTAGTAGATGTAGGTTTAATGGTTTGGGTCATATCAAACAATTTTTAAAATTCATTGTTATAATATTATTATGTAGATACCTTTGAGATTTAGTGGTTTGTCTATCATTGTCACTGGATTTTTTCTTTCCAGACTGGGGCTGTTTATCTTCCCTTGAAGATTAAATGGTCCCATAAGTTCAACAAAATCAAACACCTTATCTCCCGTCACTCGTTGCATTTTTTCAGCTTCCAACAACAAAACTTGTATTTCATTTTTAATTACAGGGATATCATTTAAACGGAATCCAATTAGAATATGGTGTAAGGTTAAATTATCAAACCTAACATCTTGATTGATAATGTATTCTCCCTCGTCTATAAAGATAATATTGTCTATCAGACTGGGTCTACCATTTGCAGCTGAAACATCCACTGTCTCTAAATTAGATATATTGAGACTTCCACTCATTACTTGGTCTCCTGATATTTTCAAAGAATTTTCGAATAGTTCTTTTACTTTTATATGATTAATTCTCCCTTCAATAAATATTTCCTTAGCCGTAAAAGTTCTAGCACTGTAGTCAGAGTTATAAGTTTTATTTTGATTTGAAATAATTTTTTCAAAAGATGATTTGTTAAGATTATTTATCTTTTTGGCTTCTAAATCGATGGTGTTGATGGAAGGTAATTTGAAATCACCTTTGAATGTTTGATACCCTTCAGATAAAAGAAGAGTATTTTTACGTATGTGTACCTGGAATTTGAAAAGTGCATTATTTAACAATACAATAACTTGCATTCATATTCTCGATGAAAAATGATTGATAGGTAATTCAATTTATTTGTAACTTACATTATCTACTGTACTATTTACAGTTAGGCCGATAGTGAAGTAAGCATTTCCATTTACTTGTAATCCATAAAGTTTGACATATTCTAAAAGAGGAAGTCGCTCAATAGGCAAAGAATTAATTGTACTTAGGTGTAAAGAATCCTCAACTAACAATTCATCAAATTCTACAAAGTAATATGGCTCATTTTGTGATTTCTTATAAAACACTTCATCTTGAAATACCCGAATATTCATGTCATTTAAATTCTCAATTTCAGCATCACTGAATGGACAAGGTATATTTACATCGCAATCAAATTGTAAATTCTCAATAGACAAGTTATCTCCATATAAAGTTACTGTTTCATCCAATAGCCTGTTTTTAATGTTTGTTTCAATCAATTTTAGAGATGATTGTTGTATTGAGAAAAGACTTAGCAAATTGTTTAAGGTTTCCACTAAATTATTGTCCAAATGCAGATCATCTGATATTACCTACACAAAATTAAATAGTTTTATTACAAAATAATACAGGTGAGTTTTAAATACTGTGAAGTATTCCAAGTATTAGATGAATAGAATAAACTATTTTACCATTTTAGTTTTTATTTTCACAATAGTTGCACCAGTTAATCTTAAATTATAATTCTTATTTATTTCACTAATTCTAGAAGATAATTTTTGTGTTTGAAATAACGATTCATCATTTTTATTTTTTACATTTCTGTAGTCGTGTTCAGATAAATCTAAACAGGAAATATCTTTCATTGCATTTTCACACCAAGAATAAAGAGATGTCTTCATTGGTTGGATATCATTAGAGTTTTGAAAAATGGGTTTGTATATTGAAATGGTTGTCTCATTTTTATCTGCAACAACTTAAATTATAACAAATATATTATTTACAAAATATCTTCCGGTCGTAATATTCATAAATAGTTAATTATTTTATTTCACCTAGAATTTGGTTTTCATCTAAATTGGAAGTCTTGATGAATGTATGAATGTAAAGTAAATTCATTTCTTCATCATCGACAGCGATTTTTGCAAATTTCCATCCCGTGTATTGAAATATCTTAAAATCATCAGACTCACTTACACAGATTAGGGCAGAGCTGTCTGATGAATCCTATAATATTTAAAAAATAAAGTTTTAACAATTTGCATTTTGATTGATCAATCATTTTATCTCCCTTTCAGAAACATCTTTAATATCCTATATATAATGAGTTACAATCCATTGGATTGGTCTGCAACGAGTTTTGACTTATTTCTCCACTCCTCCCTATTCTCAGCCAGTCTCTTCAACTCCATATATGAGCCACAGCTCATGTCCCTCTTCAGTTGGTCCATATAGGCATCTCTCGGTCGACCTCTGCCATTTGTGCCTTCGGTCCTGCCCTCTGCGATTGCGATGAGCAGTCCTGGGTGCCTGATGTGGCCAATCCAATTAGCTCGTTGTTGGCAGATTCTTTTGAGGAGTTGCCTTTTTTCGCCAACCCTGGTTAACACTTCTTCGTTTTCGACGTGTTCCGACCAATGAATCTTCAGCATGCGTCTCTAACACCACATTTCAAATGCCGCTAACCGTCCGCTTTCCCTCTTACTGATGGTCCACGTCTCGCATCCATATAGCAGAATGCTCCACACAAAGGCTTTAGTGAGATTCTTCCTCACGCTTAGATCAATATTAGGGGATTCTAATATTTTGGATTTTTTGTTAAAGGCAATTCGTGCCTGGTTTATTCTGCTCACAATTTCTGATTTGGAGCGTCCGTCCTGGTTTATTCTGCTGCCCAAGTACACGAATTCTCTTACTTGTTTGATGCTCACTCCATTTATGGCAATGTTCGCAGTCGCTTCCTCCCTTCCAACGACCATACATTTTGTTTTATCTTTATTTATTTTCATGTTGTACTTTGACAACAGTATACTTTCCATTTTTCCTAAGGCTTCGTTCAGCTCCATCTCGGAGTCTGCGAGCAGTGCTATGTCGTCAGCATATCTAATCATGTCAACCTTTTTCCCATTTATTTTTACTCCTGTCCAATTCTTCATTTCTTCTCTGAGTTCATCAATAGCTTGCTGTATATAGCAGTTAAAGAGTGCTGGCGACATTGAGAATCCCTGTCTTACACCTTGTTCTACTCTCGCTTCTGCGCAGCTCTCTCCGCTTTTAATTACAGCCATTTCATTCTTGTATAGGCTCCAGATTGCTCTTCTGTCCTTATAGCTCATTCCTATCTGGTTTAGAGTCTTAAAAAGTTGTTCCCATTCTACTTTATCGAATGCTTTTTCTAGGTCGATGAATGCTACATACGTGTTTCTATTCACTGTTATTCTCTTTTCAAGAACAAGTCTTAGACTCAGAATTGCATCTCTTGTACCTGTCTCTTTGCGGAATCCAAATTGATCTTCTGAAAGTGTTTCGTTTATTTTATTTTCCGCCCTTTTCATTATAATGTTGGTGAGTATCTTAGAAGCGTGTGATATCATGCTTAATGTTCTGTGTTGTTCGCACTTTGTCGTGCCTGTTTTCTTAGGTAGCGCTCGTATCAGACATTTGGCGAAGTCCTCAGGTATCTCTCCTGTGTTATATATTTTGCAGACAAGCTTATACAAAGTGTCAAGCATGCCGCTTCCTGCGCATTTAAGCAGCTCTGATGGAATTAGGTCAATACCTGGTGCTTTGCCTATTTGTGAGAAATTATAGTCAATGTATATGAAAGTTTGGAAGGCGTCTGGACTCAGCATCAGGACAAAATGTCGCTTGTTCAATGCGTGCATCATCCCAATCCTTCTATATGGCTGCGAGTCTTGGCACTTAACCAAGGCTCAGGAGCGGAAGATACTAAGCTTTGAAAACAAGTGTCTTAGAAGGATTTTGGATGTCAGATGGTATGAACATGTTACAAATGATGCTGTACGCCGGCGCACCCAGCAGAGACCAGTAATCTCCGTAATACAAGAGAGACGATGGTCCTGACTGGGACATGTTTTGAGAATGCCCAATGATAGTTGGCCAAAAAGAGCACTGTTCTTCCGTCCGCAGGGGTTCCGTAGGCCCGGGCGTCCCTCTTTCACAATACACCGTTCCTATGACAACGATATCAGAGCGCAAGGAATGTCGTGGGAAGAGGTGACGCAATTGGCACAGAGACGCTCTGAATGGAGGAGGCTGGTTTCTGCCCTGTGCTCCCGAGAGGAGCGTTGAGGGCGATGATGATATGATTGGAAGTATAGAAAGTAATAAAATACTGTATCTATACCAACACAGCTATATTCCCTACATGCAGGTTATGGATAGCTGAATTATCTCTTTGAAATTGAGTAATTGAAATTTAATGTTTTATTTATATGTATTTGTTAATTATGAAAAAATTAATAAAATAAAAAAAAAATAAAAACTGCAAATTACGATCATTCATATTGTCCTCTCCATATTATATTTTTTAGACAAATTAAATTCGCTTACATAAATTTTGTACCATTTTGATTTCCCATTGATTTTAAAATTTTGAAATGGCACAAAATATTCATGGTGAAATTTATAAATCATGATATCTGAAACTTTCTTATGACTAGTCGCAGCTTGTTCTTCATTTACAATCATTAAAAAGTTGACATTTTTTTTATTTATTTGAGATGTAAAGAAAATCATCTGTACAGCGCCGTTGGTTGCCAAATTCTGATAGTTGATAAATTTATTTTCATGATTATTATATTTGTATATTGAAGAGAAAATGTTGACTTCACCTGAAAAAAAAACACATACTCTGAACCATTATTTTGAAGTAATTGCAAAATATGCAGTATTTTTTTTTTGGTTTTAGGAAAAGACAGTTAACATCACTATATATTACCAAAATTATTTTGATGATTAGCCACTCCAAAATACATCTCCATTTCAATTTGAAAAGGTACCACTGATAGAGCATTGGAAACAGGAATATATTGTAAGAAGTTAAAATGATGTCCTCTCCAATTATAGACAGGACATTTTGTTTCATATAAAATCTTTTTGATATTCTTTTCATGATCAGTTGATAACACTAAAAATATTTGATGATTCAAATTCCTAGAAGAGATGAAATTATGAAATGTAATTATTTATTATTATCATTAAAAAAAATCGCATGATCACAGCAACACATTTAATGTATAATAATTATTTGAACTACTTTTTTGAAAATTTGCATATTATATCGACCGTGGAGCACCCGAGAAAGAATTGGTCTCCCACTCTTTTCCATAAGCTTCCGATTGTTCTGTAAAAGACGGGTGCTCGAAAAAATAAAGACATTGTAAATCTTGAATTCAGCGATTAAGTTTGCCACCCATCCTGAATGTCTTAATTTTTTATTGGCACAGAGAGGATAACTTGCATGTTTATGGCATGCACCTAGTCATATCAGTTGTTATGTATAAATGTTATTTTATTTGTGAAAAATAAGTACAAAGCATACATACCATAAAGCTAAGTTATTATAAACAGGCGTTTCTAATTCTTGTACAAAATGTAACCTGATGTTGTCGTCTAATAAGAATACGGTGATTCCTTTTTGTAAGTCACTTTCATACAACATCTTATGAGTAACACAAATCAATGTGCCTTCATTGAACGGTAAAGACACGGAATAAATTCTTCTTGGATTATTAATATCATGACTAAATAAGCTATCCCATTGATTTTCCTGAAAATAAGTAATAATTAACAAAATACTATTCCTGTATAGAAGAATGGAAATATTTTATAGTGAGAATATAATAATAAAGAACAACTGAATTAGTGCATCATACCTTAGTATAGAATTTATAAAATGCCATAGAAGATTTGTAATCTGTCCTATGTAAAATAGCTACATATTTATCAGGTAAATTGTGACCTGCTGAAGTTTGCGTAAATAAAGTTGCATCCAGTGCGTTCTTTATATGAATTTCATTAAGTTTCTTCAATCCTGAGAATTTTCTAAATCCTAAAAAAAAGAAAATAAAAATCTCGAATATACAATTTCAAATACCTACAATGAAAGATATCGCCTATTGAATCTTTGCCAGATGCTCCACAGAACATAAAAGATAATGTTCAAAGTATTATGAAATATTATTTTATTTATACACATCAGTCACAATGTTATAGTCATGTAGGAATTTTTGTGAAAAAGTTTTGGACTGGGAATAAATTTTATAAATCATAAAAAGAAAGCACATAGTCTTCGCTGTGTGTTTATACATAAAATGTATTAAAATAAAATACCTACATATCCTGCGAAGAGGAGGATATGTAGATATTTTAGGCTAGGATGTAGGAAGTGCAATGGATATAATGTGCTATAATCAAAATTACATAACTAGTGCTATCTATAATAATAATTATAATCTCGATAGGTGGCAGTGGAAGTAACCAATGTAGAGCAAAGAATAAAATATTCAATGTTACTATGTATATTATACTCTCATGCCGTATCCCAAGTGGAGTAGGCAGAGAGAATGGAATGCCATATAGGTCTATTGGTCTATATGTGCACTTCATTTGATTTTTCTACATTCATTTTGTCAAGTCAAGTTTTTTTTACTCTACACGCCAGTTTTTGAGAATTTGATCCACGCAGTTTTCTGACGCCCGCGCTTCCTCGCATTTCAATGTAGGTAAGTAGGTATATTAATTTAATTAATTTTGAGAATTCACAAGGATGACGAAATAAAGGAGACTTTTAATTTAGGTGTAAACATTTTGGAAATGTGTAATGTAGTTAATTTTTATTATTACTTATAAAGTTTTATTTTGATTCTTTTTCAAAAGTTGCGAATGATTGTTGACAATTTACTTTTTACAAAATGGCAACATCGTTTTCAATGTCAAAATATTATGACATTTGGTGAATGTGTGTTGGCGGCTAAGTATATACGTAGGTTGGCGGTATAAAAAGAAAAGGTGATATAGATAGCAACCAAATCGTTATCAGGCACAGGCAGTGAACGTCCCGTACTGAGTCGCTAAACAGATGGTTGTAAATAAATACAGCGCGCCAGGTAAAAACATTGTCAGCATGTCGAATAAAATTACAGATGTCAGCGAAGACTTTCTTGATTTTCAAGATTTAGAAGATCAGTTATCACAAATTTGCGATAGAAGTGAATTGGAAGAATGTTTGAAGAAACAATTATTAGAAGTCGAGATGCTACAGGCCATGTACTCCAATCCTGGAGAATTTGTAATGGATAATCCAGGGCAACTGATAGAAATGAGTGATTTTGTATCTGGTAAGACTTCCCTAATCCCACCAGGAATAGATTTCACTGTAAACTTGTTGTTTGATAAGATGAAAGTGGAATTGTGTGTGGCCCTGCCATTGGACTACCCAGTGAGTGAACCAGATGTGTTCATAAGAAACAACACCTTCAGTAGGAACCAGCAACAAAAGCTAAACGAAGACTTCAGGAACTATATGAATAGTTTGGACAGAGGAGAAACTTGTTTGTATTCAATAATATATTGGTTACAGGATAACATCGACAGGTACGCATCCAAAGAAAGTCCCACTCCCATAAAACAAGTTCTTGCAAATGAATCTACTACATTCACTAGGTTGTGGATATATTCCCATCATATTTATAGTAAAACAAAGCGTCGGGATATGTTGTCATTTGCAGGAGATTTAGCTATAACAGGTTTTGTGCTGCCTGGAAAACCTGGAATAATATGTGTTGAGGGAAACAGTGAAGACAGCGAAGAGTGGTGGGCGAGAGTCAGAGCAATGAATTGGAAGAAAATTGTTGTTAGAAAAAAGGAAACATTTCCCATAACATCAGGAGAGAAATTAAATAAATTCTCAACATTCGAAGAAGTCGCTTTCAAAAATAACAATAGGAGTAATGACCAGCACATGGACATGGGAGAGTTCCACAAGTTCTTGGAAGAGCATGATTTAGGCTATGTGTTTGTGGATTGTTTTGGAGTTGGTGGTCGGACTAATTAGTGTTTTTGATTAATAAGTTGATCTTTATCTTAGATCTCGATTAATAAAATAATTTCTACTTAATTATTATGTATAAAAAATAACTATAACAAAATTCATTCGCTCTTATTTAAAAATATATACCATACAAAGTTAAAGTTATTGAACTTGATAAAAGTGTGTATAAATATAATATGTTTACAGTAATAATGCAATTTTAAATAGTGTAGTGATGTGTAGGTACAATGTGTAAGAAAAGGTTGAATAAGTAGCTGGATGTTTTAATCAAAATTTAAGTGCCTTATCAAATTTATAATATCTTTATATCATTTCTATCCTCAACAAGATCTAATAAGCAATACTTTGGAATGTTCATGTCGTTATGAGTTGTATAGAAATATGTAATAATATTATTAATAGTCTTTCCTTTAGTTTGTTATGTTATATTCAAATAATTATGCGTCTCGCATAAACTGTATTGTGTGAAAGAAAATGCTTGGTAGTTAGTTGGAAGCGGCATTCACTTGAATATCTAGCCATTTGGTAAAATCATATTGACACACTTAACATTTAATGTTTGATCTGGTTGAAAAATTTGCTTGTTTGAAATGGCTAAGTGAAATATCGCCTAATCATTTGAATTTTGTTGGTTTTCTTATCATTGTGGCATTAAAAGTGTTGTTTTAAATTATGGCTTATAAAGCTGATGTGATTTTGGAGTAAATACACAAAGATGAAAATGAATAAATTGATGTTGTTTAAGATATCTTTTGACAATGAATGATGGAAATATGTTACTACATATTTGATAAATCAAGTAATATATACTAATTACAATATTGGAAATTGTAAAATTGGCATTTCATGATTAGCAAAATGTTGTCTAGCTGCTTTGTTAAATGTTGCATTCAATAATTTGACTGATGCACTTTGAGCCATTTAGTTAAATGCTGGCATAGGCGTTTAGTAAACTGACTAATTCAACTGTCAGAGGGTAACAAGTAAATATTATATATGATACTATTATGTACAGACATATGGTGGACTGGTTCTACGCTCAACAGATATTGCTACAGATAAATATAATAACTAATAATTCTGTATTCAGTATGAATTCCACAATATTATTATTGAATTATCAGTTTTAGTAATAATTGTTATTATTCACAATTCTTTAAACAAATAGGAAAATGTTTACTGAGTAATGAAAATGTTCCATTCCTAACAACTTGACAAACGTTGTATCATTGCAAACAATTCAAAGGTTTTATTCAACATTTTGGTGCTATCTTTAATCCATGTAGACTATATTTTATTATTGAATAGGAGAAACTATGTCCATTTTTTGATATATTGAGTTATTTACAGCTGTTTATAATTAAATGCTGAATGTAATATTTAGTTATACATAGAAATATACATACCCGAGTGTTTCTCTTGAAATAAATTCATTTCATCCTCAACATGATAGTACGCAATCTGTCTCTTTTGTCGAATGTGTGTTTCATCTTTTAACGATTTACGAAAACTTTGTATTTCGTTCAATAAAGTCTCCTTAGTGGTAATATTTTCTACAACAGTAGAATGAAATGCAAGTAATAATTAAATTCTTATGAATGTGCCATTTTGGATTATTATTAAGATAACTCTTGTACAATAATTTAATTTTTCAAATATTTCTTTTCTCTTCTATTTATTAAAGACTTGTGATTAATTTTTTATACCTATCGTTACAATGAATATAAAATGATATTGCTCAAGTAGATAAAGAATTATTCAAAAAGTCATGAACAGCTAGGGCATAGCAATTAAAAAAATTGATTTCGAGTTTGTCCCTCAGCGGTTTTTCAATAAATCAGTTTAGGTACTAGCTTTATGAAAAAGTTAACCACTTTTTTGAATTTATTAATGAGTTTGTTGACTTGCAATGCTCAGCTCTATTTGTGAAGATATTGTTAGACTTTCATATTGTAAGTAAATGGTGCATAATGCACATTCTAATTATTGTAGTTCAAATTTATGCACCATTTTGAAGCTAATAGTACAATCGGTCATTTTTATAAGACCAGGCAATAAATATTCAAGAGTGTATAGGCTCAATGAAAATATTGTTTAATTATTTATGTAATTATATTGTTAGATTTACACTTAAAATCAATAAACAACCTTTGTTTAACATACTCATAACATTAAGGTACTATTACCTTAGCCCAGTGGTTCTTAACCTTTTTGGGGGTACCGAACCCCACCAGTTACATATGCATTCACCGAACCCCTCCTTATTTGAAAAATAAAATTAGATTTTACAAATTCAAAACATGGTATATATTTATATATAGGTGTACAAAATGAAAAAAAAAAAATAAAAAACAAAAATCAAAACATTAAGTTTTAATGGTTAAATCAAAACATGAAACATTAATTAATATTTACTTCAAATCAGTGTGACTTCTGCTGTTGCCTTTAAAATGATTTTACCTTTAAAATAATTTTCACCGAAAACTATCTTGCCTTTAAAATGATTTTCACCGAACCCCCAAGACTGACTCACCGAACCCCTGGGGTTTGATCGAACCCAGGTTAAGAACCACTGCTTTAGTCAGTCGTGAGTATTTAATTTATTTTAGCACTCAATACACAACTCTTACCTTTTACAATATGCATGTCCACTGTCCACATTACAGCTATAACTAATGAACAAATGTTCTTTATTTCTTTTCCTCTTTTGTTTACACAAAAAAAGAGTTGCACTAAATTATTTTTTGTTTCTTTAATTTTCTATGTCGTGTAGAGACCCCGGTAAAGAATAGGTCTCCCTCTCTTTTCTGTAGGATTTTGAGTGTCCTATTAAAGGCAGGTGTTCATATAGTCTCACATATAAGACAATTAACATCTGCAATTCAGCGATGAGGGATACTGCCCATCCTGAATGTCTTATTTTTTTATTGGTATGGAGAAGACAATCTACATGTTTATTACCTGCAGTTAGTACGCTGGCTATCCCACGTGCTGATAGTTTAGTAGTAGTAGTAGTAGTGTAATTTTCTATATTTACAAAATGGGGAAAGAACTTTTTTTCATTTGTTTAAAGCTGTAATGTGGATGTGACAAAATATGCCTATCAATAAAAGTTTATTTAACATTGTGAATTATTGAATCTCACATGACAATCTGAAATAGATTTTAGTTGATTGAATATACTCATATATTCATTTAATTCATTCCTTGCTAATGACACACTTGATGAGTTCATATGAAAACTTTTCATATTTCATAACACAATTGGTGTGGTTCACCATAATATAGTATATATATATATTTTGGTGTTGTTCATGTTTTCTTAGCAATGAATGGGTTAATAGAGACCTTTTTGAGGTATAATATTTGATAAAAAAACTCACCATTACCATCATATTTATGTTTCAAATTCATAAAAAAGTTTCTTGTGATTTGTATGTACTTGTCCTTTATATTTAGACTGTAAGTTAGTTCTAAATGAACTAAGAATAATATACATGATGTTATCCAAAATGTGTTCATTTATTTTTATATAACTTTATATAATACTGTATAATTGTAATAATATAGTAAGATATTTATTCAATAAATGTTTATGCAATATTTATTACTTGTTTTAAAATAATTTCAAACCATCTTCAAATCACTACTGAGAGAAGATTTTAATTGAAAAGTATCTGACCAGAGTATTGTGACAATACTGTTTGTGATGTTAATTTATATAATTCTATTAATTACAAAAAAATATACACTCATCATTAATGTACATTCAAAATGGGTCATGCGCAATTTTATTGTTTAAACATTTTTTCCTTTGAATATTATTAATTAACCATGAAATTTTATTACTTGATAATAATAAATAATTTGAAAAACTTTAAATTTTTGTAAACGTCACATGATTCAATTTCAATGAGCAGTGCCAATATATACATTATTATTTTATGTCATATATTCATGGTAGAATATTGAAGTTTTACTGTAGGTACCTATCTATTAAATATTGAAGAGAAACAATAATAAGAGACAGGTAATATTGGGTTAGCTTAGGCTCTATAAATATTAGTTGAAAGTCGTTTTATATATTATATAAGTATATACATTATTATTTTATGTCATATATTCATGGTAGAATATTGAAGTTTTACTGTAGGTACCTATCTATTAAATATTGAAGAGAAACAATAATAAGAGACAGGTAATATTGGGTTAGCTTAGGCTCTATAAATATTAGTTGAAAGTCGTTTTATATATTATATAAGTATATACATTATTATTTTATGTCATATATTCATGGTAGAATATTGAAGTTTTACTGTAGGTACCTATCTATTAAATATTGAAGAGAAACAATAATAAGAGACAGGTAATATTGGGTTAGCTTAGGCTCTATAAATATTAGTTGAAAGTCGTTTTATATATTATATAAGTATATACATTATTATTTTATGTCATATATTCATGGTAGAATATTGAAGTTTTACTGTAGGTACCTATCTATTAAATATTGAAGAGAAACAATAATAAGAGACAGGTAATATTGGGTTAGCTTAGGCTCTATAAATATTAGTTGAAAGTCGTTTTATATATTATATAAGTATATACATTATTATTTTATGTCATATATTCATGGTAGAATATTGAAGTTTTACTGTAGGTACCTATCTATTAAATATTGAAGAGAAACAATAATAAGAGACAGGTAATATTGGGTTAGCTTAGGCTCTATAAATATTAGTTGAAAGTCGTTTTATATATTATATAAGTATATACATTATTATTTTATGTCATATATTCATGGTAGAATATTGAAGTTTTACTGTAGGTACCTATCTATTAAATATTGAAGAGAAACAATAATAAGAGACAGGTAATATTGGGTTAGCTTAGGCTCTATAAATATTAGTTGAAAGTCGTTTTATATATTATATAAGTATATACATTATTATTTTATGTCATATATTCATGGTAGAATATTGAAGTTTTACTGTAGGTACCTATCTATTAAATATTGAAGAGAAACAATAATAAGAGACAGGTAATATTGGGTTAGCTTAGGCTCTATAAATATTAGTTGAAAGTCGTTTTATATATTATATAAGTATATACATTATTATTTTATGTCATATATTCATGGTAGAATATTGAAGTTTTACTGTAGGTACCTATCTATTAAATATTGAAGAGAAACAATAATAAGAGACAGGTAATATTGGGTTAGCTTAGGCTCTATAAATATTAGTTGAAAGTCGTTTTATAATATTATATAAGTATTTTATTATGTGGATATTCATCCCATTTGATTTCCAAATGCTTAGCTGATAATAATAATAATAAAATTTGCAAAACCTTTGATTGGTCACTTATTGTGTTGTTTACCCTTAATAGGAACAAATACTCTATTTAAAGTTTTATAAAATTAACTGTCTACTTTTCAGTAATAATATTTGTTTGACAAGAAATCCTTTCCCAGCAACATAACACATCTACCTATAGAGTATAGACTAGAAATTCTAAGGAAAATTTGGTAAAGTAACCAGTCACATTGGTGTCGCAAGGTTGGATATTGATTGTTTTTAATTGTAGGGGTCATTTTATGGCTTTGTCAGGTATGTACGATGTGCCATACTTAAATTTAAATGAAGATACCATTAGTGTAAATGCTCTCTTGAAGTGATTAAACAGTATTTTATATGTTTATTTTTTTCTATCTTTTATTAATAGTTCTATTTTTCAAACATTACAAGTTTTTGTATGTTTTTTTCTTCTTTTGTATCTTTTATGAATAGTTTTTATTTTTCCTTCTAATTTGTTTTAAACTATGTTTTTGAATGTGCAATACCCAAATAATTGACTTAACTGTGGTACATGTTTGTGGATGACAGCTGAGTTATGAACGACTTAATTTTATTTTTGTTAACCATATATATAGTTGTCTGTTTTGTATTTTTTATCAATAAATAAAAAAATAATAAAAAATACAAAAACAGAATATAAATGATCCAATAATAATAATTAGCAACTTAATGTTATGGAGTAAACAGAATAATAATAATATTATAAAACTGCCAAGTTGGTTGTGATATATTACATTTAAATAAAATAAAAATAATTACTATTGATTTTGGAACATGTTTTCTGAGAAGATTATTTTTTCTGCGTTGCCAATCTATACCACATGGGTCATTGCTATTACATAATAATTCCAATCAATGCCAACCAGTTTTAGAGTAGGTATATACTCACTATAGAGTGTAGAGGAAGTAAATGTATAACAGCTATACATAACATGTTTTAGGCACATGATACAGTTTGCACTGTAAGAAACTATTTTACGGTTCATAAGCTATTAGTATTATTATGATGCAATGTAAGATATTGTTGAATAATAACAAAGTTAAAAAGGTTAGGTTATCAGAATATAATACACATTGTTAAGATATTATAAGTGAGTAAGGTTGTTGAGCTTTTCAGAGTGATTCATAAAAATATTTGAATCAATTGATCTGTCTAAATAATGTAAAGCGCCCTTGAAGTGATATTATCACAGAACAGCGCTATATAAATAGTCGTATTATTATTATTTTTTAAAATTTATTTATTTCTTAATAAATAACAATTTACATAACACTTTATTGATGCCGCCCAACTAGGTAGCTCCTGTGCTGGGGCAAACATCTCACAAACATATCAATCATATAGGTACAAACATATACACAATTACAAAAAGCATTCATCTCCTACATATACACAATCACATTCATAACAAGAAAATACTGCACTGTAAACTGTCCATACATGAAATAATACACACACAAACCATTTCTCCATATAAAATAAGAAAGAAAAAAAAACAACATATCCCTCAACCATACACATCACAAATCCCACACCACATATTAACACAAGTACATCACCCCACACAAAACACTAAATAAATCCCAAAATATCTTGTAATCTCTCCAGTGGAAGATCAGACACCCAACCATAACATGCTCTTCTAAATTCAGCAAAAACAGTGATTTCTCTAATATTTAGGGGCATGATGTTAAACAGCCTAGGTGCCATGCACATAAACTATATGATACAAGATATTGTGTTAAACTTCCATTGTAAAATAATGTAATGCACTTTCATCTACTTCTTTTAAGACTATTGAGAATGATATGTTATAAACTCCAAGACTTCTATTCAGTTAGAGTTTCAAAAATACAGTTTTATTTCATTACTAGTTATTTCAAAATTTCCCCCTAGCACTAAGGAATATGTGTGAAGAGATAATACTATTACCATTATTAGCGCACAATCAGATTTCAATAGGGTCAAAGGTATACATTAGAATTCCAAAAATAGTTAAGAAATAGCACCATAGTGCAACTGCTCCTTCCCCTAGAAACTAGATCTACTTTATGCTGGATAAAATACTATATTGCTAGAACATCCCTTTCAGTCAACCTGTGCGTGGTAGGTTGAACTCGTCCATTATGGGTTAGTTGGAAGATATCACGCTTCTGCGATATTTTTTTTTTCTGTTCTTGTTTTGTTAATGTAAATTCTTTTTAACTCTGACCTTGATGTGTAATTTTATAAACTTTGACTTGTGTATATGTGAATTGGTAATGTGTAATAGTATGCTTTTGTACTCTGTCTCATAATTTCAACATGTAAAAGGCTCACGCCATATATAAAAAAAAAAAAAAACTCTCCCATTGCACAAAATCATGTGTTCAGTAGTCATGTTGTCTACTATTTTTGTACAATAAAGATATTTATTATTATTATTATCCATTAAAAAAATCTTGGGTAAACCCTAGAATAGAGTGAATCTAAAGTGTAATCTCAGTCAAATTATGAATCTAAAAATAATACGATCCCTGTTAAATTTTCGTTGTGTATAGTAAAATCAAATACAGTAGTTTTAGTATCATTTTGTGGAGCACCAGGTGAAGAATTGGTCTCCCACCTGTTTCTTGTGAATGTTTTAATTTTTTGTTGGCACAGAGAGAACGGCTTGCATGCGGCATATCCCACAAGCGGGGTAACCAGCAGACCAGCTGCATATAACAAACATGCAAGCTGACCTCTTCGTGCCGATATAAAATCAAGACGTTCAGGATGGGTGGCAAACATCATCGCTGAATTTAGAATAATAAGTACGCAAATATAATCAAATATTTTTTTAATTAAGACTTAAATTAAGAATAATTAAACTCAAACTTGCATTGGAAAGTATAAATGTCATTATCTTATGGTAGAGTATTGTTGGAACTGTATTGTACTGAAGGAACTGAACTGTCCTATAGTGGTACCCCGACCATCACAGGGGGAGTGTATTTTAATCTGTCTCATATGAGTATCTCGTCCATTCTGATGATTGCTAACCACAGCTATTTGTATCATGAATGTTCTCAGTGGCCTGTCGTTAATATGGTCCTTTATAGGTATCAACACCCACCCTGGAAAAAAAGTATCTTACATTAAATCAATTTATATTAATGTATATCAATGTATATTATACACAATGATATTTCTGCATTGAATTCTGGAAAGCTTAAATACTTACTAAAACAACATTTTTTATACTAATCTAAAAAATATAAAGAATAGACATAATTAAAACATGCATGTATAATTTTTAATTAACCCTCTGGTTACCAGTGTGCCCGTACAGGAACATAAAGAATTTAATATATAAAAAAATCGCTTGGTTAGAAAAGAATTTGTTTTATGTGGAAATTATTTTGAAAGCTTGGTTTTGTAAAGTTTTTTATTTCCAAATATTTATTTCATTTTTTGGCCACAATTTCCATGTTCACGATCTTTGATTAGAAAATTGAAATAGGTGCTATCCCATCCTGAATGTCTTGATTTTATATTGGCACGAAGAGGACAGTTTGCATGTTTCTTAAATGCAGCTGATCTGCTGGCTACCCCACTTGTGGGATATGCCGTGATGGTATAGTAGTAGTAGCTATCATTTCATGCGTCCATATTTTCTATATTTTATTTATTTTTTATTTATTTATTCTTTGTACATTGATTAAAAACAATTACATAAAAGGGATACATTCAAATTAAATGCAATCAATATACAGAGGGCGAGTTTATTGCAAAGGCGCGATCTCTTCCAACTAACCCAAAAATATTCACTTAAAAAACATATGAGAAAAAAAAGCAAAAATCTAAGGCAATTTGGAAAAAAAAGAAAAAAATTTTTTTTTGTTATAAACCCAAATACAAACTTGTACACCTTTCACAGTAAGCTAAAAGCTTGTGTGGTGAAAGGGGAGTTGGAGTACGTGGGATGGAACCACGGACCCCCTGTTCATGAGGGGCCGAGTACTTAATGATGACCTAGGCATGAAAAGCTTTACATTTTATGTACGTATATAAGTAAAGGTGCTGTTTTATATATTTAATCACAAGACTGACCTGTCGGTTCACTTAGTTCTATGACTTCTACTTCTTGCAAATCTTTACATTTTATGTACGTATATAAGAAAAGCTTTACATTTTATGTACGTATATAAGTAAAGGTGCTGTTTTATATATTTAATCACAAGACTGACCTGTCGGTTCACTTAGTTCTATGACTTCTACTTCTTGCAAATCTTTACATTTTATGTACGTATATAAGAAAAGCTTTACATTTTATGTACGTATATAAGTAAAGGTGCTGTTTTATATATTTAATCACAAGACTGACCTGTCGGTTCACTTAGTTCTATGACTTCTACTTCTTGCAAATCATTGAAGTGTGTCCCGGCCCTAATGGATATCCTGCTAGGAGTGTAGCTCTCATCCAGTTTGTAGTCCGTGTACATGTAAATGTGACTAATCAATGTCTTTCTCTGGAACTGGATGTTTACTAGGTGAGGCAGTTGTCCATCCGATTGCCAATATGTATCCATGCAGTCATCTCTTAACTGGTCAATACCAAATCCTGCACACAATGCCCATTTAATAAAAAAATATTATATCCATATAATTAAATGGAAATTTCACATGTATGCAAGTTTCATCTTTCTTTTAATGTGTTAGAAGGGTTTGTTGTCTTTTCTAAATTTTATCACTACATATATATTTTTAACATATTTCCTTCTTAAAATATATTTATTAAAGATTCCCGCTAATGTGGTTTGAATTTCTACCACTTCAGGTTACCCAATGGGGCTTGCCTCTGGGCACGAAGATTTTTCGCTTAGTAAGCGAGGAGAGGTAGAAGTTTTTCGACACTTCTGAGATATCCAGACATGAGGTAGGAGTCTTCGATGTACATATAAATTGAAATTTCTTTTAAGGTTTTGCATTAAGAATTAACAATAAATTAAACTAACCTGGCTTACAGGAAGATAAACTCCAAATGGCATGATTTCCAACCTCCCTCACTAGCCCCGATCTTTCGATAACCAGAGGATTTTTCTCAGCACACATCTTGGCTGTTTATTGATCAATGAGTCGTAAATAAACAAAATTCCATAATTTGTAGTAAATGTTTCACACAAATCAATTTTTTTATTTTGATATTTTAGAGAGATTATCATTGAGTTTTAAAACACATATGACGTGGTTAATTGCCTCTTATCTTCCAAATCAAAAAAATCTTATTCACTACACAAATAAATGGAAAAAATTAAACATATTTTTAACGTAAAATCAATTAATAACAATTATTTTTAAAAACAAATCACCTGTCATTTATCTGTCAAATTCATACCATAGTCAAAAATATAAGTATAATTATTCCGGAAGTGGTGTAACTTGAACCCGAAATTCAAAATGTTCAAGAATTTATCTGCAACAATCCACTTCTATTTTGAAAAATAGGATACATGTTGATACAATGTACAAAAAGATAGTGAAGCATTTTGAATAAATAATGATTTATCATAACTATTGTATTTACTTGGTTACTCCAAAAACAAATATTTATCCATATGTTTCTGACGGCGTACACAAATTAATTTATTAATGCGCAACTGAATATGCGCAATGATGTTATAAAAGGCATATTGAAATACGAAGCACGACTTATTTTCGCATTAGCTTTGTTGTGTTGTGGTGAAAATAGTTTTATAAACAATCAATTTCTTTTAAATATTTTTGTATTTAAAAATGTCACAAGTGCGACAGAATTACGATACAGAATGCGAGGATGCAATCAATAAACAAATAAATATGGAACTTTACGCTAGTTACGTTTATTTGTCCATGGTACGTATAATTTTAATAATTATTATGTTTTAGATCAAAAATGTAAATATATTTTGTCCATATTGTACATTTATGAGGTCCTACGTACAGAAAAATAAAAATAAATTATATGAAGACAAATAACATTAAAGTGTCGTAACATAATTTTAAAATCAATACTTTTAACCAAGACTATAAACGCTCATCATTCATAATAAAATTATTTTTATATAATTTTTGTAGGCATTGTTATGCTATTTGATACTAACATAACATAACAATCAGAAATAAATTAATTAACAGAAACATTATAAGTATTTTGGGTTATTTTTAATTTCAATCATTATTGTAAATAATGCTTATTTTCTTATTTTTGCATTCATTTTATGTATTGTAATATAATTTACAGTAGGTAAGTGGAATGTAAAAAAATAATTGTATACCTACTGTTACAATATTATTGTAAAAGGCGATAGCTTTTATTGAATGCATAAATGAATGTATTAAGAAAAATATTGAGGGAAAATTATCTTATAATGTTGTAAAAGAATAATATTGGTATCTGTACATTCGTAGTGCTATTGTATCCATTTAATTTTTTTAATATTTATTTAAATATTCTATATACGTATAACTATATTTTATTATATTTATACATAAAATATTGTCATGATCCTTTAACACTGAGGGAATGACAGAAAAGAAGATTCTAAATATTCTATTAATCTATCGCTATAGACTATTTATTTCTTTATTTTCTTATTCACTCCCTACGAAGGAGCTGACAAAGAATTGGTGTCTCACTCTTTCCTGTAAGTTTTGAAGTATCCTGTAAAAGCCAGGTGTTTGTAAAAATAAAAAAAAGATTTTACATTTTATACTCAGCAATGAAGTTTGCCACCCATCCTGAATGTCTTTTTGCTGTTGACACGCAGAGGACAGCATGCAACTGGACTACTGGCTACCCAACCTGTGTGATATGCCGTGATGGTATAGTAGTAGTAATATTTATTTTCCTTATGCCCTATAGGCCTACTACATGGATCGTGACGATGTGGCTCTTCCTGGACTACACAGTTACTTTAAGAAGGCATCAGATGAAGAAAGGGAGCATGCTATGAAACTATTGAAGTACCAGAATAAAAGAGGAGGGAAAATAATTCTCACAGATGTGATTGCACCAGAGAGGAAGGATTGGGGAAGTCCAGCTGAAACAATGTCTTCAGCACTGGAATTGGAGAGAAAAGTAAACGAAGTAAGTACTACAAGTAGAGCGGTCACATGATGTATTTACATATCATGAAACTACAATGTTGGTATGAAGTGCAAACTGATTTTGATGTTTGATAATAATGTATCACACAATATAACTTTCATGTACAAGAACCAAATTGTAGTTGAACATTTTATCTATCTTGTTATATTTTTTTTGATATTCTTACAAAAGCGGTTAATAACTTAAATAATCAATATATAAATGTCTTCCATATGATGTGTATTCTTTACTGACACATACATGCATAAAGTAAGTGCCATTCACAACACACACCTTCATCAAACTATCTCAATTACATCATCTCTCAGGAAACCAACAAAGTAGGTATATGATCTGAGTTTTAAAATATTGAGTGAAAAAATGAGTTCTGCCACCCACTAAAGATGAGTGGCAAGACTCATCAAATATCTTGGATGAAGTTTTATAAACATTTACATTTACAGGGATTATAAATATTTATGTAAAGAAAGAATGCCTTATTATGATAGATCTCCCACTTTTTTCAATAAGATATTGAGTGTCTTCTTAAAGGCAGGTGTTTGTAAAACCTCACTTATGAAAAAATTAACATCTACAATTCATATTGAGGTTTGCCACCCATTCCGAATGCTTTATATGTTTTTTTTATTTCCACGGATAGGACAACCTGCATGTTTATTCACTGGCTACCCCACTTGTGAGACATGCCGTTATGGTATTGTAGTCGTGTAGATATTACAATTATTATAGGTGTAGTAGATATGTGACATCAAATAAAACTTTGATCTTCAAATAGGAGACACACACTATACTCTATAATACTATCATTCTTATTGTTCTGAAGAGATTACAAAACAAATAAAGTACTAATGTCATTGTTATCAAAAGTAAATATTATAATTATTTAAGATATGTATAGAAATAATACTGTTCTTACTTTTGTTTCAGAGTTTGCTTGGAATTCATCGAACGGCTAGTGATAAAAATGATGCACATCTCTGTGATTTCTTAGAAACTGAGTTCTTAAATGAACAAGTTGAGGCTATCAAAGAATTAGCAGATCATGTGACCAACTTGAAGAGAGTTGGAGAGGGTCTGGGCATTTATGTTTTTGATAAAAATTTTGATAAAGAGTAAATTTTATATCGAAAGTAGTGCAGTCAAAGACGATAATTGATGTACCTACTATTTTTGATTTTGTACACCACAATTATTTAGTCAAATTATCAGATAAAGTGCTTTCAAACTATGGCAATAAGTAAATAGTATCAAGTAGGCTTTTTGTACAAAGAAATATCTTTTATAATAAGACTATTTCATATTTGTATTTTTGCAGTATTTGTAATAATATGGTGAGCTCAATATGCAATATCAATAGATAACAAAAATAATAATCCAAAAATCAATTACTACTGCACAAGAATACGCAGTTCAACGATATTGCATTGATGTATGGTTTATGTGTAAAATATACCTATATTATTATTATCATCTAACTATGCTTATAAAAATATTTAAATCCTTGACATTATTTTTAGTAATACAAAAGTGCTTGTTATTTACACGTTGTTTAACTTTTTTCCTAACAGATACAAATTTCTTGTGTTTAGAATCTGCATAATATTTCATCCTATTTTAATTAATAAACATAATTGCGTACGTCTTATAAATCTTATGGTTTGATTTTGATGAAATCTTTTTAATTGTTATGAAATCATTACATCAATAAAGTAATGTTTATCACCTTTCATTTTACACATTATTTGTATTTGTATTAGGTAATACTATTTTGGGAGAAATCATTCCACTATTAGTTGTATTGGAAATTGGAAATGTTTAGTAATAAATGGACTTATTAATTATATATGAATGTGATCGTTGTATGTTGTATAAAACCGATGGAATATTTTAGCTTCCAAATATTTTGTACTTATAGAGTTTGGCAGAATGTGTAACGAATTAAGGAATTAAAATGATGATCTTGAATAATAGAAATGTTTATAATTATAGGCATATTTATATTTTTATTGGCTATAATTCGTTGTATCATTTGACATTGGTAATATTTAGTGATTGTACCACAAGAAAACTGGAAATAAGTGATATATTATAAAGCATGACTTATATTGAGTATTAAAAGTAATTTAAAGTTTTAAGGAGTACAGTTTTAATAAGAAATGTATCACAAATAATGTGGATTAATAGGTAAATCTATTTAATTATAGGTAGTAATCTTGTTAACATACGTACCTATCTTTACAAAGATTGTGTAGAGTGCATTATCATTGTTTTCTGTTTCATTGCACTTAGTAATTGTTTAATTGAATATTAACAAGAGAAAAATATTAACCCTTTTTGCAGGATGCAAAATATATACAAATAATAAATAAATAAATGAAAAAAAAAAAAAATTTAAAAAAAAAAAAAAAAAAAAAAAAAAAAAAATAATACTTATTTTTATTCAAATTATCACTATCACCACCATTGAATTATTTTGTTACCATAACACGTACTAATGTACCACTAAATATTGTATTTCTGATGCATAAATAAATATCATAATTCTTCGATAATATTTTCTTCTTTCCATTAACATCTTTTTTCCAATTCTAAATCAAAAATATACAATCCTGTTTCGGAATTCCCAACATCTCTTAGAATGGATATTAACGATCCTATCTCACTCATAGACTTTATTTGTTCTCTTAAAAATTTGTTTGTCAAATAATCGGCGCAGTGATTGTCATTATGTTTCTGAGAAATTTCAATAATTCGTTGTATTTTCTGTAATAAAATTTAAATAATATGTAAAAAATACATGTTTTGAATATTATAGTCTCTAGATTGAACTACTGTAAGAGCCGATATTATGGTATTCCCATGGTGCAGCTGAATAGGATCCATATGCTGCTGCCAGACAACTCCTCTTTTGTATGATTTGAATTGGATTGAAATTTATTTATTTATTTATTTCAATTTAACAGGATACATACAGTTGATACAAAAAATACAATGGTCTATAACATATTTAGCAATAAGCAAACCAGTGAAGATCCCTATATTACCCTTATGTGCTCTACAAAACATACATAACCAAACACAACAGATAAATCAAAAAACAACAATTACAATAGAATAGAGTAAATTATGTAAAGAAAATTAATAGAATAGAAAAATATGAGTGAAAAATGTACAATGTTTTTAGCCTTGAAAAGTGTCTAACCATATTGTTTGTCAGAGATGTGCGAGATTGAGTACATTAGTGAAAGACGGCTCATCCATCATTTGGTACACAGAAAAGCAAAATGCAAATTAATTGAGCAGATGTATAATATTTATTGGAAAGCATTTTGAATGAATTTCTATTTATACCATCACAGCATCTCCCAAACGTAGAATGGCCGCAACAACCCAAAAGTAGACTCAACTAAATGCAATAAACATACAGGTCATCTTCACCGTGCTGATTAAATATACAAGTTGTTCAATATGGGTGGCATACCTTATCGCTGAGTTGAGCTCTCAAAAACTCACAAAAAAATAGTAGGATACTTATTATTTATCAAGGATTCTATGACATAAATGAATAAGGTTTTAAATAATATTCAAAAACATAGGTATTCATCTTACTTCGGTAACTTCAAGTTCTATTTTCAATGCTGACTCGAAGAAATTGTGTAATTTTTTTTCTTGCATTCGATATGGATTAACTACATCCAGAGAAACAGTACCACCTCGTAGGAGTTGATATTTTATAAATTCATTGGCATGTTCCATTTCCTCATGATACATTTTCATAAAATACTTATAGCACCCTTTTCGTGAAACATTCATGTGACCAAAGTAACTTGCGAACGCTAAATATGTAAAGCCAGCAGTATGTTCTCTGTTGATTTGTGCATTAATTTCGTTTTCTATATCTGTATGATAGTTAAAAGTATTTGATGTACACATTGAATAAATATTTCCACAAAGTTTTAACGATTTAGATGAGGAGGTATTTAATTCAACGGGAATGTTATTTTTACCGTAAATTCGTCCTTTGGAATGCTGTAGGCACTTTATTAGAATTCCATACATAACAATACTAAGATACTAAAGCAATGAAAATTCTTAATCTTTTTTAATTAATGTCACCATGACATTTTCAAAGCATGTATTTTTTTGAAAATAGAAAAATGAAACATGGAATAATATAAATCTAGAAATAATATATAAATACAGCTAAAGAATAATATAAATCTTAAAATAGCATAAATTAAATCGTTATCGAGAATAGAATTCTTATTTTTATGGCTCAGAGAAGTCATTAAGATGGATTTTTTCAATAAGAAAGTTATATAAATAGGAATATATATAATATATTACATTATCTGCCTTTGTTGCCCAAAGTAGGTATTGTATAAAATGCAATGTAGCTGCATTGCATTGTTTGTATTAGGGATGTTGCGGATCCGCGAATGCGCATGCAAATGCGGATGTTTTAGATGTTATAGGAAAGTATATGAATTAAGAATTAAAATAACGATATAGTAATTATTAACATTTTTATTAATTACAATTAGTAAATGAAGTTAAAAATAGGAGCATAATACTTAAAAAAAAAGTAATATTGCCGCCTTCTCTGATTCAAGCCGGTTACGTAGAGGTTCATAAATTAAACCCGCGCTACTAAATAATTGTTCGCTAGGAACACGCGTCGTCACCAATTTTTTCGTTTGCTTTGATTAATGTCAAGTGCGAACGGCACGCGCCTTTCGTCGGCCCCGCTCAATTTCTTTCTTGTCGCAACTTGTCCGCATACGCATGATCATCCGCATTGATTATTGCGGATGCGAATGCAGATGTCCAAATACATACGGACGCTTCGCATTTGCGGATGCGGACGCGAATATTCGCAACATTCCTGGTTTGTATTACCATTCACCAGACATTATTTTATGTCTCATCAAATTTATTTCTTGACAAAAGTAATACGATTTTATGACATATAAAGATACCTTTTTTATTTATTTATACCAAAGATATACTTTTGTTTTCCTATTTTACCTTAGTGTGAATACCCCTTTTGTAATATCTTTGATTACAATACTCTATGGAGTATGTTCATAGATAATCTTTGCTCCATAGAGTACTCCACTAGGCTTGTTCTTGCTCGGTCATTTTTGGGAGCGATCTGATCTAGTACAATAAATTATTGTCCTACGGAACTAGTACGCTCTTCTAGTACTATTAGTTCACTGAATATTTCCATGTCAAAATTATTCAGTCATGAATGTAGTACATGTACTAATAAGAATACAGGATGCATATCATACTAATTAGTACATGTTCTAATAAGAATTTAGGATGCATACAGAGTACATACATAGGAAATGCACATTTATGTAATTTTGTGATTATGAAAATCAATACTTAGTAACTAACAAAGAGAAAATTCAGAGAATATTTTATTTTCCTTTATAATTTGCAGGCTTTGGATTTTCATTTCAATAAATTTTAATAATTTTGCTATCGACAGTAGGTACCTACTACATTATTATTTTATATGTTTATGAGACGTTCATAAGGGATAATATTTTAACCAAGTAAGTCTACTAACTTACAACACCGTTATATAAGTTATATATTATAATGATACTTTTTCGTCCTTATTGGCGCCATTTTCAATGTTCATAGCAAAACAAAACACTAATAAGGTCTAACACCAATCTATCTACCTACCACTCTGTATTAGAATACTACCTACTAGAATGTACTTGTACAGTACTTGGTGCTTCTTATTAGTTCTTTGACGTCACTGAACTAAAAGAACTAATAAGAAGCAAAAGAGAAGGCACTATATCCTTTATAGAATCATCACATCAACTATCTCACTCCCACTCGTTTAAAGTTCCGACATAAACCGAGTGACGCCGAGCGAAGATGCCGAACGTCACTGGCATTACTTTAGTTCTGTCCGATTGGGAATGAATGAACTAAAAGAACTAAGAGCGAATAAGATAGGGAATAGTTCATTCTAGTACAGTACTGGGAATTAGTTCCTAATAGTACCTAGTACATGTACTACACAAGCCTATACTCCACTAGGCTTGTTCTTGCTCGGTCATTTTTGGGAGCGATCTGATCTAGTACAATTGTCCTACGGAACTAGTTCGTACTTCTAGTTCTTTTAGTACTATTAGTTCACTGAATATTTCCATGTCAAAATTATTCAGTCATGAATGTAGTACATGTACTAATAAGAATACAGGATGCATACAGGGTACATATATTAATTAGTACATGTTCTAATAAGAATTTAGGATGCATACAGAGTACATACATAGGAAATGCACATTTATGTAATTTTGTGATTATGAAAATCAATACTTAGTAACTAACAAAGAGAAAATTCAGAGAATATTTTATTTTCCTTTATAATTTGCAGGCTTTGGATTTTCATTTCAATAAATTTTAATAATTTTGCTATCGACAGTAGGTACCTACTACATTATTATTTTATATGTTTATGAGACGTTCATAAGGGATAATATTTTAACCAAGTAAGTCTACTAACTTACAACACCGTTATATAAGTTATATATTATAATGATACTTTTTCGTCCTTATTGGCGCCATTTTCAATGTTCATAGCAAAACAAAACACTAAAAAGGTCTAACACCAATCTATCTATCTACCACTCTGTACTAGAATACTACCTACTAGAATGTACTTGTGCAGTACTTGGTGCTTCTTATTAGTTCTTTGACGTCACTGAACTAAAAGAACTAATAAGAAGCAAAAGAGAAGGCACTATATCCTTTATAGAATCATCACATCAACTATCTCACTCGCACTCGTTTAAAGTTCCGACATAAACCGAGTGGCTCCGAGCGGAGATGCCGAAAGTCTCTCTCTCTCTCTCTCTTTTTATTTTGTTGGCTTTCACCCTTGAGGGTGTTCCTAGCCAGAAACTGCAAGTAAAAATTATTAGATCAGCAAAAAATCAGGAAAAAATACAAAAATTCAACATTCAAAGCTTCATCAAATGGGTCTTGAGGAACAGGACAAGGAGTTTGAAAATGTTTTGGTCTCTAGAACTCAAGAGCAAGGAAATATTTGTAGGTAGTGGAACCCTGTAATGTGCCAGGTCATTAATCAAAGTTGGGTAGATGTTGTTGATCGGGCATTCGAAAAATAAATGATCAAGATCCTCCTCCTCTTGGCAGTCGCACAGAGGAGAGTCGATAACGTGGATTCTGTATAGATGGGATCTGGTACAGCAATGAGCTAATCTCATTCTGCAGATTGTGGAGGTGTCAGCCTTACTCATTAAAATCTCTGAAAACCAGGGTTTCATTGACACATCGGGTTGGATTAAGGCATACTTTCTTCCTTTGAGTTGACTGGTCTCTGACCATACTGCCTGCCAGGACTGGATGAGATTCCGGTCAAATAATAAGGTGTAATCAGAGGCTGAAACAGATCCAGATGGATTAGGGAGGTCCGTAGCCAATTTGGCTAATAGGTCTACCGCCTCGTTGCCCGGGATACCGCAGTGACTTGGGATCCAGCCCAAAACCACGTCTACACCCGAAGTCTGAAGTTTATGTAGGAGGTCTCTAATTTCTAAGGATAATAGATCATCTGGTCTGGACAATGCAGGAGAGAGAAGGGCCTGGAGAGCACTTTGAGAGTCACTGAGTATGAGAGTTTTAACCTTGAGCTGGCGAATGGTCAGAGCCCTTAGAGCTTCTCTGATAGCAAGACATTCCGCTGTGAAAACCGACGACTCGTCTCTGAGCCTGAACATTTTATTGGTGTTGTCTTCAAAAAGGAAGGCGGCCCCTGTACGACCTCTATCACTTTTCGAGCCGTCTGTATAGATTAGATGCCAGTCGTGCCAATCAGAATCAATAATTGATTTAAAAATACGAGGTGCGAATGTGCCATTACTGACACCCAGATTGAGAATAACTTTTGGTTTAAAACTTAGAGTGGAAAATGACATAGAGTATACAGGAAGAACTGCGAAGCTCTCCAACAAGGGAGTTTGGATTTTTCTATAGCTAGTAACAAGAGTCGGTGGATCTTTACCTCTCCATACCGGTAAATGGGTTACCAAGTAAGAGAGGAGCTGAAGTTTGTGAGACAGCGGGTGATCGATGATACGCAAGATTTTGACTAAAAATCTGTCACATACGAGCTGTCTGCGTAGTTCAAGTGGGGGGTCTGCAGCCTCTACCTGTAAGGCGTTGACAGGGGAGGATCTCATCGCACCCGTAATCAACCGAAGAGACTGAGACTGGATCCGGTCCAGTCTCAACAAGTTTTTCTTGGAAGTTGGGGCTATTAGGAAGGATCCAAAGTCCAAGTGGCTGCGGATAAATGCAGTGTAGAAAATTTTTTGTGTCGAGGGGTGGCAAACCCACCAGACCCTGGAAACGGCTCTCATGACATTGAGACCGGCCTGACACTTGGAGTGTAAGTGTTCAATGAAAGAATTCCATCTAAGACCAGAGTCCAATATGACCCCCAGGAATCTTATTTTGTTAACAGAATTGATCAACTGTTGGTCCACTTTAACTTTCAGGAGGACTGGATGGAGTTTTCTGGAGAATACAATGCTTTTACATTTCTGGGAGGAAAGTGTAAAACCGTGGTCTGACATCCAACAGTTCAGAGAAGAAAGTGAAGATTGCAAGGAGGCCTGGAGGGTGTCTATGGATTTATTTGAGCTATAAACGAACAGATCATCCGCGTATTGTAGAATTTGGACATCCGAGGATAGGGACTGCGAGATATCATGTGTGTACAAGTTGAATAGAATAGGTGAGAGCACTGAGCCCTGCGGCAATCCTCTGTGAACAGTTCTCCTGATAGGAGGATGATTACGGGCATTAATTATCAGTTCACGTCCAGATAGAAGATTGCGGATAAAGGAGGAGAGGGTAGGAGGAATGCCCAAATGATCAAGCTTTGCACACAATTTAGGAATAATAACATTATCAAAAGCACTATTGATGTCCAAGCATACACCTCCCAAGAGCTCTCTCTTGGATAAGGATACGTGGACATCTGTGACCAAGGTGGCTACACTGTCCATGACTCCCATTCTCTTCCTGAAGCCGAATAGGCAAGGAGGCAACTTCCTGTTACCTTCTATGAACCAATCTAGCCGATTTTTCACCATGTGTTCTGTAGTTTTGGCTATTGCTGAGGAGAGTGCAATTGGTCGATATGATTGGCCCAGATTTGGGTCAGCTTCAGCTTTCAAGATTGGAACAATGATCTGAGTCTTCCACGAGCAAGGTAATTTGCCTGTAATGAAAATAGTATTAATAATGTTGAGTAAATAGTCTAGTGAAACCGTTTGTAGTCTTTGTAAAAGGCTGTATGTTATTCCATCGATTCCCGGGGATGTATCCGAAGTGCATTCCAGGACTAGCCTTAGTTCTTCGTCGCTGAACTCCTTGTCAATCTCTCCAAGAGGAGGGTGGGAATAGGAATGAGAAATTTCATTGTGATTTGGCACTGAAGGGGGGGCTAGTCTGTCCGCGAATTCAAGGATCCATTTGTCTGAGGATGGATGGAGTTTAGGAGGTGAGAATACCCCTCTAAATCTCTTAATATTGTCCCAGATCCTAGAAAGCGGTGTGTCAGGGGACAAAGAGGAACAGAAGTCTTTCCAACCCTGCTTTTTTTTCTTTTTCAAGGTTCTTTTGGTTTTGGCCTCGACATGTTTAAAGTGAATAAAATTATCCTGGGTTTTGTTCTGTCTGAAAACGAGCGCCGCAAGTCTCCTATCGTTAACTGCGTTCTCACAATCTTGGTCCCACCAAGGGGCAGGGGGAGGTCTGCGGAGTTTTCTCTCAGATTTTTTTGGAATTGAAGACTCGACAGATTCGGTTATAAGTTCTACGAATTGTTCGTAGCATGCCGAGATGTCGTCAGGATTAACTGTAGGTAGGGATGGGATTCTATTCTCTACAGTTTGACTATATTTCATCCAGTCAATCCTTGCAAGATTGTGCCTCTTTATTTTTAGTGAGAGCGAAGAAGAAAGAATGAAAGGTTGTGGGGGTACGAGCAGAATTGGGAAGTGATCACTTCCACAAGGATCGTCCATCACAGACCAGGAGTAAAGGGGTGAAAGAGAAGGGTCGGCGAGTGACAGGTCCACTGCGCTGGGGCGCTGGTTGGGATTTTGGAATCTAGTTGGGGTCCCATTATTGAGAAGGCATAAGTGGGATTCATTCATAAGGTCAAGGATCTGACGACCCATTCTGTCGGTTTGGCTTGAGCCCCACAGGTTATGATGGGAATTGAAATCTCCCAATATTAGGCAGGGAGGAGAAAAGAGAGAGAAGAGTGACGTGAATGCCGAAAGTCACTGGCATTACTAGTTCTGTCCGATTGGGAATGAATGAACTAAAAGAACTAAGAGCGAATAAGATACGGAATAGTTCATTCTAGTACAGTACTGGGAATTAGTTCCTAATAGTACCTAGTACATGTACTACACAAGCCTATACTCCACATATGGCTGACGATTGGCGATATGGCTGACTCTCGTCATTGTGTTTTTGTTTCTGTCATTTCGCGATAAGGCGGAGGGTTTGTCGATGTGTTTATAATATTGAAAATGCTTTGTGATGTGATTTATCATTATTATTGCGAAACGTTATAAACAGTTATGATAATATTATACCCGTAGATGGATTAAGTTCTTATCGAAATTTAGATTCATTAAATATTATTTGTCTTTAGTCTTTCATAATGGATGTTGACGGAGGATCTCTCAATTCGGATCAAAATGAATTGGAACAAAGCTTATTAGAAGGATTTAGTCGGATGGGCACTAGAGACAGGGATGATCTCATAAATCAAATGCTGAAACTATTAGGACCTGATTTATCTTACACCTCTGCGAGTTTCTTCTTGGATATGAACAATTGGTAAGTTTGTGCATTATCTTGTACGCAATTATAACCATATTATTTTTTAATTACTTATGATAGTTGAAATACCATTGTGAAGTGTTTGATTTATTTGTTAATAATGGTGATGAAGCATACTAGGTGACAATAAGGCCTTGACAGTGTGGGTATATTATCATAAACCTTGAATCATGATTATCAAATTAAAGAATGTCAATTTTGAGTACTTGGTTGAAAATAGAGAAATGTGTTTGGGGTATAATAATTATGATACTTCTCCTATATTCACTGTGTCCAGGCAACTTGTATTCCTTGTTAGAGATGGTAGCTATAATTTTAGATTGATGACCCATATTTTTATAATTAGTTACACTTCCTTGTTTTTGTGAAACAATTATCCCAAAATAATATTATGTTGGTTCATTTATGTTGTACTATGCAGGTGAGTATTTTATTGAGAAATTTATTATGCGACATGACACTCACATGTGTATATGTATGCTATAACACTGAAGGTTGGAAGTTTCTATTGTTCTAACATTATTTTTATGATACACTCAAATGTTTACGCTGAGGACTTTAAACTTACAGGTAGCACTTACAAGCTCTGCATCATATTACATATTCTAAAATCAACTATGTAAATTCTATCAAAGATTATAAAAATATCTATATCAAAG
This sequence comes from Athripsodes cinereus, assembly GCA_947579605.1. Lineage (NCBI taxonomy): Eukaryota > Metazoa > Arthropoda > Insecta > Trichoptera > Leptoceridae > Athripsodes > Athripsodes cinereus. Next base: position 20,513,825 of record OX388310.1, read on the forward strand.
CATATTTGTACAATATTGCTTACAAAGTCCTATGGATGGATAAAAATATCCATTCTTGGGACTTTATTGGTAGGTATCTATTTATTTATTTATTGTCTTAAGGGACACAAACAGTTCAACTTAGCAAATGTCATCATTCAAATTTCTTCAGTAAATAAACCAATCAAGGCAGTGATCGGCAAAATTATTCGCCAAAGAGCCAAAAATATGTACATTCCACAGATCAAAAAAAAAATGAGAGCCAAATCTGTTTATTAATTTAGTAAACCTTTATTATAATTTTAGAACTTTTTTTCTTATTTCACTTTTTCTAATTGTTTGTTCTCTACGAAATTGACTCTAGGCTAGGCCTTCAGAGCCGCACGCGGCTCCGGAGCCGCACTTTGCCGACCACTGAATTAAGGTCCCGCATATTTACCCAAGCATATGACGAACATGTTGCTAGCAAAAAGTAATAATATACACTTTACCTTAAAAATCAAAAACAAAAACAACAATCAAAAACAAGACTAGAGATAATACAAAAATTTAGTTGGAGCATCTGTATTGATTGACAAAAAAAAACATATTTCACTCAATGTCGGGTGACTTGCCAAAAATATCAAGGCTAGAAGTAATAATTTGAGGATTTCATAAAAAATAATTTAGAAAAATATAATTATATATTTATGCATATTTTCCGCAAGTGGCATAGGTGGCATACCCCATTGCTGCAATTGAAGATGCTAAATATTGTATAGGTACATGAGAAAATAGTGAAAGACCTATTCTTTTCTTGGGACCCACACATATTTATTTCATAAAGTCTGATGGGTGAATAAAAAAAAAATATAAAATGATCTCCTTTTTTGTTTAACTAACATAGTGGCAAACACCCTGTATAAGTAGTATTTTAGCATCTTGTGGAGTCACTCACCATAGTCATGATAATTAACTTTGTACTTATGGAAAGTTTTTGTGTCATCTTTTAAATAACTTCATCTATATTGGTAACAAAGCTGGTCCATAGTGGGTATGGCATTAATATAATTAATATATTTGTATGTTGGGGCGAAACTATACTGTGTCAAATTTTGGCTAAAGTGACTTATGACCATAATGTTGTAGTCCTTGTTATGCTCTTTTTTATAGCATATTTAACTATTTGTTAAGTTTAATATTTTTTGATATCTATAGATATAAAATTGTGTAATTTTTTTAAAAGTAAAACAATATAATTTAAACTTGATATCCGTGAATTATTGTAAATATTTAGTACTTTCACATTGACTTAATTGATTTGGAGGCGGCTTTCAAGAGCTTTCGCTCTCATCAAGTCAACATAAAGTGAGATGAGCATATTATTTTTAATTATTTAACTTAATCTTCCACCAAGTACCGTCAGTTAACAACATTGATTATGTATTATTTTTAAAGTAAAAAAATGTGAGGCATAGTTAATAGCAATGATTTGTAATCATTTTTAATAGTAAACATGTAAGATATAAATGTAATTATGTTGATAAAACTTTCAACAACCAAACTGAAAAATGACATTTCATGACATAGTGTAGTTTTACTTCAACATACAAATATACATGGAAAGCATTATAACTTCAGTAATGTGAGAGTATTATAAAGATGAGATTTAATATATTATATACTATTTGCCTTAATCACCAGGGATTGTGACACTGACCTTTTGTTTGTGCATGATTCTTCTTTGTGTTATTGTTATATTTTTCATTATTGTTGTTATATATATATATATAATCTTTTTTGTTTATTAAAAACTGTTGTTTCTCATCACAATGTTCTAATTGTATAATGATGTTTTGTTAATTTACATAATCTATTGTCAGATATTTACTAGTTATTGTATTAAAAACTGATATGGTTTACCAATATGTATACATGATGAAAGAAAAAAATTACTCAATTTCACTGCTTAAACTCGAGCAAAGACTTGCCTCTTGCCTCTATATATGGTATGAGATTCGGCCCGTCGCCAGGATTTGCAGTTGGATTTGGTGAATAAGATATTGTTTTTCAATATTGGTGTGTGCTCCTTTCTCTCTCTCCCATCCGGTGGTTTTAGTTCTTGTGTGGACACATTTGTTAGTGTAGAAATTTAATTGTATAAATGGAAGTCCCCAGACTTCTGAGCCATCCGGGTGGTCGGTGAGTCTCCTTCAATGGTGCTTGTGTCTTATCAGAACCATCTTGTAGAACAGCTAACAAGTTGTGAAAAGGGAAATTTGTTCTTGTCCAATCATTATTAAAATATTGTTGGTTCATAATCATAGGTTTGTATGTATTATGTATTATAAACTGTATAAATTTGCATTTTTGTTACAGGAATCTCCAGAATGCTGTGTGCAGTTACTTTGATCATATCCCCACAATTAGGACACCTCCGGACATCCAACCGAATCCAGACACCTCAAGGCGTATCCCCATCCCTTTACCAATGCCCATCTTTCCCCCTCCCAGCCCGTCAGTGCCTGGAGACAATCTCCAGATGACCTTAATCTCATCTTCTTCCTTGAAGGAACAGGTGACGGAATATTATGAACCTAGTACAAAGTAAGTATAAATTGACAGTATTGTTTACTATTATAATAATCAAGATTGTTATCAGAAAGTTTTTCGTATTCTCTGTATATAATCTTATTGAGTGTGCATTCCAATACACTACTGTGTATAATAATTAACATTATTGCACAAATAAAATTATAATAAACAAGTAGATAAGGCATAATGTAATCTTGCACATTCCCCATACTTATGGCATCAGTGCAATATTATTCAAATAGCTCTATAATAGAGCAAACAAGATAATGCTTGTGTGAAAGTGCTTATAGTATTCCGGGTATCGTCTGAACTCCTGTTCCGACTCCCCGAAGACTGTCAAACTATTGAGAAAATAGATAAAAAAAAACAGTGTCTTAACCTGTCCGTGAGTGAATAAAGAAAAAATAAAAGTGTATGGCAGAGTGAATTAATTCAACTTTATTGCATATTATAGAAAATGATCCCTAGAATAAATGTTTATGAGGAACCAACTCTCAAAAATTAATAATAACGGAGTTATATAACAAAAACAATTTTGATACGTCATGTCTGCTCCGGTATTGTCAACATTGGGTTCAACATGGGAATATTTATTATTATTAAAAATATTAATTTTTATTTTTTTAACAAAAACTTATGTAGGTACTAAAAACTAATTAAATTGTCCAGAATTAGCACAAAAAGTAAAAAAAAACTTCACAAAACACTTTATAAAATAACACCCATAGCGCACGAACGTACGCAGCAAAATGGTTTGCAACCACGAGTGACGGTATGTATTTCAAGCGGCGGTCACGTGACATTTTGTATAGGCGATAAATAAGGTCTAAACACGCCTATTTTTGATTTTTTTTCTTTGTGATTGGTGAAGTATATCTGACAGATTGGACCAATGATGAAATTGATGAATTTGGCGGGAATACCAAAATATTACTGGATCAAACGCACCGGTGCGTGCGTACACCAGATCCCATAATATTTCTTGCACGCACTGGTTCGTTGGTATTCCTTTACAGGTTAAACAGTGTACAATTGTGTGAAACTAATAATATTACTTTCATGAATAATGTGTATTTAAATTATTGTACTTTCAGCATTGAATGGAAGTTTCTCGTCATGAATCCAGGAGTGACATTTTGGCCAGAGGGATGTATTCTGTTATCTGAGGATTCATCCATACCAGTGGCCAGAGTACCAATAATAACACTATCATATGATGTTGTCTGTATAAAGTTCAATATCACAACACCAGCCACTGTGGGAATGCACTCAAAGCTCTACAGGCTATGCACTCCTCAGGGTGTGCCATTTGGAGGTAAACAAATACTTTTCATAATTTTTCTACATTCTGTTAAATAGTCTATATCTGGTCCGTGTAAATTGAAAAACACAATCTTCTTTTGAAACGATCAATCATTTACCTCTTTTGAAAGTAGGTACTGGTGATGCGGCAAATGTCTAATTTTAAGTTCAACTTATCAATCCATATTAAGAAATGACAATGAAACAAGTTGTAAACAAAAATTTCATCGTCATTGAAGTTGTCATTTAAAAATAATAATGATAGTCACTTTTACATATTCTCTATGCTAATAGTAATATATTTGTGTGTTTTTTAGATGAACTGTGGATGAGATTAAAAGTACAATATCCTACAAATGGAATGCAGGTATTTGATATTCATTATTTCATTCAAATCTAAATGACTTACCTTGTAAGTATTGTGAGAGACTGAAAATCATTGATATTATTTGATGGAGATTTTGTGATTTATGCAATACAAAAAGACATTCTAAAAGTTGTTTTATCCAAAGCATCTGCTAGTCATCTCATTATTGATGCCATCATGATGGTTTCTAAAATGATTAAAAGACATTTTGTATTGTTGATTGATGTTTATTGTTGTCATGTTACCGTACTCTACAAATATACATATGTTGCACTTGAAGAAGATTTAATCGAATTCATACAATACTGTAATGACAATAAATTACAACTTAGTTTAAATAAATGTAATTTAGTGACATAAACCAAAAATTGTAAAATAAGAAAGTAAAAATATAGAATCAATGGAGTAGCTCTTATTCGACATAATAAAATTAGGAATCTCAGTGTAATATCTGATTCAAAGTTACGTTTTGATGAGCACACTGTGGAAATCTTAAGTGTATTTAATAGAACAGTGGGATTTATTATAAGGACATCCAAGTCTTTAAACTACGAAAATTTAAAAAATATTTTTTTCTGTTTAATTTGCTTCAGGTTTGAATATTGTTGTACTATTTGGAGCCCATTTTTTTAATAGATATGCTGATGACATAGAAAAGGTGCAATGTAAATTTTATAAATACTTCATGCTCAAGTTTCATGTAACTTTGACAACATCCGAGTTGTCTCCATGGTGGGAATTCTTGGATGTGTTGCTCTTCTCTGTGAGCCATATTAAGTTTGCTTATCCTTTGCGATTACTCTTGCGATCCATTAAAAAAGTTCTTTTATACACCTCATTCCAGTCCAGTTTTTTACATTACACAACCATCAGGTTTGTCTTCTAATTGCGAGGATCTCATATTTATTTCCATGCTGAATGTGACTTAGATATGAATATATATGTAAAAGGAAAATGCCCTATATTGATTGAAATAAATAAACCATAAGGGTAAGAACCAAATTTTACTCCACGTGTCACAGTGGACATCACAGGGGACCATGCCAAACACGTGTCACATTGGACAAGTTTGTATCACAAGAGACATTGTAAAGGTTGTTTTACACAAGATCTCATAGTTTGAAAAAACTGTTTATTGGTGTTTAAAATATGTCTACTATTGCATAAATTGAAAACATATTTTGGTTTAGTACTATTAAAAACAAGCAAATGAACAACTTTAAAAATGTTTGTTGTAATTTTTTTTATAATTTACATGTAGGAAATATTTTTTTAGTTATTACTAAAAAGAAACCAAAATAACAAGATCAAAAATATTTATTGGAAAAATAATATTTTAATAATAAAAAACCAAATGAACACATTTTGGACGATATTTTATCGAATAAACATTGCCTTTTATAAAATCAATACTTACAATAGCGACCCGATTTGTCGAACGTTCTGCTGAACACCCTGTATAGATTTCCGATGTTATTCTGCTACCCGAGGCGGAGAAAAATTCAATAAATCAAAGATCATAAAAATCGGTCTAGCCGTTCTTGAGTTATAAATTATGTAACATACATGAATTTGTTTTATATATAAGATAAGTGACTTAAAATACTTGAACAAATTAGAATGGATTTGAAAACTCACCTTTACAATTGTTCCCTGTTATACTTCTCACAAAAACGTGTCACAGTAGACTGAAAATAACACGCGACATCACTTATAAACATTGTTAACTTTTAAAGTACGTGATAAATAATAACTATTTGCATTTATTGATGGCTGCAAATATTCGTATATGACAATTTTAATTAGAATTTGTATAATAATTTACTACTTACCCTTTAAAATCACCTCAATAAATGTTCTAAATGTAAGGGCACGTTTTGACACACACTCTTAAATCAGTAATAACAGCGAAATAAGATGACTAGTGATGTCGTTTATGGTTCTGTCATGAAGCGATAATGTTGCTAGTGTAAAAATAAAAATTATTCTTGCCATACGTTGGCGGATATTTGCTATAGAGCGTGTCACAGGTAGACATGTCACAGTAGACATAATTTTGGGACAATTGTTTATAATGTTTTTTTGATTATATAAAAATAATTAATGTGGTAAATAAGCCTATATTCTTGAATAATAACTATTTAAATATACCTTTATGCATTTTTTAGAATGCCAGTAAAGGAAAAAAATAATTTTATCATCATTTGTTTCCTTAGAGGCTATTGTGCGACACAATCGATTTGTATGGAGCGAGTACTGACTTTTACATTTAAAACGCGATTTTATCCAAACTATGAATTAATATAATAAAAATATATGTTGTTTTAACTAACTTAATGTATAAATTGAGAATTGGGCGAAAAAAAAATATGAAAAAGTTATTAGTTGTATTATTTTTCCATAGTGGTCACTCATGATGACGGAATTTTGCATAGAATTTGGTCCTTACCCATAAATAAATAATTAATTTGAAATAAAACACTTATTTATATAAAAGACAGCTGGTCTTCAGCATCACAAGAGGCATCAACTTCTGACCTAACAGATTGATGATCTAGACTACGAGGAAGAAGAAGAAGACTTATTTATAGTATATCCACAGTGACTTCAAACCAACGTCACTGTGGATGTACTATATATAAAGTCACAGTGGATATATTATAAATAAGTGTTTTATTTATAATTAATTCAACATGAATTTCCACCAAGTACCGTCGGTTGAAAATATCCACTTTTTCATAAATAAATAAACACAATTTATGATTTGACAGAATCAAATTAAATAAATTTATTTTTCTTTTCAGGTGATGGATGAAGAAGTTCTAGATGAAAAAATGTGAAGGAGAAAAGACCCAATACTTATATAATAGATAATATAGTATATTGCTACAACACTTATTGTGTACTATAATTATTTTATACACTGTGTTTTTATTTTATATTATTTTAGTCATTTTTATCATTATTATTTTAAAATAATATTTAAACTTTGATAATATTAATTATAATAATAACAATATATAAATAACAATTATATTTAATTTAATTAATATTTATTGTCATTGTTTTATTGTTTCATAATATTATTTTACAAGATTCAACCCAAAAATGTTCTAGTATGTTTATTATTATTTTTACAATAAAATTGTCCTCTCAACAATGTGGTACTATTTTTAAAATAAGTTTGTTTGTATTACATTTTAATAAAAATATATATTAGGACATTAATATATAGACTAGAAATTTAACTCAGTATAAACGGTGCCTAGGTAATGCAGAATGCATGAAAATGTGTGTCAGAGAAACAGTGATGTATTAATGTTGTTGGAATGAAACAGAATATTTAAAGTAATTGTGTTTTTGGAATCTAAATTTGGATAAAATTAGTACTAGCTAGTACATTTCTGGTCTATTATTAATGTCATTGATATATTATTATTAATTAAAAAGTATGATATTAATAATTATGAGTGTTTAATTACAAGGAATAGTATATAGATTGATTAAGACTGTTGGCTGTATGTAGGAAGTGAATATGTTTTGAAAGATTGGGATTACAATGTCATACTGTTGTATATATTATTAAAATATTGTACTTTTATTTTATTTTTATTGTTTTATCCTGTTTTATATTCAAAATTATTGCATTTTAGCACTTAACTTGCGTAAATAAAATCATCATCCTAGTTTGTAGGATACACTATTTTGTTTAAAATACGTCAAATTTTTTTTGATCGTAAATATAAAATTGTATGTAGCGATGTCACTAGGTAAAAACTGGATATAATATGCGGGTAATTCTGATAACTTAAGTTCTGAGATCTAGTAATCAAAACATAAGTGTAGGTTTTATTATTTATTCGTTCAAGAAAATTACATTGAGAACATTTGCAAAATATGTGTTATTCAAAAGATTCACAAAGATAAAAAAGTCATCGTTCTTTCTTCACTTTCATGTTGAAAGACCGAGAAATTGAGTGAATTATGTAAAATCTATTGAATCTGAGAAATGTGATTTGAAATCAACTTTGAAATTTACATGTGTGAAAGACAACTATTCCTAAATTTTGTATTTATGATTTAGAAAATGTGAACAAAATTTATTTTACATTACAAACTCACTCAATTAATTCTGCTTCGACTGTTCCTTAAACTTTCTGTAATCTTAATATAGTGTAATTTCATGATATATTGTTGTTTTATTGATGAATACTTTATTATAATTAGTGCAAGAAATCTTAAATTTTGAAATCAGTTGCTCGATGATAACTTCTCAGTCTTGAAAGTTGAATATTTAAATTTTGCTGCTCACTTCATTCACATATTATAAACTTTTTTCATATGTATGATTTGTCATTTTTATTTTGTGAATTTCAACCCATCACAATTGATAATTAATTTTGCTTCACAGTCATGTTATTCTGTGGAGTTATATTCTAACATCTGTACTTATTATATATATTTTTAAAGTTTGTAATAATGGTTATCCAACATTACTGGAATCAAATTGATGTTTTAAAATGAACACATTTATTTAGGTATTTTAATTATTGATTTCCATTATATCAAACAAGAATTGAGGGGGTAAAGTTTTTAGTTGTAAAGAATTATGATATTTATAAAGAAGAACTTTGTAAGTAAATCACAATTATTAATGATATTTGTTCTAATGGAGAAATTCTATATTCAACTAATTTATTTTTTGTATTTTGTGTTATAAGTATTTTGTTTGATGCTTATCGTCAAACAGTGCAATAGTATTTGATACATTTTCATTTTGGACATACAATGTCGAAACCAATCATTACATGTTATTACAGAATTATTATGTATAAATATTTTCACTCTTTTTTTATATGTAAACTGTGTTTAAAAGATCAATGAAGATAATTAACATTTTGTATTTAATCTTGAAGATTTATAATGTTTACTAGAAATGATATTAATAGATTCCTCTTGATTGAATTAGTAAGTTTTCTGTTTAATGGTAAAGTACTTTGTCCACTGAAGTGTATCAAGATAATGATCTGTAAAGACAAATCTTTTACTTTTAAACAGGTTCTGAAATAAGAGGAATCTGTTTTTCCTACAAATTTTATGGTAGCTGTGTGTAAATAGTATATTTGTTCTTCTATTCTGTCATGTCTAACATAGTAAAATTGTAAAAAAATGGCACTTTTAATTTAAGATTTGTTTTAAAACTATTTTTATATAATCACATGAAGATAGGGGTGAAAATCATGATACTATTTTGATTTTACAATGAACAGTTAGACTAGTAAAGATATTATAGATTTTAATTGTTTAGCAAACTGCATTCACATCTTATCTCACTCAAACGAATTACTCTCAATTCTGTCTTTCTTTAGTATCTTACAAACATCAAATTAGCACTCTTGAAAATATCTTGTCTAACTTCAAAGGTATGTACCAAATATCATTGAAAAGTGGGTGATGTAATAACTTTGTTGATAAATTGTCAATATATATTAATATTTGATGTTTTTAAGATACCAGGGGCCGTAGACCAACCCGCACTTGTCGATCGACTACAAACGAATTTACGACTATAACCACAACAATAACGCATAATTACATGTAGGTAGATTGTCGTAAATTCGTTTGTAGTCAATCGAAAAGTGCGTGCTTGTCTAGGGGGGCAGATATGATCCGCATTAAGAGTAACATATATTTAATAATCCCATGCAGGCATGTGACATGTGCAGTTAAGACAGAAACATGTGTAGTTGGTTATGTCTATCTTATGGTTAAAATAAAAATACAAATTGTTGCATATATTATAGTAATATCATTATGTTGTTGATATATAAGAGTATTGAACATTTCTTCGCTAACATTTTATTGTGTTAGACAATAATTTAAATGTACATTTGTTAGGATATTTATATTATATAGTATTTCATATATAACGGACATGTACAAAAAGTTTTCTTATGAACCAGTATTAAAATTATAAATATTAGAGTGTATACAGTAGTGAAATTTATATATACCTAGAAGAATCTATTTGCTTTGGAATTATAGCTTCAGAACAACTCAAATAATGATATAATATTTCTAACTGGCATCCCATTTGTATAATGTTGAAGATTAGAATTCAATCCGGAAGAATTAGAAAAGATATCCCAAAGATTTTGAAGCAATCATGCCTATTTTGAGTTAGTTGACGGCGCCAAATAAATCATCCGACATACATACGTTTTAAATAAGTAAAAATATTTCTATTAGTTCATTTGTGTAAAAAATTTCATATTTTGGCAAAAACTTAGCACTATTTTAATATCCTTTTTTCTTTCATAAAGTTGATTTTCAATGATATATCGAACCTAAGAATGCTCCGTTTTCTTATATATAAAATTATTTAGTCCGTTCATAACGGAAAGAGTAAATATTTTTTTTGCAAACAATCACAATTATTTGCATTTGGCTCAATACTGGTTCATTAAAAAAAGTACTAATATCGGATATAATGTTAATTATTAAATTTGGAAATAAATTATTCTGATGTATAAATAAATGTTTTGTATTGATAAGGAAAATTTATTCATATAATATGTATAATGTCATCAGAACACAGAATGGTATTATTGTCATTCTGAGGGCATATGGTATTCTTGTGTTTATTCATTGTTTTAAAAATATTCCCAGTGTTAAAAAATAATGCACTTTGATTTTAATGTTTGTCAAGTGATATAATAATAGTAAATACTTTGTTCTGCATCATTATTTATTAACTAACTCAACTCTTCTTATTTTATAAAGTAAATGTGGTAATTGATACTTTTATTATAATATTGTTGTTGGTTGCATATTTGTTCTTCATTTTATTTATAAAGAAAGAAATACAATATGTAGAAATTAAGTTGAGTATATTTATGTAATTCGGGCGTAATTAATTATATAATTTCATTTCTTAAGCATTCTTTTATTTTTCCTATATATCAATATTTATATAGATATATTTTTCCTATATCTTCCGTGGCTAGATGGAAGAAATCACTATAAAGTGATAATCTCGCCACCGCGTATCATCACATTTTTTCTTATGTAAACTGATTTATTGACATTGTTATGTGAATGATGATGTGCAAGTACATAAAAAATAAATATTTCAAGTGTTTCAGTGTCTGTAAAAATTCGAGATCAATTCTAAAATTGTGATAACTTTCAATTGATTTTGATATTTTTTCAGTTCGGGCATCATTAATATTATACATACATTGAAAATATTTTAATCTGTTAGATGTGACTGCCAATTCAACCTTTTTATTAAATTCAATTAAATTTACTGTCTCATCTCACCTGATGGCTTTGTGGAATTGAAACGAAGATGAATTATGGAAAAAAGGTAAGAAAAATAACAGTTTGAATGTATAGTATAATTAAACATGTATTTAATACAAAAATAATACCAAATACCATTCCTTAAAGGTAGTACAATTTAAAAAGTATAGAAAATACAATCATAAGGCAAAGTTTACTGTTTTATGGTAACTTAATATTTATATATCTTACTTTTAGTATAAAGCTTTAAATTAAGAAAGAGTTAGGTTGGCTTGTATATGGGAGTACCAACAATCAAAACACTTTCTATTAATAAAAATGGTTAATTGCAAATTACAATAAGACAGGCATAAATCTGAGCTTGTATATATATTATGTAATATGTACTCAACATCATTTTACAATACAAGCTATCTACAACTGCAAAAGGGTTTGTATATCCCTCTAACAATCTATATGACTAACGACTTTCACTAGTTTTATTCAATTGTCAACCAATATCTACATACTCAACAGTTTAATGAATTTTTGAGATTACTTCCTGTAAAAACTTATCTATATACATATTATGGTTTCTTTCTCATAGGAAAAATTTCTTCATTATAATTCATGAACCCTTCACTACACAGCCATTTCCATATTGATTTTTGGATGAGGTTTGTAATCTGATATGATAAAATGCTCAAATTTAAATGCAGTGATATCATCCAAAGGAGCATCTTCCGTGAATGAAAGACGAGGGAAGGGTCTTGGTGTTCTCTTTAATTGTTCCTTTAAGGCGTCTATGTGATTTAGATAGACGTGTGCATCACCCAGCGTGTGGACAAATTCACCAGGCTAGAAAGAAGCAAAAATCAATCATATTAACCTATAGATATACCTTTTCAAGGGATTGTTTAATTGAATTATGTTATTTCATTTAATTATTTTCCATTTTTTATTTTACTCAGGCACAATTAAAATACACCTAACAAATGCCTACACATAAAATTAAAATAATAACAGCATAAGTGAAGGAGAAAAATTTAAAATAAGTATCGAAAATTACCTCCAGTTTGGTGACCCTTGCAATCATGTATGTGAGTAGTGAATATGAAAGAATGTTAAATGGAACTCCGAGCCCTAAATCTGCACTACGCTGGTAGAGGTGACTCGAAAGACGGCCATTAGCTACGAAGAGTTGCAATAGACAGTGACAGGGAGGAAGTGCCATTTGGGGCAAGGCACGGGCATCCCATGAACACAGTATCATACGTCTGTCCTCTGGATTAGTTCTGAAAATATAATGAATCAAATAATAATCAGTATAATAGTTCAATTGAATCAAATATAATAGTTCAATTGAATCAGACATAAGCAAGACTTAATGAATGAGAGCTATTTACAGATGTTAGTTTAATGTTTACTATAAACTACAATAAACTATCAGCATTCAAATACTTGGATCACATCAGATAGTTAGGATTTATGAGTTGGTATATATGCCCGAATAAGTTGCATTCGAAAAAATTTGACAAACATTGGTGGGCACTGGGTTTCAGTTCTCTGATAAATTTTGAATATTTATTCCAACATATAAATAGCATTTCAAGAATATTGTGGAAAGAGGTGACTAAATTGTCACACAACAGTTTCCAAGAATACATAGGCTATATCTTCAGGTTTCTCCACTTACTTAATGGTGTTTATGATGTTAAGTAGTTGATCCACGCCCTGTCCAGTGTAGTCTGTATCCATGTCCTTGTATTCAGCACCAAAGTGTCTCCACTGGAAGCCATATACTGGACCCAAGTCACCTGTAGTAAAAAATAAATAATACAATTTTGCATGATGCCATTTATGAATTTTCTGAGAAGAGTAAAGTTAAACTTAAGCAGTATAATATATTTCCATTTATAAAATAATATCACCTCCATAAAGTACGGTATTAGTAAGTGGACTCTTAGTTTGTAATGAATATACTGGTATCTAATTCCCTGCGTCATAAACTAAATTAGAAATTCAAACCATTCCATACAACCAAATACGGTCGTGGTGACTAAATATAAGTCGTAGAATAATTTGTACACAGATTCCAGTCGCAGAATTAGTGAAACAGAAAAACAATTTCCATTCATCTCGCTCTTCTAAAAGTGAAAACTCATGTTGTAAATAGACTTAAGCGGTAAAACATCATTTTAAATGATAACCAAAATATGTTGGACATGGTTTACTCTAATGTTCAGTCTTCTCGGATTTCTGTCAACAGACATGCCTTTAGTGCCTGAGAACCCAGCACACCCTACTCTTATTGATCAACAGGTATTGACACCATGTTTCATGTATCAGTCTCCAATACTCACTCACTTATTATTTGCACTTCTGCCATTCCACAATATTTACCTATCATCATTATATTTCGTAAAGTATGACATCACGCACAATTTTAAATTACTGGCAACATGTAACTGCTAACAACAGAATCAAAGTTTAAATGTTCTATTGCTTCCAATTAGAATAACCATAGAACATATTGATCTAAGTGGAACTGCGGAATCTATATGGAATCTGTGACTAAAGTTCCCCATTTTTAGTTGTTATGTATTAAAAAGTTTAAAGACTTTTTTCCAGCGTAGGAAAATCAGTGTAGTTAAAATAACCGAACCGATATCGATATGGTTGTATGGGAATAGTATGCCTAGAGCTGAATTGAAAACATTTTGCTTTTACAAGACTTGATAACTCTTTTTCCAGATAGTGAGATTTTTAATCCCAAAAGTTCTATAGATAATCCTCAACAGCAGTCTACTGAGAGGATTTGTAAATTAAAGCTATTTAGAATCTGATTAAAATAAATTTGTGACAAAGAATTTCTATAATCAAAGCTCTAAAATAATAAATGCAATATTTACCTTCTTTCCTATCTGTAAATCCCATCTTATCCAAGAATTCCCTGGAACTGTTTCCATCCCAAATGTGAATATCCTTCTCCTTCAGGACATTAGCATTTGTACTTCCACTGATAATCCATAATAACTCTTCAATGACACCACGAATAAAGACCCTTTTGGTGGTTAAACAGGGGAGTACTCCATCTTTTAAAGAATAACGACTTTGAGTTCCAAATATGGCACGAGTACCAACTCCTGTACGATCACCACGTTCAGCTCCTAGAAAACAGATATATTATTAAGTTCTGAGTAAGATAAACAGCACAGACACTAGCTGGCAGCTTAGAGTGAACTTTGTATATAGATAATCATTCTATGGAGCAAACTATGGTTATCATAGCTTATCATTTTTGAGTTTTGTAAGCGTAATAAGCATGATAAATCAAAGGCTGCAAAATATAAACAAGTATTTAGAATGTTACGCTGAAATTAGATTAATTAATGACTTTAAATATTCAGAATCTTTGAAATAAGATAATAATGGCCCCACATTGTACCTACTGTTAACCCTATTTTACTTTGAGAAAAATTTCATGTTGGTTTCTTCAATTACACTAGTTGTTACGTTAAAAATGATCACCAATATCTGAAAACTTGTAGAAGTTTCATTCTTCAGAATAATATACGTAAATTAAGAAAAAAGGACTGGTTGAAGTAACCATAAATAGGTGGTGTTCACCAGTAAAATGATTCCCGCCAAAAATCACAGTCATGTGTCAAATGTAAATTTTACATTGATTTTACGAGTATACAATTACAAAATCTGTTTAACCCTACGAAAAGCATTCAACAAAAGTAGTAAAAACTAAAATACGCAATTTATATAATTATAGAAGACTACATGAATATCAGCTACTTATTTTCTAAGATACATACATACCTTCTTCAATAACTTGCTTTATGAGATTCAAATATTGATATTCTTCATGAGGTTTCTCATGATTGCCGTTTTGTACACATCCATTCATAGCCATGATGAGAGTTCGCACGAAATTTAATTTACAATTAAATTATTATACGTGGATAAAATTTATTCACACCAACCGAGCAAATAATTCCAACTCCGAGAACATTTCAAATTCCTTTCAACACCTAGCGCCAATACTACTTTGACCTGTACTATAGTATTGTTCAGTATCTGAGTATTCGTTTTTATGTATTCGTTCTTCAACTTAACTCGAAGAACTAAATCCTCAATGCCAAGTCTGTTCGGTCTTTTTCGTTCTTTTGGGAAAAATTACATTAAAGTACTATATTTTCAAAAAAACTAAGGTTTAACATCGCGTGGCAAATAAAGTCACGAACGAGATTTAAATCTTCGTGTGTGTTTTTTTTTTTGGAAAAAAAACCTTAAGATACTCTATTTTCAAAGATACTAAGGTTTCATATTGCGTGTCAAACGTTGAGAACGAGATTCTTGGATTTAAATCTACGTGTTATTATTTTGGAAAAAACGCCATTGGAGTATTCTATTTTCAAAGGAATTAAGGTTTTATATCGCGTGTCAAATGTAACAAACATGATTCAAAGATTTAAATCTTTGTGAAGTTGTTTTGGTAAAAATACCATTAGAATACTCTATTTACAAAGAGACTAAGGTTTAAAATCGCGTGACATATATCACAAACGAGATTTAAGGATTTAAATCTTCGTGTCGTCTTTTGGGAAAAAGGCCTTTAAAATAATTTATTTTCAAAGAGACTAAGGTGAAAATCGCGTGACAAATTCCACGAACGAGAACGAATGTAAAGAACGAATTGTTTTGAAGAACGATGTCTCAAGTACCGATTACTGAAAAAGAACTGGATTTACCAACATTACTGTACTACAGTTGAATAGGGATGTCTGAATCAGCTACTTTTATTTCACAATCACAATGTAAAAGTCACAATGTACATAAAAAAAAATTAATTGAGAGAGATTCAAGATGACAAAGTAAATAAACATTTTGAATGATCCTAAGTTTATAAAACTAACAAGCTGATAATATAATCTCCATAAATAACTCACAGTAAATGTTATTTTTATTTATTTGTCGACAGTTTTTTTTTTTTAAATAATTTCATATTTATGTATCACAAAAGATTTTATTTAAAACTCATGTGAAGAAATTGCCTAGTGTTTCGGATAAGTTGGAAATATTGCTTAGGTAAAAGCTTAGCAAAATAAAAGATAAAATTGAAATCACAGTGTTACTAAAGGGCGCGCTCACATCTAATGGTCATTTGTTTCTTTCCATTAGTATTGTTCAGAATCTGAGTATTCGTTTTTATGTATTCGTTCTTCAACTTAACTCGAAGAACTAAATCCTCAATGCCAAATCTGTTCGGTCTTTTTCGTTCTTTTGGGAAAAATTACATTAAAGTACTATATTTTCAAAGAAACTAAGGTTTAACATCGCGTGGCAAATAAAGTCACGAACGAGATTTAAATCTTCGTGTGTGTTTTTTTTTGGAAAAAAAACCTTAAGATACTCTATTTTCAAAGATACTAAGGTTTCATATTGCGTGTCAAACGTTGAGAACGAGATTCTTGGATTTAAATCTACGTGTTATTATTTTGGAAAAAACGCCATTGGAGTATTCTATTTTCAAAGGAATTAAGGTTTTATATCGCGTGTCAAATGTAACAAACATGATTCAAAGATTTAAATCTTTGTGAAGTTGTTTTGGTAAAAATACCATTAGAATACTCTATTTACAAAGAGACTAAGGTTTAAAATCGCGTGACATATATCACAAACGAGATTTAAGGATTTAAATCTTCGTGTCGTCTTTTGGGAAAAAGGCCTTTAAAATAATTTATTTTCAAAGAGACTAAGGTGAAAATCGCGTGACAAATTCCACGAACGAGAACGAATGTAAAGAACGAATTGTTTTGAAGAACGATGTCTCAAGTACCGATTACTGAAAAAGAACTGGATTTACCAACATTACTGTACTACAGTTGAATAGGGATGTCTGAATCAGCTACTTTTATTTCACAATCACAATGTAAAAGTCACAATGTACATAAAAAAAAATTAATTGAGAGAGATTCAAGATGACAAAGTAAATAAACATTTTGAATGATCCTAAGTTTATAAAACTAACAAGCTGATAATATAATCTCCATAAATAACTCACAGTAAATGTTATTTTTATTTATTTGTCGACAGTTTTTTTTTTTAAATAATTTCATATTTATGTATCACAAAAGATTTTATTTAAAACTCATGTGAAGAAATTGTCTAGTGTTTCGGATAAGTTGGAAATATTGCTTAGGTAAAAGCTTAGCAAAATAAAAGATAAAATTGAAATCACAGTGTTACTAAAGGGCGCGCTCACATCTAATGGTCATTTGTTTCTTTCCATTAGTATTGTTCAGAATCTGAGTATTCGTTTTTATGTATTCGTTCTTCAACTTAACTCGAAGAACTAAATCCTCAATGCCAAATCTGTTCGGTCTTTTTCGTTCTTTTGGGAAAAATTACATTAAAGTACTATATTTTCAAAGAAACTAAGGTTTAACATCGCGTGGCAAATAAAGTCACGAGCGAGATTTAAATCTTCGTGTGTGTTTTTTTTTGGAAAAAAAACCTTAAGATACTCTATTTTCAAAGATACTAAGGTTTCATATTGCGTGTCAAACGTTGAGAACGAGATTCTTGGATTTAAATCTACGTATTATTATTTTGGAAAAAACGCCATTGGAGTATTCTATTTTCAAAGGAATTAAGGTTTTATATCGCGTGTCAAATGTAACAAACATGATTCAAAGATTTAAATCTTTGTGAAGTTGTTTTGGTAAAAATACCATTAGAATACTCTATTTACAAAGAGACTAAGGTTTAAAATCGCGTGACATATATCACAAACGAGATTTAAGGATTTAAATCTTCGTGTCGTCTTTTGGGAAAAAGGCCTTTAAAATACTTTATTTTCAAAGAGACTAAGGTGAAAATCGCGTGACAAATTCCACGAACGAGAACGAATGTAAAGAACGAATTGTTTTGAAGAACGATGTCTCAAGTACCGATTACTGAAAAAGAACTGGATTTACCAACACTAATTTCCATTGTCATTTTAGAGTTCGCGCGCTTTTCTGACGTTTTATGATGCATGGTTTTAGGTTATGCGGTAAGTTTCTTTTGGTCTGGCTCGGTTTTCGATTTTTTAATATCATAAGGTTTGCCGTAAAACTGAATATTTTCATAGTAGGTATTAAAATATTATAAATAACTCCGATCTGCCCATGTCTGTCAATGTTGGAGATGTAGTGACAGTATGGGTAAAGGTAATATACGTAGAACTGTTTATAGATTAAAAAAAAATTATACTGTCTTAGAACAGTATTAAGTCAAGCGAGGTAGTAAATACCATTATTGTCAAAATTATTATAAGAATGTGTGTATTTAGATTTAAGACAAAGTATTGTTTAGTTAATAGATTTTTGTAGTAGAGAAGTTTATTATATTTCTAAAAATAAATAAAAAAATACCTAATAGGTACAACATTGTTAAACCTGTAGGTACTTACATAAATACAGTAGATACATATAACATAACTACCAAATTTAAATGAACTTACAAAATACCTATGTACTTAACTCACTACATGTTTTTTTTACGGAGGCGCTATTTTCACCTATTTTTTTTTTGTATACAAACAAAAATATTCCGCGAAAAAGTGGTTATTTCTACCCAAAGTACATACCAACCACAGATAACAGATACCAACTATTTGTTTGACGTTTATACTGTCATTAGACTTGTGTGACGTTTTGTTAGTAATTTCTAATTCGTGTTTTAACTTTATTTTGTTTATATTAATGGATATTTTTATTGCATTTAATTTTCTCTTAAATATTTTCTACAAATTGAGTGTTTTTAAGTCGTTTATGGGTTAAATTTCTGGATTATAAAATGAATTATGTCAACATGGGCGGCAAAAAGAAAACCTGACAAATAGGCTTGTGTAGTACATGTACTAGGTACTATTAGGAACTAATTCCCAGTACTGTACTAGAATGAACTAGTCCGTATTTTATTCGCTCTTAGTTCTTTTAGTACATTCATTCCCAATCGGACAGAACTAAAGTAGTATTGTTCAGAATCTGAGTATTCGTTCTTATGTATTCGTTCTTCAACTTAACTCGAAGAACTAAATCCTCAATGCCAAATCTGTTCGGTCTTTTTCGTTCTTTTGGGATAAATTACATTAAAGTACTATATTTTCAAAGAAACTAAGGTTTAACATCGCGTGGCAAATAAACACGAACGAGATTTAAATCTTCGTGTGTGTTTTTTTTTGGAAAAAAAACCTTAAGATACTCTATTTTCAAAGATACTAAGGTTTCATATTGCGTGTCAAACGTTGAGAACGAGATTCTTGGATTTAAATCTACGTGTTATTATTTTGGAAAAAACGCCATTGGAGTATTCTATTTTCAAAGGAATTAAGGTTTTATTCGCGTGTCAAATGTAACAAACATGATTCAAAGATTTAAATCTTTGTGAAGTTGTTTTGGTAAAAATACCATTAGAATACTCTATTTTCAAAGAGACTAAGGTTTAAAATCGCGTGACATATATCACAAACGAGATTTAAGGATTTAAATCTTCGTGTCGTCTTTTGGGAAAAAGGCCTTTAAAATACTTTATTTTCAAAGAGACTAAGGTGAAAATCGCGTGACAAATTCCACGAACGAGAACGAATGTTAAGAACGAATTGTTTTGAAGAACGATGTCTCAAGTACCGATTCCTGAGAAAGAACTGGATTTACCAATACTAAACTAAAGTAATGCCGGTGACGTTCGGCATCTCCGCTCGGCGCCACTCGGTTTATGTCCGATCTTTAAACGAGTGCGAGTGAGATAGTTGATGTGATGATTCTATAAAGGATATAGTGCCTTCTCTTTTGCTTCTTATTAGTTCTATTCGTTCTTTTAGTTCAGTGACGTCAAAGAACTAATAAGAAGCACCAAGTACTGTACAAGTACATTCTAGTAGGTAGTATTCTAGTACAGTGGTAGATAGATAGATTGGTGTTAGACTTTTTTAGTGTTTTGTTTTGCTATGAACATTGTAAATAGCGCCGATAAGGACGAATAAAGTATCATTACATATAACTTATATAACGGTGTTGTAAGCTAGTAGACTTCCTTAGTTAAAATATTATCCCTTATGAACGTCTCATAAACATATAAAATAATAATGTAGTAGGTACCTACTGTCGATAGCAAAATTATTAAAATTTATTGAAATGAAAATCCAAAGCCTGCAAATTATGAAGGAAAATAAAATATTCTCTGAATTTTCTCTTTGTTAGTTACTAAGTATTGATTTTCATAATAACAAAATTACATAAATGTGCATTTCCTATGTATGTACTCTGTATGCATCCTAAATTCTTATTAGTACATGAACTAATTAGTATATGTACCCTTTATGCATCCTGTATTCTTATTAGTACATGTACTACATTCATGACTGAATAATTTTGACATGGAAATATTCAGTGAACTAATAGTACTAATAGTACTAGAAGAGCGTACTAGTTCCGTAGGACAATTGTACTAGATCAGATCGCTCCCAAAAATGACCGAGCAAGAACAAGCCTACTGACAAAAGCCGGAAATAGGCTTGTGTAGTACATGTACTAGGTACTATTAGGAACTAATTCCCAGTACTGTACTAGAATGAACTATTCCGTATTTTATTCGCTCTTAGTTCTTTTAGTACATTCATTCCCAATCGGACAGAACTAAAGTAATGCCGGTGACGTTCGGCATCTCCGCTCGGCGCCACTCGGTTTATGTCCGATCTTTAAACGAGTGCGAGTGAGATAGTTGATGTGATGATTCTATAAAGGATAAAGTGCCTTCTCTTTTGCTTCTTATTAGTTCTTTTCGTTCTTTTAGTTCAGTGACGTCAAAGAACTAATAAGAAGCACCAAGTACTGTACAAGTACATTCTAGTAGGTAGTATTCTAGTACAGAGTGGTAGATAGATAGATTGGTGTTAGACTTTTTTAGTGTTTTGTTTTGCTATGAACATTGTAAATGGCGCCGATAAGGACGAATAAAGTATCATTACATATAACTTATATAACGGTGTTGTAAGCTAGTAGACTTACTTAGTTAAAATATTATCCCTTATGAACGTCTCATAAACATATAAAATAATAATGTAGTAGGTACCTACTGTCGATAGCAAAATTATTAAAATTTATTGAAATGAAAATCCAAAGCCTGCAAATTATGAAGGAAAATAAAATATTCTCTGAATTTTCTCTTTGTTAGTTACTAAGTATTGATTTTTATAATCACAAAATTACGTAAATGTGCATTTCCTATGTATGTACTCTGTATGCATCCTAAATTCTTATTAGTACATGAACTAATTAGTATATGTACCTATTATGCATCCTGTATTCTTATTAGCAGAGATGTGCAAAATACTTTCAAAAAAGTATTTAAATACAAAATACAAATACTTTTGAATTTTTGTATTTCAAATACAAAATACTAAATACTTTTTCAAAATGGTATTTAAATACAAAATACAAAATACGTATTTTCAAAATACTTTTTTAAAATACCTTTTTAAAATACTTTTTACAAATAGTCGAACAAGGTGTAAGACAAAAGTATTTAGTATTTAAACCATTGATGAATGAAAGAGAAATTAAAAACTGGACAAAAGTATACATAAATGGAGAAAGGGTTGACATGATTCGATATAGCATTGCTTGCAGACAATTGATGAATGCCAATGATGAATGAAAAACTGGACAAGAGTATACATAAATGGAGAAAGGGTTGAAATGATTCGATATAGCATTGCTTGCAGACAATTGATGAATGAAAAACTGGTCAAGAGTATACATAAATGGAGAAAGGGTTGACATGATTCGATATAGCATTGCTTGCAGACAATTGATGAATGCCATTGATGAATGAAAAACTGGACAAGAGTATACATAAATGGAGAAAGGGTTGAAATGATTCGATATAGCATTGCTTGCAGACAATTGATGAATGAAAAACTGGTCAAGAGTATACATAAATGGAGAAAGGGTTGACATGATTCAATATAGCATTGCTTGCAGACAATTGATGAATGCCATTGATGAATGAAAAACTGGACAAGAGTATACATAAATGGAGAAAGGGTTGACATGATTCGATATAGCATTGCTTGCAGACAATTGATGAATGCCATTGATGAATGAAAAACTGGACAAGAGTATACATAAATGGAGAAAGGGTTGACATGATTCGATATATCATTGCTTGCAGACAATGAGGATGAGCCTTAGGAAGAACTGTCAAAATAGGAAAAAAAAATAATTAAGTCATGACAAAATGTACGGTTGTTAGAAGAGATAAGCCGAAAATTGTCATAAATGGATTGAGTATCATCAAGCAGGTAAGAGAATTCCTGACTTGGGCTGCAAAATAAATCAGAATGGATAATCCAAATCTGAAATCGTATGGACTACTGTAACATCATACATACATTGAAAGGACCCTCCACACACCCGGATATCTCAGGAGTCAAAGACTCCTATTTATCCGCACTTGCAAACAAAAATTTGTCCTCACGGGCGAGCCATATGGGCAGCCTGAATGGCCGGCCGGCCAAATCCGCCTCGTGGGAATCTTTTAAACTACTGTAAAACTTTCAATATCCCCTTAAGGTAGAGAAACACCAATATTTATATTTTTATTAAAATAATACAAGGATCCGAAATAAACACATAGGAAAAAAAAAATAACAATAAGTATACCCAATAATCAAAATTTGTTACAAAAAGCAGAAATATGATGTCCAGAAACTTTTAAGGATCCAATATAGAGAGCGCAGGAGTCACCGGTACCAGAGTAATGTGAAAACTATTCTCCCTCCCGAAGGGGACATCCCAACCAATGCTACTCTCCACCAAGGGAGATAGGACGCACAAGAACGAAAAACGAGTTCGCCACACGAAAAACCGCACTCCAAATCAAATCAACCTGCAGATTCACCCGCGTCTGCCGGAGGTAAACCCGGCAAACGCAGGAGGTCCCACCTAGATACCCAGGTATCTACAAACTTTCTGAAGGCTCTAAAATTCTGAGGACACAACAGAACCTCACCAAACCAAATAGGTCTGGGAGTCCCTTCACTCATTTCCTCGAACATCAGATCCCTAGCATCCGTCATCACCGGACACACCCAAAGGATGTGGTCCGCATACTGCTTCCCCATCCCACAAACACACCACGGGCTCTCCGAAAGCCCAAGATCAAAAAGCTTGCCCCTCAGGTCGCCGTGGTATCATACATACAGTATACAGGACTGCTCCAGACTCTTCCTTATCGTCTTCAGATGGTTTTTAGTGTTTCCTCCGGATCATTTACAGAGAGAATAAGAGCTGCCACATAACTTCACTACTAAGAAGTCTACACTAACTGAGAGTCCTAGAGATACTGGTGTTTAAACTGTGTCTCACTGTCCACAAGGCAGCACACTACCCACTGAGCTGTTCCGCTGACGAAAATGTGTGGCGAAGGCTGTGCTCAGCTTCTTAAACTCGTTGAACTCAAAAGGGCAAATACCTCTAAATTTGCAGAAAGAAGAAACAAAGTCGCAGCGTCATCTGCCTGGAATAGATTGCCTTCAGACAAAATTGAAAATGCTACCATTCAGGAGAAATCACAGCGCCCTTGAAATGGCAATGGATCGTTAAACGGCGTCATAATTTGTTCAATCATCATTATTATGTGTGTATATCTCAAACATGGAGTACTCTAATGGAAACGTTGTATTTGTAATTCAACAAATTGGCAAAAAAAGCTTGCGTACGCGCATATCAATTAATGGCAGAATTTTGTTTCAAACAATAAAAAGGTATTTTGTAAAAGTATTTTGTGTAAAATACAAAATACTCAAAAAAAGTATTTCAAATAAAATACAAAATACTTTTTACAAAAAGGTATTTGAAATACAAAATACAAATACGTATTTTGTATTTTGTATTTGTATTTTAAATACTTTTATTTGAAATACGTCACATCTCTGCTTATTAGTACATGTACTACATTCATGACTGAATAATTTTGACATGAAAATATTCAGTGAACTAATAGTACTAATAGTACTAGAAGAGCGTACTAGTTCCGTAGGACAATTGTACTAGATCAGATCGCTCCCAAAAATGACCGAGCAAGAACAAGCCTAGCCGGAAAGAAGTGTTTTATGCCATAGATTAACCATAGAGTAGTGCTTTCACAGTTTTTGTTTCATTTAGGAAAAGGACAGAAATATAGAAATATATTTATTTACCATAGATTTTTATATATAATACCTAGATGGAGTACTCGGATGTATTTTCATTGTAATAAAGTGAGGCACCATTTTTCGGCACTTTTGACAGATCGGTTGGCGAAAAAAAGTGTGGTAAATCGCTCAAAACGTCGACAAGAGCTTCAAAAATTGTCTAATTACGTTTTTATAAATGTAAAAATGATATATTTTTATAAAAATGTGAGAAATACTTCATAAAATGTAGGAAACACCACACGCTTTCGCCAACCGTTCTGTCAAAAAATCATAGATTTTTTGCCTCACTTTTGTAAGTGAGTCAGGGTTCTAGGTTTTGTATGGAATTCTGTGTTATTTACCTCGGGTTGTTTATGGTAAAAAAAAAAAAAAAAAATGGGTAGAAATAACCTCAGCCTTTTTTTTATTGAGAGACACATCTTTCATCTTACAAGGCCATTGTCAAAGTCCAGATTGAAAATGGCCTTGTAATATATTAAATTCTCGTGTCACGGTGTTTGTTATCATACTCCTCCGAAACGGCTGGACCGATTTTGATGAAATTTTGTTTGCTCATCGAGTAGGTCTGAGAATCGGCCGACATCTATTTTTCATACCCCTAAAAGTTAAGGGTGGTCCACCCCGAATTTTTATTTATTTTTTGGAGATTTTTTTTTTATTTTTGCATGGTGAGACATTAAAAAATACATTCAGCCCTAAATTTTCACCCGTCTACCATCAACCCCTATTTTTTAATAGCGATATTAATAATTCTATCGTTTTCAACTACGGTCGATATAAAATGTATATTATGGCAAAACAAGTCAGCTAGTTTCATTATAAAATTGTGCTTCCTAAACACTGACACAGTGAATATAAACTAAACATCATTACAGCTTTCGGCCAATGCAGCCTCCTCCCTATACGATAAAAATACTGGATGGGTGGCACACCTCATCGCTGTAGGTTGGTAGCTATGTGTAAGTATTCAGTTTTTGGAAGTAGGTATTACATAGCCATCTAAAAGGAAGGTACCTATAATTTGAGTTTATAAATTAAAAACAAGCAAGTCTCGACTGTATAGGCATTATTATGATTTAATGGTTAAATAAATCGGCGTAGTTGGCTTTGCAGAATTTCAATTATTAAGTAAATTACATAGAAAATACAACAAGCAGGTATAATATGCCTATTTGTACTTTCTGTACCATGTGAGAAAATGGTACAGGTACCTGTACATATCTTTCTGTACCATGTGAGAAAAAGTGTTATGCTATGTTGTTGTTCAGAATAACTAATCGACGAAACAATAAAAAAAAAAATTGATGAATTTGTGAATAGAATTCTCATGAAACTTTTTATTTTTCGAATTCATTGTTTCTAGTTAGCGTAAAGTTGGTTATATTCAAAAATATATTATTGTTATTGTAATCAATTGTTTTTTTTTACTTTTTCCATCTAAAAAAAGGAAGTAGTAAGTGCTTACTTACATTGTATTTAAACAATAAAAAAATCGGTTTAATAAAATTTAATAATTTCGTGAACATTCCACTCCGTATACTATAAAACACACAGAATATTCCGTTGAATACATCCTCAAATGATAAATGCAATAAATTCATAGTGATCTCGGATAGAGGGTAAGACATGGACAATTAAACAATAGGTAATTGATTTGGTGGCATGACCATGTTACAAATGATACTGTGCGCCAGCGCATTCAGTAAAGATAATAATATTTAGTCTCAGTAGGAGAGACGATAGTTGACTAAGAAGAGCACTGTTCTTTCGTCTTCAAGGCTTCCGATAACTATGACAATGAAATAAGAGCACTAGGAATTTCCTGAGAGGTAACTAAGTGGTGCAGAGACGCTCTGAATAGAGGAAGCTAGTTTTTGTCCTGTGCCCCTGTTTTGTTTAATTTCTGAATAAATAAATAAAACAATATGTTTGTTAGAGTATGACTGTGTCTATTTTGCAGTGTTGTGTATAATAAATATGAGATGTACCTAATAGAAGATGGCTCAGAAAGAGTGTCTTATACAGTCTGTGAGGGTAATTGCATTGACGCTTGGGGTCAACTCTGATGGAAGACCTTACCATTCAGCCAGTGCGGTGTCTATAGCACTCACCATCATTCATTATGATAGTGTAGTGTCAGGGTGTAATAAACCAATGTAGGTACCTACTAGGGAATGCAATCTCGACTCGAGATTGACGAATCGAGATCTCGTCTCAAAATTTGAATTCGGAATTGAGTCATTCGAGATCTCGTCAAATAATTTGACGAGATTTCACAAGATCTCGATTTAATCGAGATTAGGCTACTTTTTAAAAATACCTTATTATTTGTTAAAAAAATGTTATATTGAATAAAAAAAAAACTACATACCCATGTGACTGTTATAATTTTTGTAAATAAAACACAATAATAATAGAGCGAAAATTTAAAAAATCAACTTTTATTAAAGAAGAGGTAAGTGTTGAGTATCCATTACATTCTCCAAATTTTAGTGCATTAAATATCTTAGCATCCTGAGTTTGTAAAGGCAGAAAGCGTTTACACTATACAAACTCAGCAAGCTACAACATGTACACTGAAGTTTAGGGGAATGTAATGGGCACATTAGAAGAGATATCTATACGTACATCTCTGTTGTACGTATCAATCATGTTCGCAAGACTTGACCTGCGGGTTTTACAGTCTAGTGTCAGTTGGAGGGGTTTTCTTATTTCTTCCTAGATATAAGGCTGTAGGACATCATTCTTTGTCGGCAAGTTCTTAAAAAACTTGACGTGTTTTCTAAGTTTCGATATAATTAATCAATATTCCAAAGCCAAATCTACTAGATTTACTGGAGAAAGCTAACTAAACAATATTTTAATAATACCTACGTACATTTTTCATACGCGCTCATTCTCGATCTCGATTGTGATCTCGATCTATTTGGTCGAGATCTCGAACGATATTTTAAAAACGACATTACCTAGCTTCGAGATTAAATCTCGAAAAATTACTCTAGATCTCGCGAGATCGAGATTGCATTCCCTAGTACCTACCTACTTAACTATATACAGTAAACGAATCTTATGTGGAAAATTTATTTGTATAACTTCACCCGTACAGAATGTATTTAAACATCGATAGTTTATTGTAATTGGTAATGACGACTTGGACTTTTAGTATAAAGATCTGAGATTCAAATTCTGCTACTCCACCTCTACGGTCTGGAAGACTGTGATTTTATTTCACTTGGTATGTTCGCTTGCTGTTTATCTTTTTTGTGTTTTTATGTTGTTGAAACCTTCTTTGAATAAAAAAATAAATAAAAATACATAATATGGGTTTGGAGTAAATCCAAATACTCTTACAGTATATACTATTATGTTACTAAGATCGAGAAAATTAGGTTTGCAGTAAATTTGAACCTGTATCTCTCATAATATGGGCATTTCGTTAGTTCACAATTCTCTATTAATCTTATTAGCACCTATTTAATAAGGATATCGAAAGTGGGAAATATGAAGATCAATACCCGGTATTTATCTGTAGCTACTAATGTAGCAGATGAAAACTCGACTATCTATTGAAATAATCCTTGAGTAGGTACATGTGTATGAAATAATTGAGTTCGTCGGTAGCCTGGAGGTAGAGTCTCGGTCTCGTGAACAAGGGGTACGTGGTTCGATACCAGGTGCCGGCAAACTCCCCTTTCACGACACAAGCTTTTAGTAGCTTACTGTGAAAGGTGTATAAGGTTGTATTTGGGTTTCTATCAAAAACCCAGATATATCTTAAAAAAAATAGTACATGTAAGTATTTTAGCTCTATTGGGGTATTAATAGTGGCTGAAATATTTGGTTTTCCTGTGGAGTCATGATATAGAATAGAATTCGCCTTCTGCCATACAAAAGTTTTTCAGTAACTTTTAAAAAAAAAGATTTATCTGGGTTTTTGTTATAAACCAAAATACAGCCTTATACACCTTTCACAGTAAGCTACTAAAAGCTTGTGTCGTGAAAGGGGAGTTTGCCGGCACCTGGTATCGAACCACAAACCCCATGTTCACGAGACCGAGACTCTACCTTCAGGCTACCGACGAATTCTAAATAGAGTTCAAGTAACATTTTTGATGTTTATAATTACATATATCAAAAATATTTCGTGATTACCACATTGTCAGTTCCAATAATATCAAGCAAAGATTTAAAGTAAATCTACTTGAATCTTTCATATAGTAGTAGTAATAAACTAAACGGCGCCTTTCAACTCGATCCTCACATAGGTAGGTACCTATTCAGTTTATGATTATGATAAATCTTTGATTTGCACAACACATTTATATTTGGTATTTCCATCGATAAAAAGGTATTAGGTATATCAAGAAATTTAAAAAAAATCTATATACTTAATACCTTTAATTGAGAATTGAGACCTCCAGGATGGATCGCATATTTCATAATTAAATTGAAAAGGTTATTTGTGACGTTTAACGAACACTTACAGAACATTCGAAAAGTTAAGGAAAAGAGTGTGTGAGACTTATTCTTTGCCGGGAGCTCCACGGAACATAATACCTACAGTAAATTGTATATACGGTATAATAACTAGG
The DNA here is from genome assembly GCA_947579605.1 of Athripsodes cinereus. Lineage (NCBI taxonomy): Eukaryota > Metazoa > Arthropoda > Insecta > Trichoptera > Leptoceridae > Athripsodes > Athripsodes cinereus. Next base: position 20,543,181 of record OX388310.1, read on the forward strand.
TATATAGGTGGGTACTTTTACGATAGTTCTCATGTAATCAAAATAATATATAAATTCATTAGTATCTACATGTGCTTATGCAATATATTCCTACATAATAAATCATCATTGTGTTTACATGAATAATGAAGTTGGCTATAAATAACTTTTTTGTTAAAATGACAGAGCATTAAAATAATATCACAATTATTATTGTCAGAAGACATGCAAAGTATTATAAATGTTATGTAAGCATGTGCTGCTTTTATAATTATTGTACTTTTAGTACCTACGTATATAAATATATGAGACCATAGATATTTTGAAGATAACAGGATAAATTTGGGCTCGAATTAAATTCTAACAGTAACACTATGAATTTTGCAATATAGATGTAGGTAAAGGTGGAGTAAGTCGGTTGCAGAAAGATTCGAATTCGGAATCTCTCAATTGATACTCCGAGATTATTCAATTCCTTCCGACCCCCTCTTTTTATTGTTTTTTTTATATTTTATTACATTTCATAATTATTATATTTAGATAAAATATAATATGATCATAATCTCAGTGACTTTGGTTCCTACTCTACATTGATTTATTTTTACCACATTTTTAATAAAGTTAACAAGTAGGAGCAAGATGATGATTTAGTAGCTAAATGTAATAAATCTGAAATCTTAAAAATAGTTCTTATTGGATTATTCATCAAAAACTAATTAATTAATTAATTTATTTGTTTTATTCTTTTTGTATATCATCATTATCAACACAAAATTTAAAACACTAGAACGATATTATACAGTGGCGAGATTATCACTATAAAGTGATTTCTTCCATCTAACCACGATGGTTGATTGGTTGCTTGTGTTATCTTGTATATCAAGCTTTGAACTTGCCAATGCCATTCAGGTACTTATTATATTTACTCAATTAATTGGTGTATCAACTTTTCCCAGCTTTAGAAACGCTTTATAATAGAAATAGTCAAATGCATATCAGAAAATTTAACACAGGTTCAAATAATTATATAATAACATCACATTGTTCGTCGGTAGCCTGGAGGCAGAGTCTCGGCCTTATGAACATGAGGTCCGGGGTTCGATCCCAGGCGCCGGCAAACTCCCCTTTCACGACACAAGCTTTTAGCTTACTGTGAAAGGTGTATAAGGTTGTATTTGGGTTTATAACAAAACCCAGATATATCTTTAAAAAAAAAAAAAAATTTAAGTTGATATAGGCAAATAAACATGTAAACAATAATAATAGTATGATATGAAATTATTATTAGAGAATGATGACCATTCTGAATGCAGCACCGTATCTGTTTGTATCTTGCACATCTCGTTATAAGCTCGTCCAGTAATGACCATGAAAATACACTAATTCAGTATTCTTATAACATGTGTTAGTTTGCATGCTCTCTCTTGAACAATTACATAAGTTTTTTTTTGCATAGCATTATTGAACGTATATCGTCGTTGCATAATATAAAGATCGTTTTTTGGATATTCTACGTATATAAGTCTTTTTTAAGACCCTCGGCTTCTCCACGACAATTTGTGCAGGATTCAACTTGACATCAGCGGGGGCGTTGAGGGGTATGGTAGGCTTCGGCAGTATCGTGGAGGCACAAGCGTTGGTAGATTAAATAGTCTTAAATAAGGGTGTAATGTTTGCTTGATTTTTATATTTTCGTTTGACTCCTGTCAATGCCTACTCAAGGGTGTCGTGTGATGATTAGTTCTAAAATAGGTGATCATTTCCTGCTTAATACCCTATGGCTTACCTTTACGAACAAGGGTCGTGTGGTGTTCCCGTCTCGGCTAGAGAGACATTGATGTCAAAAGATTTCACCATGGCACATCATGTGTGGACAAATTTGCTAGTGTAGAAATTTAATTGGATTAATGGAGTCTCCTGACTTATATAAGCTATCCTGGTGGTCGGTATGTCTGTTTCAATGTTCGCTCGATTAAAGATTCCCCACACATGTGTTTTTGAAAAGAGTGGGAGACGGTTCTATTTTCTATTTCAGGAAAACACGGTTTGTGAAAGTATTTTGATTTGAAACACAATAGGTTCCCGAATCAACAAGAACAACGAAAATTATTTGTAAATAGTCATAATTTGTTGAAAAATTGAGTATATCTATGTACGAGTAAGTAAAACATAATGATTAGTTACCAACTTGAGTATGAAGTGCGATCGTCTTTCATTGTGTCATTAGATATAATAATTATAATAAGGGTTCTCGGGTAAATAATACTGGTGTGATAATTTATTGTGTAAAAGAGAAGATTACATTGGTGCAGATTTGCAGAGTATATCATGATTGTCAGCATCATTACATCACATTGCATCATGATATAGGTATATATAGCATCAGTATCACAGTATGTATTAGTAGTAATAATCATCTGGGATACATTCACATAATCATATGTAATTCCCTAACCCCGTAAATATCCTCATTTCTTACGCCAGCCCTAGGGCGACCTCTGCGCTATGTGTTTGCTTGTGTTATCTTGTATATCGAGCTTTGAACTTGCCAATGCCATTCAGGTACCTACTTATTATTTTACTATCATACTTACCTATATGCTTTATACCATACCGACTAACATAATATAATTTCAACACTATTTTACTCAAGTCACGAAACGAATCAGTAACATGATCAGCATTTTTTTCACAGGTCTTAACTTTGGAAATAAAATTAACATTGAAGTCAATAAATTAAAGCGATTATTTTTTATACATATAATCCCGTATTACAATAAAATATTAATTATTTGTTAGAATTTAATAATAAATTATTGAGGAATCTTTTATTTTTTCACGGTTTTTCTCATTTAATATCATAGTACGAGCCTACTATATTATGCCATACCAAATAGAAATATATAAGTTTATATATTATTAATTGAAAGCATTCCACCCAATACGAGTGATTTGTGTACACAGTTTTATATAAAAATGGTTAAACATCACTGTCGAGAAATAGTCGAAGCATCGATCGCATGCTCCATTCAAGTGTATATCATAATACGAAAAAACATAAAAGTAAAACGTATTAACTAGACTTACTGAAAAAATGTAAAAACAATAGAAGATACATAAAATTTCAGTTAAATTATTTCAAAATAAAGGAAGCTTTTCTTTCTTTATATAAGTAGGAATAAAGCTGAGAGATATACAAAGTTCCATTGGTCGGAACACGTCGAAAACGAAGAGGTAGGTGAAAAAGGTAACCTCTTAACTATCTTAGTATCAGTCAACAACGAGCTAACTGGATTGACCACAATATCAGGCACCCAGGCTGCTTATCAGGCAGAAATGGTAGAGACCGACCAAGAGACACCTATATAAACCAACTGAAGAAACACATGAACTGTGGGCTGTGGCACATACGCAGAATTCAAGAGACTAACAGAAAATAGGGAGGAATGAAAAAAAAAATCAAACTCGTTGCAGACCAATTCGATGGATTGTAACTCATATAAAGTTGAGAATAGTTGTATATTGATCGTATTTCATTTGAATGTATTAAATATCAATGCGATCAATGTACAAAAATAATGAATAAATAAGTAACTAAATAAATAAAGAGGCTTTAAAATGTGTTTATCAAAGTCCTTAGTAGGTAATTTTAATTAAATAGAGAGAAGGTACTATAACAGTGTAATATCTCTGGAAGATGTTATGTTGTTAGTTTGTAATAATATATTATCTGTTATACACTCGCACAGTGTTTATTCATCTTCACTATGTAGATATGCAGTTGCACCGCTTGCACTTTCATTATTGTATAAATTATTATAGATACCTCTAGATATTATATTATTCTTCAAGAATCCATCCAATGATATGAAATATACAAGATAGGTCGATACTTGTTTATCTAGAGTTAGATACGATTTTGTGATTTTGTGTATTACTGAATTGTTAGATAATGTCCCCCATATAGCAGTATCGCGTTTAATTATCTTTAACAATTTTTATAACATAAAACGAAATATAGAACGCTGTGTTAAAATTAGTGTTCCATAGAGCATCTGGCAAAAAACAGGTCTCCCACTCTTTTCCACAAGCTTTCGAGTGTTCTATGAAAGGCAGGTGTTCGAAAAAAAGATATTTTGAGTTCACCAATGTAGTTTGTCACCCATCCCGAATGTCTTATTTTTTGTTGACTTGGAGAGGATAGCTTGCATGTTTATAGCTTGCAGCTGCGGTCTGTTGGCTACCCCACTAATGGAACGTCCTGTGATGGTATAGTAGTAGTAGTAGTGTTAAAATTGTAATTAAACTAGCAATTACTCTTACATTCATTAAACATGATAATTTATTAATAATGTCAAGAGTGTACCAACCAAATTTTATGCAAAATGCATAATTTTAGGTAACGATTTTAAAGACACTTCTGTGTAAGGTTATCCTACGTTAGTCAAGACCGCAGTTTATTTTTCAAAAGATCAATTTAACATTTCTAGATTCTGGTCGAAATTACACTCCTGTATGGTGAAAAGTGACAACAATATTTCTCATCAAACTTTATAAGAGTAAATAAAGGTTCTATTTTTTTAAAGATGTTTTTGTTACAACAACTAATATAACTTTATACACCTTTCACAGCAAGCTTGAAGCTTGTGTCGTGCAAGGGGGATTTGCCGGCACCTGGGATCCAAAAGACAGATACTCCAAGCTACCTACGAATTATTATTTTATATTTACTCAAAACTCTTTTATTATTAAAGCTGTATTAATATTAAATTCCAATTCAATTTCCTGAAAAAGTTGCGCAACTGAAATGTTATATAGTTGTATAACAATCAATACTCATAAAATTATTTTGTTGGCACAATAAATTATGGAGATAGGTTCACATGAAATGTTGTTTTTAACTACTTTTTTACGTAACCTCCGAATATTGGAAATGACAGCAATGAATTATTATTTTGTAGATTTTAGGTGTAAGAAAATATATTTAATAACATCTCTTATTAATAATGATATTTTCAATCATTATTGAATGACCTTAAAACATTCAACAATGATTTGTGATGGGTTATTTGGAGGTTGGACAAAAGTTTTGTTGATGTTTTTTCATCACTTTTATTATAAAATATTAAATACATTGTATGTACCTTTCATTTGTTTTATTTCATTTCTCCTATTTTGAAAATTTTAAAACTGTCAAACTTTATAATTAGAGTCCTACAGATAGTTAGAGTGCTCCCTGAAGAGTGTGTTTACTTTTGTTTTTATTATTTTCAAAATAATACTACTGTAGTGAATATTTTAGAAAGCGATATCGAAGTGTTGTCTATTTTTGGTTATATTATTTTCAAAATAATATTAGTGAATATTTTAGATGATGCATGAGATACAAGACTAAGGGCTCTACGCTCTTCACATTTTGTCGTACCGACTTTTTTAGTTAAAGCAACAATTAAACATTTTTTTGAAATCCTTCTCTATTTAGATTTTCATTTCTTTCTTTGCATTGATTTAACTTATGCGAAAAAAGTAGAATCTAATTCCGAGATCTTATGGGAATATTTAATGTAGGTAGATAAAGATTTTTGTAACTATATGGACAAATTGACCAATAGTTTATCAGCCCTTCATATACATAGGGGTCCATGGTTCGATCCCAGGTGCCGACAGACTCGCCTTTCACGGCACAAGCTTTTAGCTTAGTGTGAAAGGTGCATAAGGTTGTATTTGGGTTTATAACAAAACTCAGATATATCTTTAAAAAAAATACAATTTTAGATTACGAAATATTAGCATTCAAAACTATTATAAATAAAATCATGCGTACCATACCAACATACATATATAGTGCGTTATTATTTTTATAGGCTGTAGGCGAAGAAATGCCTTCGGAAGGTCAGCGGGTTAGACTTCTTTGAACTGTAGGCATTATATTTTATATTATAAACTATGATTATTAATAACTAGCTTTTAATGCCGGCATCGTCATTGATGCCATTCAAGGAATAATTCAACTAATAAATAAAACATGTAAATTTATCATACACTTGTAGGTACTGAAATGATAATCTTATAATCTTATAAAAAATCTTATAATAATCTTACTTATATTATCAAAACGTATAATTTTATATCGAATACACTTGACAAATATCTATGTTAAGATTTAATAATCATGTCTATATGTTGGTGTTATAGTAATTTTGTTTTTTTTTTTAAGTTACGCTATGTTATTGATTTTTTATCGTCGTTGATGATTGAATCGATTGATAAATAATGCACAAATAAATAGATTTATAAGAAAAACAAAAAATATAGAATAACACAAATTTTTGCTGACGTTGGCGTAAAATATCCCGTTAACTGCTCAAAATACATTTTCAAAATACGTGAAACATAGTCCTCACTATTAATAAATGTATTTATAAAAATAAGTGTTCATTTTCTTATAAAATAGTCTATAAAGGACACGTAAACAAGTTTCATTTACTTCTAAACATACATGCGAACGGTTTTAATTATAATTTACGCGTGTATTATTAATATTTCTTTTATGACATTTATGGCATCTCTTAGTTAGGTGCCGCAGAGCTTTATTATTGTTCTCATGCAACATGCATTGATAGTTTCATCTTGATTGATGCTTATTTATTACCACCACGAATCGCCTATCAATGCACAACACATTAATTATAATCGGTATTGTTACAACACTGTTTTTGGAATGTAATTTGGTAGTACCTACCTAGTGGTAGTACCTACCTGACCACTAGTAAGTAGCTATTTTAAAAATAACGTTTGACTTGTGATATTAGCTTGATGTTAGATTACAAAGGAATTATATGGGTGATTTTGTTTTTTTAAGGGAATTGGTGAGTTCTGTTAAAAATGTAAAAAAATATTATTGTTGAATCCTGAAACTCTATCACAAGACGACTCTTTTTCACAACACACCGTACATAATTATTAGAACAACATCAGAAAGTACCAAAGTTGGAAGGGTATTGTTTCTACGCTTCGTTATTGAAAGGAACGTTTTCGGGTGACTAAATGAAAATAAAAATTAGATATGTGCTAGATATACGTATATGTGCGTACCTATTTTAGGATGTGACTTGTGCCTAAATTTCAACTGACCAATATAATATGGCTTGATGCTACATACACATAGATACTCAAAGTGCTTATTATTTTAGATATAGCAACTCGTTCACTAAGATAGAAGGTTTTCACGTATGTATATAAGTTTTAACTAAAATTAGACCCAAGGGATCAGAAGGGAACAGAAATTTATTTTCCTAATTTGTAAACTCATCTAAATATATCGTTCTCATGTAAACGTAGGTAGGTCTCTTTCTTGTTCATTTTACACTACGTACGTTTTACAAGAAAGCATTTATTTTTCTTTGAAAATATTGATGCATCCATGTGAATAGGACTCATTTGTTTATAAAGAGATTCTATACTTTGCGTCGTTCAATAAATTGGATAGAGGATAAAGAGCTAAACTTGATTGATATCTCATATTGATTTATTTGTTTAAAAAACAGTAGGGCAAGTCCTTCTGTATCTAAACTAACACGGTATCTCTCTCAAATGGGGTAACCAGCAGACTTATTTCATGTTATGTGTAAATAGATAATATGTTCAAGAGTTTTTGTGTTAACACTGTGGAAATCCATTTTTAATTTTATTAAATAAAATATAAAAATATATTAATGAGCACTGTTTAATCCCCACTTTGTTAGGTTAGATACCGAACGTTTTCGCCTATACTTGTAGGCATCTTCAGGGAAAACAAGTATAGGCGAAAACGTTCGGTATCTAACCTAACAAAGTGGAGATTAAACAGTGCTCATTAATATATTTTTATATTTTATTTAATAAAATTAGATAATTTAATTATTCTTTTATCGCACACAATGAGTGAAATTTACATGCGAAGGCGATATACTCCAACTAATACAACATACTAAATTATTCCTTATACGTATTACATACATAGGACATGCTATTTATGTACTGAAAGCAACTTCCATGACAATAATAATATCCAAGTCTGAAATTAAGCCGTATTTACATATTTACTAACATCATTTTCCGGCTTTATGTTAGGTAGGTGTATGGTATTAAATTATACCAAGATATATGAATGCAGTCATATATTATAGCTAAATGACATGTTGTTTTTACTCTAACATTTCTAGAGAATTATGCTTTCGTGAGAGTGTTAGTTGCCTATATTAATAGCTGGTACCTAATATATTATGCTGTAATTTATATATTGAAGACAGCTTTATTACCTTTTTGGAGTTATTGCCACGATGCTTTTAATTCTTATTGTTCTGGAGGTAACGAAAAATAGTGTGAATCGAGAAATAAGTATTTAATGCCTACTAGTTTAATAATAATAGTGGTAGTAGTATTATTTATATCACAACAAATAACTTTAGTAGCATTATTTATTTGTGATAATGGTGCTTTTGTTTTGGCGCCGTTTTATAGTCTTTAGACCGTCTCGAGGGTGCTGGTGAGTAGCGCAGCCTTACATTTATTCCGGAAGTTGATTACAAGTGACAAGTTATCGGTGAGGCTTATGTCTGGATTAATTTTGTATCTTGAAAATAAACTTTTTACATACTTTTAGTAAAAGTAAGTTAGTAATTATGGTTATTATATTGACATCAAAGCTTGTATGAAAAGAAAATATCGACATTTATATCTACATCGTTTTTGGAATCGATTTTTTTAGCGAAATTTTAAATGGATTAAATGAACTCCGAGCAATATGGATTTTACTGTTTTGCTAGCGTAGTAAAATATTGAATTAAAAGCAATATTTAAAATATAAAGCATTTTCCATTAAACATGCAGATACGTCATATTGATGAACAGCTTCCTGAATGCACCGCCCGCGGCGCTAACGCTGCTGCCGAAAGGCGGAGACGGAAGTTACAGCCAGACGAACAGTTTCCGCTTTTCAGATGAACATTTCAATTTACTTTCAATCGATGTTTCATCGAGTATTCTTTATTACATTATATAAACAGTGCGACATGATGAAATTACAGCATCAATTTAACAAAACTCTTCTCTTCCGTTTAATTTACTATTATTTCCTTCCCCTTTGCACTTAAAAAGGAGAAGATGATAATCAGGATTGGTAGCATCATAGTGGCGCCTTTTTTTTATAAGAAAACTTACATACATAACATGAGTACATTTTCCACGAGTAACGTGGTGAGTGGACTAATTCTATGTAACAAACATATACCTACATTGTCCTTTTCGGATGGAAAGCATACCTCATCGCTGAAAATTAATTGGCATTTGTAATAAACCAAAATGGAATTCCAAACTTCTTCAGTATTAAAGATACTTGTACCAGCAGTAGAATTCGATCTCAGAATCTCTTGATTGTGAAAGCTCATGATTTTAAGGATGTTCGAGAGATTACGAATCATCTCGTGTCGGACATTTGATTAGATTCCCTTTGTTTACTAGGTATATTTATAAAAATAATTGCTCGGGAAAACAGCTACCAATATACCTACCTACTTGAGTCGTAAAAGCAGAGTAAGCTGTAACAAACTATTAAAGTTCTAGATTCGTTTTAATTCAAAGCGTTGATTGGAAGAAAAATTGTATTTATATGTTCTCTAATATAATTACACAATCCGTTAGTAAACCTTTTAAATTGATTTTTCAAAGAACCTGAAAATATATTTTTTTTAGTTGGAATCAGTATTTTTTTAATTGGAATCATAACATGTAACCCGATCAATCATAAACGAATAAATGGTTTATATACATAGACGGGAATAAAAAGACGTAATAAATATTATCAGAAAATGAATTTTTAACGTGAAATTTCTTTTTTTTCGTGTGAATTGTCAAAAGAATCAGACGTGTTGTTTTTGCGCTCTGTTGTAAACTAATATATTGATGTATTTGAGATGTTACAAAGTTGTTTGCTGTGTAATTGTTGATTCGGTGTTGTCAGTGATGAGTTTGGAGTGAAGTTTTTTACTTTGGTTTTCTGTTATTGATGAGTGTTAGAGACTTTTGTTTTTAAGATTTTTGTTTGTTACTGCTTGACATTTCAATCTATTTTGTTCTCATCCACCAATGGCAGATCGAGTTAATGACGACATTATTGTGCACCAATAGACTGTGGACTTTCTACTATCTGTCAGTGACATCATTCATGTGCTATAGTAATCACATAAAATCAGGCGTTTTGTTATAATCTAATAAATAATCTTGGCAATGAACAAGTACCAGACTCGGGCGAACAATGGCAAATCTAATTCACCTGTTCCAGGTTTGCTACAGCAGGTACCCACCAAACATGCTGATAAACCGAGTATCATAAAGTCATCTGGAAGTGAAATATCTCACGATCAGATGATTGTTGAGATAAGAAAAATCATTGAAGATAAGTTTGAAGAAAAGTTTGATTTCCTGAAGCGGGAAATGTCTATTATGTCTCAACATATCACAACAATTATCGAATCCCATATCAGTGTTGTCACTGAAAGGATTGAAAGACTTGAGGAGGAAAATTGTAAGTTGAAGAGTCGTCTCTGCGTATTAGAATCTTCTGATAAAGGTGAGAGTTCTAAGATACTGGAGGAAGTTGAGGAGAGAATGAGAAGGCAAAGAAATATTATTATATGTAATGCAGAGGAAAATCATATCGATAATAAACATGAATCTATTAAGTTCGATAAAGTGATTGTATCTTCAATATTGGGCAAGATAAACCCTGAACTGAAGGATGAATCCAACATAAGATGTGTTCGTCTCGGCAGAAGAATTGAAGGGAAGCATAGACCAATCAAGGTATTTCTGAAATCAAGGGAACAAGTCATGAGTATTGTGGGAAGGAAACGAGAAATTACTGATAGAAACATAAGAATATATACTGACCAAACACAATCTCAAAGAGATGAGTATAACAAGTTGAAGACCATTCTGAATGAAAGAAGGCAAAAAGGTGAAACTGACATATCAATTAAGTATGTATCTGGTAAACCTATCATATTCAAACATAGGTCCAGGCATGCTTCAAAAAACTAAGGAATACTGTGTACTGTTTATACCAGAATATACGAGGAATGGGGTCTAAGATACAGGATTTTATTTCGAACGTGGCAATTTTGTCATGTGATGTATTACTCTTAGCAGAGACTTGGCTACACTCTGGAATCCATACATCGGAATTAGGTTTGTCGGACTTTAATGTGTACAGAGGAGATAGATCCATGGAGACTAGTACGAAATCTAGAGGTGGAGGTGTTCTCATCGCTGTGAGGAGACAATTCAAGTCAAAGCAAATTAAGCTTAGGCATGGAGATGTGGAACAGGTGTTTATTGTTATAAATAATGGCAATGCCAAGAAAAAGTTAGTGTTGGGGTGTCTTTATATACCACCCTCATCTTCTGTGGCTCAATATGAACATCATTTTGAAAATCTCGAACGTATAAGATCTTCATTTCCTGATGCAGCTTTTGTGATTGCTGGTGACTTTAACCTACCGAACCTTGAATGGCGTAGAGAGGATCCTGAGCGTCCATTTAGGGTCAATCATTCGGAATTTTCAGATGTAGAGAGAGTTGTCGTGGATGGTTTAAACTTTATGAACTTTTACCAAATGAATTATATTACCAATAATAATGGAAGGGTTCTAGACCTTATTGTTTCCGATGATGCAAGTATTGATGTATGTAAATCTGATGAGCCTGTGCTTCCTGTCGACGATCATCATCCTCCACTGGACATTGTTATTAATGGCGGGGGAACAACCTTTGTGGAGCAAAATAAAAAAATCATGTGCTATCGCAGGGCTGATTTCGACAAAATTAATGAAAAATTGTTTAACACTGATTGGGACTTTCTAGAAAATTCCCCTTTAGCGGATTGTATTGAGCAGTTTTATAAATTGGTATGGGGTCTCGTTGACGATCACGTCCCAACAATTTCTAATTCCCCCTCGAGTTACCCTGAGTGGTTTAACTCTGAGCTTAAAACCATGATTAAGGATAAAAAAATTGCACACAAGGTTTATAAATACACTGGTAGTCCAGATGATTATCGTCGATTTCAGGAATTGCGTAGATCATGTAACAGGCTGTCGAGTGCATGTTACAAAAAGTACATAAGTGATATTGAGAATACCATAAGTGTAAACACCAAGCATATATTTAAATATTCCAACTCTCTCAAAATGGAAGGCTCAGGATTGCCAAATAGCATGTATCTAAATGATAAGAATGGAAAAACATCAGAGGAAATAGCTAACTTGTTTGCCGATTTTTTTGGCAGTGTGTATAGATTATCTGGCACGAATACTAGCTTTGCCTATGAGTCTCCTGTAAATATTCAATTATTTTCTGTTCACATTGAGATTAGAGACATAGTGGAATGTATTCGAGGACTTGAGCCTAAAACGAGTACTGGTCCTGACAGGGTACCACCCTTGTTTCTGAGAGAATGTATGCATAGTTTGTCATACCCCTTGTTCATAATTTTTAATAGATCTATTGCGTCTGGCTTGTACCCTGAGTGCTGGAAAGAAAACTATCTGATACCTATTCACAAGTCTGGGGATAAGCATGATATAACTAACTACAGACCCATATGCATGCAGTCCACCATTCCGAAAATATTGGAAAAAATATTGTTAAGTAAAATGTCTTCTAGTTTTAATAATATAATTACCGAATGCCAACATGGATTTGTGCCCTTGCGGTCCACCTTGTCAAACTTGATGGCCTATGAGAACTATATATCTGATGCATTGTCTCGCAGGGGTCAGGTAGATTCGATCTACACTGACTTCTCGAAGGCATTTGATAGGGTGGACATTGGGATACTCCTGAATAAGTTATTGGCCATTGGCTTCTCCGGATCTCTGTTTGACTGGTTGAGCAGTTATCTCACGGGTAGAAGGCTTACTGTTAGGATTGGTGATGCATTCTCATATACGTTTGAAGCCCTGAGTGGCGTACCCCAGGGCTCTCACTTAGGCCCGATTCTATTCGTCTTGTTTGTAAATGACGTAGTAAACATATTCACTGATGTGAAAGTTTTAATCTACGCCGATGATCTTAAGATTTTCAAACACATAGAAAGTGTGAATGATTGTATTACAATGCAGGAGAATCTCAATCGCTTCCATGATTGGTGTATCAGCAATAATTTACAGTTGAATGCTGATAAGTGTCAGGTGATGAGATTCTACCGAATCAAGCATCCAATCATTCATGAGTATGAGTTGAGTGGTACAACACTTAAATCAGTGGAGGAAATCAGGGACCTGGGAGTAACATTTGACCGTAGATTAGATTTTGTTTCTCATATTGACAATGTTTGTGGCAAAGCACTGAGACTGCTGGGTTTTATCTTGAGAATATGTAGACCGTTTTCTAATGTAGATACCATTAAAATACTCTATGTCTCTCTTGTACAGAGCGTTTTAGAATACTGTTCAACAGTTTGGAACCCAGTTTTTGAGGTGCACAAAAATAAGTTTGTTAAGGTTGAACATAAGTTTCTCAGACACATTAATTTTAGGCTGGGTATTCCTGTGGAAGATATCGATTATGATTTCTTGTTTGGTATTTTGAACCTGATGAAGCTGTCTGAGAGGAGAGCTCTGTCTGATCTTATGGTCCTGTACAAGATAATACATGGACAAATACACTGCCCAGAGGTCTTGTCTCAGATTAATTTTCTAGCCCCAATGAGAGTGACAAGACAGGCCCTACCCTTCTATGTTGAAGATGCCAGAACCACATATAATTTTAACTCAGTTCTCAATAGAATCCAACGTACGGGAAACGAATATGCTCACGTGGTGGATTTGTATGGTGTGGGTCTGGCCAAGTTTAAATTTAGTTTGAAAAGAGCAATTGTTTTATCTAGACAGACTGGTTGATTTTTTTTTTTTTTTTTTTTAACTTCTCTGCAATTCAGTGTTTTTATATATATATACATATGACAAGGGTCTTCCTGCTGTGTGTTTTTATTTTCTACATATGTCTGCGTGTTGTTTGTTTTTAATTGTTAATTAAGTGTCTATGTGAGTCGTGTGGGTGCGAGCGGCGCTGTCTCCTTTTGGGAACAATTGAACATGCAGGATACTTCTTAATGTTTGGTTTTAATGTCTTGTAAAATGTTCTACTTTCTAAATGTAAGCATATTGCTTTCTCTTTGCTTTAGTTATTTTCAGACTTTTTTTCGCTTAACATTGCCAATATTTCAAATACGTTTGCCCAACATAATTTTTTCTTGTGGAGAGATAGTGCTGTTTGCATTTGTACGGCTCATATGTAAATTTTTGTCTCTGATCATGGATCTTTTGATGTGTTCTTTTTTTTTTTTTTTTTTTTAATGTATAAAAAAAAAGCTTATTATTAATAGCTGTTAACAAATGAATAAATAAATAAATAAATAAATAAACAATAAGATTTTATTTTTTTATACACGCGCAGAAAAAGAGAACCACTCAACTTGACAATTCAGTTCTTTATTTATTTCTATGGGTGAATAGACAAGTCATAAGAATCCATTACACATTCAAGAGTACAATCAATTCCCTGCAAGCAAGAAATAAATATTCACCAGGTAATTAAAAACACAAGTCTGACATTAAAGGCATTTTTAACACTTATCTCAATGCAATAGAAACAAATACTCTATATATTCTCATATAGAGTATACAATGTCCTAAAATTGGCCAATGAAATTTTTTATCACCTTATTTCTAAACATATTAATAAATTGTATTATTTTACCTCATGTATTGGGAAAATTAAATTTTTTCTTTAAGCAATAAATTCGAAATCGTGTGAAATTTTTTCTTTGAAAAATGTACATATTTTGTATCAGTACACATTGGATCAAAATATACCTATTTGAAATTTGTTTAAAAGATAAAACATACAGATAAAAATCGTGAAGTCCTGAATATCCGTTAACTGATGTTCGATTGTACGGAGACTCTTTAGTTTATCCTCTCTTGTTGTAGGTATTATGTACCTATTGTGGTAAGAGGGTAATGCATCTCCCACAGCGAGCGCCACGCCAGACTCTTTTGTAAATAATTTGCATCGCATCCTTTTCTTCTCCTTTCAAGTTGGAACGCTAAGCTACACAGCACCGCACTAGCATGCTATATAAAATTATAATATACTCCAATATAAACTACAAATACATTATTGTTGTTAGTCTATATTTGTTTATATGTCCTTTATAGTTTCCTGTACTATATACTCACATGCCACATTTTAAGTGGGGTAGGCAGAGAGAATCGAACTCCATATAGAACTGTCCGTGGTCGCCTTCCTAAGATGAGAGTCTACACACATAAGGTCAATCATCGATCTTTCATTCCGCCAGGTATACAAGTGGATATCCTTACGCGCGTAAAAAGTATTCGCCACAAAGAGGTCCATCACCACTCACATTTCAATTATACTCTCCTATCTCCATTCCAGCTAAAACATTTTCATTCAACGTTTTTAAAAAAATTAACGTCTTTCTAGTTTACAACAAATTCAATATACCTAATGATAATAAAAATAAAGAAGAGTTCTATATTCCGCAGTGGAGAGATGGCTGAAGGATAAAAAATGACAGAATTTGTATTAAGGCTTCAAATTGTTAATGGTATTTTTGACACATACACGGATGTTCCATACACATAAATACATCCATACTATCCTAATACAACATTTCTTATTCAGACGGGGTAGGCAGTGGAACCACTGTATGGGATAAACATACAAGTTGTCCTATCCATGCTATACAAAAACCGAGACATTTTCAATGTTAATTTTCATACATTTATTACTCTCAAAGCAATGATGATGTTAACTCTAGTACGCAAAATTATAATGTATATATGTATCTATAGTACCTACGTAGGTACATATGATCCCTGTGCATACATATGTAAAGGTACTAGACGGTGGAGTGCCATCTCACCGGGTTAATTTGTAATGAGTTGAGGGAACAGAGTGTAAGTACAACTACCTTTACAATTACATACATATTATAAATGCAATAACTCAACATTTTTTATTTTCCACATTAGCAAATAATTCAAGCATGTCTCAGGAGTCTCCAGGATAAAACAAGACTCATACTTTTTTTACATAAAAGTCAGATTTCTAAAAACAAAACAAGTTTAACAAAAAGATAATTTTATTAATAAAAATATCAAACTACTCTATCAATATTAACACTTAGTTGACACAAATGCGCAGATAGTAAAATAAGGGCGGAGTTATTTCAGTTACTTTTTCTTTGCTTACAAAGGCACGCTAATGTTAGCTTGATTATTGTTTTTTACTGCTGATAATGATTGACTCGGATTTGGCTTAAGAGACGTCTTTCGTCTAATCAGAACGTTTCATAGGTGCCTATCAATCTACTAATATTATTGTGCACCTGTATGATGAACTGCCTAAAAATATTCACAAGTAAATCATATTTTTCTGTTTTGCTCCCATACATCCGAAGTGGTATGTATTTGATTCTTGAAATAATACATAACATGGTTAAAATTGTAGGTTTATTACATTTATGATGTAAACAATTTCTGAGGATTCCTTCTATGTATTACGTACGTACATTGTACAGTACACTGTTGTGGTGTATGCAGTAGATATAATACAATATATTTTCAACAGTCTCCTCAACAGGCTGTGGTTTAATTTAATTAACTTTAGAATTACATGGTTGTACTATAATACCATATGGTACTAATACTCATCAGACATCAAGACAACATAACCTTCTTTAGGAATGAAAGAGCCGATACTCATTATGATTATTATAAAAAAAAACACACACACACACCTTCCACTGAGTCATCTATCTTAGCAGGAAAGGAGTACCTCAGAGATATCGTGAAGGCATAAATGAGCCAAATATCAAAAATACAGTACATGGATGTTTGAAGTAATTTATTTTTTATGACACATATTGACACATATTCATTGTATTCAGTTAGTCTGCTGAGTGCCTCGCCTGTGAAAATTGCCATGATTGTAAAAATAAATATTCTTTGAATAGTCATATTTTCGCAACACAAACCATGAGATTTAATTTTATTCAATTGACCTAAAAATATTAATTTATTTTATACATTTGGCATAAGGTACGTGAAAAGTGCTACTCTACACTCAAAAACAGCAAAGGGCAAGTAAGTCTCACGACTCGTGTTTGCCCCATCCTTAGTTTTAGAATAATAAATATTTTCACTTATTTTAGAGGCATTAACTATGTAACAATTTCTAGACATTTAAAAAAATTCTAACTTGAATTTTCATGTTTATTTGTAACAAAAAAAGCATAGAAATTCAAGTCCGACTTTTTTAAGTAAATATTATATTGATAAATTATTACTTTTTAATTTTAATAAATAAAATATAAAAATATATTATTGAGCACTGTTTAATCTCCACTATGTTAGGTTAAATACCGAACGTTTTCGCCTATACTTGTAGGCGAAAACGTTCGGTATTTAACCTAACATAGTGGAGATTAAACAGTGCTCAATAATATATTTTTATATTTTATTTAATAAAATTAAAAATGGATTTCCACAGCGTAAACACAAAAACTCTTGAATTATTACTTTTTAGATAGACACTTTATAATAATAATAATATTCTAGACAATTTAGTTTTGCGCCATTTTGTTAAAAATCGCCGCAATAAAATCACTGTAAAACATCATCATCTGGCTTAAATAGATATAGAAAAATTATAAATACGAGTTTTTTGTCACAAGGCAAATCCTTCCTTTTCCATATGTTTGCTGAGGTACCTGAGTATAGAGTCAGCGTCATGCAAGAGCGAGAGAAATATTGCTTTTACTTTTGTTAGACATTCCTCTTTTTCTTTACTAGATCCTTACCTTGTAGATTTGAACTTACTAGAATTAAACTTGATTTCATTCAGGAAATAACGGTTTGATATCACATTAATATTCTGTAGGTACCTAACGAACATACACTATCTCTATTTGTTGTCTGATAAAAGCAACTATAAAGTACAAACATATAAATAGGCTTATCCATCCCAGTTCCAAATAAATATGAAAAGTAGATTAGGCAGCTGCCCCCCTTGAATACGACAAACTCAAGATGCACTGAATAAAATACCATCTTGGAAATCGCTGAGGGACCTTTTCTTCCGTCGATCGGTTTAAGCTAGGTAGTGTGCAACCTTTAGGCGTAGAAATAATAACGTGAACTTTGTATATTATTATAACAATAAAACAACACAACATACATTACAGTACAACAACATTCATTCAACGAAATTCTATATTAGAAAATTCCACAAAACCCGACTATTTATGTCGATAGTACAGCGATACGATTATTATCATACATGCGTTGGCATTCTTATCCTTTGCGATTCTTTTCGTACGATGGGTGGCAAACTTCATCGTTTAATTTAAAATGTCATTATTTTTTGCCTTTACACCTGCCTTTTACAGGAAACTCGAAAGCTTACGGCACAGAGTGGGAGACCAATTCTCGGTGCTCCTAATACCGGGAGTTTTTTGGGGTTGAACCCATCTTTTATGATCTCTTTTTCTACTCATAAAAATGTTTAATGTTTATGCCTCGAAGATGACGACTTGTATTTTTATTACATTTAGTTAGTCCACTAACTACCCACTCGTGATGAAAAATGAAGGATTATCTCTATTTAGTACATGCAGATATAAAAGCGGTTCGATCCAAGGGCCGGCAAACTCCCTTTTCACGACACAAGCTTCTAGCTTACTGTGAAAGGTGTATAAGATTGTATTTGGGTTTATAACAAAAACCCAGATACCTATATCTTTCTTAAAAATATATATATTTACACTGAGGTGTTTCCTTGTATTAATTAAATGACATAATTTTGACTTAAAAAAATATTATTGTGCATCAATTTGGAAACAATTATACACAAAATTAAAATTTAATTGTATAACAAAATTACAAACATTGTCGCCTTCTAGGAGATTAATTTGATGATTATTATATAGTACAATATAATTTTAATACTTATACACCTGAGTGAAGTTGTGTTGGAAACTAGTAGCTACAATATTTTGTTACCTGCTAAAGGTAATACCTATCTAAAAAACACTCCATGAATAAAAACTATTTTATGAGAACAAGTCAGTTACCTTAGTAAAATTCATAGTGGTATTATGTGAGGAATGTAATTATTTTGAACCGGGTATTTTTTTCACCCTTATTCGCATTTTATTACGACATAAAATTTTCATTTTTCATAGAAAAGTGTGGAATAAAAATTATACAGTGGATGAATACTCGTAGCATGCTTTTCTGTAATTATTTAATAAAAATGTTATTCGAGAATGAAGTGACGTATGTATGTAATAATATGTGCACGTTCATGGAATATTATTCGAGAATGAAGTGACGTATGTATGTAATAATATGTGCACGTTCATGGAATGAATGAAAATAATAAAAGTATCAAATGAATAATGTATTTTCATAGTAATTGACACATTTTCCGTTGAATATATTATTTTTGTACTCTGTAGGAAAATTAGTAGGTACTTAAGGGAACACTCATAATATTTTAATTAAATTTCATAACTTTGATTTCTTATTTTTTTTTAAACCACATTGAGCTCATTTTTGGAAATAATCTCCACTTTGGTTTTGATCTCCTTCCTATGTCGAATTTATTGCTCTTATTTTCTTCCTGTAATCATTCTTATATCGTTGGATCATTTAGCGCAGAGATCGAAAAAGTGCGGCTCTTTGGCTTCCTGAGTGGATATTTCAAGCCGGGCCTGATTTGCACTGAATAAAATTGAGATAGAAATTACATTTTTCAATCAAAATTACTAATTAGAAACATTCCCATCGACGTCATAGAGATGGAAATAGAAAATGGGAAAGGAAGACAATGATAAAAATGCAGAAAAAATCATATTCTACTAACTTACGAATCGCTACACATTACCTGTAAAATTTGTCATTTTAAAAATGCGAGTAGGTACTAACGGGAAATATGTCAACATCACCGAGTCAAGCGTCATAAGCATTCATGATGCGGTGTAGAGGGTTTCTAAAATCGGCATTGGTACGAACTCTAGTTAAGTAAAGTGGGTTTGTTTTTTTGTTTAAGCTTATCGCCGGTTATGGATGTGAAATATGAAAATGGATAGATAAATGGTGATGTAAAATAATTTGTTATATTCAATATAATTTATCGCTTTAAAGTTAGAATTATGAAAACAAAGTTTATTATTTTGGTTTGCTGCTATAATAATATTGATTCCTAAAGGCGTTAGTTAATTATATTTGATTTACAATAATTATTTGATTTTAACTCACGTGTGGGTGAATATGCAAGCAACACGAAACGCGAGGTATGTAGACGCGGTGTAGATCGTCCAGTGGCAGGCGAAAGAGTGTCGTGGCTCGGGTGCTCACCGACCTCCAATCCACGAGCCTTATCTGATAATGTAACAATTATCGAAGTGTCCAATAACGGCTCGTGAATTTTGCATATCATTATCTAAAGGTCGATGCACACCCGGGACCATAGAAATGTAGCCCTTGCTACAAGCTAGTAACTTCATTTAATTTAAGTACTAATACAAATACTAATCCTTATTGTTAACTTTTGATATTACTTGGTGAATAAACTTAGTGAATGTAAATTTTCATGTAAGTAAAAATCAATGTTTCATTTCGTTCCTTTTCATCACAGTTTTTATCTCTTATTAATTATTGGAATCAGATTAATTAATTTTCTTGCTTTTTATAACCTTCTGTTATTTATATGGTGTTGGTAAAAAATAAATACACAGTGGATCTGTGAGAATATTTAATTTCTTATTCAATAATCAACCTAATTTAAATACAATCTATACCAACACCCATATAAATTGGTGATATTCGCGTGTATATTCTTAGTACCTACCCATTTTGTTTTACGTATATAAATACATACTTATTGTAGCGTATTTCCTCTCCTGTCTCGGCTAGCTCACTGCATGTATCTTCAGAGGTCGTGGATTGGTTGGTTAGGGCACAAGGCTGATGAATACACAGGATGTTCAGATACAAACGTTTTCCTTTTATTGGATCTTTGTTGCATTACATTGCGGACGGGGTAGCCTCCATCGACGGCCGTCCATACTATCAAACCATCCGATCTTTCGTCACGGGTGCCAGGCGCTCACGATCCCCTTCTGTAAGGTTCCGTCGATACGGATAAGCAGGCGACTCGTCCAGCTCAATTTGCGACCCGGGAACTAGAACCGCCTCTGTTGGCAATTATCATCATAATTATTAGACACTGACAGAACACTTTTCATCTGTATTGAATTTAAGTTAATATTGTGATTTATCTAAAATATAGCCTTAAGAGACTTACCACGATATCTGCGGTTATATACGAGTGTCCGGGTCCCACAATTTATATAATTTTCACTGCCTTTATTTACACGTAATCATCTCCATCCTCTTTTGAGGTTATTCCCGATCAGATGTTCTAATTACAAGACATTGGTTCACTTATATTTGGTCGCCACGAGGTGACACCAAAGAAAATTTCCTAACTGAAGACGTATGTCTTCCAACTGTCCCGGAGTCCTCTTAAAAAGTGAACTCTTCACATGTTTTCTGCCGGTCAGTATTTTATTTCTCCGACTTTGTAACAATAACGCGTTTGACTTCTGACAACTCATTGCGGTGTTGCCATAAGGCGAAATGTGGCTGATAAGAAAAATTAAACCACCAATAATAATATCATGCTACATTAATTCCCCCCCTAAGCAAAAAAAACAAAAAAACAGAATGCTTTTTTTTTTTTTTCTCTCTATCATTATGATACAACTAAACGTTTATGCACCTGACACGCAAAAAGAAAATCGGATGGTCTGTTTACAAATTCAAAAAAAAATCATCATCACGTCATATATATATATATACTTATCCTAAATAAACTCAGTTTTATGCGTCATTATACATCAACCCGTCTTTCTCAGTACCTCAATGGACGCCACCACACTTAGTGTTTTTTTTTTTTTTTCATTTGGATGGGTGAACACGATTTTGTGTGGAAATTTTAAAACCCTAAAAATAAACCATTGTGAAACGTGCACGTATGCTTCACAATGCTCTATGATGTATAACGAGGCATATCTTGTACAATGTCTTACAACTATATATTTTTTTAAATCCAAGGGAACACAGAAGAACAATAACAGGTTTGTACCCTTAACATGTGAAAATGTCTAAATAAAAAAATTTGAAACATTAAGGAGTTATTAACTGCAAATGTTAAATATTAGGATGAAAATTATCTCTCATGTTGGAAATCTACGAGAAATTTTTCCACCCAGGTAGCAAACAAGGTATGATAATATATTCCTCTGGGAAAAATTTATCCCTTCCTTTCCTAACCTAGTGACATATTAAAAAATAAAAAAAAACTTTAGTACATATTGTATGTACATTTTCTTTAAATGCATCTGTGTGCTTGCTTAATTTAAAATCTTAATAACAATTCATACATTTAATTGTTTTAATCCTAATCGAAGGGAATAAATAACAAAATTTATCTTTGTAAAAACACTGCTAGATATAACCTACATTTATGTACTATGTTTTATCATAGGTATATCTTCATTTTATATATACATTGTAACTCATATTATACCATTTTAATTAGAGCTTTTACTTCATGAATTTCGCATGCATGTTAAAAAAAAATCATAGTAACATTACTATGTTGGGCCTATATATGTTGAATAACCAGTTCAACGTTAATACTTATAAGTTATATAATACACATATTTGATTTACACAATCTATATGTTTACATTTTATATGTTCAATACATCCTTACACACTATAATTAAAATATTACACACATGCACATATACATATTCAGTCAGGAATGTTCAGTGCATGCCACGTTCCTAGAATAAAATAAAATGATTTTCATCGGTAACAAAACAATACACCCTTCCTCAAGTCAAGACCCTTTTCCAGTTTTGAACATTTAATACTAATTAATTAAAAGGTAATTGTGTTAACCTAAAACTTAATATTATAATTGGTTCTTTTAAAAGCAATATATGTACTACGAGTACATTAAAGGAATTATAACGATGGTTTATTTTTCTTGTTAATTTTTGTAATCAACAATTTACTTCTCTCCGCCAAAAACGTAAGCTTATTCTTAACCCTAAGACGGTTAATTATCTAATTATACGCCTATACACGATCTTCCAGTCACTCTGGAAAGAGTTGACATTAGAGGAACTACTGTTCTCTCCACAGTTTCTGTGTAAATTATGTGTGTATTCATGGTCACTCTATTAAGAGGTACCCCAAAGAAGGTTTTTCTTTGTATTTATTTTCCTTTCTGAAATTTAAACATATAATTATATCGCTTTCCTACAATATTCAAATACGCAAAGGACTGTTCGATCTGGCATGGTGAGCATATCACTGTGTGATGTTTGCATATTTTCATTCAAATTCATTTCTTCATCTTCCTTTTTTACTTTCATTTTTACTTTCTCTCTCACATTCATTCTTCCTCATTCAATGTGGCCACCTTCTACTTTCAACTATCCATACATCTATAATCTCACATTCTTCTCCTCTTGTATTATGACATATCAATTAATGTGTGATAGATTTGTTCCTCATGCCAGATGCCTTAATCCTTCTAATCATGTAAATTTTTGTTCAACACATATAGTCATTATAATTTCATTTTTTTTTTAAATAAATATATGCTTGTTTTAATTTTCAATTTACCTTCTTTTTTTTTTAATATTTGTATTTATAACAAAACTATACTTTTATTTATGATATATTATTGTAAATAATTTATATTTTACAAAAAAAAAACATCATCCGTGTATGGTATGGATCTTCCCAAGTTCCATATACCAACGTCGCACTCCTTTATCCGAGGGATTACATGATGTTCCATTGACATTAACTAATGTTATGTACATATATACAACATGCATCTTAAAATTATATTTACAAATTATATATTATTAAACTATGACAGCTTTACCCACGGGTGGGGAAGCCAGCAGACTAGCCACATGTACCAAGCATGTAGGCCGTCCTCAATGTGTCAATGAAAACCCAAGACACTCATGATGGGTGACACGTCCCATCCCAGAATTTTTAAGATGTAATATGTCTTTATTTTTTTCGAACACCTGCCTTTTACAGGACACTCGAAAACTTGCGTGAAAGAGTGGGAGATCAATTCTTTACCGGATTCTCCACGGCTTTCACAAACATACAACAAAATTAAATATTCATTCAGCCCTTAATCTTCTATTTTACATATGTCTTTAATATGGTATTTATTTATAGCTTTTGTTTCTACATCTTCTAAAACATAAGTTATATCGCTTATCTTTTTTACTATGCGTGATTTTATGAATCGTGGTGCCAGTTTAGTGCAGAAATATTGAGATTTGTTTGATTGTATGAAGTTCTTACGATAAACTATATCACCCTCTACATAATTCCTATTTGATCTACCCTTATTATAATAATCTGCATTCTTAATGTATGCTTCTGAGAGATTTTCCGAGACAATATTAAACAGTGTACTTAAATCCTCCATCTTTTTTATATATAATTCTCTATCTTTTTGCAAATTTTGTGGTGACTTTATTTCGGTGTCTACGACCTTACCATAAATGTGTCCATCTAAAATTATTTCGCGACCTTTCATTAGCAGATTTGGCGTATAACCCGTGGCTAAATTTACTGTGTTGTTTAGTGTGCACTGTACTGAATCTAGATACGTGTCCCATTTTCTTTGTTGATTGTCTA
Organism: Athripsodes cinereus; assembly: GCA_947579605.1. NCBI lineage: Eukaryota > Metazoa > Arthropoda > Insecta > Trichoptera > Leptoceridae > Athripsodes > Athripsodes cinereus. The sequence continues at coordinate 20,568,044 of OX388310.1, forward strand.
CGAATATCGCCAAGGTGTAGCCTATTGTTCTGTTAAAAGTTTCTATGTTATTGCACATAGGTGAATATAAGGTTGTGTAGAATATTTTCTGTACGCCGTAAGAGGTCATGAAATCCTTAAAGACATTTGATTTTAAACTTGTACCGTTGTCCGTAATTATTGCCTGCGGGACCCCCTCCTGAAGGAATATCTTATTTTCAATGTGTTTTATTATTTCTTGTGAAGTTGCTCTACGTAGTGGGAAAAGCCAGCAATATTTAGAAAACACATCGACGACAGATAGAATGAACGTGAATCCGGTTGACGATTTTGTTAGTGGTCCGATTAAGTCTATGCTTAATATCTTTGCTGGACGGTCTACACGTTTCCTGTTCTTCATAATTCCTGCAGGTGGGAGGTTACTAGGTTTGTATAATTTGCATGTTTCGCACTTCTTTACATGTTTTTTGACATCATTAAACAATCGTGGCCAGTGATAGTATCTTGATATGTTTTTAAAAGTTTTAAACGTACCTGGATGTCCTGTGTTATGATAATTTTCCACAATCGATTCTCTGTTATCCCGCCTAGGCACCTCTTTCCAGCTGAATTCCTGTGTGAGGGGGTTGTCATCTTTCATTAGCCTATACAGTATGTTTTCATCCACTCTGTAGTTTATGAATTTACCTGGTGATTCTATACAGCCGTTAAATACTCTGTCATACCATGGATCAACTATATTAGAATCCATATTTATCTCACTGATTTTTGCTGGAATACGTGACAATGCATCAGGGACTCTGTGGCTACTTCCCTTTCTATGTTCTACTGTGAAGTCAAATTGAGAAAGTCGCATTGACCATCTTGCTAGGCGACCTGTTGGATTTGATATTTTTGTCAAAAACCGTAGAGCTGCATGGTCTGTTATTACTTTGAATTTCATTCCTTCAATGTATGGTCTAAAAAATTCTATAGATTCCAAAATGGCTAGCAATTCTCTTTCTGAAACAGAATAATTTTGTTCGGTTTTTGATAGGGTTCTTGAGAAAAATGCAATGGCTTTTTCTTCTCCGTTAAAATCCTGATGAAGGGCTGCTCCGATCTGATGCTGACTAGCATCGGTGTGGAGTAAAAAGGGTTTATTAAAATCTGGACATACTAATACCGGTGCCGTTATTAATGAATTTTTAAGCTTTGTGAAAGCTTCTTCCGCGGAGTTGTTCCATATAAATTTCTTCTCACCTCTTTTTACTCTTAATAGTTTGTTTAACGGAGCTGAGATCTCGCTACAATTTCTAATGCTTCTTCTATAAAAACCTACCATCCCTAGGAACATACGTAGTTGTTTCAAGTTTTTTGGAGCTGGAAAGTTAGCGATCGATTCCACCTTGCTTGGGTCTGGTCTTAATCCGTTTTTGTCAATTAGATACCCTAGATATTTTAATTGACTTCTGCAAAACTCACACTTAGACAACTTAACCGTCAACCCTGCCTTTTGCAATGTGTCTTTTACCTTTTTTAGTAAGCTGATATGCGAATCGAAATCCGAGCTAATGACAATTAAGTCATCTACGTAACAAAAAACATTTTTGTCGAATTGAGGGCCGAACAGTTTGTCCATTAATCGTTGGAGGACTGCTCCTGAATTTTTGGCTCCAAATGGTAACCTACAAAAGTGAAAAAGTCCCATGCTTGGGACTGCAAAAGCTGTTTTTTCTTTTGATGATTGATCTAATTTAATTTGCCAATATGATTTTGATAAATCGATCGATGAGATATATTTTGCATTTCTTAAATTTGATAAAATGTGATTTATGTTCGGCATAGGGTATGTGTCTGATTTTGTTACAGCATTTAATTTTCTAGAGTCCAAACAAAACCTCGGAGATCCATCTTTTTTCTCTACGATAACTATTGGCGAGCTCCATGAACTGTCCGATTCCTCTATGACTCCCAGACGTACCATCTCTCGAACTTCCTTCTCGACCAAACTTTGTCTTGCGGGGCTGAGATTGTAATATTTTTGTTTGATCGGGGGGCCTGTAGTAACTATTGTATGTTCTACTAAGTTCGTACATCCTAATCCGTTCTTCTCATAGGAAATATTTCTAAATTCCTGTTCTAATAATTCTAATCGGCGTTGTTGTTCTGGAGTTAATGTATGTTTTCCTGAAATTTTTCCTAATTCATTTATATCTTGTGTATTAGTATAACGTATTTGATTGATTAATTCTGGTGCAATCTGAAATGTATCCCAAAAATCTATCCCCAAAATTATATCCTGTTGGAGTCCATCTAGAATATATAGAGGTATGGCATGAGATTGAGAATTACATGATATATTAATATTTAATATACCTAATACATTCAGCTTATTTCCATTTGCTGCCGAAATTGTGTAGCCTGTTGGGTTTGGTTTATGTCCTCTTGCGATGAAATATTCACCCATGTTTCTACTTATCGCAGAGATTGAAGCACCTGAGTCTAGTAAACCTGAGAACAATTCATTATCTATTTCTACTTCCAAGTATGGGCGCTTATCGCCCTGTTTTGCAAATATAAGTGGTGCTAACTGATATGTTTTATAAAAGAGGCCTACGTATTTCAGCCAACCATTCCATTCGCTGGTTCTGGTCTCTTGAGAAGGTTGACTGACTACTCGTTTTTTTGTCGGCTAGTGTCAAACTGTCTCTGTCTATTTTGTGAGATATTATTGTCATTATTACGATATTTTTCATTTGAGTTATTGTTATTAGTTTTATTTTGAAATTGGCTTTGACGATATTTTAAAAAACAATTTTTTTGGAAATGTCCAGGCTTTCCACAGTAAAAACAAGAATAGTGAGTCGGTGTGTTTGAAAAATCGTTTTCTTTAATGAAATTAGTATTGCTACGGTTGTAATATGTAAATTTTCCGTTTTGTTTTGTATTTCTAAGTTGATTATTAAAAATTGGTTTATTTCTGTATGAATGATTTTTATTTACTTCTGTTTCTCTTTTTACTACATTGCAAACTTGGTTACACTCATTGTAATTTTGTACTGGTGTTTTTGTAGTGCTCGTCGAAGGCTGTGGTGTTGACATTTCTGCTATTTTACTACAATGGCTAGAGCTGTATGAAGGTTTCTTTGAAAAGGACTCGAATTTTGTACATAATCGCATTAAATCTTCTACGCTTGTGAATGTCGTGGCAGCCACGATGCTTGCATAGTGTGTTGATAAGCCATGGATAGTTATTTCTAACAATTCTGCTTCACTAAATTTATGTTCTAATAGTTTGTTTTTAGCCATGACGTTCAATATGAATTGTGAGGCGGTTTCATCATCACTTTGTGTAGCTGTCATTATTTTTAACTTTAAAGTTCTCTGACTGTCTGTATCCCCGAACTGTGTGATTAGTTTAGTTTTGAAAGACTCCCAACAATTTATAAAATCATTTGCTCTGAACCACGTCAATGCGAAGTCTTGTAACAGAACTGGCATATACTTAATCAATGAGTCTAACTTTATATCATAAACCCCGGATAACTCTTGCAACCGTTGAATAAACAATATTGGATCTGAATTACCTGTGTAATGTATCCCCAACTTCAGAGGGTTAAATGTCTTAACGTGGTAATTGTCATTTTTATTTTGATGTGGGCTTTTTAATGTCGACGATCTAATGAGTGGTTTCTTACTTGCTTTCTTTCTAGTATGTGCCTTGACAGTAATTTTAGATGTAGAGGCCATAGTTGTGTTTGTTTCTGTATTTAATTCAGAATTTTTAGTATTTTCACTTTCAATATCTGTATCAGACATTTTGACAAATTTTTATGTATTTGTTAATTGTTATTATATGTGTATTATTGCTTTATTTTTGACGTATAGTGTACGGACTCTGTTTTATCGATATAAATATCGAATTTTTATTATTGACTTTTTACCATAAATTATAGTAGTGAAACTCAATCAGTTCACTGGTACGACCTTTTGTTATAGTCACATAGATGGCAGTATTAGCCATACCCTATAAAACATTGCACAGATGGCGTTTTGTGATATATTCGTTACGTAATTTTAAAATAAACTTTTAGGTATCCTGACTTGAGAGAAAGATGCATATATCATGTTTAAACACTTACGGTTTGTGTAATCTTTAGTGGTATCATGTACTAATGTGGCATTGCACTGCACATCCTCTGTCTGGTCTTGGTGTCTGCTGCTAGAAGAGATTTTTTTAAAAGAAGTTTATATTCGATAAAATAAAGTACTTCATCAAGTCACCCGTACAACAATATTTGTAACAAAAGCAGAGAGGTTTAGTGACTCATTTACACTATGGGAAAATTAATGAAATTTTAACAGTGTATCATGGGTTGCATACTGTCATATTAATGTAATAAAGCATGATAAAATATTTATAAACTATGGACAATGCAAACAAAAATTGATTGTTTCATTTACAAGTTTTGAATCATTGAGAAGAGAACATAGGTTTGTGAATCGTTTATCAGTTCGTTGATTTTTTTTTTTAAATAATTCACCAAAAATAAGTACTTATGAAAATAGCAATTACCTTGCAATTTGACAAAATCAATTCAAATTTCCTTTGTTACCTATACCCTTGATGTAGTAATGTTCAATTTCTCTGTAACACATAAAGTATTATATTAATACATTTATAATTAATTTTTCTTCTTGGTATGATTATTTTTGTTACACGGCTAGGTGCGTGTTTATTTTTTTTCTCTTATTTTGTGACAATTTATATTTTCAATTTAATTTGATTTTTGCTATATATGTACATGTGCATGTGATGCCTGACAAATATAAAAACAGATAAAATCATTTAGAACACTTAAGCTATTAAAATTTGACTCCGTGACAATTGGAAAAAATTGTCTACCCCCACTGTATGTTATTCAAACCCACAGAAAAAAATCCTTTTCAATCCTTCTTTGCCATGTGCTCCATAACAACCCCGTGTTGTAAGAATACGCCGACATTACTGGAATATGTATGCCCCACGTTGGGCGCCATTTAATGTAGCGTATTTCCTCTCCTGTCTCGGCTAGCTCACTGCATGTATCTTCAGAGGTCGTGGATTGGTTGGTTAGGGCACAAGGCTGATGAATACACAGGATGTTCAGATACAAACGTTTTCCTTTTATTGGATCTTTGTTGCATTACATTGCGGACGGGGTAGCCTCCATCGACGGCCGTCCATACTATCAAACCATCCGATCTTTCGTCACGGGTGCCAGGCGCTCACGATCCCCTTCTGTAAGGTTCCGTCGATACGGATAAGCAGGCGACTCGTCCAGCTCAATTTGCGACCCGGGAACTAGAACCGCCTCTGTTGGCAATTATCATCATAATTATTAGACACTGACAGAACACTTTTCATCTGTATTGAATTTAAGTTAATATTGTGATTTATCTAAAATATAGCCTTAAGAGACTTACCACGATATCTGCGGTTATATACGAGTGTCCGGGTCCCACAATTTATATAATTTTCACTGCCTTTATTTACACGTAATCATCTCCATCCTCTTTTGAGGTTATTCCCGATCAGATGTTCTAATTACAAGACATTGGTTCACTTATATTTGGTCGCCACGAGGTGACACCAAAGAAAATTTCCTAACTGAAGACGTATGTCTTCCAACTGTCCCGGAGTCCTCTTAAAAAGTGAACTCTTCACATGTTTTCTGCCGGTCAGTATTTTATTTCTCCGACTTTGTAACAATAACGCGTTTGACTTCTGACAACTCATTGCGGTGTTGCCATAAGGCGAAATGTGGCTGATAAGAAAAATTAAACCACCAATAATAATATCATGCTCACTTTTTAAGAGGACTCCGGGACAGTTGGAAGACATACGTCTTCAGTTAGGAAATTTTCTTTGGTGTCACCTCGTGGCGACCAAATATAAGTGAACCAATGTCTTGTAATTAGAACATCTGATCGGGAATAACCTCAAAGGAGGATGGAGATGATTACGTGTAAATAAAGGCAGTGAAAATTATATAAATTGTGGGACCCGGACACTCGTATATAACCGCAGATATCGTGAGGCGGTTCTAGTTCCCGGGTCGCAAATTGAGCTGGACGAGTCGCCTGCTTATCCGTATCGACATCTGTATCTGGGGAACCTTACAGAAGGGGATCGTGAGCGCCTGGCACCCGTGACGAAAGATCGGATGGTTTGATAGTATGGACGGCCGTCGATGGAGGCTACCCCGTCCGCAATGTAATGCAACAAAGATCCAATAAAAGGAAAACGTTCGTATCTGAACATCCTGTGTATTCATCAGCCTTGTGCCCTAACCAACCAATCCACGACCTCTGAAGATACATGCAGTGAGCTAGCCGAGACAGGAGAGGAAATACGCTACATTAAATGACGCGGTGTAGATCGTCCAGTGGCAGGCGAAAGAGTGTCGTGGCTCGGGTGCTCACCGACCTCCAATCCACGAGCCTTATCTGATAATGTAACAATTATCGAAGTGTCCAATAACGGCTCGTGAATTTTGCATATCATTATCTAAAGGTCGATGCACACCCGGGACCATAGAAATGTAGCCCTTGCTACAAGCTAGTAACTTCATTTAATTTAAGTACTAATACAAATACTAATCCTTATTGTTAACTTTTGATATTACTTGGTGAATAAACTTAGTGAATGTAAATTTTCATGTAAGTAAAAATCAATGTTTCATTTCGTTCCTTTTCATCACAGTTTTTATCTCTTATTAATTATTGGAATCAGATTAATTAATTTTCTTGCTTTTTATAACCTTCTGTTATTTATATGGTGTTGGTAAAAAATAAATACACAGTGGATCTGTGAGAATATTTAATTTCTTATTCAATAATCAACCTAATTTAAATACAATCTATACCAACACCCATATAAATTGGTGATATTCGCGTGTATATTCTTAGTACCTACCCATTTTGTTTTACGTATATAAATACATACTTATGTAAAGATAATATTTCGTAAAACAGGGGATCAGGGGGTACTTAAGTGTGATTTACCCCTACATTTGTATAGGAGAATTGTATTCACTTATCAAATCAGCGGGGCTATTCCTGAAGCCGCGCAGTCTTAGTTTATAATCGTAACTAGTAAATATGAACTGCTGTCTTCACATACTTGACATCTAATTAAGGGTATTTAAAATCATAAACTATCCACCACCTTATGACATTTGGTACTCATGAGCCAAACTGTCTATTTGCAAAAGTGCTAATTTAAAGTTTGTAAGATTCTAGACTAAGGCAGCGGAGTCGGGAGTAACCCTTCAGACTATACATTCATAATAACCATCTAATTGATTTTTTATTCTTATAAAAGCTTTAAGCTGTATATGTGTGTATAAATAAATAAATATATATAAAAATATTTGTAATAATGCGGTGTCGCATGAAAAATACATACATAAAAATGTATGATAATTTATTTGCCATTCGCAACTTGTCAGAAACGTGAAATACAATGTAATAAAAATAGGAATAACTCTAAGAGAAGATAATAATAATATGTATAAAGAGAAAGGTTATAAAATTCTATACGATATAACATATTTCATAAAATTTTGACCGTTAAGATTTTATTTTAATATGATACTATTTTTATTTAATTTATTTCATTCTTTGTATAATATAGCATAACATATAATTATACAATATTACTTAGATATTATAATTATTTTTTTCTTTTATACCATCACAACTTTTCCCACAAATAGGATATCGGACTACGACTGCAAATGATCTAATCCTGTCAATAAAATAAGAAATGAAGAAGTAAAAAAGTAAAGTGTCTTTATAGTTAATACGACACCTTTTACAGGACACTTGAAAACTTACTGAAAAGAGTGGGAGACCTATTCTTCGCCGGGGACTTCACGTATAAATGCTTATTAATTTTTTTTTTTGTTTTGTTTAAAATCTACAATCATGCAGTACATACCGCTTTTTCAAGGCTTTTTAATTTATTAGAGGGTTATTTCCGGGAATTCTAGGGAAATTTCTTATATTTTATTTCCCGTTTCCCGGGAAAAAAAACCAAACATTCCCTGGGAAAAAACACAAATTATTAATCATGCAGATTGCCATACCGATACCGAAATCTTTGTTTAGTTAACTGTAATAGTCGTAATAATTAAAAAATTCATGATTAACATATTATAACGCACTAATCTTATCATCTTAATAAAAACACATACATTCATCGACCTTGAAAAAGCATTCGATAAAGTAGAATGGGAACAACTTTTTAAGACTCTAAACCAGATAGGAATGAGTTATAAAGACAGAAGAGCAATCTGGAGCTTGTACACCGTCCACCCGGATACCGCAGAAGTCTGGGGACTTCCATTTATATGGAGCTTGTACAAGAACGAAATGGCTGTGATTAAAAGCGGAGAGAGCTGCGCAGAAGCAAGGGTCGAACAAGGTGTAAGACAGGGATGCTCAATGTCGCCAGCTCTCTTTAACTGCTATATACAGCGAGCTATTGATGATCTCAGAGAAGAAATGAAGAACTGGACAGGAGTCAAAATAAATGGGAAAAAGGTCGACATGATTAGATATGCTGACGACATAGCACTGCTCGCAGACTCCGAGATGGAGCTGAATGAAGCCTTAGGAAAAATGGAAAGTATACATTTGTCAAAGTACAACATGAAAATAAATAAAGAAAAAACAAAATGTATGGTCGTGGGAAGAGAGGAAACGACTGTGAACATTGCCATAAATGGAGTGAGCATCAAGCAAGTGAGAGAATTCGTGTACTTGGGCAGCAGAATAAACCAGGATGGACGCTCCAAATCGGAAATTGTGAGCAGAATAAACCAGGCAAGGATTGCCTTTAACAAAAAATCGAAGATATTGAAATCCCCAAATATTGATTTGAGCGTAAGGAAGAACCTTACTAAAGCCTTTGTATGGAGCATTCTGCTTTATGGTTGTGAGACGTGGACCATCAGCAAGAGTGAAAGAGGACGGTTGGCGGCCTTTGAGATGTGGTGCTACAGACGCATGCTTAAGATCCATTGGTCGGAACACGTCGAAAACGAATAAGTATTAACCAGGGTAGGCGAAAAAAGGCAACTTCTTAAGAGAATCGGCCAACAACGAGCTAACTGGATTGGCCACAACATCAGGCACCCAGGAATACTCATCGCCATCGCGGAGGGTAAGACCGAGGGGACAAATGGCAGAGGCCGACCAAGAGACGCGTATATGGACCAACTGAAGAGGGACATGAACTGTGGCTCATACGTAGAGCTGAAAAGACTGGCTGAGAATAGAGACGAATGGAGAAGAAAAACCAAACTCGTTGCAGACCAATCCAATGGATTGTAACTTATTATATATATCTTATCAGCATTCATCACTTTAGAAATCAAAATGATTAGAATGAAATAAAAAATAAAAAACATCGCTTAACAAAAATAAATTTATTATTTATTTTACATGGAAAAACCATAAAATGCTGACATGTGTTTCTTTCGGCCTGATGGTACAGTTACTCAATTTGATATTCAGACATTCAATTTTAAAAAGAATCCATAAATTACCAATTTGCATTTTTTTTTATTTCTATGCTATGGTTTTAATTTCTTATTAATGTAAAAACAATATGAGAAAAAAATTTTTTTTTTTTCTTTGAAACAGTCGAAACACTTATAATGTAAACAAATAAACGTAGATACAAATACTAACACAATTTAATGTTCGTACACTATAGATAAACATTATTTTTATGGCTTTTCCACAGAACTTGGTCACACATGCTAAGAAAGTATCATTTCAGTTGAAATAAACTCTTTTAAATTGAAAAAACAATATTTATCTAACTTTTCCGTAAAAAAATTACAATTTCCACCTCAAATTTAATATTTTCTATATTTCCCGGGATTCCCGGGAAATTATTTTTAAATTTCCCGTTTCCCGGGAACGAAAATAATCCGGGAAAAATTACCCTCTAAATATAATATTATACCCACATCTCACACATATCTATAACAATGTGTAGAGCTACTAGTTTGTGAGCCCGTAGTATTGCATGTAGCAATATTTAACATAACATAACATACATAGACAATTCACACAGATCGAGCTAGTCCCAAACTAAGATGAATCTTGTATTATGGGTACTAACGCGACGATACACACATATTCAATGCAGTACACATATATATGTACAAGTAACACCCAGACCCAGGACAATTTGAAAAATTTACTTATTTATTTAAACAATATTATGCGGCATTAGCCACGATAAATCACCAGCCAGATAGCCACGATAAATACAATACACGATAAATCAAACAATATTACGCAGTCTTCAAATATTCAAAATAGATTAGGTAAATTGAAACAAGTGCTCCTTTTTACTATAAGTTATTAACACTATTATTGATCACGAGAGAGACGTCTTTCGACTTATCAGATTGAGAATGACGTAATAAGTCGAAAGACTGTTGAAATTAAAATTTCTTGAAAGTAATAATTAAATTATCTAGACTGCGGTCAAATGTTGTTTATTTGCCTAAAAGGCATTAGTTTTTCTGTTACTTATTTGATCAATGAGTCTAGTTATAATAATAAATCATACATTTGTACATGACAATATGAGAATGAACTTGTATATTGATGTGGGTATTTTAAGGATATGTTGTATTTTGGCAAATTTAGCCTGGGCACGTCTACGAAAGTTAATTTATTCTCCAGGTCATGCCTTGCCCCTACTCTCACCCATTGAAAGTTTATAAATTCGTTACATTATTTTAAGATCATAAACCCACAATATTCGTTGGTTGTTTGGAAAGCAATGAAAGCCGAAATATTTCTAAGTTCAATTGTTATTTTGCTGTATAAAAATGGATATAAAACATCATGAATGAAAATAACTTTACTTGAATAAAGTTTAATTTATCGACTGACGGTTCTTGGTGGAAGTCATATTAATTTATTACTTAAATAAATATGAAATTGTAATTTATTCATTAAATTGAAAAAAAATAAATTTTTAACATTTTTGTTGAACTTTCTGCTCGCAAAAGTAAAAAATAGAAATTATCGCACAAATTTATGGCAATTATTTCATAAATAAATAAAATAAGAAATTGTGCATTAAATGTTTATTACAATATTACCTAACGTGTTTGTAAAGTACCTTCATAGATAATGAACATTTTATATTAACATTTTAAAATTCTATTTGTATTTGTAATGCAAAATAAAACTGAACTATTAATCCCTCACAACGATCCTGTTGCAGACATGCAGAGGATTATGTTTCCATTAAAGATCTGCCAATATCCTTCATTCATCCTTTGATCGTTACAGACAGCTGGTGCCATCACAGATACGGGTAAATGTATGTAATGTTTCTATTCGCTATTGAAACATCACAATATAATGAACGCGAATTGACTCGCTGTATGTATTCGAAATATTATAATATAATTTATTCCTGTTGATAAGTTTACAATACGAAGGCAGATCAATAAGTACGTGTCTTTTAATATTTGCCATATTATTGCCAATCATATAAATCTTGCATGGTCGAAAATAATTAACAATATGATTTCGTAATATTTTCAACACAAAAAATGTATTACAACACTACAAAATAAAACCAATAAATCTATTAGAGCATGCTGTATCATTATTTTTTTGTTAGCAGCGGATTTTGTGTTTCAAGATTGGCACGTAAGTTTCACCAGGACCTTTTCACTGTAGTAATGAGGAGTGTTGGGTATTTAACTCAATGAAATTCAAGTCAAAGAAATATCAAGCTATTTTATCGAAAAGTTATTAAATAATGAAAAAGGACTTATTGACTTGCCCTCTCATAAGGATGGAGTAGATGTTTTTTGTTTGAAAGAGTTATTTATTTCTGTTCTATGTGGGAGAATTATTATAATATGTAGTATCTAAATGGAATAAGGTGTCTGATGAATTGTTAGATTGAAGTTTGTATAGGTTATTATTGATGGCCAGTCAAACTCATCGATAGGTGTAATAGCAAATACACATACTGAACTTGTTGGTAATATATTATCTATATTTTATGTGTATATGCTGTGGAATGATTTGCGGCAAAGTCTTACACCTAAATAAGATATTCCATGTATATGTATATATGCTTTTACAATGAATTTACGATGTTTCAGATCTACTTGCGTGAAGCAGACTCTTTCTCGTTCTTTATAGGAACTCCCGACGTTACATCTCTCAAGTGTTGTTCGTTACAGGCGTTACAGAAAGGGCACAGGCAAACTCCCCTTTCACGGCACAAGCTTTTAGCTTAGTGTGAAAGGTTGTATTTGGGTTTATAACAAAACCCAGATATATCTTTTTTTTTTAAAAAAAGAAAAAAGGATTCATTGTGTCGGTGTTTAGGTAGCAGAATTCCATATCGAAATAAATAAAACAAGCGTTTTATTCTACTAATAATTTATTCGATGAGAGAAACGTCTTTCGTCTTATAAGGACATTGTCAATCTGATTTTAAAGAAAGACGTCTCTCTCATCGAATAAATCATTAGTAGAAAAAAATGCTTGTTTTATTTATTTCTAAAAAAAGGATCTTTTTCCAGTTCTCCTTTATTTTCAAAAATCAAGGTTATGTCGTCGGCATGTCAAAATCATGCCTGTTTTTCGTCCTTGAATTTTCACACCTTACCGCATATCAAAATTTAACTAAGCTATTTAATATTCAATGAAACATATTTGACTGACTCTCTGTGTGTGAATTTTGCAGATTGCGCATAGTCCTAAGTATTGGTTCTGTTTATTGAAGTGTTATTCTATATCCAAGTAGTAAGTAGAGGCACCTCCATCTGAAGATTTGTTTAGCTTTTAGTATTGGCAAATAAGATTAACAAATTGATAGGATTGATGTTGGCGCCTGCCATCCGCGCGTTCATAATGTAGTGCTGTTATATTTAATTATGAACTATTACCACTATTTATACCATCAGGGCATATATATGGGAAATAAATAAATACCAACTGTAGCCAACAGACCAGCAGCATGTCAAACATGCAATCTGTCCTCTCAATGTCTACAATAAATTAAGGCATTCAGGATGGGTGGCAAACCTCTTCACTGAATTGAAGATGTAAAATGTTTATATTTTTATTCACATAATTGTTTTTTTTTTTTTAATTATTCGTAAGCACGATATTTCATTATTAAAATAATTTCTAATTATTTAGTTTCAGCGTTGTTGAGTTTATTGTTACATCGATTTTGAAATTGATTCAATAAAGTAAAAAATATTTGACTATGAATATTGTTTTTTGGTAAACCTTTCATAGATTTTCTTACATATACCTACTTGGCAATTTTGTGAAATGGACTTATCAAAGCTCTAATATCTTTATCAATATATAAGATATTTAAAATGATTTTATCTTGTCTTGCCCTGAAGATGAGACCTTTGAGTCTTTCACAAATTTCGTAGTTTATTCAGGACATACATAGATATATACTAACGGACTCAAATATTCATGTGTGGATTTCAAATGAAGTGTTACACAGTTATTGCCCATACAATCAATGTAATTATTATTGTAATTTTATGAGGGCGACATTTTATGAACAAACCTTACAGATCCTTGAAGCGCAAAGCACGGAAATGCAGCTATAAAGTAATTGCGCTTTCAGTAATTTATATAAATATCCTTTTATTTGTCTTCCGGAGTTTAGCACTAAACCTAGCTTTATACTAAAGCTTATTTGTTTTTACCAAGATAATTTTACTTAAATTATGCATTATTTACTTAAATTAATGAAATATTGACCACTTAGGATTGATATTTTGCGTTGGGTTAAGGAAATTTTAAAATAAATCTTTCGGAAAAGAAATTTGAGTAAGAACAGTAGAAAGTTTTATGAATGTTTTATAGAAGATTTGATTTTTTTGTAATAATTTATAAATAATTAATATAGTACATTACATTGTTTGAACACTAATTTTTCCAAATAAATCTTGTTCAAAGATAAACAAAATTTGGATTATAATTTATTTATTTACAAATGGGATAACCAACTGCATGTTGTAAAAAATAAGATATTATGAATATATAGGATTCCTCTTTGCTGAATTAATTCATTTCATAGAAAGTAAAAACCTTATATGATATTTCAAACACCTACCTCTTACACTACACTCCAAAAACAAACAAAAGGAACAGTATATTACAATAAATTGTGTGTTAGATTTACCTACTATGCAGCCATCTCATTTTCTAACACCGCAATATTACGATGGTGTAATAGTTGTGATATTATTAGCATGTTATTGTAAAATAGTCGAATATAACATAATGTATTTACATTATTTGTATTGTAGCAAGAATGAATTATACTGATTTACATAATATTATACCTATTACTTTTTTCTTTCAATCAGTTGCTTACATCGAGGAATCGAATCGTAATACTATTTATACATTATGAAAATATACATGAAAATTCACATAAAAAAAGTTTTCCACCTGATTATTCTGAATCAGTCGGGGAAAGGAAATACTTAATACGTTGTTGGTTATTACATGAAAATACAAACGTGAGTGACCGGTATGAAAATAATATTATTTAGGTTCCTATAACAACGACATCACAGCGCAGGGAATGTCATGGGAAGAGGTGACGTAGTTGGCGTAGAGTCGCTCTGAATGGAAAAGAATGGCTCGTTTCTGCCTTATTCTTCGTTGAGCGTTGAGAGCGATGATGATGATGACTTTAATTGGATGTGAAGTGTATATCTTAGTGATGTAAGGAATGTATGATTTTGGATATTCACGAATACGAATGCGAATATTTGTTGCCGACATTCGCGAATGTGAATAGCGAATATTGACTTACTTAAATTTCTACAATATTGCTCGAACATTAAAATTTCTACCCCCCCGTTGCAAAATTTTCAAAATGGTATAGGAATTTAAAATATTTCAAAACTCCTTGGTTTTCTTAAAGAATATTTTCTTGCAGTACCTTTTTCTATAATGCATCAGGTAAGTTTCCGGTACTTTTACCGAATATCCGATACTTTATTACCAAAAGAATATTCGCAAAACATTCGCATATTTCTTTGCAAATACGAATGCGAAT
Source organism: Athripsodes cinereus (assembly GCA_947579605.1). Taxonomy (NCBI): domain Eukaryota; kingdom Metazoa; phylum Arthropoda; class Insecta; order Trichoptera; family Leptoceridae; genus Athripsodes; species Athripsodes cinereus. Next base: position 20,583,153 of record OX388310.1, read on the forward strand.
GCGAATACTTTGAAATATGCGAATGCGAATATTCGTTACATCACTAGTATATATTTATTTTTGTAAAAGGCAGCGGCCGTTTATTTGATAAATAAATAAATAAAATGTATGTAAAAAAATAGAAATCTTCACTGTATAGATGTTATAAATTGACAATCTAAGAACTATTCTGGGATTAAATATCTTGTATACAAATGGAATCTCCAATAAGGTCCTTGAAAGCCTCATTGCTGAGCGCGTGTCTGAGTGTGCTCGGTACATCAGTCTGTTGCAAGATAAATACCTATAACGGCGTAGGCATGTGATAAATATATCTTATATTAGGACGACTGTGTCTACGTGATGTTGAATAATGTGAGGGTGAGTAATTATTCTCATTAGGGGTTTAGGATTTTGTGGAGGCAGACAAAGTACATATAATATTGTGAGTATGCGTTTTATTGATTACATTGTATTTATATCTGGCGTTATTCTGTGTGTTTTCATAAAGATTTTGAGAGTTTTTACACTTTTAGAATACGAAACATGTACGAGGAGCAATATATTTATTTCACAAATAAAAATAATGTTATAAGTATACTTTTTTTCCATCCCCGATAAAGAATAGGTCTTTCGTTTAAGTTTTCGAGTATTCTGTAAGACGCAGGTGTTCGTAAAATTCAGCGGTTAGGCATGCCAGCCATCCTAAATGTACTATTTTTTTATTGGCACGGAGAGGACAATCATCATAAATGTCAAATTGTTATTGTTATCTTTTTGTTTAACATGTAAAATGCTCTGCCGCATAAAAGTGAATAAATAAATAAATATGCCGTAAGAATATAGTAATAGTAGTAGTAGTAGTAGTACGTTTTCTAGTTTTTTTTTTATATTTAAAAAAGTCTATAACATTCTTAATTAAATATTTATGTGACGAGAGACGCCAGACAGGATATACGTCGGTGTAAGATAATCTTTCGTTATGTTACAGCTTCTCCTTTTATACTATTGTGCGGTTCAATAGTCTTTACAATATACATATGTATTATTAGATATTTGCAATATAATCCTCCTATTTTATATAGTTTAACATTTGAACTTTATACATTTAAGAGAATTATAAACCTATCTACAAACAAAACAAAAACGGTGGTCCTAAGGTGGACGTACATTTGTATATATCGTCACCCGATAGTTGAATTGGTCAGTTAATTGAATGGCTAGACGGTTAGTCAAACAAAATTTAGCCGGACATGTAATGTAACAATCCTAGCGCCCCAGTGCCAAATAAAGGGCTAGATTCGACCAGACAAAATGTTGAACGTTTGACTCGTCATTGTGATTCAATGAAACAGCTAGGCATTCAGTTGAATACCGGCATTTAACTAACTGCCTAATCATTTGGTAGATATAAACTTCATCGCACACATCCTTTGCAATTTTTTGGCACGCGATTCACTAGAGTAGGTACCTACTCAATGTAAGCCTAGCAAATTTATAAATACGTAACCCACTCGTGCTCATTTGCTCATGCAAATCTCAAAAATTGGGAGTATCATGTCATGGTTGTGAATATTATGTAACAAAGAAGCGTCTGAGACAATTAGATGGTTTTGTGGAAATTCCAGTTACTTGTCTAGTTTATTGTAGATTACTCTCTCTCTCTCTCTCTCTCTCTCTCTCTCTCTCTCTCTCTCTCTCTCTCTCTCTCTCTCTCTCTCTCTCTCTCTCTCTCTCTCTCTCTCTCTCTCTCTCTCTCTCTCTCTCTCTCTCTCTCTCTCACCCTCACACACACACCCTCTCACACACACACACACACACACACACACACACACACACACACACACACACTTAGGATTAGGATTTGGTGGAATGGATCTATAGTATGTCAACTTTTTGGTGAAAAAAGTCCTCAATTAATATCGTGAATTGGGTAATGGGCTAGTAGTCAACATCTACGATTAGTGCGAGTTTTTATTCGTTTCAACTTTTTCGAGAGAGTGACATCAGAAAAATAGTTTTCGCAGCCCAGTGTTTTATTTTTATATATAACTTTTTATTGGTACGAAGAAAACAATCTTATGTTTAGTACATGAAGTTAGTCCATTGGTTACCCCCACATTAGGGAGACGCCGCGCCGTAATATTATAGATAGATAGATAGATAGATAACGTACCTACCGATTAAACTCATACTGAATAAGTACTGAATACACCAAAATCTTTCTCGTAGATATAAGTACCTAATACAAATCCTATTTCTATTTGGTTCGATTGATGTGATAAATGAACCTTCAACAACATTTTATCGTTCACTAACCCCTTAAAATGTACATACATAATATATCGAATAATAAATACAAGCAATAATATACGAAAGAAAGTAACTTACAAAAATAGTTTGTTTTTCTTATAATAGTAAGAGATGTAGATACGTATTGTTATTAAAATCCAAACATTGTAATAATAATAATAATATAGGTACGTTTGTGACTTTACTATAATAACATTGCATAATACAAGGCGAACTGAGGAAATTGTACTGAGACCGAGGTTATACTATGTACCTTTGTTGTACTGTGATCCTTGTACGTAAAACTATTCAGAAAGATCTCATTATATACGATTTTAAACATGCATATTATTTATTCCCCATGTTAGTTCAAGAGTCCATTGTGCTTAAGTACCTACTTCTTTCAGACATTCCTATCCATTGCTGCCACAAGGATTTCTGGTCACTAAAAACTCAATCTTAATATTTATATTTTCCACCCATCTTTAAAGTGTTTTCTTTTATTGTACGGACAAGACATTGTATGCTTTCATTCAGTAAATATAATGAGCCCCATGACTCGAATCCTTCATGCCAAGTATTATGATAAAATTGCAAGCTATGTACTGCGTTGGTCCTTTAACGCAATTCTTTTAGGATCACATGTTCTTGCTTAATCAATGGATTCTGTGCCTCGATTCACCTCTTCCCACGACACAGTGAAAGATAACATATTTTCAGTATAGTTGTAAAAGAACGATCTTTTGTGTTAAAGTTTTTCTGTTTTACATTGATATGTATACAATGATAAATAAATCGTAGTTTCTGAAGCATTTGTACACTCGAGATTATTATACAGAATAAGAATACCTATATTATACAAGTTTGTATTTTCAGTTCTACTAAAATTATATCTACGTAGTGTTGGCTTAACTTAATAATACTGCATAGTACATAGTATGTTATCTACTTCTAGTAAACACGTGCAGAATAAAATTATTACACAGTTTGTGTTATTTCTAACAGTTACTATACACTTCGTTTGAGTACATTATTCTAGTTAGTACGATAATGTTATGCACACCATAATAATTTATTTAACAACGTCGCTATGGAATCGAAATATGTATGTCGTGTATTATTTGCCATTTATTACCAACATATGAATTGAATATACCTGTAAAGATAAAAAACATTCTCTCTAAAAGTGAATCTTCAAGAATTAATCTGGGTTTGTGTTAAGACTGAAATTAACACACCATCCCAAATATCAACATTTTCTTTTATTGCCATCTATCTACATACGCTTAAACCATTATAACATTTTACACATATATGGGGTATGAAGTATTATAGATCGTCCTTTCATATCATAATAAAATAGATCATCCATAACTGAACTGAAGATATCATTTATTCATTTACAAAAATTCACAGCATAAACGTCAAAATATACATACATAACATTAACATGAAAATATACATACATAACATTAACATGAAAATATACATACATAACATTAACAAGTAAAGCAGTGACAGTTTTAACAAAATAATATATCATTAAATTTAAGAAAACGAAATGACCAAACAGTAAACACAGAACCAAATTTTGTGTAATTCATACAATGTGAAACCCTGAATTGATAAAATATATTTTTAATAGTTTGTTCATAAAACGAAAATGTTACGCTCGTAAAGATACATTAGGGCTCTCGTAGGCTGAAATGTACTAGTATATTAAATTTCTTCAATAATAGAAATTATTAAATGTATTCGTATATGAAAATGAATGGATAATGAAATTAGCGCGTGCCTTGATATTTCAGCACGTTTTGTTACTATTTATAGCTGAGGTGTTAAAGTACTAGTATGTAATAAGTATGATTTTACTCTTATGATTCAATCTTTATTGAACAGCTAAGGAATCAGATTTGAAATGGATAGATTGAACTTTCAATCACATTCAAACGACGAAAATGGAACAATATATTCAAATATTAATTAATATAGTAAATACAAGTAGTAAATTCGATATACATAACTTTAGATTAATATATGAAGATTTTATTTCTATAGATTGGTTGGTCGATCACACCGAAATATGAATATAAAGAAGTCATAGAAAGATGCTTATCGTTCTCAGAATTAAGAAAGAACAATGTAAAAAGCGAGATTAAAAAAAAATACGACAGTCATTTGTTCAATAGATACCTAAGTTGTTCGTTTTCAATTTTAGTTGGATGATTGAGTTCGTCGGTAGCCTGGAGGTAGAGTCTCGGCCTCCGGAACAAGGGGTCCGTGGTTCGATCCCAGGTGCCGGCAAAACTCCCCTTTCACGGCACAAGCTTTTAGCTTAGTGTGAAAGGTGTATAAGGTTGTATTTGGGTTTATAACAAAACCCAGATATATCTTTTTTAAAAAAAAAAAAGATTTCTTTTGATCAATTTTGATTAAACCATGTGAACTTAGTTTTACGTAAGAGGCATAGTTTAATGCTAAAACTCACTACATAAATAGTTGAGAAGGTGTCAAATATATTAGAAAAGTATTATTTGTTGAGTATTAACATGTTTGTTGCACTACGGGAAGTTATATGTGTCTCTGTAATTATTATTGTATTAACGGTCAGCAGCTGTAAATGATTTGTTTAATACGATTTAGTATTCAAAAAGAAGCCTTACAATGAATTTAATAATAATAATGTGTACATATATATTACTATTACTATGTCAAGTATTTATAATCACACGTGACTGTGAAACATATAACTTTGTATTCAGTTGTAGAGTATTTAAATATACATGTTAAATAGGCATGCTGGTACGAATATCCTTGACCTGCGGTTTCATTCATGCTAGTTTCGGAAATGTAACAAATATGAGTTCATTCATAAAGGTGAAGTGACATATTCAAATATTGCTTTGCACTTCTAGAAATATTATTGTAATTGTGATAAAATAACTTTGGATGCTATAAGGTAAATTAATTCAAAATTTCCCACTGCATACCTATCTCACTTTATATTTTCTTCTTTTTCGTGTTGTAAATCATTGATCTGTTAGTTTGGAAGTTGTTGCCTCTTGTGACGCTGAAGACCAGCTATCCTTCCATTTTTTGGTGGTCTTCCTCGGGACCGATTTTACGGGCTTATTTATTTTATTATTTTCTTTTCAATCTTCAAGTAGGGATCGTGAGGCCAATCACTTGATGAAAAATCCTACAGACTTTTCTGATTCTCTAGATTTTTAAACAGGTACATTCAAATAATTATAAAACAACCCTTATTTTCAGATGAGAATGTTGGTTTATGTATAATTAACAAATATGGTGACAGTATGTAAGCATGTTATGTTTTAGAGAAAAGTGAAGAAAAAATATCATACAGAAGGACCGCAAAATAAATATTCTATTGGCCCGCTAATATCTAAGTATTTATGTCTATACCTACATATATATTAGCATGACTTATAAAGAACATTCTCCTGGGGAGTAATTCTAATTAATTAATTGGGATTTCCTTTTGGAATCCACGACTTTGAAGCATTTGTTTAATTTTCATTCTTTTAATTAACTTTCAAGAACAGGGAAGTTTGTTCTTCTTATTTGTACAATTGTGCACTAGGAAAAGCACAAAGAAAATCACGTTACTCAAGGTAATTATCGCATAATTTTTATAAAATAATTCCCTTTACCTCGTATTAATTACATCGGGTAATGATATTGACTCTTTAACCACAACAATATCAGAAAATATATACAGAAAATATATATGTTATACATAGTTAATCTTGTCATCCAGCAATGTTAGGTGACATTTTCGTTATTTTTTTTAATTGTACCTATTAAGGATGAAATGGAACTCTTGACAACAAACTCGCGATAAATATTTTTGTTTTTCACAGCTATTACCTACGTTTTTTTTTGTCATAGGGTAAATGCTTTTGTGAAAATAAGTGGCTTTTTTTATCAAAGCTCCCGTTGGCCACCGCATTCACGAAAGTGTCGTAAAATATAATAAATACACACAATATATTATAATAATGATGAAAATGATGATATTGAACATTCAATGTTGAAATATTGTACACAGAAGTATTTATAGAATTCGCACCGTTGTTTTAGTGCCACACAAATATTCGCTAATTTTTTTTGTTTATCTTCTTGCTGTTAATAACGAAACTGTATAAGCTTCTGAATGCTAATTGGTAAACAAGTTTTATTACATTACAAGAAAAGGTTCTGAAGTATTGACAAACAATACAAAGGATCTTCTTAAAGTTTTAAAGCTAACTAAATAAATAACTAGTCATAATAATAAAGGTTGGATTAATAATATAAAACAATAATTATATTACATACATACCTTTAGAATTTTGTGATTTGTTGGTGCATTTTACAATTATATATAAATGTTTATAATTCTCTGGTTGTATTTATGATAACGGAATTGAATGTATGGTCCACATTGAAAACACTGAAAATGGAAGAAAATTACTTGCAAATGAAGAAATTTAGCTTTAGGTGGGTGTGGGCTGAAAGTAGAAAGGGTATGATGAGAGGAAAGAGAAGACAAATACTCAAGTATTTTTATTTAAAAATAAATATTAAAGCTGATTGAATGCTATTCATTGTTGATTTTTATTATTTAAAGTAAATAATAAATAAAAAAAAAACATGTAATTTCCACCATCAAACTTCTGATTACTTTTCGAAAAGTCATGTTTTCAATTTCTTTACTGAAGACTTTTCAACAAACTTAGAATATTTTCTGTGTTTTTAATAGCGCTTACACGAGTACAACAATAGACTTAAAATAAGCAGCAGAAAAAATACACGAGTTAGTTAAATTTTTCAGAGATGTATATAAACATGAACATAAGTTTCAGATGTGTATATAAGTACACGAGTATAATATTGTATGCTTATATAAGAAAAAGGGTAAAACTAAAATATAATACCTCCTTACAAATAATAATTACAAGAGTAGGCATACTTTTAAAACTCTTTAACAAGTTACTTTAACCATCTATATTGTGTGTCTTGGGCTTGTATCGCGAAATATTGTTGTTTCTTAGAAGATAATGTACCTATATCTATTGTAGATGGCAATATAATCAGTCAATTAATTAGGCAAAGCTCTTAATATTTTGCAAAACACAAATTATTGCTTATATGATTATGTTAACCTCTATTTTATAGGATACTGGAGATACAAATGTTTATTCTCATTAGGTTAAATCATGAATCAACGAAATTTGATTAAAACGTTCCGTTTTTACGTTCACAAGATTACCGACATCTTACACAGTATAGTATTGTCTATATGACAATCATATCAGAATATTTAAAATATCTTGAGAGGAAATGACTCAAATAGTGTAAAATCGTTCTTTAAAGCATAATATTATGACTAATATGATTGTTTTCAAACGTAGTTTGTACTTATTCGATGGATATCTTATCGTCTATGGGTCCTTTACTTTACCGCGTTTACCGGTCTGTGTTGTTTTTTCGCAATTTCATCCACGATTTTTGCCGAAACTCATTATTTTCCATTAGCCTATAGCAAAGGAAGGCTTTGTATCGGTATCCAGTTACTTGTTATATTGCAGAAGGTACTTAAAAGTAATGAGTATGTTCAAGTACTCGTAATATCCAGGTATGTATGTTTATATTGTGATGTGGGTATGAGAGGATGGTATGTAAGTAATTATAACAAGTCTATCTGGAATAAGATGAATGAGGAACATGGTACTGGTGTGGTTAATGAGAGATATTTAGCCAGAAGACAGAAACAGCGTTCATAAATAAATAAATATATCAAACTATTTGTATATCTACGCGACCGCATTTGTTTGTATGTTTGCCAATAATTACTTTCACAAACTCTTATTGGAAAAAAGGATCAGGGACATGTGAAGTTAGTACATGATAAAAAAAATTAATTGGAGCTAAGATGAAGAAATTATTCATATTAATACAATTTCAAAACTATTAGATATCGAGGATAATAATAGTTTAAGTAGGTATTAGGTACTTATTTTACTTTTCGTATGGCGAGTCTTGGGCAGTATTCTTCACCACTTGTGGTTGCGTCTCAGTCATGTTTCATAAAAGAGCTATTGTTATTGCCACAGAGTGGTTCGTCTGGTTGGCCCTGAAAAGGACCTTTTTTGCCCTGGCCAGGAGGCCTACTAGAGGCGTCTGGCCGCCGCGCTGTGCTAATTCGTTTCATGCCTTTGTTTATCTCAAATTCACTCAGTAAGTAAGCTTTCTCTTATGAGTAATGCCGATCAACGCGAGAGATATCTAAAGAAACAAAGATCCATATTGAATCATAAGAGAAAAAAAGGTATTAGGTATTGTGTATTAAAAACATTTTGTTTCAAACCCGGAGGTTTGTATCATAAATGCTTAAAAAATAATGCAGCGACACATATCGCTTTGTCGTTGGTCATCCTTATTGCAGATAGCCTGCGTTATTGGATATCGCAGCAGGTGAGACTCGCTCTGCACCTCCTGCATTCGCAGCGTTTGTCCTCTCCCTCCAGGAAGCCCCACCTCAGTTAGTTTCTCTTACACCTAGTTTCTCCAACATATTTGTTTAGGCTCTTCCACGTTGGGAAGTGTTTGTATTTTCAGATCGCACCATCTATGGACTTTTTAAGGTTAACTTCATATCATTGTGTTTTAACAGCATATCATTTGTGTAGGTTAAAAAATAGTTTGGGGATAATTATATTTTTTATGAGAATACAGCGCCAGGTTTAAAAACTTGTAAATAAATAAATGAGTCCAGGTTTACCCACGATAAGATTTATAGTTATTTATTCATGTCTTTTAAAAGACAATTTAGAGAAAAGAAACTTTCAGACTTGTATGGATAGCCGGCAAAAAGTTTCTGCTTTGTTTTTCTATCTAAACCTTCTCAAAACTTTATTTCGGGAAAATTAAATTATGGTAGAGTTTGATTGAAAAGTTTGAAGTTTTTTATACGACGAATGAATTGAATAAAAATTAACTGTTTAAGTTCATAAAACTTAAATATTAAGTGCAAAGTTTTAGAAAAATTTAGAAGATTTAACCCAAAATGTACATTAATATTGTTAGTTTTAATATTTCTTTTTGGTGCAGGTAAATATTGGTGGATTTGTAGGCTTTTGGGCCACTATTATTAATACTGTGCTCAAGCGCTATTTCATCAAAAAATTGAAGAAGAAATATAGGTGCGGGAGTAAGGCGAGACATAAGGGACTGTGATGACGCCAGAATGATACATTGGATAGAATTATATGGCGGAAAATGACAAAGAAGGTAAACGCCATTATCATATGGAACTAATAATTACCCAAAGAGAAGAAGAAGATAAAAATGGCGGTAAATTCAACAGCTGTATAATAAACTCTAGCAACTACTACTACTACTACAACATCACGGCATATCCCACAAGTGTGGTAGCCAACAAACCAGCTGCATGTAATAAACATGGAAGCCGCCCTCTCCATGCCAACAAAATTAAGATATTCGGGATGGATGTGCAAACTTTACAGTTGAGTTTAAGATGTAAAATGTCTTTTTTTAATGTGTCTTTTACAGGACACCTCAAAACATACGAAAAGAGTGGGAGACCAATTCTTTGCCAGGTGCTCTACGGAACTATGTAATAAACCTTGCAGTAATTAACATAAACAAATTGTATACTGTAAAATAATAAATTAAGTAATGTAATTAGTTGCAAACAAATATTTAAATGTACATAAAAGATATCACGCCAATCCTTTTTATCGGACAACTTTACAATGTTGCAGATGACTTATTGACTAGTTAGCTTCACACAATAACAACATGTACGAGTAGGTACCTACATACACTTCTCTGCGGTATAATCTAGACATAATGTTTATGGTACAGTAATAATGCATAATGGTCGATATTTTTCAGATCGGCTTATAGCACTTACGCTTCTCACAGAATGCAACTTGCGTCACTTTGTCAACTGTTATCAGCTGACTAGTCACCGATTAACATTTTACCATTTAAATAGTCAGCCGTATTCACAAAGAAGCGTATTCTAACTTGACTAACTATACATGTTAAATAATCTTGTCTGGTCATTTAACACACAACATTTTTTTCTATTGCGTAGGTACTTACTCAATATTCTACTGAAAATGTTTTTTTGACATTTATAAGGAATAGAGTTGAAAAAAGTCTAATTTTTGTTTGTAACTGATATTTTTTTTTCTTTATTATTGGCGATGCATCCTTGTTTGGATAATTTCCGCCATTTATAATTTGTAACTGATATGTCAGTCCCTTAATGTCGTGTATTATTTAAATCAATTCTTTTTATGTTTAGTATTAATTGTTCTATATGGTATTGCATGTTTTGTTTTATAGGTGGCAACTAATTTCTTGCATGTGTTGGATAATATTATTCCTATTTGCTTATGACAAATTTTACTATTGAATTTTAAATAATGTTAAGACTTGGTTTGGAGTGGCCAGAGGTCCTGGAAGCAGCGGTGGACAGGGATCTCTGGAGGAGGTACCTAGGCGCAATGGGCCCCCGACCCAACTAGGACAAGGGGAAGAAGATTTATGTGTGTATGTATGTTAAATTTTGAATTTTGAGAGAATTTTATATGATATTTTTATGTTTTTAATTTTATTTTTCATGACTCATTGTATTGTTTTTATTGCTTATTTTTTTATTGTTTAATCCTGCGATTATTGCTTTGTGAGCATTATTCTATTAATTTTGTTATCATAATTTACTCTATTCTATTGTAATTGTTGTTTGTTGATTTTATCTGTTGTGTTTAGTTATGTATGTTTTGTAGAGCACATAAGGGTAATATAGCAATATAGGGATCTTCACTGGTTTGCTTATTGCTAAATATGTTATAGACCATTGTATTTTTTGTATCAACTGTATGTATCCTGTAAAATTGAAATAAATAAATAAATAAATGTCACACAAAACATTAATCACCCCCCCTCCCTTCACCCTTGATTTGTAATCAATGACTTGTGTATTGTGCTAGTGTGGTGTGTATGTGTATACAATTATAGTCATGTTAAGATGAATGGAATGTTACGAACCTATATATTTCAAATTAATTGTGGCACATGGTTTTGGATGATAGCTGATCTTTATAAAATTTACCCATTTTTCTGTACTTTATAATTATAATATGTTTTGTCATTCCCGGTTTAGTGCTTGTAGATAAATAAATGAAAATAAAATATTGGAATTGTAGAAGGGATTATAAACATTGCATTGTTTACACAACTAGTGCAAGTTTCTACGTGTGACTATGGACAAATGATTTCCTATACATCAACGTCATCTTGAGACTAAAATGCTTGTAGATACTTTGTACTGTTATGAATATATTGGCGAGGATATTTATGTTGTCGGATAGTTATCAGAATGGTAGACACAAATATCACAATATGAAAAGGGCTTCTTAAGTTGATACTTTTGTTATAACTTTGTTGTGTCTTATGGAGATAAAATATAAAACGATTCAAAACAAAAAAGTAAAACTTTTATACAACTTTTATTTATAGTCTGCCAAAGTTATGGCTGCCTTAGCATATACTTACAATTTTTTATTTCGATCAATACATATCCGTTATATTGGGATGATGAAGTAGAATTTAATGGGAAGAGGCAGTTCTGTTGTTTTCAAAATTTCTTTATTTTACTAATTTTATGTAAATATACAGATTGGCCTCTTCATGCCAATAAAATTATAATATAATATACCAACTCCATCGCTGAATTGAAGAATGTTAATGTCTTGTACGTGAACATAAAGGAAGTCCCCTTCATTCCAATAAAAAAATATATATTCACATGGATAACGTGGGTCTACTTTGAACTTAAGATGTTAAGTTCTGTATTAAGTGAGAGGTTTTTTGAATATCTGTATTTTATAGGATAATAAAAAACCTACAGAAAGGAGTGGAAAACTATTTTTTTGCTGAGAACTCCACGAACTTCATACAACACCGGCCTTCTATTTTAATTTAATTTTACTTCTATTTTAATACCTAATAATGATCATACATGGGTTAGTTGGAAGATATCGCGCTTCTGTGATAAACTCGCCCATTGCACAAATTTATTTGTTCAGTAATAATGTTGTTATGTTTTTTTCTAATGTATAATTTTTATGCAATTTTTTTTACGCGGCGGCAGAATTGCCATCCACGCTTCTCGACATTATACAACCAGATAAGTCTTCATATGATCAGTCATGATCGCACTAAAACTTAACCATCTGATTTCGGGAAAAATTCACCAATCCAGCATTGTGCCTGAAATATCTGTGTTCAAAAACATTCTAAAAATTTTACAAGTATTTATTATAATAGATTTTTGAACTTACATGTATAAAGTTACTGGTTAATCTATATTCTAAATGTTGTAAATTATTTATAAAAGATTTCGTAGTTATCCCTGTAGCTGACATGACTAAATAATTTTTATTATTATTATAAAATATGTTTGAGTGTATGCAGTTGTAGTTATCAGTTGTTGTTGTCTGAAAGGTTCTTTATTTACAAACAAACAAGTCACTTGAGGCGAATTCATGTCTCTATTTAATTATATTGCAATCTGTTGTATTCAGTCATATACATATGTACATCGTACCTTCTCATAGTAATACCATCTAGTACACTCTTACATAGGATTCATACATTCTGTATGCAATTGTCTGCCTTGCACCTTTATCCATTGTAACAAGTGGTATGTTGTCTGAATCTAAATGTTATCGTCAATGTGATTAATTGTATTTCATGCAAAGTTTGATGAGAAATGTTTTAGATGTAAACAAAAATACAGGGCTTAAGTATATTCTATTAAATTTTTTGGTCGCAGTACCAGGTTTGATAGCTATCTATATTAATAGAATTGTTAATTGTAAGCTTTACATTTTTGTTATTAGCTTAATGGTAATTAAAAATAGTTAAGCATGAGTGAATATTTTTGAAAATCTAAATATACATAATATGTACTATGACAGCCGGTGTGACGCAAAGGTATCGCTCTTGCCTTTAAGTCACGAAAGTCCTGGGTTCAATTCTCGGCCAAGCAAGATGAAGAATGACCTTTCTGTGTCTGGGTGTTACATGTATACCTATGTGTTTGGTGCATCGCATATGTATATCGTCGCGTTAGTACCCATATAACAAGATTTATAACTGAGTTTGGGACTAGCTCGATTTGTGTGAATTGTCATACATATTTAGTTATGTTCTTTTACTATTATTAGATAAGTACGAGTAAAACGTGATGTCAAACCTTTAGATATATCTTGAAATGCACCACTAAACGCGGTTGAGTCCTACATGGAATAAATGTGGCAGTTTTTAGATATTTGATTGATCAACTTGTAACAATTTCAAAAAAATGCTTCATGTCGTAGATAAAAAAAGAATTGATATTATTTTTAAATTCCTTGGATTTTAACTACTTACTTACCTCCGATGGCCGAACAACCCTTGTAGGGCCTTTGCCTTCAAAACAATAGATCTCCAAGCCTTTCTATCTTGAGCAATGGTTTGCCAGTCGTCTTTAGCATTTAGCTCCTCTAGATCGTAGTTGATATTACAATATGATATCCAAAATGATTGTTGTGACATGTTAAAGATAAAGTAGTTACTTTTCCTAGGACAATCTAATTTATTTCCAGATAGTGCTATGTCTGTAACAAATGTGTGAGCTGATATACAATGTTACCTTCGCCCCATTATCCACTCTAAGGACTGACTTTTATCTCTAAGCGATGATTCCTGTGATTGTTTGTGTGATGCTACATAATACATTATAATATTCTATCACGGGCTTCGTTGGAGTTCTTCATACTTTGTTTTGTCTGAATAGTAGAAATAATAAATCTCTTGATACAAACATTATTTGCCTTTGTTCTTTTATCATATTTTTACTCAATATGAATGTGTCTGAGTTGATACCTGCATGGTTTCGTGATATGAAATGTATTGTCTGAGAAGATTTTATGAATTACTAGCTAATCCAGCAAATTTCGTACCGCCTAACAATCAATGAATGTCAATATTTAGGTAAAAGAAAATGAACTTTACTCTCTATCTATAAACAATAATTCATAAATGCATTTCAAAATAAATCATTTCTACAATAATATATAATGTAAGTACCTAGGTAATGAAAAAACCTACCTACTCTTTCATCTATAAACTATGATTAATTGTTGATGTTGATGGTGTTCCACTTATCCCAATGATTTTCCCCTTTCCATTTTCTTGCTGTTTGTCAGGGTTGTTAGTGTAAGAATTTTTTTAGTTTTTTTACTTTTGAATTTTTAATCTTTTTGCTTTTTAATTTTTTAAATTTTTTTAATGGGTTTTTATTGATTTGTTCTTTAATTGAATAGTTTTTCAGTTTTTTTTTTTTTTTTTAATTGTTCAATTTTAATTGTGGATTTGTGATGACTATTAATTTTTTAGTGTTGTTTATTGCATTACTACTGTTTTATTCTTATTTTATACATTAAATTAAATTTTATTATAGATGACAACCTTATGGGCTTAAAATATTGTGATTAGTGAAAATTGTACGCACTTTTAAATAGGGTAATACATTGTTTATATTATTTTGTCTCTTGTATATTGTTTCAACTTACATGTATTATCTGAAGTGTGTCATTGGTGAATGAATAAATAAATAAATAAATTAATATTTTTAATCTCTTTACAAACTCCCGTAATTATCCAAGTGTGTCATCATATAGTGTAAAAAAAAGAAATTCATTTATGTTGAACAAATACTTAACTCAGATTTGTTTATATCTAGGTACAACTTTATTTTTTTATATTGTTTTTTTTTATTGAAATTTAAAATGTATAGCGTAAATAATTTTCTTCGTAATTTTTCTTCCCATGAATTTGTAAGATATTTTAATAGCCTATCGGCTATTCGAGGCGGAGAAGAATTCAACAAATCAGAGATCATTTAAATCGGTACAGCCATTCTTGAATTATAAATGGTGTAACTAACACGACTTTCTTTTATATATGTTTATATATGCAATATAAGTAAGTTGTTATATAAATTATATCAAACATCTGTGATTTTCTTTTTGTATTTTATATTTTGTATGAATAAATTGAAACGCTTATAGGAAGTGCGATATCAAAGGAACATTGAAATACAATAATCTACAGTATTACATCAAGATGAATTATTTGAGTTTTACCGAATAATTTTTTTTATATGTACTGTCAGTTTGATAGTTTATTGTCAGTCAATTTCATGACCACCATACAATGAATAAAATTGATTTCTTAATATATTTTCAGCCTTGTTTAGGTTTAAGGAGTCTAATATCTCACTTAATAAATATATAGGTAGTGGAAAAAATCAATCTCGGGCAAAGTTCAGCTCAAAAAGTAGCTCCTGATGTATGAAAGTTTGGCCACCCCTGATTTAGAGTACAAGTACCTACTTATGAATTCAAAATAGACTTATATCATATTAAACTGTCTAAGGCTCAATAATAATATCGATTGTCCAGATCCATAGCTGAAAAAGTCGAAATGTATTCCAAAAATCGGCATTTTTGTCATTTTGGAATATTTATATTACGCTTTAAAAACACAACAGAATGTGAAACATACCTACTATATAATAATTGCACTGTTAGAGGTACTCGTTATATTCCGTATATTCTCGTATAATTATTCCGTTCAGTAGTTCAAAATTTTTATATGTGGAATTGAAAATAGGTACATTATTTTTTTTTCACTAACTAAGTACTTAAATATTTAATATATAAAAGGAACAATGTATTTTTAATTTTTTTTTTTTTTTTAAATTTCGACTTGTTGAGTTTTGGAACTGGATATTCGATATGTTGCTATTAAATCGAAATTAAAATATATATTAAATTTATTTATATTATGACTGATGTTTTATAAATTATTATTTTGTTATTGATTGTCATGGTCCATGTTGCATATTTCTGATATCTTTACTATCAGCTATTGATTATGAATCGCCCACTTTATAACATAACATAACTGCAATAATAATACAAATTCTTTACTATGATTGTTACGATAATTTCATAATCAATGCTAAAGCTACGAAAATTGTTAATAAATATGTACTTGATTTCGTTTGTAAATAAGTATGGGTGTTCATACAAATTTTAAATTAAATAATATCCTCACGCGAACTTCCTTCATGCAAAATGACTTGACAAATATAAAATAAAACATAACTTTAACAAAAATATCACACTTAATGTTGTCCACCAACAAACAGTACTGGGTGAAAGCTTATGTTAATTTATTACAAATTAAACACTTTAGATATTTGTTCCGTCGAGCACTCGGCGAAGAATTGGCCTCCAACTCGTCTATCTTGTAAAAGGCATGGCGTACGAAAAAATATAGACACTGATATATTCAAATATATTGGGTGCAACGTGCAACACCAAAAAAAAGATATATTCACATCAAAAGAAAAAATATGAAAATGGTTGTCGCGGTATCCTGCCTATTTCTTTCGAACAGAAAAAATACCGTTTTGGTAACACTATTCGGCCATTCCTCTTCCCGTGGATCGGTCCAAAATATCAACGGGGAAGAATAAACATTACATATTTTATCCGTCTTCCTTCTATCCTACCATTCTTTCCAATCATCCAGGTTTGATGAGTTTATTTTCTACACGGAGAATATTTTTTAGAAAAGTTGGAAATCAGCAATATTGTTTTTTCAGATACCGAGTTTATAGTTAGTTATTAATAATTACGTAGTTAATACTCGAATTATTTAAGTGATAGGATAATAATTATTTTGTATAATAAAACAAGTTTATTTATCTAAATAATTCACAGCTGCATACTGCATTACCTAACGTGCATACGAGTATAATAACAGAAGGTCGTTCAAGGTATTATTGACAATATTTAAAATGTTGCAAAAGTAAAATTTAATGAACCAGTTGTTTATAACCAATATTTTTCAATGCAATTTCCTCTATTGTTCAGTGAAACAAATTATTTGTCTTTACCCTGGTCTTCATGAAATAAACCAATATTTTCGACACCCTAAATAGCAAACGGGTTGTATTTTCAAATGAGTATACTATTTTAGGAAGCATTTTTGACGACGACGACGACGACCTATTCGAAAAAACTCTACGTATTTTAAGTGAGAGATGAGCATTATAAAAACATATGTACAGGTAATAAAAACATTATAATATAAAGTAGGTACCTACTTCTACTCAGGGGATCAAAGTATTTAGCTTATTTATTATATAAATTGTTATTTATAGAAATAATGAAGTAGTGTACCGCACACAAAGTGTGAAAATTGCTATAATATGAATAATATTTATCAAATTTATTGATATCTCTTCTTATGTACATTATAGAGCATGTGTGTTTTTTAAGATATATCTGGGTTTTCTTATAAACCCAAATACAACCTTATACACCTTTCACAGTAAGCTACTAAAAGCTTGTGTCGTGAAAGGGGAGTTTGCCGGCACCTGGTATCGAACCACGGACCACACGTTCATGAGGCCGGAACTCTACCTCCAGGCCACCGACGAACTCTCGTGAACAGTACCTAAATAGATTGTTTATGGAGGGTAGGTAATACAATGTATTACAGGTTACTTACACTAATGTAAAATAATAATATTTAGTGTTATTATTATTTGTTACACTTAAATTGTTAAAAAAACTCTTCCTCTTTCTTTCTCTGTCTTGTGGATTTCTTCATAGCTGAGGCCATGATCTACTGACAAATATATTGCCTTGTGCCAGTAGGCTGATGGTAGAGTCTCGAACTTTGAATCGAGAGACGCGGGATTGATTCCACCCGTTGTCACGGAGGCATGTTTCCTACTGTGAGGGTGTTTGGGCGGTGTATTTGGGTTTATTACAAATTCCTCTTTTTAATAAATATATAAATATACATACGTGGTAGTTTATATGTGGATTTGTAGAAAGTGCACGTAAATTTGATGCTAACGTTACTTTTAAATTGTCTAATATTCTAATATTTTCTTATATATTTCAAGTTGTAATAACTTCGTATTAAATTCAATAGAGATAAAACAAAAGGATAAGAAAAAAGCATAGAAAGGTCTGTACGTGATTTCGTACGAGATGAAACATGTTAAACACAAAGGAAAATCAGACAGAAGAATAAAATAATTTAGTTTTTGACTCAAGAAATATCTATTTCAGGAGACAATGTGGGCGGATAAGATAACAAGACAAAAAGGATAACAGACGAAATCCAATAGTTACCGAGAATAACCCTTAAGGTAATATTATTTAATTTTGTTAGCAGATAGATTAATCTACCCACTGTTTGTTAAAGTTTAGGTATGATTACCATTTGACATTTTTTCAAGTGAAACACGAGGCTCAGTCAGATCATTTCATCTTAAAACCTGGCTTGTTTACATCTTTATCTTATTATGTTAAGTGGAATTACTAAATAATACTTTTCAGGGTAGTATTATTTATTTATTCGATAAAATTCTGTTGGTATTAACAATACAAAATAAAATACACAATAAATAGTCTTTGTAAAATTAAAAGCCAAGATAAAAAAAAACATTTTAACTTTTTGAAAAAAAATTGACTTGAATGATTATGTGATTTGTTACATTAATTTCAAAAAACGCTGTCGCGATTTCGGCGTACCTACACCATTGTCGAGCTTCTCAAGACTAGTGAAACATTATTACTATTGGCATCATCATTCATTTAAAAAAAAAAGATATATCTGGGTTTTGTTATAAACCCAAATACACATTAAGCTACTAAAAGCTTGTGCCGTGAAAGGGGAGTTTGCCGGCACCTGGTATCGAACCACGGACCTCATGCGTAAGTAATAGTGATGTAACTAATGTGTGATTTTGGATATTTGGGAATGCGAATGCGCATGCGAATATTTGTTGTCGACATTCGCGAATGCGAATAGCGAATACTGACTTGCTTAGATTTCTACAATATTGCTCAATCATTAAAATTTCTACCCCCCCGTCGCCGAATTTTCAAAATGGTATAGGAATTTAAAATATTTCAAAACTCCTCGGTTTTCTTAGAGAACATTTTCTTGCAGTACCTTTTTCTACAATGTACCGGGTAAGTATCCGGTACTTTTACCGAATATCCGATACTTTACTACCGAAATAATATTCGCAAAACATTCGCATATTTTTTTGCAAATACGAATGCGAATGCGAATCCTTTGAAATATGCGAATGCGAATACGAATATTTGTTACATCACTAGTAAGTATATGTATAGGTATATCTATGTCCAGACTAGCCTCCCAATAGATAATACCGAAAATATTAGTTATCTTTTTCGTCCTATTATAAATAAAACATTGAAGATGGGCAATATGCCTCATCGTTGAAATTAAACTGTTTCTCCGATGATTATATACAATCATCATATCCTTTTAAGATCAAATATCTTTGCCACCAGCCTTCAGATCTGATTTATAGTACAATTTTTTTCTTCTTTTTTCATTCATTATTTTAATAAAATATATTGTATACTGTTCTTCTCTTCACAATGGAGATATTGAAAGTTAACAATAATTAAAAAGATTCCCACGAGGCAATCCCCATAGAAGTCCTTGGCTCCTGAGATATCCGTGTGTGTGGAGGGCCCTATCACTATATCAGCTTGAAGAACATTTCAAAGTAATTGTAATTGGTCGGCGAACTTGGCGTCATAGTTCATAGTCTGCGCAAATTCTCAGACAATATTCTTGAATTTTACGAGTCGATGTTGCGCATAAAGAACAAATGTGATATAATGACTGCATGTCTTTACAGTATCAAAACACTTAATAATATTACTACTTATCAGCTGAAATGTGTCGAAAATATTGAAATCATAAGTCAACTATACGATAAGTTGACCTGCCTCTGGTAAGCAGTAGGTTCTGTTGAATAAATAATTGATCAGTCTCAAATGCAATACATACTTTGGCGATAATATTAAATCTACACGTTGATAATAAATATGCAAATTAATCAATAATAATATTGTTTTCGATTGTGAAATCTTAATCTTGTGAAACTGGTTCAAATTTTAACCATTAAGACCCAGGGCCGATTGAACAGCTGACAAAGGAGAATATTGAAGAAAAAAATCGCTCTTTAATCCTGAATTGATACGTTGAATTATGCTGACAAGATGTATCTTTGAATAAAACATCACAGCGTTTGAGAAATTTAACGTCTTCAATATAACCGTGAAATTTATCACCAATCTGTCTCACTTTTTATGGCTCGTGAGAATCAATAATGTTTAAATTGCTATTTTCAACGAAATAATAAATTTCTGGAAAAAAGAGTATACAGTATTCACCCGTTTGTTGAGAAAAACTTAATGTCGCATTGAATGGCTGCAGAAAATTCCAAGTACTTTATAATATGTTTTATAATAATTTGATTGCTCGTTGCAACAAAGAAAGATAATAATTCTCGTAAGTATGTATTTGTATAATATAATAATATAGAGCGTCGCTCCTTATAGTTACTGTTGTTGTAACAACAAAATAAATATTTCATGCATTGAATCACGACTTATCAGTCCTATTCTCTTCCTTCTTCTCTAAAGTCCTGCAGGATTCCGTGACATATCCTCAAGACACAGCTGCTCTCTAGGAAAGTGTGAACCTTAAGTGAAAATCACAATCACATTTTACAATATGAAAATGAAGCGGCTATGATTAAAACGCTATGCAGGATATCAGTAGCTAGCAACTTTTGATACTAGCAAGACTTTTACATGTATATTTTTTTTACGAAAAAACAATAATGTTTTGTGGGTCTGCAAATTATTTGTCAAAGATATCATAAATAAAAAGATTCTATTGAAACTGTTAATACTTTGTCTATATTTTGATAATGAGTTTTTCAAGAATAGTATTTTCAATGAAATATATTTTATTTCCAGTAAAGAATATATGGAATGTAAAAACTAGGACGGTTTTTATGATATTTGTTTATATATATAATGAGTTACAATCCATTGGATTGGTCTGCAACGAGTTTGGTTTTTCTTCTCCATTCGTCTCTACTCCATTACAATTCGTTTATGTTAATTCGTTATTGTTGGAAATATTATTGGTTCCACATTTATAAATTTTATTTTAATATCAGTTACTTAAGCCCAAAATGCATGTATTAACACGTAAAACACCTCTGTAATATTTATTGTACAATATTAGTTCCGGTTATTTCAATCCTTCTCTAAATTCCAGTGAAATACTTGAACAGGACTCCAATGGTATATTATTATGTATTACTGCAGTTTCCCCTGGAGTCTGGTCGTGAGTCTTATTCAGTGCAGCACGTGGATCTCGAGACTTCCTTGTTGTTACATTTCTACTCCTGTACCCCTGATGATGCAATATGAAGTGAAATTAGTGGATATGTAATATAATAAGAATACTATGAAATATTTATCTATAAGATAATTTATATAGATAAAATTGTAATTGTTTAATGTTATTTTATGTAAGTACGTATTTGTACTCATGTTATTTTTTATGTTTTAATGAGAATTTTATGCATTGATAAACTTATATATCACTGAAAATGATGCATATCTTCAGGATAAATCATATCTATCGTAATACATATCACATAAAATACACTAACGTAAGTGCAAAAATAAACAATATGAAAAAAATTGTACGAAAATCAAAATATTGTTTTTGTGGCGACGATTGTAGGTTACATACCATAAAATATACATATATATTAAATTTCCTGAATTAGCAAGCAAAACTTTGTGGAACGACATTTTATAAACTCACTTTTACACTGTCATTGATAATGAACATATATTGTTTGAAAATGGTATTGAAATTTAAAGTAAAACTGAGTTTTGTGATACTTTATTTTTATTATTTCATATGATATATTAATTTTCATTCTGTGGGCCTAGTCAAAACACATTTTGGCGTTACTTTTTCGTTTCGTTTAGCTAAAATACACAAGTAGCTACGAAAATTGACGCGATCTCGCAACGTCGTCCACGTTTGAACGAAAACGAAACGAAAACGTAACGAAAACGTAACTCTAAAATGTGTTTTGACTAGGTCCACTGGTCACGTAGTCAAATTCTGATTTCGAGTGTCAAATATATAAAATATTTACTATCTTCAATTCAAGAAAGACTTTTGCTATCGAACTTGAATATTTTACTTTTTATTATGGTACGAAGAGGACAAACATACACATAATGAACATGCTTTCATAGCGTTATAAACATCAACCATACGTGGGGAAAATATTCATCTATCACATATCGACACTCACTAATATATCAAGCGCAATCACCTATATGAAATATCTCTAACATTTTAAAATTTCAAGCACTAAGATAGTTTTTAAGATAGATTTCTCGGATAAGAAATTAAGTTAGCAAGCATCAGAGCGAGTATTGAATAAGCAACAATCTATAAACAGGAATAATAACAAACAAACAACAATAATAATAGGAAACGATTTAAACTTTAACTATTCTCTTTATTATTCTTTATCCTGCAATATTAATAGGTAGGAATACTCATCAGCGACGTTTCTTCTTAAGGAGCGATGATGCAACACACTCCCTTTATAAATTGAATAACTTTATCTTTTTTATCCAATAATGATGATAAACCTCCAGTCTCTTATGTAAGTTTTTGAGTGTTCAATTAAATACGAGTTTTACATGTAAGACATACATATTGAATTTCAATGAAGCCTGCCACCCATTTTGAATGTCTTATGTTTTATTGACATGCATAGTAACACCTGTATGGTGTATTATAATAAACAGTTAGCTACCTTACTTGTGAGAAATGCTGCGACGATGGTACAGCATGATTAAAAAAAATAATATGCACTCCAGTTTAAACAACACAATGTATTCTTGGACGAATAGATGTTTTGTAAGTATATGAAAGTATTATTTTTTATAATAACGCCGCACCTCCATTCAGCCAACCATCAGCCGCCTCTGATACTCACCACTATTAGCTACAGTAATAATAATAATTATAGCTTCCTGCTTAGGATGTACAAGAGACAGGATGTTGTGGATTTCATTGCATGTAGATACATATAGATTAAGTACTATATAAATATTATTCCTATACTAACATATTAAAGAGAAAGTATTATTATAGTAATAGTAAACAATACCATACTTTAATAATATCTTCCTCTTTGGTAAAATCAAATATCTAAATAAAATAAGATGCTTAAATTGTTGAAATATTTATTATTTATTTATTTTATTCTTTTCTGTAAAGTGTTATCATTTCAAATAGTCATAAAATAATAAGCTATACAATTCAAATAGTCATAAAATAATAAGCTATACAATTCAAATAGTCATAAAATAATAAGCTATACAATTCAAATAGTCATAAAATAATAAGCTATAGGTACAATTCAATACCTACACTAGATTGCGATATCTTCTAACTAACCCGGTAGTTCAAAAAATCGTGGAATCCCCGAAAAATAACAGATCATCCACTTATTTCTGTAACTTTCCTAATATCCTATGTTAAGGAGAGATATTCGAAAAACAGTACGAATAATGCATTCAATTTATTGCATACATTGCAATACATGCATTGATGACGTACCTATTTCACAACCTTGATTGCCTTTCTCATTATGGCACGGAAAGGACGCGACTTGCAGATATATGCAATACATGCATTGATGACGTACCTATTTCACAACCTTGATTGCCTTTCTCATTATGGCACGGAAAGGACGCGACTTGCAGATATATGCAATACATGCATTGATGACGTACCTATTTCACAACCTTGATTGCCTTTCTCATTATGGCACGGAAAGGACGCGACTTGCAGATATATGCAATACATGCATTGATGACGTACCTATTTCACAACCTTGATTGCCTTTCTCATTATGGCACGGAAAGGACGCGACTTGTAGATATATGCAATACATGCATTGATGACGTACCTATTTCACAACCTTGATTGCCTTTCTCATTATGGCACGGAAAGGACGCGACTTGCAGATATATGCAATACATGCATTGATGACGTACCTATTTCACAACCTTGATTGCCTTTCTCATTATGGCACGGAAAGGACGCGACTTGCAGATATATGCAATACATGCATTGATGACGTACCTATTTCACAACCTTGATTGCCTTTCTCATTATGGCACGGAAAGGACGCGACTTGCAGATATATGCAATACATGCATTGAATCCGCTGGCTACTCACTCGAAATAAATGCAACTATAACGAAGTAGATAAATAAATCCTTATGCTTTCTCCTACGAATATTTTTATTCATAAAAACATATAATAAGTAGATATTCCAGCATTCGATCTCTTTTAGAGTTTTGTTAGTTATGTGTCATGATTAGTGATGTGAGTAGAGAAAATTCTCCGGAGAAATTTCTCGAGAACGAGAAATTTCTCCGAGAATTTCTCCTCTGAATGAAGAGAAATTTCTCTGATTTTTTCCCATGGGGATTCCCCTATTATTTATTGGCGATAATGCGGCGGAATTCCCCTACAAAATATATGAAAAAATATCCGGTATTGACTAACTTTAATTGTAGCAATATTGGTGATAAATTGTCTCAACATTTGTACATTGTTATTGATTGATTGAATAAAGTACTGATTTATTATTATTTTACTGTTAAATAAAAAAAAAAAAAAATTCTCGGTAAATTCTCTACTTCGAGAAATTTACCGAGAAATTTCTCGGTAAATTTCTCCAAAAATTATTTCTTGAGAATTCCACAACACTAGTCATGATGAAAATCTACTACTACTACCACACTATCATGACCTCTACACCAGCTGCATGTTATAAACATGCAAGCCGTCTTCTCTGCGCCAACAAAAAAATAAGACAGTCAGGATGGTTAATAAAAAGAGTAAAATTATTTTATAAAAAAAAGAACTCTTTCTATTTACAAGACTGTAATGTCACTAGTAATTCACATAATTTCAGGAGCTTTTCCTCAGCTATTTGTTGTGCAAAAAGTAGAAAATATTATTTGTTTTTTTTTTTCAGTATGAGAGTTATAATAATCTCGTGTAAAATTTTAAAGCAACATTGTATACCTAGCTGTGGACGACAGCAATATCGTTAAAAGTTTTTGTTTTAAAACTAAGCGAGCGTGTTCGCTGACATTGCAAATATTGTAGAATAAGTTTTCTCTATGATTTATTTATCTTATGAAATAGGTAAATACGTGCTTCTCTTCAGTTTAAATGGATTATGGTAAATGCTTTTCAATGTTAAATTCCATTCTTGTGTTTGACAAATAATGGTCTCAATTGAATATGTACGACCTCTACGTTTCATGCACTTAATTGGAATATTGAAAAACAAATATTCATACTTTCTAGTTGTTTGATTACTTATTTTTAATTAATTGTATCTTCATACAATTAGATAAATATTCACGTGTATTAAAAGTAAAAAAAACGTTGTTTCACAATAAATTTGCGTTCTCTAGAAATGCAGATAAATTCTCAAGACGAGGTTAAGGACCTAAATACAATTTCTAAGGATAATTATTACTGCCTATTAAATGTTTTATAGACCACTCTGCATAGAATTGGTCTCCCACTCTTTTCTGCAAGTTTTCGAGTGTCCTATAAAGGTTTAAAACATTATAGACATTTTAAATCTTAAATTGAGCGATGAGGTTGGCCGCCTCATGGCAAATGTAAGTTCAACTCAAAATCATTAAAAAGGAGGATAAATGTTTATTTTTCATACTATGAAATAAAAAAAAATAGTTTTAGTTGAAATTTCAACAATTTAGTTCATGATATTGAACATTTTCAGATCAGCAATAAGGTATGCCACCCATCCTGAAAATCTTAGCCTTTATTAGCACGAGAAGCAAAAGATGCATTTTTATTACATCTTTGCCCGCTGGCAATCCCATCTGTGATGAATGTCGTGATTTTATGAATGAATGGATTAATTTATTGAAAGTGAAACAGCTTTTCCTTTCAGCAAACAAATACCATCTGTGTTCCTTAATACTTGTACAGTGGACCATGTTGTAAGTATTCTATAATATGTAATATTACATAGCATTATTCAATATGATATCAAATGGAGATTGTATATTACGAATATAAATAATATTCGCTTATAATTATTGGTAACAACATGTTACTCGTATACATAACGCTTCTGCGAGCATCGAACGTGTCGTAACATAAATGAGGGATGAATGGCCCTTTACAATTTGCATACACAAATATTATTTTAAACGAGCATGCGCCCTTGTGAAATTATACAATCTACCCGTAATGTTATTACATGTTATCGTAAAACACCCACGTATGTTATGTTTTAATCAAATATTTGCCTACATTCTGCAAAGTTAAATTGGCTTCATATTATTCAATATTGATTTCAGCAGGGCTACTCTGGACACAATCTAAATACGATCTTAATCTAGTCTTGATCTTGATCATACGACGCACGAAGTGACTATTGGCCAAAAATACATGCAAACCGATCGCGCGTTAGCGGTAGCGCGGTGTTTTTGACCATAGTCCCTTCGTGCGTCGTATGATCAAGATCAAGACTAGATTAAGATCGTGTTTAGTTTTGTCAAGAGTAACCCTGCAGAACACAAAAAAAGTAATGTATTTGACGGATTTCTAGACAAGCTGAATTGACAAAATTGAGAAAAGTCAATGAAACTAGAAGGATGTCATGAATAAACCCTATATTTCAGTTCAATTTATAGGGTTCAAATTTATAGAAGAGATCGCGCTCGGGAAATTCTCCCTTTATAAATTGATTATATTTACTGTACCTTAATGTAAGTTTGTGAATAATGTAATCTGTGTACAGTACAGGATACATGAATTAATTATTTTTCTCACTATGGCATATTCAATTTTATTCAATGAAAATTTGATATTATTAATTTTTCAAATCTATTACATTTTACTATAAATTACTATTACATTTTATTTGTTGATAGGAATATTTATTAATGAGTACACTTGTGTGTTTGCGGGTGCGCATTAGACAGAAGCGTATTTATAACATTTTTTAAATGTAAATTGAATGAAACTGGGCTTGCTTTTCTACAACGTATTTGTTTACCTTTTGTTTTAGTTGAACAACAACATATCCATGGTCCATTCATCAAGGATGAATTGTATTCCGGTTGAACCGACAACTCGATCGCTTTATCCAACGAATTCCAAACTTATTATATTCTGTAGGAATAATAACTGCGAATCAGAAAATCATCAAAGTGAAATTATTATTGCCATTGCGAACATCGTTTACATTTATTATAATTAATACAATAAATTCAGTTCGTCGGTAGCCTGGAGGTAGAGTCTAGGCCTCATGCACATGGGATATTCAATCCTAGGTGCCAGCAAACTCCCCTTTCACGAAACAAGCTTTTAGCTTTCTGTGAAAGATATAATAAGGTTGTATTTGGGTCGATTAATAGTTTTTTTTTTTAATTTTTGTCAAACAATATACTGTATTAGGTTTACTGGAAGACATTGCCTCAAGAGAATTTTTGTTCAAATTTATTTTGACAAGATTATGTGTTTATTTATATCGTTACTTTGTTCATAATAATGATATTAATAAACACCTAATCTTCCTCTACTTCCTACTCTTCTCTGTAAGTTTTCGAGTGTCCTGTAATAGACAGGTATTTTTAAAACAGCACATTGAAGATATTCAACATTTTCAATTTCATGACTACTTATACAACCCATTCTGAACAGTTCTACCTCGACCCATTCTATTTTCATAGCACGAAGGGGATGACAAGTTTGTTTATTACGTGGAATAGTTTCACTAACTACCTCACTTTTGGGGGATGCAATGGTTGTGATAAAATATTTAATATTGCTTTTAAGACAGTTGCAAATATATTTTGAAATAATCTAGGAATCAGTGGGTACATAGACAATAATTTCAAAGCACTTTCATACAATATTGTAATGGATATATTTGATTTCCCCGACTTTCCATATCCATGTATAGATTCGGTTGCACGCAAGGGCCGGGGCTCTCACATGGTGTACAAGTATTTCATCGACATTCATTTGATTAGTATGAGTGTTATGGCATGCTCGGTAAGTGTTAGCATTTGTTAGTTTCATATGATTGTATGGGGGGAATTTCAGCAATACAACACCCAGGAGATATTACATTATTGTTATTCACTCCTGAGATATCTGAGTGTGCATAGGGTCCTTTAAATATATTGTTATTCACTATGGACGAAAGAATGTTGCGGGGTGAAAAGTTTTTGATTCACGAATATTTGTCATAACCATTTATATATTTGATCTTACATAGCGCAGATTTATTTTGAATATTATTGTGTTTTGTAAAATCTAGTGATATTTTAATCATCGAACGAAACATTGTTCAGCTAGTTAATGCAGTATAGGTAGGTATCTATCTTTTTTTTCTTACATCTCCTAACTTTATTACAATTTTAATTCTTGACATATTAAGTACTAAACATTTCATTGACATTCTATACTGACACTCCAATATTTTTATTTGACTAAAATTATTGTTCTTATCTTGCTCCAACTGTGTTGTGAATAAGAAATTTGATTTGTGTGTTTTTTTTTGTGTATTTTAAACATGGAAAAGGCTCACATATGTCAATAATCAAATACTTGCTACCAGTGATAGGACCAAGCTTTTTATAAAGGCCATCGTTGCTCTTTATATAGAAGATTTTTTTCCATATTTTGGTACAGAAATTGAAGAAAATTACCGAATCTACAATTTTTTTTCATCTTCTCGTGATGTTTGCTTCAGACAGTATTCATCTTTTTCGCCAGACATGCGGTGTTTTTTTTCCATATATGGAAAGCATACCACTCCTTGCTACCTATTTGATTCAAATATGAATGCAAAGTTTTCATGACTAATAAACTTCATGAAGAATTCTATTCCTTCAAAAAAATAAAGTCTATGCAGAATTTTGGCTGCTTGTTAGATAAATAGAAAATGTTGTTATAGACTAGAGACAATTAATAAGGCAAAACGTGTATTTACTTTTAAATGTTAGAAGCTAAGTTTCTTCTTCATTTTACATCAATTCATTTACAAAGCCGATACAAAACCAAAAAAGAAGGGAGAAAACAAGAATTTTTGATTTGATACATCGCATAACATAATAAATACGTGTGACATCCTTCCTTCGCTCCCCATTGTGAATCGCCACGGGGAGTGCAATCAGGATATTATAAGAAAGATCTCCCATGACCATTGGTTTCTATTTATATTTATACACCCCCTAAAAATCTATAACCCATGGGACCACACCCCCTTGCTAAATTGACATTTTATTAAAGAAATTGCAAGTTTTTTTTTTATCGTAAAATATAAGGTATCTTCAAATACCTTTCTTCAATTTCCCCCATAAATATGTTGAATGTTTTGTGAAAGTCTATCTGGTTATTCTGGTTATACGAGTATGAGTAGATATTCAAAATATTCGCTGTTTGTCTGTTGGTTACTTAATACACTTGCGTCTATTTCTTTCTTAAGAATTCAAAATTAACAAATAAACACATATTATTCTCCTGTATAATACATTGTTCTGTGGAGCCTCCGGCAAATAATACAATCTCCGAATCAAATTTTTCAAATGGCTCGTAAGATTTAAGTATTCGTAAATTATCACGTATCGTCATGAGGTATGCCACACATCCTGGATGTCTAATTGAATTCATGTCGCATAGAGCATCATATGCTACACTGGCTACCCCATTGTGGGGGACGTCGTGATGTATAGATACAAACATATATACACAAATGTGTACATTTAAAATTGGTGCAAATAAGTGTAAAGGAAAATTTTAATTCCGTTTTACCCCAACCAGCAGAGTATTTCAACTATGTGATATACTTAGTGGTAAACAAAAAGTTTTGTTTGTGTTTATTGTCAAATGAATAGGATGGCAGAGAAGTGCTAGTCTCATTCGAGATAATTGTATCATATAGACCTTTATCTAAAGAACCAATCTGATCTATGAATGACCTTTAAGTAAACGTAGACTCATATTGTCGTCCTCTATAAAGGTTGGTAATGTTGAGGTTTATTATTTGATGAATTCAATTCACCTAGTATCCATAAAAGCGGGTCCTACATATTAATTGAAAATTATTTCAGTCAAGTAACGCTTTTCAGTAAATTCAATTTCAAATTCAAAATAATGCAAATGAGAAAAGAAGTTTTCACCAACAAGCACCAAATATAAATTATCTTGAAATAAGAATATACTCGTATCACGATTATTCAATACATTATTTTGCGTTGCGGATTATAATTCAAATCTTATGTAATATTAATCCGTAATGTAAATCGTCATCCATTCGATATGATTGTATTCCAATATAGCAGTTTTTAAATCGGAAGAAAATATAATTTATACTAAAAAATCATTAATTGCATATTTGATTCTAAAATTCTGATTATTTCTATTAGATAAATACATTCATATTATCATGAGATTTCCCACAAGGTAGATATAGGTATTTTCGTTAAAGTTATGCAAAATGATAGTAAACATGTAGTGTACCTACTGTAGGAATACCTACATACATATGCCTATATAGATATTGACGAAGTACTGAATTAGTACTTGCCCTTCTTATTAAAATAAATTTCTGTTTAAAAAAAGTTCTTCGGTTATCACACGGCTAAGAATTTTTTTCCATGTTCACTTCTTCCGACTCGTTGTGTGTGTGCTTAGAGTGTGAATTTTTTCACTTTTTTACGCGGTGGCAGAATTGTCAGCCACACTTTTCAGCATAAGTAATACAACCAAATAAGTCTCCATGTGATCAGTCACAATCACACAAAACTTAACAGTCTTAAAACCGGTAAAAAATCACCTGTTCAGGATGTCAAAGGATTAGGTTCAAAACGCGGGTTTGATACCAGTTTTGTGCCTGAAATATCTCAAAAACGCGGGTTCAAAATACCAGCATTGTGCCTAATATTATCGTTCTTAGTATTTTAATTTTTTTAAATTACTTTATTTTTATTTTATAATATTTTCGTTCTTAATATCTTAATTTTCATTATTAATTATCTGATGTACATAATTTGATTGTATTAATTATTAAGTTTCTTTCATTATAATAATCGTAAGTAAGTAATCCTTATTTTATCGGTACTCCTCCGTACGATTTATGAACAAGCTTAACAGGACCATTTTATCTTTTTATTTGTACATAATATCTTCGTGAACAAAAAGTTTTTAGCTAGCAAAATCGAAAATCGAGATCGTAGTTAACAAAAAAAAAAGTTTTTCTAGAGCGCATCTCAACTTTACGTAAACTAAAGTGAATAAAAAAAAACGCATTCCACTTGCTTCACCATATTCCGCAGGAGTCAGTGGAGTGTGAGCGGGATGTGGAGATAGTAGGGGATGAGAGGGAATGAGAGGGGTGGTGTGTTTGGATGGAAAAGGGGATTCTGTTTTGGTCCATGCTAGCTATCGATTGGGACGAGCGTCGCGACAGTCGCCTAGCAACCATACTGCAGCTTTCATCTCATTTACTAGTACGAGTATCTACTTTATATTACGCAGTGGTATGCCCTCACACATATTCACAAACAAGCACACAATTATAAATTATATCCATTAGGTAGTTACACACAACACATGAACATTAGTAATTGTATAATGAGGCATAACATTAGATGTATCATATTATATAGGCAATTAGTATATCTATATAGAGGAAATTAATAGGTGAAAATCATAAATAATATTGAAATTGGTTGTTTCACAGATTTTCTGTGCAGATTCCAAGTCCCTTTTCAGCATTGAGTGAAGTTATTCAATCATGAGTTTTTCATATTACTGATACAATATGGTCAATACAATCGTTTATTTTACGTATTAAAGTTTTTTTTTTAAATAATAATAACTACATGGGGTCCGTGGTTCGATACCAGGTGCCGGCAAATTCCCCTTTCACGACACAAGCTTTTAGTAGCTTACTGTGAAAGGCGTATAAAGTTGTAAGTATTTGGGTCTATATCAAAAAACCCAGATATATCTTTTTAAAAAAAATAAAAACATCAATTTGCTCATACATGAAATGGTTTCACTAAGATTAAAAAAATTAAAGTAAGGATAACGTAAATATACTTCGTAAGTAGTGTTTAAGGAATGAAAAAGTTCTGAAACTTATCTGATGTTAAGTTAATAACATTGAGAAATTATTACGAGAATATCTAGAAGTTAAAAAAATGCGTATTTTTCAAACTTTATTATTAGTTTATTATTATGTGAAACAAGTTAAGTTCAGAAAACATTATCTAATATACTTTTGTATCTCGTTTGGGTCAATGTCCTGAGAAAATAAATGATTGGAGGAAGCATGGAGAAGATTTTTTTTTATCGCTTGACTAAAATGTTATCATTCATTGTAAGATTCATTCGTTTTATCTTTCTCTTCACGTATAGTAGGTATTTGTCGAAAAATTACGAAGACTATTTTTATTGATAAACATTTAATGAACATATGAATCTGTTTTAAATTTTATTCTGAAAATGATGAATATACATGTCCGGCAATTTTGCACAAAATTGGTCTACCACTCCTTTGTGTAAGTGCATTCGTTCGTTAAATCTTAAATTCAGCGATAAGGTATGTCACCCATCCTGAATCTGTAAAGTTTAATTTGGCACAGAGAGGACAGCTTGCATGTTTATTACGTGTGACTGGTTATACCGTAATGGTTCGTATAGTATAGTACATTCATATTAAGTACAGAGAGCGAATTTTGAAACAAAGAGAAAACCGCGACTTTTTATAACATTCCAATTTTTCATCACTGTGTTTTTTTACAGATTAAAAAAATTTTCATGAAAAGAATGTTGGCTGATAGATATCGATTGAGAAGATTGCATTATGTTTATACCCAATGTTTCTAATTCATTTTTTTTTTCAGATAAGTCATTAGCTTAGAAAATTTAATCACCA
Source organism: Athripsodes cinereus (assembly GCA_947579605.1). NCBI lineage: Eukaryota > Metazoa > Arthropoda > Insecta > Trichoptera > Leptoceridae > Athripsodes > Athripsodes cinereus. Next base: position 20,616,500 of record OX388310.1, read on the forward strand.
AAATCATTTTTATAAATCTTTTGATGGTTGTCCGATACCTTTATTTCGAAGTTTAATTGTCAATTTTTTCACTGGCACGTTTTTAATCAAGATCAAATTTAAAATGCAAATTAAACAGGTAAAAGATTCATTATAATATTCCCTGTCGCTTGACCTATCAAGTTTTCCAGACACACAATTGAAAAAGTTTTATATTCATTTAAATATTCGCCTCTCTCAAACAATCATCTGCATTAAACATAGGGCAAAATTGGCTTTGAAAAGCCATCAAGTATTCACAGCTTTCATAATGTGTATAAAGCCTATGTAAGTTGGTAACTATAACAGTACAGCCAACAATGTACTGAAATTAAGAGGGTTACAATGTTAGTTTAGGGAGTTACAAAAAACATTGAGTTGATAATAAATGACTATTCGAGGAATCAAAGTCATATCCATGAGATTTATATTACTTACTTTACTTTTCGTGTGGGCGGTGATTTAGGTGTCTTCACCCAATTTGGGCTGGGTCAAAAAAGCAGTCGCATCAGAACTACAGCCTCGGATCCAGTGCCGCCAACCAGTCCACCGCCTCCGGCGTCGCCTCATGGATATCCTGGAGGCTTCCATTGAACTTCTTAATGTGGCAATCCTGCACTACGTGTCTCACAGTCTGTTCCGCTCCACATTCACAATCAGGGCTGTCCCTCTTTCCCCACCTCCAGAGTGAGTAATTGCAGCATCCATGTTCCGTTCTCACTCTGTTCTGCTGTACCCATATTTATATTGAATGGTCAGCAATTCTCGTCGCTGGATAGAGCTGTTAAAAAAAAAAACTTTATTTTGAACGTACCAAGTGTGACAATTTCCAGTGAGTTTTGAGTGCACTGCAAAAGGCAAGTAATTACAAAATACATGGTATCATCAATTCAGTCGTGATTAGGTATGCCTTTTTTACTGGCACGGAGAGGACGATTCGGATGTTTATTACCGGCAGAAAGATAGCATAAAAGCTTTTGATTGAATTCTGCATTACAATTAATTAATGTTTTGCGTAAGAGCACTGTCTAAAACGTCAAAATGAAAATGTCTTATGCGCTCAAACAACATGGCTTTTGTATTTTCCAGAACTTTATATAGTGATCCTCTTATCATCTGCGTATAGGGGAGATAGTAAAATAGTGAGTATATATACATATTATTTACAGTATATACTAAAATTTGCTCATGTGCTCACTAACTTATTCACAAACTCAAAACTACAAAGTATGTGTATGCTACAAAACTTTGAAATCAATAAATTGTGTTATATTAGGGATATTCACCGCAGAATGCTTTTAAAATTACGTCTTATCTGTAACATAAAAAAAAACTGATATCATTTTTTGTCAACCCATTATTTCCTCCAGCAATCTTCAACATTCCTTTTTACTTTGGATCTAATCTCCTCAATGTTCCAGCTTAGAACACAGGGCAGAAACCAGCCAACTAGCCTCCTCCATTCAGACGGTCTCTGTGTTACTTTTCTCCATGAAATCCTTAACACTCTGATGTCATTATCATAGGAACAGCGTATTGTGAGAGAGGATGTCCAGGCCGTCAAAAATCTCGTGAACAAAAGTGCTAATCGCATCGGTGTGATTTTTATTTAAATATTTTTTTCTATGGTCATGCATGATTGTATGGAAGATACATAATTGCTTGATGTTATTGTATAAAATAATTAAAACATTGCCGTGAAATCTTTGTTTTAGAAAGTATAGATAATCAGTAATTTATTCAATATTATGGCATATCCCACAAGTGGGGTAGACAATAGACTAACAACACATAATAAAGAAGCAGGTTGACTTCTTCGTGACAAAAAATACACTTGAAAACTTACCTACAGATTGGTGTTAGATCTATTTTTGCCGGTTACTCCCCGGAAGCACTCTGCTAAGTATTACAAACAGAAGAGAAATAAAAAAGACATCCCGATGTAAATATTAAATTTTAGACCAAGTACTTCAAGTTATGGGTAAATTGAAATATGAAAAATTTCAGATATAGAATTATAGGTTAAATATCATACTATAATTATTTGTTGTTAACGGTTTGTTAACTAAGTTGAGAAAATGTTGAAATAACCTATTTTCCCAGATATTTCAAGAGTCCAAGGACTCTCATTTTTCCGTTTGAATAATTATTTTTTTTGCTTTTTAGTGTTATGTTTTTTTTATATTTTGATATTTTTGTAAAAGTTGTAAGCCGTTTTATTGGTAAATAAATATAATGTTCGAGCCATTCGACAAATTTTGATTAATATTTTACTTTGGGAAACTGAATTTAAAATCAATAATTTTTCTCTTGAGTTCTGAATTTTTCTTTATAACGTCAGTCATTTACAAAGTTGACAATATTATTATTCAAATCAAAACTCGTTTATGATTCTGAGAAGTAATTTTGTTTATTTTCATCTCTCGTTTACATAAAAATACGGTCACTCTCGACACGGTGTTAGTCTTGAAATATTTTGATCAAGCAGGAACTCGTATCCGTGAAGTTTCCAGAAAAGTCTCAAGTCAAAAAAGGTCTCCCTCTCTTTTCTGGATTTTTTCAAGTGTCCTGTTAAAGACAGTTATTCGTAAAACATCACATTAAAAACATTTGCCATGGTGAGCTTTGTGCCACCAATCCAGAACGTTTTTATTTTTATTGGAAGGAATAGGTTAATATTTGAAGAAGACAACCTGTATATTCATTACATGCTGTTATTCCAATAAGTTACGATGGTTTGGGCATGCGGGAATGAATGAGGACAGAATGACCAAGAAGATATATTTGGCTGAGAAGAATGGTGCTCGGAGACGTAGCCGTCCGAGGATCAAATGGCAAGATCATTTAAATCAAATTCTACAAGACGGTCACGTGTTGAACACATTGAACAGGAGAGCATGCATGAGGAATTGTATGACAGTGGCGGAAGCGAAAGATGTATGCAAAGATAGAAAGAAGTGGCGCTCGATCCTTTCTGCCTACCCCGCGAGGGAAGCGGCGTGATGGTATGGATGGATGGATGTCATTCCAATGGATACCGCATTGATGAGAGATGCCTTGCTTGAATAAATAGATAAGATATGTTGACTCTTAGAAGTAAAATTTATGCTTCAAAATGTAATTTAGTTTTCATGTAGCTGTCAATTGAATAATTTTCAAAAAATACAAATTTTTCATGTTACTTTGAGACTAGACGGGACATTTTCAAGAGCATAAGTCTAGCGTTTACAAGAAACCAGACATAAACGACGTCGGGAATAACCCCCAGACTGTATGTTTTTGGCGAAGGGAAATGGATAAGGAAACGAAGAAACATCCCTTGTTGGTGAGGAAGTAAAGTAATTATTGGGAGAGATGTCGAAGGGGGTGGAGAAAATTCACCCTTAATGTGTATAGATTATGTATTTAGGCTTTTACTCACTGTTAACTGAAATTTGTTAGGTATGTTTTTTAATATTATTACTGCAAGATGGATCACCGAGAGAGAATTTTTTAAGTTCTCGCCACATTTCCTCAATATGTTCCAATACTAAATTATTCACTTTAGATTCAAGGTAAACATATTAGGTAGTAATATAATTATTATTCATTTTCACCGTTGGTTCCTCAGTTCTGAGGATCGTGAGAATAAGGCGCACTATATTTTAGAAGGTATATATTAATTATCTAGTTTTGAATATATATTTTTAATTAATTCTTTTGGCTTAAATTGAAACATTTATAGAAAAAAGTCCAATAATAATTCAGTCTTTCAAGCATTGGAATAAATTCTCATATAGTACATACTTAGAATATAATATTTACTGATTGTAGAACATATTTTACCAATATTTTGGCACAAATATTATTTTCTAAATAAATATATTTTCACCTTCTGAAAATGGAGGTAGCTGCAAGTTGCAAATAATTAACTGCATGTAAATATACAGGGCGTTCTTTTCGCCACATACTATTGAAAATGGCACACGTGTTTTTGTTTGTGAATTTTGCAGAACATTAGAAAAAATATAGAATAAAAATGGGACACGTAATGTAGCATTATTATTTTTAATTAAATTGAGAAAAAAGGGATATAGATTATTGTAAATATTTTTTACACAATATTAGAAATCTCATTGCTAGAAGCGTTATTGAAGAACGTGTCCTATTAAAATAGATTACCGGAAACTATCTGTCCAGATATCCCATTGTGTCTTTCCAGAAATCGAATGGTCGAATAATTTTGAGATACACAAGCGTTATGAAAAACCTACAAAAAAAACTTGTTTACTGGTTTACAAGATTTTATTATAGAATACCGAGTTCGTTTATTTTCTCTTATCCTTTTTAATAATAAGTTGTGGGATCGAATTAATGATAGGACAATTGTAATGTGAACCGAGCTTTAATAAAATTCTCAAAATATAATCATATTGTTTCTAGTAACACGTGTGTAAGATAATTGAGAATAAAATAAATTAAAATACCTACGTACATAATAAACTACGTACCTACAACATACTATATAACATACTACGTACATATATATTTTATACGTATTATCAGAACATGTCTAATGTTTTATATTGTTAGGAGATGATAAATATTATAGAAATATAACTTTATATTGCTATATTATTGCTAATTGAATGGATTCATAATCACACATATAATTAATATGAATCACGCCCTTCACAACGATCTCAAAAACATCCCGTTTAATCGCGATAAATGGGGAATAACTTACAATCTAAAACAGTTGTGTAATTAAAAATAAAATATCATAAATTTAAAACAGTTACTATCTCATACCAAATTTTTTTTTCTGTAATAATACTTATAAAGTTAAAGTCATCATATTGATTTAAAACTAAAAAGACATCATGTGAGGTCATCTGTTAATAAAGAGTATTCCACTCTTTACTGTATAATAACATGTAAAAGGCAGAGATCCTTGAAACCTCACGTATGATGAGGCATGCCACCTTTCCGAATATATTTTTTGATGACAAAATGCAGTGCATGTTTATTATCTGCAGTTATTCTGCTGGCTACTCCATTTGAGAAATATACCGTGATGATATAGTAGTATTGTGATTAAACATCGTTATTAAAAACGAGAGTAATCGATACATTGCCATGTAGGAGTATGTGACGTACCTACGGTCCAACGTCCTAACAGTTCGTTGGCCCGAGTCGCCAGCGAATCTAATCTACATATTATATCACCATGACATTCCAAATTTATCAAAAAAGTTTTCATTTTTAGGTTGGATATAAAAAGGGCATATTGTGATATTATTGTATTCAAAGTTAAAATGAATTGCGAATTTTAGTGACCAATAAATCAACAGACTTGTCCTGTATCCCGTGTACTATTTCCGCTTGGAGAGATATATAATAAAGTGTTTCATGTTTCGTTAGCTTTCACGATTTTATCTTCGTAATTCGGAGATAAAGGACTACCAAAAGGTAAATTTAAAAATTATTGGCAAAGAGAGAACATTTTAAATATTTATCACATGCGGTGAGCTTACTGGATTATGTCATTTGCCGGTATTTTTCCCTAATTCTATGAAATATTAACAGATAATTGTGTCCAGAGAAATATTATCGTGTTAGATGATACTTTTTGAACTTTTTAGTAAGATATATGAAACTTAAATCTCGCCATTGATTAGCCACGTATTTTAGACATAAACATACTGATTAGGTACTGTGAAAGTTTTGGGGTATGTATAAAAATATCCATATTCCGGGAGCAGCACTTGCAGAATGTTCAGCTAACAGATATTTTTTCATTGATAACACGACAAATAAAATCAATACCCAACACTCTTATACGGGTTGAAATGGAGATTGTTGTAATATTTTCATAATTCATAATTACGTTCCTGGTTATTTACTTAATAATAATAAAACCTGTGTTGATATAATGAAAACAAAATTGTTTTTGGTTTTACTACGATTTATTTGTTAAATAAGTAACCAGGTTTCGACCTATGAGGTCATTGTCAAACTCTCAGTTTGACAATTTTGTTTTCATTATATCAATATAATGGAGTTTTACAAAATCAACGTCGACTCAATCAATAAAAAAACCTGTGTTATAAATGACACTTAAATAAAATATAGTTCTTACAGATGTTGATCAGTCATTCAGATTTTTCTACCCACTACCATTTCCTACCTGTTTTTATATATTTTTTTATCAAACACTTTTATTAATAGTTTGATAAAAAAGAAAGACTGATGTTGATTGAAGTATACATAAGTTATAATTTAGTTCCTCTCAATTTTTATTTACTGTTCTGGGACACCCACGCGTGCTTAAGATTGATTATAATTATATACATAATGAAATAATAAAAACTGATTTATTTTAAAAATTAGAGACAAGGTGATGAAAAAACTGCTGACAAATTAATGACGCAGTCTAACTTTAAAAAAGACTATGGTTAATATTTCAGCTGTTTTTTTATAATTATTTTTGTTGTCGTTTCTATAGTTTGACAAAATTAGTGATATAAATAAGAACTTATATCAGAAACCTCGATTGGAGAACCATGTCTACACAATGCAACATTGTGTAGAATCTAATCGGAAGAAGTAAGAAAGGTGTCTAAACGCTTACGAATTGGCTCTAGGCTGGCTTAAGTGATCACTTTCGGTGTCCATGGACAACGTTCACCAATTCCACCATTCTCACTGTCACGATGTAAGGTCCACCAATCGAGAGACGCTTTATGCAAACCTTAGAAGCAACCATCTTTTTGGGATCTCATTTTTCAGATCACAAATGGAAGATTCAGATTTCAAATTAGTAAATATTCTAAACATAAGAACTTATAACTTTTTTATAAATAAAGTTTTTGGTGTATTCTCTGCAAGAGATTTATTCTTACTGAATATCTGTTTTTTTTTTATGCCATAGAGAATATTTGCGTGTTCCTTCCATGCAAATGAGGTCCACTGGCAACTTAACATTTAGGAAGTACTGTTCTTTAAATGAATAGGTAGACACATCTCTCAATCTACGACCATTATATTGCAAAGGAAATGCTCTTACCTTTGAGTCACGAAGACTCGATAACCTATCAAGAATTGATAACATATATACCTCTTCTTTGCCAGGATACCACGAAGCATATATTTTAAACACATGATGGATATATTACAAATGATTCGATTTTAACATAGGCCCATTTATTAATGAACTTGTCTCTATCTTCATGTAATTAATTACATTTAGTTATGTAGGTACCCGTTAATATGTTTTATAGCCTTTTGATTTCTGTAGGTATACTTAATTACAAATTATTATTTAGACTTGTTGCCTTTTGACGAATAATTATAAGTTAGTTTATATCAGCGAAATGTAAAGAGTGTATAAAATAAAGACGCCTCAGGTTGAATTCTGGATAGGGTTGAATAAAGCTGGAAATAATACAATAAAGTATTGAATTTCTTAAACAAAATAAGCCTACGTACTTAATGTATCATCATCATCGCCCTCAACGCTCCTCTCGGGAGCACAGGGCAGAAACCAGCCTCCTCCATTCAGAGCGTCTCTGCGCCAATTGCGTCACCTCTTTCCACGATATTCCTTGCGCTCGGATATCGTTGTCATAGGAACGGTGTATTGTGAAAGAGGGACGCCCGGGCCGACGGAACCCCTGCAGATGGAAGAACAGTGCTCTTTTTGGCCAACTATCATTGGGCATTCTCAAAACATTTCCCAGCCAAGATCATCGTCTCTCCTTAATGTGTAATCTCACTTAATGTATAATTAGTTTTAGGTATCTGTTTGCCATAATTTTTACCTAAATGAATTATATTAATCATTAAATTTATTTAGTATTTAATATGGATAGATACTTGATAAATTGATACACTTTTCAGACTAAGGGATTGCTTGTATTGTGAAAGTGAAGTAAATTGGAAACATGGACTTGCATCATAAAAAAACAATTTTTAGTTTCTTTTATACTGTGACGGAATTTCCTAGGAATTTCCCGAAATTAACTAGGGTAGCTAGCGTACTTATAGTATGTTTGTATAAACATTTTAAATTTATGATTTTGGTATTTAAATATAATAATGAATAATCATCAATTAACAAGTGATATAAATTAAAATGAATTAAAATAATAATTTCAGACTGTGAACTGTGAAAGAAAGTCCACACTGCAGTTGAACATATAGTTCATAAACAATGGTAATTATAACAATGTTTTTATGTTTGTTCATTCATTCATTCATTCATTAATACCATCATGACGTTTTCCACGAGTGGGGTAGCTAGCGAACTAACTACACGCAATAAACATATAATTGTCCTCTCCGTGCCAATATAAGCTAAGAAATTTAGAATGAGCGGCATACTTCATCGCTGAACTGAAAATATGAAATATCTCAAACGTGATGTTTTGCGAACGTTACTTTTAATTAAAATTTAATTAAACTCTCAAATAAATTTCGTGATGGTAATGATAAATAGCTATAAATAAAAACTATGTTCGATTTCGTTCACGATTTTGTAAATTTATGTGTATATCTAACATACTCCTATATAACTAACTACATAGAACAAAGTATTTTAAATTCTATGTAAAAGAGTAAATCTTTTATTTCAAAGTTATAAATCAAGACTCTATAGGTACAAATAATAATTGTGTAACCTGCAAGTAACGCAAGTTTTTTGAAAGCGTTGTTTTGATTATAACACCAGTATTCGAACATGTAAAGGCTGATTCAGCCGTTTATTGTATAAATAAATAAATATAACATAAAATACAAAAAGTACAAAAATATCTCACGTTTCACTCAGCTGTCATCATTAAGTATCTCTAATATAGGTACAGAAACATGTTCGTTAGATGGAAATTTTCATAGAGGGCGTAGATTTATCTGTGTAGTATGGCAAATATTCAACCATACATATCTATAAACGGACTCAAATACTTATTTAAAAAAAGTGTACGGGAATCAAAACTTTAGGGAATTATATTTTTATATAAGCCTAATTTTATTCTGAGAAATGCAATAGGTACCTACCCGATCAATGCATATATTCGATGATCCATGAAATCTTTCATTTGTCAACTTTTTCAAAATGAGATATTGATCCCGTGGAGCACCCGGTAAAAAATTGGTCTCCCACTCTTCTCTGTAAGTTTTCGAGTGTCCTGTAAAAGGCAGGTGTTCAAAAAAATTAAGACATTTTACATCTTAAATTCAGCGATGAGGTTTGCCACCCATCCTGAATGTCTTGGTTTTATATTGGCACGGAGAGGACAGCTTGCATGTTGGTTATATGCAGCTGGTCTGCTGGCAACTCCACTTGTGGGATGTTCCGTGATGGTATAGTAGTAGTAGTAATAATAGATATAGTCTCCTTAAATTCTACGTGTGTAGATAATTATAAATAAGATTCCGTGATTATGTACAATTGTCTATGCTCTTAATAATATTGTAACATATTTTTTTTTATACATTCGATAATAATAATAATTAATTTTAAACCAAATACGGTCTACAGATGCGGAAATATTAAAATTGGTCTACTATTAATACCACTATCTATTGGTCTACTATTTTGAAACGCCTACACCTCGCTAGCACTAGTTGTATTTACACGAGTGTTTTTAGTATTCATTCATTAAATTGCTAAGTGGTTAATATTAATTTAGTTACATAGCAATATCTACATATTCATTGAAATAAATAAAAAAGTATGTACCTACTTAATACATATATATGTTGTAAAATTACCGTAGTGCTATATATAAATGTACACAAAATGACTTGCAGGTTGAAACTTTTTTTGAAACCACTGTAACTAGAGTACTCATAAAAAGATTATAATATAAAAGAGTGGAGATCTACTTTATTGACTTTATGGGACAATATAATGAAGTCCTCTTTTAATTATTAGACCTAAATATCTGCGTAAATTCATAAGTCGGAACTCAGGTCGTCTTAAAATTCAAATAGGAGTATGACTTGTTCACTTGAGTTTAAGGTTTTGTAGGAGAGTACTTTAATAAAAAATTGAAAGTATTTAAATCTTATCTTTAGTTTTTTTTTAACAACGTCGAATAAGAGTCGTACGAGTATAGGGTTGCCAGATGGTATCCAAAAGGAGGACATGTCCTCCTTTTTTATGTTTTGTCCTCCCGTCCTCCCTTACCTACTGTAAGTCCTCCTTTTTGCTAAACATCGGGTTCTGTAAGTTTTATTTTTGTATAAAACTCGCAAGAGTTTTTTCACTGATTAATACTTAGTGGGGCAAAGAGAGAAATAGACTTAGTGTGAAGTTAGTTGAATCTTTAATTCTTACTCAATGCAACTTCAAAAACATGACATGTGAAGATTTTTATAAATTATTTGTTGAAAAACCAAGAACTTCTTTCCAAAATTGGCAGCTTAGCTAAATATGAGTAAAATAAAGTAAAATATTTTAAAAAATTGGTTTGATTTCTGAATGTCCTCCTTTTTTATAAAAAATCCTCCTTTTTATACCCATCTGTCCTCCTTTACCAAATTATCATCTGGCAACCCTATACGAGTATAACGCAACGCAGTAATGTCGATTTTATAATAACGCTTCCGGATGGTTTCGGATTTCGCGGTAAACGAACTATTATTCAATAACTTAGTAACTAATTTAATCTTTATTATTGTCATACAGGAAGACAACGGTATTAATGTCTCATTGTTTAACACATAATAATAATATATCCACTTTAATTTTTGTGGTTTTCTTTCTTTCCGGTATGATGAACATTATTTATTTTCCACTTATAAAGATTTCTGATAAAAAATTCCATGATAGTTATGAAGCTTGTCTTTTGCCAGGAACATGTCGCGTTAGCATCATTTTCAAACTTTCCTGTTACCTACTAAAATAATACTATTAGTGTATCTTATTAGAGATCTCATTTAATGTACTAATGGCCCACATGGACCTATTCGATGCTAGAACACTTGTGTGAGATACCGTGATGGTATACCTACTTAGACATAGAGTAATCAAATAAAATAAAAATTGACATTTGTCAATCTGTATATAAAATATCAGTCTTCATCGCATAGTTCTCATCCAAATTAGTTGCGTGAATAGAGCTACAAAAATAATGAATGAGATCTCAATTAAATACGTATCCACATAGATTACACAATATAGAAATTATGTATTCAAACACTTGTTATACAATCTCATAAATTCATAAATGACATCGTGTCACTGGTATCATGCGATAGATAAACATCTTCTGTGCGTTACAACACAACGAAAAGTACCGTAGTAATACGAGTAAGACGCTTTTACCATATACAAATTGTGATCAATCAATCGGATACTATAATAAAATTCTTATTACTGGTTCTATGTTTACACTATTAAATCTGTAGCTACTTGGCTAGGTCATAATATGTCAAATATATATTAAGTACATCTTGTACGAAAATATACAGAAAAAATTGTTTGAAAACGAAAAGAATAGTTTCGGAAAACATTTAATTATTTGAGTTGCATGAATATTGACATCCACGAAGGTGATGGAGTTTTGGACTTTCAATCGAGATTACCGGGTTACATAATAATTTAAGAAAAATCGCTTAGATAAATTCACGTGATGGAAATCACACTTAGACCAAACATAAAAGGAGGATAATATAGGCCTTTACGGTCTTTATTGAACGAAACTATCCTACATATATACGGTTGAGCAACGTTTCTCCCATCTACTTCCTTCTTTATTTATTTTTATTTTATTTATTCACTCTTAACTGTACATTGATAAAAAACAATCACACAAAAGGTATACATTCAAATTAAATACAATCAATATACAGAGGGCATCATGCGATCATGTGGGGAGGGCGAGCTCAGATCGAGTGGTCAGAATTGCAGCAGATGAACACATGACAGAAAACAGACCCCCAGGAAGACCACCTAAACGCTGGAGGGACAGTTGGACATCCACCTCCCAGGACCAGGCTCCGAGAACCACAGGACATAGTCCTAACTGAAGCAAAAGAAGAAGAAGAATATACAGAGGGCGAGTTTATCGCAAAGGCGCGATCTCTTCCAACTAACCAAAAAGTATTAACTTAAAAAATAAACAAACATACGATGAAAATAAAAAACATACACACATATATATAAAAAAGGAGAGACTGCAAAAAAAAAAAAAACAAACATACATGCATAAAGGGAAAGGAAAAGGGGGAAAAGGGGGGGGGTTAGGAGTGATGGGTTTCAGGTTTCAGAGGCTGTGTTTGTGTTTGTGGAAATCATTTTGTCCTTAACGGCTCGCTTGAAAGACGTCAGACTTTGAGTCAGCCTAAATTTTGAAGGGAGATTATTCCAGCAACGAGCACCCTGAACTGCTTTACGTTTTGGCAATTCTTCTAGGAGCATTTTCAAAAGAAATGCGACTCACTCAAAAGTATACTAATGCAACACCATCATTAGTTTGATACTAGTATCACAGTATGAAAAGATTTAAAATTTTAGTTCCAATCTAATACTAGCATAAGATTCAACTACTTGCACGTTGTTCTTACTAATTGTATAGTACGAGTAGTTATTATAAGATTATTATGTATTTATTTTCTCCTATTTCACATCGCATATATTACTCAGAATGAGTGTCGTGGGAATGCATCATTCTATATAATATTTACTTACTAGAGAATAATTAATACACAATCTATCATTTTATTGGATCAGTAGCAGTAGGCATATAGCTTCGTAATATACCTACCTATCCAATAAGTCACTTATTATCATTTATTAATTATTAAATAAGTACAATCAAATACCAACTTACAATTTTATTCTTTATAATGAGATGCATTTGTTTCACTGCTTATAAGGGAACATTGTGATAATTAAAAAAAATTAAACAAGTAGGTGAAAAAGTAAACTCAATCCATTTTAAATGTTCTGGATCAGAATATGTTTCCTATAAAATATTTTCGACACTGTAACATTTTACATAATGTTTGCCATTCATACCAATATCGATTTACCAATTATTATGGTACAAATAATATTTTGTACCTATAGGTATGCAATACTACTGAGTAAATTGTATTTAATTTTAATTGATTAATTGCTATCGATTAAAAAGACTTTATTGATAATATCACGATAAACTCATCCTCTGTGTATTTATTAATGTCAGAAGTATGAATTATTCTGATTTTATGTTTTTACGCACCCATATGTTTTTATATACCTACATAATTTAACTTTAAGTTCTACTAAAAATAAATAAAACATTAGCTCTTACGATATTTCCTTTGTAAATACAACGATATTTTCATACATACATTTATACCATCGTGTCTATTCCCACAAAAGAGATAACCTGCGGAGCAACTGCGTTCAATAAATGGGCAAGTCGGCTCTCCTTGCCAATTAAAGATAAGCCATTCAGAACGAATGGCATGCTTCATACACTTATGGGGTTTTCTACGAGTACCTGCCATTAACTTAACACTTGAAAACTTACGGAAAAATGTGGAACACCTATTCTTTGCCGGTCTCCAAGCTATTTCAAAATTTAAAAAATAGTTAGTGTAAACTATGCGTGTGCATCATGCATCGACATTTATTTATTTGTTTTTCTGCGACCATCTCAAACAAAACACACAGAAATCCGTGTCATTATATTGTGCTAATTAGTAATTAATAATATAAATTGATATATTATACATGTAATATGGCATCATACATCATATATAATTATTTGCATATCTGTACCATACGACGAGAATCTTGTAAATTATTCGTATGGGAAAATAATATTACGTTGTTCTAGTTTCAAGTTAGTACCCATATTACTTAGCTTATGTAAATATTTTAATTTTTTTTTGTCCACCTATGTATGTAATGAATAACAACAATATCTAATGAATAACAACAATAAATTCTAATATTTCATGAGATTTTTTATTGTCTAGAAACTATAAGATAGTATTCAATTTGAATTGAGTGAATAATATATTATCCGAGTTTCATTCCTAATACATAGTTCACTCACAGAATTTCAAGGATTTTTTAAAAATTCTATTATCAGTAGCTTGATGACAGAATTTCGGACTATTTATAAGGAAATTAGAAGCCCGAGTCCAGTTGCTTTGAATTTATCTATCTATCTATACCTTCATGCCAACTCCTTTAAATGGGGTAGCCAGTAAACTAGCTACTGCATATAATGGACGTGAAGGACGTACCTATTTCCTATGCCAATGAAAAAATATATTCAATATCAGAGACTCTATGAATCTAGAGGTACCTATCAATCACAAGTGGGGTATTCAGCAGGGTAACGGAGACAGATGCAATCCTGAGTCTCAGACTTATTCTAGAAAAGAGAATAACAATTAATAAAAACACATATGTAGCATTCATCGACCTTGAAAAAGCATTCGATAAAGTAGAAAGGGAACAACTTTTTAATACTCTAAACCAGATAGGAATGAGTTATAAAGACAGAAGAGCAATCTGGAGCTTATACAAGTACGAAATGGCTGTGATCAAAAGCGGAGAGAACTGCGCAGAAGCAAGGGTCAAACAAGGTGTAAGACAGGGATGCTCAATGTCGCCAGCTCTCTTTAACTGCTATATACAGCGAGCTATTGATGAACTCAGAGAAGAAATGAAGAACTGGACAGGAGTAAAAATAAATGGGAAAAAGGTCGACATGATTAGATATGCTGAAGACATAGCACTGCTCGCAGACTCCGAGATGGAGCTGAACGAAGCCTTAGGAAAAATGGAAAGTATACTGTTGTCAAAGTACAACATGAAAATAAATAAAGAAAAAACAAAATGTATGGTCGTAGGAAGAGAGGAAGCGACTGCGAACATTGCCATAAATGGAGTGAGCATCAAACAAGTAAGAGAATTCGTGTACTTGGGCAGCAGAATAAACCAGGATGGACGCTCCAAATCGGAAATTGTGAGCAGAATAAACCAGGCAAGGATTGCCTTTAACAAAAAATCGAAGATATTGGAATCCCCAAATATTTAAGCGTAAGGAAGAACCTTACTAAAGCCTTTGTATGGAGCATTCTGCTTTATGGCTGTGAGACGTGGACCATCAGTAAGAGTGAAAACGGACGGTTGGCGGCCTTTGAGATGTGGTGCTACAGACGCATGCTGAAGATCCATTGGTCGGAACACGTCGAAAACGAAGAAGTATTAACCAGGGTAGGCGAAAAAAGGCAACTTCTTGAGTGAATCGGCCAACAACGAGCTAACTGGATTGGCCACAACATCAGGCACCCAGGACTACTAATCGCCATCGCGGAGGGTAAGACCGAGGGGACAAATGGCAGAGGCCGACCAAGAGACGCGTATATGGACCAACTGAAGAGGGACATGAACTGTGGCTCATACGTAGAGCTGAAAAGACTGGCTGAGAATAGAGACGAATGGAGAAGAAAAACCAAACTCGTTGCAGACCAATGCAATGGATTGTAACTCATTATAATATATAACGTTAAAGTCTACGTGCAGATAAAAAATCAAAAATTCACGATGGGCTGCGTACTTTTATCTTTAAAATAATATAATTATTTAATTAAGCATTGATTTACAATACATGTTTAAATCTCTTCGTTTAGATGATTAATGTCTTATGAGTGAATGGCCAATAGTAGGAATCATCATAAATTATTTTAGTACAAATTCAAACCAGGTGATTTGGTTAAATCGTGAAATGGAGAGCATTTTCTAGTGACCTTTAACAAAAAAGTTTTTTTCGTTTTATAATATATTATTCGAAATAAACGATTTCCTCAATTAGAAAACACTATTTGTTGTGAATATAAAGAATATTATAACTGGATTGTGTAATTTAACAATGTTTCAAACCACAAACTGAAAGAAAAAGTATTAATTTTTCAAGCATAAAATTATTTTTTTGGTTTTCTAGAAAGTATAGTAGCTTAAGCTAACATATCATCTGTATTACCCCCATCTATTAAATTATAACCCATAGAATAATATCTATCTTGACTGGGTCATGAACTGCGCATTCCAGAAAACAGACTACCACAAAATCTCTGGAGACTATGCTAGAGAACAAAAAGTCGGTGGGCCGCCCAAGGAGAAGTTGATAGTGTAGTGAAAAATACACGTGTCAAATTTGTGTGCTATATACGACTTGGTTTGGATTAGCAAGAGACGTTGGTAGCAATAGACTGGAATCTCTGGAGAAAGTACCTAGTTGCAATAGGTCCCTGTTCCATTAAATATATAATATTAACATGAACACCTAACTCTTTTATTTTTAAGTTTTATCATCAAAATATGTCTCACAATTCAATGAAATCATTACCAATTCCTCTCTGTTTCGTAAAAAAAAAAAATTATATGAAACATGGGGAATATGCTTTATTGTTTAATTTAAAATGATGTCTTCTCAGTGTATTCTGAATAATCTTGTACTTTTGAAAAAAATTGCTACGAGTACATCATGGAGAAGATCTCAGTTTATGATTCGTGTGGCTTTATTCATAATTCCATAGCTCACCAAACTAGAATGAATAGTTAAAATAATAACAGTTATAGTTTAAATTGATCAAGCTCATCATTATAACTATTTTTATAGCGCGATGCATTATTATTATTATAATTATAATACAAACTTTCACTCGTAAGGTCAAATGAAACAAAAATTATTATTATTGTTGATATTGTTTGTTTTATCTAACTGTCATAAATGTATGAAATGTTTAATGGTTATTGTTACGGGTCTAATTGTTTTAAATAAAGAACTACTAACTCCATTTTAGAAAGATAGTTTCATGCCAAGTAAGTAAGGCGTCAGAGAAGCTATCCTTATTATTTTATTTGCCATATTATAATGTTGGGGCAATTTTTTTATTTTGTAATTTTCTTTTGAAGTTAACAACAGTCAGCCAACAATAACAAATGTCTTATAGCAGTTTGTCAATATAATTATCTAATTTCAAATCACAACTATAACTAAAAAATGGAAGGGGACTTTTAGCCATTGTCATCTCTTCATTATTAGTGGCTCTTAGATCAAATGTATGCCTATTTTACAAAGGTTGAAGTAAGTTCCAAACTATGACATAAATCTCGTATGTTTGGTAATTACACGAAAATATTTAATTATTTAAATAATCAATGTATTGCTTATTTTGAGAGCCTATGCCCCAGCTGCCCCCACCTCGGCATACCCACGTTGAAGGAAATTTGATCCTCTAAACATATATTGATATGTAGATCAAAAAAATATTTTTGTGGATAGTAAAATATTTGAATGGAATTATTTTTTTCCATTTCATACCATGTCGTCTGCCCGCAGATGCTGTTTAGATATATTTTATCTATGATATTATTTACATTGGTGATGGTGTTTCGGTAATGATAATCGTGCGAGAGTATTCACAATATAATAATTAGCACCTAATAATCTAATGTTATGCAATGTGTGTATGTATGGTAAGTAATAAATATATCATGAAATCAGGTGAAAGTATTGTTCATAGATATTTTACATAATTACAGTGTTATTTATGATATTATGTATATCTAACTATGCCTCCACGGCATATCCCACAAGTGGTGGATCCAATAGACTAACTGCTGTATTCTCGTAGTCCTCTCCACATCAGTAAATTTAACACATTCAGAATGGGTGGTTTCACTCGTCGGTGAATTGACAATCTTAAATATCTTACGTCATCGTAATGTTATCAGAATATCTCCCCTTTGCATGGCACTAAAAAACGAAGAAAAGAGTGAGAGTCCCATTATATCCTGATAACTCTACTCTCACAAATAATAATAAATTTTTATTTTGTTTCCTGAAGTAGCCAGCAGTCTAACGTTTTCTAAACTCTAGAGTTTTAGATTTTTAATCGAGAGTCCGAGTTCTACTTAAATCTAGAGTTTCAGACTTTTAATCGAGAATCCGAGTTCGATCCCTCCTACTGCCTATCTACTCCAACACAACATGTTGCTTACTTACAGGATATCTGGATTTCATCTGTTCTTAAAATAAATATAAATAAAATAAAAATCTTAGTGGATTTTAAGCAAATATTCTCGTATTTGGGTTTCATTAAAACTCGAATTCATCTGTTCTTGAAATAAATATAAATAAAATAAAAATCTTAATGGATTTTGAACAAATATTCTCAAAATGAAATTTCAACTTATCACTGTTGAAAAAATAAAAGAAGTAAGAAGATTTAATATTTGAGTAAAAAAACTTAATTTTATTCATCGATTCTTAAAAGAAACCATGACCGAATAAGGATGAAGTGCTTTCTAAGACGTAGACACTCGTATATAGAATATTATTATAATAATATTTCCATCGGCCTGACACAAACAACTGTCCAAAGAAATTGTGATAACATAATCACATAACGTCATTTCAATTTGAATTCATGCGTAAAAATAACCCAGTGCTTTGAAAATAATGTCACATACTAATATTATTTATCCATACAAACGTCCTTTAATGCTTCTCCTGTAATCCTTCATTTTATGGATCAATTGAGCTTCCTCTGTAAATTCAACATATGAAATCACCTCTTTCCACGATGTTCATAACATTCTGATTTAATTCTATCCTAATTCTAACGTTAATACCCTGATTCTGATGTTCCTAGTAACTGACGTTGTTATAGAATCGGTGATTTGTGAAAGAGGGACGTTCAGTCCGTCGCTTCGGAAACCTTGTGAACGAAAGCTTTCTCTTTTTAGAACAACAACATTCTCAAAACATATTCCAGCTAGAACCATCGTGTCCCCTCTATTACATATACTAATGATCCGGAGACATGCTCACACCACCTGACACAAAATATTTTCGTAAGTTACTTATTTTCCGAATTAAATATCTTCTACACCTGAGCCTAAAAATGGACATAATAACTAAATGACGTCATTTCACTGACTAATAAAAATAATAAAACTGTAAAGTAATTTTCAAAAATACATTTATGTTAATTTGACTGAATATTTTCGGTAGTATTTAATAATCCAATATCTATTTACTAACATGGAAGGGATTAAAGTACAAATGTAAATCGAACGAATCGAACTGGGATCTTCTAATCTATACCTGAGATTCAACTCTAAAGTTAACGGGCACCTGAACCTAAGTGGAATATAGTGTGTCAGCTGTAAAAAAAAACATATAAATACGTTTTTGCTTGAAGCTGCAGAATGCTGGCGTCAGTCATTTATAAACAAACTATCTCTCTCACTAATTGCGTGATTAAAAATGAAAAATTTGGATACGTACTCGGTGTATAATTACGGTGTATTTCGTACTACGTAATATTGTCCAAGATAAATTAGTATTAAAAATATTACTAAAAATAAATGTATTTACATAGTATGGAATGAGGTGTTCAACAATTTATCTTGTCCACAATTTGAGAAACACTCACATTTTGCCGTCTAGTACTTAGTATTATTATTAAATTTATTCCCTAGTGTCAAAACAAATTACAAATTTGTTTACATATTACTCGTAAATTATTACCGCCAGTGAAGCGAATAAAATCACCTAAAATTTCCAAAATATTATTAATGGCATACTTTATAACCTGGAATTAATCAAAATGTGCTCCTAACGAGAAGGAATATGCTCCTTAGAGTATCCGATGGAGAATAGGACTTCCACTCTTTTCTGTAAGTTTTTGAGTGTTTTCTAAAAGACAGATATATGTTAAACATCACGAACATTTAACATCTTAAATTTAGTGATGACGTATACCACATTTCTCAATGTCTTATTTGATATTGGCATGGAGAGGGCGACTGGCATGTTATTACATTGGTTTAATCTATTGGTCTACTTGTCGGAGTAGCTGTAATGATAAAGATGAACATAATATTATTTTAATCGTTACAATAAATAGCAATATTTTATGCCAATAATGTTAATTTATTTGTATATTGTATTTTTTAGCAAAATTTAACTAAACTAAATGTGGACTCTTTTTGTAACAAAGGAGCCCATAGAAGACAGCGTTATAATTCAAACAAAGATAAATTTGAACAAAATCAACTATTTATAAGAAGATGCATAGTAATATCGTGAAAATTTTCAGCATTCTGCCTCACTGGATTCACAAATTAACATAAATATTATAATAAAATAGATGACGCTTGTTCGTACGCAATTCTCCTCTATTTCATATATTTTTTTATCAATTTTCGTTACTACATTTTAACGCGAAAAAAGTCATGAAATCATGAATCTCTAAATTTTTTAAGAAAAAATCTCATTGTTTATTCAATTTATCTCAAAGAAACTTTGATTTTTTTCAAAGGAAAAATATTCATTGTGTCTCCAAATGTTTTGATTTTTGTCAAAATGTTCAAAAATTGTCGGGAATCCCTCCAAGGAAGATGGCGGATTAACACTGTGGGGATCCAAGCGGAGGCCTTTGTTCAAAACTTACAAGAAAGATGTCACTATAAGTAGGTAATCGATGATAATCTCTTCAACGCTCTTCTTGGGAGCACATGGTAAAAAAACAACCAACATTTAAAACGATGCAGCGGCAATCGAATCACCTATTTCTTCTATATTCCATGAGTATTTTAAGAGATTATCATCCAGAACATCGGAAATTTTGTGAATGTAAGAATAGTACCTACTCTATTTAGCCAGTTTTTGTTGGACATTCTGACAATCATAATAGCAGTAAGACAAAAGTAAATCTTATTAATCCAGTGTCAAGTAAATTATGATTTTAAGGCGATTATGATACCTATGTGTACACTTGTACATTATGTACAAAATGCAGTAGGATATTATTTTGTATTAACTTCTGGTATAATAATAATATTAAGTCTAACACCTACCACCTACCTACCTACATATTATTATATTGTGCACCACACTTCCCAGCAGTCTAAAACACCTACGCTACCATTAAGACAATATGAACATTATTATATTTCGTATAATGCTTAACTACTGCATTATTTTAAACTACCTACTGTATTAGTTTTATGGTTATTTTATCATCGTGAGATTTATGTCTGATACCAGTCCGTAATTAAAGTTTCCTCACAACTTCGTCAACACATGTATGCAACTACAAATCACACTAACTATGTAGGTATCTTCCGCCATGAAAGTGTATCTACAAAAACAAGTAAAAAAGTATTTTTTAATTGAGATTATTTTAGTGAGAAATATTTTGCTTACTCTTATCCATTACTGGAAGATATTGCCTGGAGGATATCGCTTTTTGTATACAATTTATTTGAATTGTTATTTGATAATTAAAGTGCAACTTATGAGTATATATGATATTGTTATCACACAGAATCCGTAAACCAATTTTCCAACTTCATAACTTCCAACGTATCGACTAATAATATTAATATAACATACCTACTGCTAATTTATGAAATGCGTAGACACTGAGTATAAGAAACGTGCAATTTATAATCAAATATTAATAAAATAACGGATTTCAAATGTCAGACAAGTAGGCCTAGTCAAAACACATTTAAGCGTTACGTTTTCGTTTCGTTTTCGTTCAAACAAGACGACGTTGCGAGAACGCGTCAATTTTCCGAGATATTTGTGTATTTTAGCTCCAAAAATTGACGCGTTCTCGCAACGTCGTCCGCGTTTGAACGAAAACGAAACGAAAACGTAACGCTTAAATGTGTTTTGACTAGGCCCAAAGATATAAAAAAAGTTTCATGTGTAGATATCTTGATTACTTGGTAAAGTTATTTTAAATCTAAATGTGTTTGTACACTGATATCGATAAGCAACAAAAATATATGAGAAAATCAATTGAATATCAACTGCTTTTTAACATTATATTCTTATTTTCTAAGTCTAGCTTAAATCTTTCCACTCCAATAAGTAGCGACGGACACTACCTTGTTATTCAAAACAATGATATCTTCAAGACTGCTGCCGTTTCCATCTAAATCTAACTTAAATTGCGCCACAATTTTATAAATATTGAGTACATACTATAGTGATGTAACGAATATTCGTATTCGCATTCGCGAATATTCGCATATTTCAAAGTATTCGCATTCGCAAAAAACATGCGAATGTTTTGCGAATATTATTTTGGTAATAAAGTATCGGATATTCGGTAAAAGAAACGGATACTTACCCGGTACATTGTAAAAAAAGGTACTGCAAGAAAATATTCTTTAAGAAATCCGAAGAGTTTTGAAATATTTTAAATTCCTATACCATTTTGAAAATTCGGCGACGGGGGGGGGGGTGGGAGGGGGGGTTAAAAATTTTCTGTTTGAGCAATTGTACAAATTTAAGCAAGTCAGTATTCGCTATTCGCATTCCCATTCTAGAATGTCGGCAGCAAACATTCGCATTCGCATTCGCGAATATCCAAAATCACACATTTGTTACATCACTAGTACATACGAGGGCGGTCCGATAAGTACTTAGCCTACATAAGAAAAAAATAAAATTTTGGAAAGTGGCAATTTATTTTTCAACATAGTCTCCTTTTAGCTCGATACACTTGACTCAGCGATGTTCCAACTTCTTTAACCCGTCTAAAAAATACGTTTTCTCGAGGTCTGCAAAATCGGCCTCCGTGGTGGCGATAACCTCCTAATTCGACTTAAATTTCTGCCCGGTGAGTGATTTTTTCAAGTTTGGAAACAAAAAAAAGTCGCACGAGACCAAATCTGGAGAATACGGTGGATAGACCAGTAGTTCGTAACCCAATTCGAACAATTTGGCCGTGGCAATGGCGAGGGTGTGAGCCGGTACATTGTCATGATGGAAGAACACTTTTTTTCGTCGAACGGGGCCGTTTTTTTCTGCGATTCGGCGCCGAATCGGCCCAATTATTCGGCATAGTAGAGCCATGTGATCGTTTTATAATTTTCCAGGTGGTGGAAGTAGATCACACCTTGTG
Organism: Athripsodes cinereus; assembly: GCA_947579605.1. NCBI lineage: Eukaryota > Metazoa > Arthropoda > Insecta > Trichoptera > Leptoceridae > Athripsodes > Athripsodes cinereus. The sequence goes on from OX388310.1 coordinate 20,639,444, forward strand.
AATCCCAGAAAACAGTGACCATCACCTCTCTGGCCGATAAGACAGTCTTCACCATCTTCGGAGTACGTTCGCCGGGTAAAGTCCACTGTTTCGACTGTTCCTTGGTCTCTGGTGGATACCAGTGGATCCATGTTTTGTCAACGGTCACGAAACGACGCGGAAACTCTTTCGGATTGGTCTTACACAGCGTCAAACACTGCTCTGAAGTGGTCTCACGGTTGCGCTTGTTGTCCGGAGTGAGAAAACGCGGCACCCATTGCGCCGAGAACTTTCTCATGTCCAAAATTTCATGAATGAACCCATGTGGTTTTTTGAGATGCCAATTATCTTAGCTATCTCACGCATCTTCAATTGGCGGTCTGCCAATACGATATCATGGATTTTTTGTCACGTTATCCTCCGTGGTAGCCATTTTCAGGGCATGGGCGTGGCTTGTTAAAAACCGACGCACGACCACGACGAAACTCGTAAACCATTTTTGACGATCGCTATCGAAGAAGAAGAGTCACCGTACACAGCGTCCAAGCGCTCTTTGATTTCACTTCGCGATTTCCCTTCCAAAACAAGAATCGAATCACCAACCGATATTGCTCTTTTTCCATTTTTCTAAAATTAGTGGACCCGCCCGCTTCCAGATGCGGTCAAAACAAAACTGTGAGTCTGATTCGGCTGAAATTTTGACAAAAGCCATCTACAAGAATGTACTTCACGATGGTATATTTTTCTTGCGATAGTGGTGCTGTCGAGCGCCGAGGCTAAGTACTTATCGGACTGCCCTCGTACATACGTCTAGTTATTACTTCTTATACAAATTTTTCTGGCGCTTTAGTCAAGCTTCATTTTGATTGCTTACTGGTGGAATAATTAGTTTTCGATTTTAGTTTCTAAGTGTGATGTGGCTTTAGTTTCGTCTAGAAAATTATAGTAGCTATAACTATTAATTATAATGATTTGAATTTTAAATGATTGTATGTCCATATTTGCGTAAGTGGCAATTAATTATTACAAAAAATGTTTATTGCTATTGCTAATATTGATGTTTGAATGTTTACTTTATTTTATCGAGATAATGTTAAGTAGGTACCGTTTAATAATATTATAAGGTGTGTAGAGGTACTGTCAACTTTCCAATTAATTAAACATATTGTTGTTATTATTTCCATAAAAAAATTTAACATAATAATTTGCCGAGTATGTAAATTTTATAGCTAAAGTATAATGTATGTCTTGTAGAATAGCGGAACAAAGCATAACAAGGTAACAAGGACAACGAATTTTATTAGTACGTTGGTATATTACCAAAAAATAACAGCAATTAAATTCGTGGAGACAAGAGGTGACTTGCTACATGGAGCCATCGACAAGTAGCAGGGCCCGAAGTTAAAACACATTTTAGCGTTACGTTTTCGTGTCGTTATCGTTGGAATATAGATGACGTTGCGAGAAGTTACAATTATCGTAGCTCTTGTGTATTTTAGCTACGAAATTGACACTTGCTCGCAACGTTATCTATTTTCGAACGATAACGGAACGAAAATGTAACGCTTAAATGTGTTTTGACTTCGAGGTCTATTTCTCTTTTCTATTTATAAATAAATCTTTATTGGTCAGAGTTCGTTACAAAATTATACTGCTACACCATTACGGCATATCCCATAAGTTGGGTAGCCAACAGAACAGACCAACAGAATACTGTCCTCTCCGTGGCAACAGTAAAAAAACATTCCGGATGAGTGGCGAACCGAATTCTTAGCAGAGTGCACCACGGTACACACATAGAATGTTATAATAAAAGTGAGGCAAAAAGTTTAGACTAGAAGGCGGGCTTGTTGAAGAGTTATACTGAGTTTAAAGTGCTCTATAAATGGAACCTATTAATCAAACATCAATAATAGAGTTTATATCTCCAATGTTCCGATGAAGTGCGTCAACCGTGTGTGGATGTCTCATTTTTTTTTTTTTTTATTATTTATTCATTTATAAAATTATAAAAGTTAAATTTCTTTTATAATTTATTTACACGTTAATTTCATCTTAATTCTATAATTATCTAGTTATATACATTACAATCATACTTAAATTACTTAACATTGTACAAGTAAAACATATATCGATTTCTTTTTTTTAACTTAAAAACTTTTTCTTTTTATATACTACCTACATATTTTTTGAACTTAATTATATAAATACTCAACTAACTGTACACATTTTATTCTTAAATTACTAACATTCATATACTTTCAAATTTAAAATTTTTGTTTCACATATTGCAAGCATTTCTTCCGAAAAGAGGAAAGACTTCGAGCCTCTTTTAGGTTTGCAGGAAGATCGTTGTATAATCTAATACCTTTATAGAATAAACTATTCGATGTTCCTGTTAACCTTGTTTTTGGTATTCTAAAGTCATTTCCTCTTCTCGTAGGGTACCTATGATGTTCACAATTGTGAGTCAAGTTCTGTCCTAGGTAGCTTGGCAGCATACCTTTTACTATTTTAAATATAAAAATAAGAGTATTCAAGTATACTCTTTGTTTGGCCGTCATGAAGTTTAGTTTTTCCAACATTATTTTAATTTTAGCATATTTATTATACCCTAAAATTCCCCGCATTGCTCTATTTAAAATTGTTTGCATGTGATTAAAATGCGCTTCATTATTTAAAAACAATAGTGTGGAACAATAATTTACATGGGGCATTATAATAGAATTAACAACTAGTTTTCTTGTACTTAAATCTAATTTCTTTCTTATTCTTAGGAAGAAACCCGTTTTTTTACTGAGTTTTTTAATAATATGTTCCACGTTTGATTTAAAATTCAACTTACTGTCTATAATTATACCTAGATATTTCATTTCTTTTACAATGTCTATTTTATCCCCTTGAATACTTAAGGATAGCGTAGTATCCTCCACATACTTACCTATTATCATCGCTTTTGTTTTGGATGTATTTAATTTAAGTTTATTTCTATTAAACCATTCTGCTATAACATTAAGTTCACATTGGATTTTATGTAATCCGTCACTAACACTATCACTTATAATATATATTAGAGAATTTTTGGCACGCAGAGAGCAAACGCATGTTTATTACATACAGTAATCCGCTAACTCAATACCTTACTTGTGGAAATAGCTTGTTGATACATTGTTTTATATCAAAGGTATGAAACAGGTAATGAAAGTACCGAATATATAAATATAAAACGTTATGAGAAAATCAAATAAGAGCGGAGCTAATAAAAACATAGTGGAATACTTTGTAGTAAAGAAACAAGAAGCGAAGAGCAGTGTGTGTTATTAATCTCTTAGTGTTTTTAGAGAAATTTCTTACAGAAGCGAGTACATAGATGTGAGATGTAATTATAAAAAAATGTACTGCATCCTATTTCCACATGAGAGGAAGGAATACTGCTATGGAATTAAGCTAGAAAGTTACACAAGACATAATAATTTTAATGTTTATTCTACTGCAGTACAACGATCATATTGCATACTTGTATGCTATATACATAGATGCCTTTAAAGTTTTATTTATTTACCCTAGTTGTGAGAGATGCCATGATTCTGTAAAGAAAATAAAGGAATGTTTTTTGTTGTATTTTTGAGCAAGATAAAATAACATAATTTTATTGAACATTTTTAGTGAAATATTTAAAACTATCATATTTTAGAAGATATTCAAATGAAAAAAATGTGAAAATTTTAGTATTTATACTTGTAATTGTGTTTCATTTTTTTTTTAAATATGTACAAATACAACCTTATACACCTTCCACAGTAAGCTTTAAGCTTGAAAGGGGAGTTTGCCGGCACCTGGGATCGAACCACGCACCTCTTGTGCATGAAGGCGAAACTCCACCTCCAGGCTACTTATGAACTCTTAAGTAAAATGTTTGATAAATAATATCATTCGTTTCGGGTGGATTACCGTAAAAAAGAAAATTATTATTAACTTGAAAGACAATAAAATATATATTGCTTGTTCTATGATCAAAGCTTAACAAAAATATCTACTTGAAAATTACAAAGACAAAAAAATAGATAAAAAAATAGTGGTTAGATGGAAGAAATCAGTATAAAGTGATAATCTCGCCACTGCATATCATCACATTATTTTTTATGTAAATTGCTTTGTTGATTTTGTTATGTGTATGATGATGTGCAAGAAGAATAATATAAAATTAATAAATAGATTAAGCTTATTGTATAGGTACCATATACTGTACATTCATACATCAAAACACTTTTTTTATCTAAACTATATACAGTGATAGCATGTAGAAAGCTTGTACGTGTATATGTGTACTAGCATGATGTCCATTATTATTCTTTATAATTAAAATAAGAACATTATTTTTCTTCATTCCATATGCATCTCAGTTGCTATGTACATTTTTTTACAACGATTTAAATACATTATGAGTTTGTGTGTAAGTATTACATATATTCAATGTTACAATAGCATTGTTCCGCATGCGTCTAGTGAGCATGAGTTTGTTCATTTAGTTATTTGGTTGCTTCATAGTTCATACGAGTATTTCTTTCCAGCATACATGTAATACTAATAATATCTCCCATATAATGTTTCTTAAATCATGTATAACCCACGCAAAATGCGTTTGTTATACATTAAAAACAAAATTTGGTTATTGAAAATGTATCACCGCACCTCAAATAGTGTTAATTAGTGAATACATACTATACTATACTATTATACTATACCCTCACGCCGTGTCCCAAGTGGGGTAGGCAGAGAGAACGGAACGCCAAACAGATCTATCTTTACACACTTCCTTCGCTTCCTCCACATTCATACAGTTCCTCATACACGCACGTCGGTTCCTCTTACTCAACACCCGGCCGTCCTTGAGAATTTGATCCACGTGATCAAGCCACGTGGTTCTCGGACGCCCGCGTTTCCTCACACCCTTTCTTTCAGATAAGTATATCCTCTTTGTCATTCTTTCCTCTTTCATTCGTTCCACATGACCAAACCATCTCAATTTATTTACACGCATTCTGTCCACAACAGTCTTCTTGCATCCGCTCATTCTTCTAATATCCTCATTCTTCACTCTATCACGCAGCGTTTTACCAACCATTCTTCTCAACGATCGCATCTCTACTGCATTTATTCCACTTTCGTCCTTCTTCAACCACGTCCATGTCTCGCTTGCATACGTAAGTGACGGTACCAGAATGGTATTGTGCACCAGCATTTTAGCCATGTTCGACACATTGTCATTGCTGATAATGGGTATATTAGAGAATACATAATAAACATATTATTATTTCATTACCTCTTAGATATATACAAACATACATAATATGTTGAATTCACACTTACAGTTACTAGTAGGTATAATATGATAATATGTTAATATTGTTTTCTTTATTTATCGATTGCAAAAAACTCCTATTGTTAACACTCTTTGTAAAAATAAATATCCAATTCAAAGTTTTCATTTATTATGTATTAATAAAGACAGTGATTAATAAATTGCCTGCAAAAGCTCTTACACATTGTATTGTGCGTAGTAAAAAAGCCCATTTAAATTGCCGAATTCCAACTTATATTTTTATTCATAACTTATTCATTAGAAATTGCTGGGAAGAGTTCTAAAAACGGCAATGACAATTTTCTAGTGCACGATGGACTTAGATATAACTAGGGCAAAAATAACGTATAGAAATAACTTAAATGCCTGTGAAACTATTATAACATAAATGGTTTGATTTCTATGATATAATATCCATAATTGTCTAATCGATTAATACGCCTTGCAAAATCTATTATAATATTAATACTTTAGTAATAAGCACTAGGCACGAATGCACCACTTATCTACATAAAGTGATTCTGATGAAGTTTTTAATTAAAAAAAAAATGCTCTGTTATTTGTCCTCAATTTATAAAAAAAAACTTGATTAGTCATCAAAGCGTTAATTTTTTGAAAATATAACGCGGGACCGAAAAATAGAAAAAAGCCCCCAGCGCGAAAAAATGGGAGCCTGAAACACAAAAGGTTACTCTTTGTAAAAAGTAGTGCAAGCGTTCTTTAATAAAGTAAATCAAACACAATCAATTTACAGAGGGCGATATTTAGCAGAGGCACGATTTCTTCCAATTAAACCTCAGGTATACTTGCTATCAAAACAAAGCAAAACAAAGAAATGCATCATACGTGAGTGGAATAGTTAGGTATATCATAGTATGAGCCGGTCTATTATATATTATATTGTTCGCATAATTGAAGAATTGACAAATACTCGGAATATTATAATGATATGAAGCGAATAAATACAGTAAGGTTTTTCCAAGGCATAAATAAAACATAAAATATTCCTAACTCCGAAACACTTAACAATGATTTGGTTAGAAGAACGAATAAATAGTTCCCCAACTTCTGGTTTTTCCGGGTTTGATGGGAGTCTTCCATATTGCAAAAAATGTTAATATAGACATGTAAACAGCATTATACCTATATGTAAAAAAAAAATATATGAAAAAAACACAACATACATTTAATATATAATAAAATAAATATTATGCCAATAGATAATGAATTAAATTACAAATCAATATAACGGACTTATTGATAAATAATATGTTGCACAACTTGCATGAAGCACGTGTCATACAATACCTGCAACCACAGCTTACACAGAGCTTTTATATTATACATATAAAGCTCTAAGTTAGTAAATGATATTATATTAAACATATGTATATAAGACATTATTATATAGAGTGTTCATCACTCTTTCGTGTTTAGATAGATATTAAAAAATCAGCCCTGAAGATGTCTGCAATAGATGTGGGTGAAACATTGGTATACAAATTACCTTTAAACAACGGGTTTTAACATCGAAAGAAGAAAACATTTCTAATCCATAAACTGTGAAAAAACCTGTCATAATTCTCTATATATGTAAAGGTCAATGATAAGTTATCATTCGTTGGACATAAATGTATTCAATCAAGTGGTCAGCAGAATTTCATGGACAAAATACGTAGGTACCTACATCAGATGAAGCCTTAAAGTAAGATCAATATGTAAAGGCCAGAAGAAGAAGAAGAAGATGACTATGTAATGAGAGTGTTTCCTGGTTTAAAAAATATAATAAAAAAATGTAAACAGAAGGTAGCATTATAAATTTTTTTTTGTATAATTTCCAAGTATTAAATATTTCCCCTTTTCATAATTTTGAAATATAATAAACCTGACAAATATGATACGACTTAAATAAGATACAAATAGCTTAAACTTCACAGTAATTGGACGAGTGTTTGAAATGAAATATATTTATTCTTTCCCTATTTTTGAATAAATACCTACTTTAATTATTTTGATAACAAAAAAAGAAGTAAAATATGAAGAAAAAAAAACACAAAGCAATTACATTTACAGCGCTAATATTTTTCAAGTTCTGTAGTAGGTAGTACCTATGCTACTATTCTATCACGACATATCCCATGAGAGGAGTAGCCAGCAGACCAGCCGCACATAATAAACATGCATGCTGCCCTCTCTGTGCTTTAAAAATTAAGATATGTTGAGTTTTATTGTATAATAGATATTTGTGTAAAATTATGGCCACTAAAAATTTATTTATTTACTTATATTCAGGATTCAGGACCTCATCGCTGAATTTAAGATGTTGAATGTCTTTATTTTTTTAACACCTGCCTTTTACAAAAAAGACTGATTCTTTGCCAGGTGCTCCATGGAATAAAACACGGGTTAAAATTCTGTAACGTCTGGAAAAGATGAACCCCGACTCTATATTGATCGACGATCATTGTAAACGACGATTTATAATTTTTTTTTTTATTATTAGAAATAAAACACTTTTGTATAGTACTTTTACTTACTTACTTATTTACTTAGAGCTTCTTATTATAGCGCAAGAAGGCTTCTAGTAGAATATGTGGATGAATAGATTTGTCTTTATAATGGATGAATAAATTATCTTAATAAACAGAAAACATCAAACAATCATCAAATATAAAAATAAAAAGTAACAAAGCTATCAAATTTTAAAATAGTAAAAACAATAAAAAAATAGCATTTACATATACATGAATAGTGTGCGTGGAAGTATGTGTGTGAACGTGTGTTACACACATACATCCACGCTCTGTTTCTAGATAATAAAAATTATATTGAAAAAAATAATAATCATAAAAAAATCCTTCTAACAATCAATGCTTATGTTTTATAAGTGAACACCCTGTAGGTATATGAGATTGCATTGCATTGGCTTGCAGTTATGGTGATATTGTCTAACACAATAATAAGTTGGTGCAGTAGTACTATGACGGAGTGTGGCAGTATGGTGCCGTGGTGTTGTCTGCCACCCACTCACCACGTCAATCGCATGGGCGGATGAATAATGCAACAACTGTAAACACGACAGCCTTGGTCAGCCTTGCATATCATTATTTGTAATATTATATACATCATACATGCAATACTTGAATTACACATCTTCTTGATACGTATTTTAAAATTACACACACATCCCATTAATCTTTTCATTGGATCCACTTTTCTCTTCCGTCATTCTCATACAATAAATACCTCATGGCCCGTAGTCAAAACACAGTTTAGCGTTACGTTTTCGTTCGAATATAGATGATGTTGCGAGAAAGTGTCAATTTTCGTAGCTACTTGTGCATTTTAGCTACGAAAATTGACACTTTCTCGCAACGTCTTCTAAAGTCGAACGAAAACGTAACTCTATAATGTGTTTGACTACGGGCCTGTATGCAATACGTCTTATAGGATCTAGTTTATATCATGGTCTTGCCATTTAATCCTACGACAACAACGTCTCTGAGCACCATACATAATATTTGCATTGTTTTTCTGTCCGTGATAATATGAAACCCCTGATTGAGGGTGAGAGTCGCTAAATAATAATATCTTTCACTTTTTGTACAAGTATTTAGAGTCCTGTAAAAGGCAAGTATTAGAGACCTATTCTGAATGTTTATATCTTTATAACATGCCTTTAGCCTGCTGGTTACTCTACATGTGGAAGATAATCTATTTGACGGTTTAATAGTAGTACTGTAGTAAGATACTAGTATCTGTCCGTGAATGCCTGTTAATCGCGGAGATATTGTACCATTTCGATATTCTACTTAATGATATTAATAGGATTATAATGTTATTGATTTTCTTTAGTTGTGTAATGTTATTAATGCTTATTGTATATACATATATATTTATTTATTTCTTATAAATATATTGATTTTGTTTATTACTTAAGCATTATTAGATACTCCTATCTCATTCTAATACTGACTTCATATATAAACAATACCTATAATCTATTTATTAATATTCTACATACCTAATGAAGTTGTCTACATAAATCTGATATGCATTTGAGTCCGTTTAAATATATGCAAATCTATAACATCAACACTTTGTTATTAGTTAATAAGATAATGTGTTTTTTCTCAAATATGTGTAAACGTTTTTTATGGGTAAAGAAATTGGAATTTGAATTGAATTGAATTCTATGAAGTCTTCGGAACAAAATAGATCCCCCATAAGCTTTCGTAAATAATGCTTTATTGGTCATATATAATATATTAAAATTAACACATTGCATGAAAATTGGTTATATGACAAAAAAAGTTCGTTAAACATCCCATAATATAAGACATTTGATTTCTTTTATTCAAAGATGATGCATGGTTGGGAGCCACTATTGTCACCGTTATCAAATATCTTTATTTATCACACCTCTTTTAAAAGAACTGCACTGGCTGCCTATAAAACCCAGAATTCAGTATAAAGTGTGTGCTTTTGTATATAAGGCTCTAAATGACATGGCCCCCACATACATTAGTGATATGTGCACTTTGAGAAGTTTGGGAGAGAGGCGGCGTGCCCTGAGGTCAGCGCAGAGTGCGGCGCATGAACTGGAGGTTCCACAGAGGACACGCTTAACAGGTTACGGTGACCGCGCTTTTTCTGTTTCTGCCCCTAATCTGTGGAACAGACTGCCTCTGGGGCTCAGGTGTGCTGCCGACTTCCAGGCTTTTAAGAGGGACCTCAAGACCTACTTTTTCAAACTTTATTATGAACTGTGACTGTTGTGTATATTGCATTATTTTATTTTTATTTCTGACGCGGATACATATTATTATGTATCTGAGATAATGTGTTATAAGGTTTTTGTATTTAATTTGAATTCTTGACACAAACAACATTGTTGAAGATAGAACATTATCATGTACAGCGTCCTCGAGGTGCTATGGCACAAAGATGGCGCTTTAAATACTCTCCGTTATTATTATTATTATTATATTTATTGTATCAAAGAGAAAAGCTTGTATATTTATTACATGCAGTTATTCTACTGGCTACCCTCCTTGTACAAGTCTGTAGAATAGAATAGTTTCTTACTCTGTTCTGTAAATTTTCATTTGTCTTGTAAATGGCGAGCATAATATGTAAAACATTATGAATAAGACATATAACATCTTCAATTTAACTGCGATGGAGTTTGCCATCCATCTCGAACGTCATATTTTTTATTTGCACAATAATTATTATTACGTAAAGTTGGTCTACTGGCTACGCTTCTCTGTGAGAGATGCCGTGATGATGGTAATTTATATCTGAATGAGGCCAGGTTTAGAACTAGTGTAATATAAGTCATATGTACATAGATAATAAAGTTAGCTCACAAATCAGACTTACTCGAAAAGTATTCAGGTTAATGAAATTTATGTTTTGTATTGTATTCTTACTTCATATTATATTTTTAATATTCACAAACTATGAAAACTATGATCAATTATAGGTACCTAGGTACCTAGGCGCAATGGGCCCCCGACCCAACTAGGACAAGGGGAAGAAGATGTATGTATGTATGTATGTATAATCAATTATGTAGCAAAAGGAATGGCAGGTCACGACACTTAGAATTGAGGACGATTCTTATTAAGAAGAGTCAATAGATTTTCCAGTTTCTCGTAAAATACATATTCGTAAAAAATCACAAATTAGATATTTAATACCTTTAATTCCACGTCCTCAATTGAAGTCCACTCATCCTTAAAGTCTTAATTTTTATTGGAACGGAGATGATAACTTGCATGTTTATGGTTGGCACATGGTTGCCCCACTTGTGGGATATGCCATTATGATATGAATAGATCGATAAAGAGAGGAATCTCATGGAAAATAGTAACTTTTTTGGCACAAAATAGTTTTGAGTGGGAGAGGTTTCTTACTTCCCTACACACGAGTCCATAGATGCACTGATTTTATTTCGTTACTTTCTATTATAATGGTATCTTACTTACTTATTTATTCATAAACATTTATAGTATTCCTTTCGATTATGGTAATAAGAAACTTATGTAGCAATTACAAATTATATTCCAATCTAATATACCTATATTACTATTAAATTCATTCATCTCAATGTATTGTATAATGTAGGTACGGTACATTCATATGCATATTTACAACTTTGTCAGTGTATAAAATAATATTGAGTTGTGCATAAAATAATATTTATAAGTTTTGTTAAACCACCTTTGTATCGTAAATATATAACAATTGTGAAGGAAATTAAAATTTGAGTACATGGGAAACTGCGGAGGAAATTAATCGATAGTAATTTATTTTCATATTTTCGAACATTCATTTGCAGACATGGCAATCTCGTCAAATTCAATGGATTTATATATGCTCGAATGAACATATTTTTTTTAAATATTGAAGTTAAATGATGAAAAATCGATATTCCGTGAATGGATTTTTTAGAGCTACCCCACTTGTAAGAGATGCCGATGTGATGTGATGGAATAGATGGATGAAAGCTTTTTATTATTAGAACTTTCAAGATAAATGCCAATTGAATTTTTTAAATAGACAATAAGAGAAGAGCGTCTTAATTAATAAATAAAAATAAACATGTACACAAGTGACTTATCTTGGAGTGTTATACATAGGTACTTCAAAATCAGCAGCGGGGTTACCAGTGAAAACGAAGGACGTAGCGAAGTGATGCAATAAAATCACGATTATTTTTTAGATATTTATACACTTGTAGATGCACAGAGCATGAGTAGGTACGTTTCTAATGATTCTGTAAACCAAAACACCCAGCAAATATCAGTAGTGTCTGTATTATAGAAAAGAGACGGTGGCCGTGGCTGAGTAATTTTTTGAGAATGTCCAATAATAGTTGACCAAAAAGCTCTTTTCTTTCTTCCATAAGATTAACGTCAGCATATTATATCTCTTTCACAATCCATCGTTCCAATGACAACGACATCAGAGCGCTAGGAAAGTCGTGGGAAGAGGTGACTCAATTGGCGTGATGATGTTTTTAGTGGAGGAGGTTGGTTTTTTCTCTTTGCTCTGGGGAGAAGCGTTGAAAGGTGATTTGAGTTGAGATTCTCAAAAATGACAATGATGTAGCGTTAGTGTTGTAGATAAAGTTGCTCACTTCATTACATGAAAACTTTCCTAGTTAATCTAATTTACACTTGTATCTTCTGTCTTCCCCTACTGTTTGATTTTCACCAATACGTGTCGTAATATAAATTGTAGAAAAAGCACCAGCTGAGTCCGTGCTGCTAATTATAAGAATTATTAAGTCTTCTTATTACACAGAAAAAAAAAAGTTTTATTAAGGAAAGACAGTCAGATGAGAAAATTTTATTACTTTTGCTGAGTTTTGATTGTCGGTTTGAAAAGTTGTTATTATAAAAGTTTCGTGTTAACTGAAGTTCTAGTCTCTATACTGTTGATAAGATTTACTTGTATGTTTTATGTTTCTATAATTTTATCATGTCAGCATTATAAATACAACTCGCTGTAATAGAAGTAAGATAAATGAATTTTTGCATATAATGCTGATTCATTCGTTTTTTGAAATTCCTGGTAGAGAAAAGATCTTTCACACTTATTAAAAGTATGTGAGTGGCTTGTTAGATACAGATTTTCGCAAAACATCATATTGAAGACATTTGACATATTCAATTCAATTATGAGATATGCCACCCAACCTGAATCTCTTAATTGTTTATTAACACGGAAAGGATTGCATGCAAGTAGCAAGTTTCCGATTATTTCATGTCATCTTCATGTCATGAAAACTGCCAAGCATAGGTAACATGCAATTTCTTCACTGGATAATCCACTTGCAGAAGATGCTTTGATGGTAAAATATTTATTGTTACATTAATCAACTATTTCAACACATTATACGAGTATACTACATAAAATGAATGCATCTACCTATTGATTTACAAGCATCATTGTGACCGTTATAAATTCCAATGTGATATATTATTATACATGGATCCAATCTCCACTACCTACACACAAAATACGTAAACAAATATTCACCTAGAAAATAATAATATTAATTTTTACACAACATTTTCATTTTACACGAATGTTGTTTGAACAAATTAACGGATATAAAAAAACCGTGTGTAGAAATTACACTTCCAAACTCGCAGAGAGGAGCTTCAGCGTTGCGGGGCCAACTGCCTTGAACCGATTATCAGCAGATTTAAGACAGAATTAACCTGCTGCTACATTCAGAAGCAAGCTGAAAACAGCTTATTATTAGGTATTGTCATTGTTGTAGCGTATAAATTTCAATTGATTTTAATTTGATAAACTATTTATTATTGTTCTTTTTCGTTTCATTGTAAATTTATTAAGCTTTTAATTTTAAATCAATAGTATACATACATACATACATACCATCACGCCGCTTCCCTCGCGGGGTAGGCAGAAAGGATCGAGCGCCACTTCCTTCTATCCTTGCATACATCTTTCGCTTCCGTCACTGTCATACAATTCCTCATGCATGCTCTCCTGTTCAACGTGCTCAACACGTGACCGTCCTGTAGGATTTGATTTAAATGATCTTGCCATTTAATCCTCGGACGTCCACGTCTCCGAGCTCAATAGTGTTACTTACTATTTATTTATTATTATTAAACTTTATAAGAAGAGTATTTTAAATTTACACTGATGTACATTCTACTAACTACTTTATTAAAAAAAAATTAACTTGAATTTCTACGTTTGTTTGTTACATGAATTTAAAAATACGCTATCGCGATTTCATGTAACAAATAAACATAGAAATTCACGTTGAAATAATTTTTAAATGTCTAGAAATTGTTACATAGTTAATGCCTCTAAAATTAGTGAAAATACTTTATTTTTAATATATTTTTCTCTGGTTCTTGTTTGATTTGTGGAGACTATGAATTATTTTACCCATTGTTATGCGTCATCGCTGATAATTTTTTTTTTAATTCTTGTAAACAAGTAAAAGGTTTCATTCCGTTTATATTACTAAAATTAATGAATAAAAATATAGATCACTGTAATAATGCTTGTTTAATTTCAAATGGGATATATTCATAAAATTGATCAAATATTTCAACTAAGTATCTAATATACTTTTAGTATGTACGTGTGATACTGATTTCAATGTCGGATGGTGATTTCACTGATATATTTCAACTGATTTGGCTATTTGGGAAAGTTAAGTAAAAGTAGGAATAAAGTAACTAATTTTGAGTAGAACATTGCTTAAATCGTTTTAAAAAGCTTTTACAGATCGTGTAAAACTGTTGCTGGTATATATGTATATGTAGGTATATACCTATAATGATCTATTTCTGAAGATAAAGATTGATGATCACGGCTGTCAGTTGTGTTGTGTTGACAAGATCTTATGTGTAGGTATATAATATATTATATTATGTATGATGACAGTGACAGTGGACCGTGAATGAAAGACGTTACATAATACTAAACAGGGATGACATGTTTTGTTTATACGTACGTATATTGTGTGGGAAAGATTCGTATACACACAATAATTTTCCTATGATGTAATTAGTATATTATGTAGTATATACCATAAATATATGGTGAAATGATACTATAATCAATATATGATGAACTTACTAAAACATACTTACTACTGGCTTTCTCTCTGCACTGCTGGATATAGGCCTTTTCAAAACTTACCAGCTGCCTTTCCTTGAGAAATTGATTGACACGTGGTTAAACCACGTGATTTGAAGACGTCTGCGCTAATTTATTTGCATTCTATGCACAACATATTTCTCTCACCCAAGTTATTCAAGTATGGTATGAAGTAAACACTTAACTTTTTTATAAATACACACTATATTTTATAAATGAGTAGACAATTGTTTCGTCTTTTACCAAGACATTATCAATACTCATTGTCTACTCATTTATAAAATATAGTGTGTATTTATAAAAAAGTTAAGTGTTTACTCATACCATAATTGAAAATACGCAATAAGTTACGGATTATATTAAAAATATTATTCAAGTAATTTAAAATTAATATCTCATTATCAAATATTAAAATCCGACAGTGAAATGTTCTTAGATATCATTGTAAACCATATTTCAAAAAAGTTTTTATATTATCTTATCTAATCGTTTCCCAACACTCCTCCAGGGAACACAAAACATAAACCAGCCTTCTCCATTTAGAGCGTTATTGCGTCAACCGCATCACACATCTTCTTACGTCGTTTATAGTGCTTTATTATTATTAATCGTGTCGAAACCCAGAAAAAAACCAATCAAAATAGTGTTTTGATATAATTGAGGAATGGTGAATTGTGAAAGGATATCTAAGCCATCGAGAACCTAATGAATGAAAATTAACTTTTGTTTATACGAATAAATTGTCAACGAAATTGCAGTGCTCTTTGTGCTCAACTAATAAGTATATTATTAATTGTATGGATATTTTTTTATTTCATTCAAAATAAGAACGATACATTGTGAAAGTAAGACGTTCAACTTCTCTGAAACTTAAGGACAATGTCATTTACAGAGAAATAAATTCATTAATAAATAATATTATTCATTAGTTGTGTATCACCCTCTATAATATAAAGAAAACGGTGAGAAACAGTCCATATTGTTTCTTTGTATCTATTAGATAAAGACGCGTGTCGATGACAAGATAAAAATATCTATTTCCTTTCCTTTACTTTGTAGAGGAAATAGAACATTAGTTAATTATTTTTCTATTTATTTAGAACAACACACGGCACTTGCTTTAGAACAACTCCCACAATGAAACGTACGTATACCTACATGTATATAAATAAAGCAAATATCCACACCAGTCTTAGTGAAATAATAGTTCCATTCATTATAAAAATAAATAGACAGGAATAGGTACTGTAAGAAATCATGCAAAAAAACTTTTCAAAAAAATGTATAATGTTATTAATAAACAAATTCTAATTGTGATGTTAATAAATACAATACTTAGTTTTTAATGTCTCATAGTCACTTATCAAATTGCTACTGGAAGCTGTGTAGATTATTTTGCGTACATATCGTAGATTTCAGTCAAAATGAACGTATTGGGGTGGCAAACATCGCTGAACTGAAAATTATGTTAAATGACTTATACGCGTGATGTTTTATGAATACCGACCTCTAACAGGACACTTGAAAACTTCCTAAAAATAGTGGAAGACCAATATTATGTTGGAACTACACGAAAATGAATAATCTTATTTCAATTACTTTAAGCTAACATAAAAATCACAAAGCCTACAGGAGGGGTTGAATTCTAATAGATTGTAAAATATATGAGTTCGTCGGTAGTCTGGAGTTTCGGTCTCATGCACAAGAGGTGCGCGGTTCGATCCCGGGTGCTAGCTAAATACCCCTTTGACGACACAAGCTTTTAGCTTACAGTGAAAGATGTATAAGTTATGTTTGAGCTTATAAGAAAAATCCAGACAATCTTTTTAAAAAAATATATATGAAAAAACTTGTTTATCAAAGGTATTCGAGAAAATTTAAAATGGTTATGTAACTGTTCCCCGCCTTTACCATCTATTACAGATAACGACATATTATTATGTATGTTTGTAAAAAGTGTATATTTCATTATTACATTTAAAATATGTCACGTTCTTTCAAACCACATTAGTGAGTGAGAATTACTGTACAATACGAACATAATATAATTTGATTCCAGTAATTTTTCATAGTAATTAAACGCAATTCATTCCTTAGCACGCTTCCGTGCGGGGAGATGAAAGCCTCGTATAATTATCAAAGCTTTGAAGAATACATTTCCTAGAACTAAATGTGTACACAATCATACCAATTATTAGGAATATTAAAATGACATTAATACCAGTGAAACCTAGCAGTAATGTTTTCAAATATAAGTCCCGAAAACGCTCCCACAATAGATATTTCTCTTCATTCCAATAATATGAACCATTGCTTCACTGGTACTTATTTTCAAGCATTTTGAGTAGTATTTAAATTTATTTAATATAACCAAGGAATGCCACAAGTGGAATTCAAAAAATACTATGAAAGCCCTTCAGGTGTTTTTTTAGGGTACCTACTTTAACTAAACATTGTCTTGAAAAGGTTAAAATCATCTTTTGATACAAATAGTGAAATACATTTTAATGAATTCTTGAAAAGTTTTCCTCAGTTAACAAACCTTGTGTAAGGCTGAAAGATTGATTGAGATGAAATTGAATTGGTGTTTAAAGGGCTAACTCGATATTAGCAATTTTTCGATAGGGCTTTAACCAAGTAATAATGTTATAGGTAGTAAAGTAACAATATTTTATTAAACGCTCGTCGTCTAAGATTTATAAAGGAAATAAATTCTTCTGTTGTGTATACATGTAAAAATAACGTTATGTGCACTTATATCCAGTACTTATTCTTGATACAAGAATAAAACAATGATTGTCGAAGGTATCTAGAACATACTTTATTAACGATACTATTTATTATAGGTAACATCGATTTCCTCTTCATTATGTAGATAATACCTCTGTACTTACCAATACCTACCAATCAGATCTTTTTTACAACACACAACGTCACAAATTACAAGTTAAAATCCCGTTGAAATTTTGTAAACATTAATTTGTTACATAATAACTTAAATGGTCATTCTATGTTGTACTTTGTGTTGCGTTAGGGTGTGGACTAATATTTTTTTATATAAATACACTATGTATCTTTGATATGTATATAAACACGTTACATATCATATACCTAATATTATACATAAAACAATGTGAAAGATAATATACATAACACCATCCAATCAGATAATGTGGGTATGCATACAAAAGCATATGCGCCTAAACAAAAGAGTATAATGACTACGCAAACGGCACTAGCAGCAGCCATATTATCATTGAATATCTATCTTTATCATTATGGAAGTCCTCACAAGTGGAATAGTCAGTAGACGTTTGTACATTGATATTGATTGAATAAAAAAAAAAAAAAACAAATATCACTAATTGGATGTACCTAATAAACATGCAATCTCTGTGCCAATAAAAATTAAACACTCAGAATGGGTGGCACATCCCATTTCTGAATCGAAGATATTTAATAATCTTATGCTTATTTTTTTACGAATACTTGTTTCTTTTTGCAGGGAACTTGAAAATTTACTGTAAAAACATATTCAGAATAGGTGGCATAAATCATCGCTTAACTGAAATTTTTGAACGTCTTAAATTGAATGTTTTACGAATACTTACCCTTCACAGAAAACCTTGCGCAAGAACTTGAAAGACTGGATACCTTTTTTTTGCCGGGGACTTTATGGAGTAATAATCTTAAAATAATATTAATTAAAAGAAAGACAGAGAATGAAGAATATGAAGCTCCATATGTGCTCCATAAATTGTCTATGCGCATGTTCAATAAGTAAAATAAATAAAAAACTATGAAACTCGTCATAACCTTGACTCTGGTAGAGTGTAAGTATTTGAGTAATTTTTCGATTGGAGTGCGTGATTCAACTCCATAAACCTTATAGTTATATACCTACCTACATACATAGACAGATAGATAGAGAGTAATATAATAGTATGTACTACACTACTCACGATGTGTGATCTTGTAAATAATATTATTATTCTATTCTCTTATGTAATTGGTGTGTTTACATCCGGACAAGACTATGGACAAACATTGATTTTTATAACTAGATGAGGTGCGTAGAATATAATTGTTTTTAAGTTCAATTTCAAATTGAGGTAAGGAAGGTGAAGAATGTGTAAACGAGATAAAGTATAATAGTTCTTTACCTTTTTACACTACAAACAAGATAGGCATCTCCCACAAGTGGGGTAGCCAACGGAGCAGATGCACGTAGTAAGCAATGCAAGTCGTCCAACATCTCTAATTTTACATTGAATGAAGAAAGATGAGTAAATTGCATTATGTAATTGATACCATATTTCTAGCTTTCAATGCACTTCTAGTACATTTTGCATGTACACAGACAATATAACAACGATGAGGCTATATAGTCACAATGCCTGCTATACACCTTCAGTTAAATTGTACAGTTTTTTAACTGTTGCACAGTACAGTTAAAGTGCACGTCCGTATAACGATAGCCTCTCCATATAAATATCCTCGTTGCACGAATAATTCTATACGCTCGTTTTTATAAAATTTTATGAATAACATCAATCCGCTCAACCGAATGAGGTTGCTTCACATATTTTAATTATTTAAATCCAATTGTTACATTTAAATCCAATATGTTTTACAGGACAGAAATCAGATTCGTTTATTCAGACAGTCTTCGTACTAAATAACACTCTGATGTACGAGTAGTATGAAGGGTATAATAGTTGTTATTAATATAATGTCATTCACTTTATGTAAGAAACTTACACTTGATATTATCAAACTTATATCAGTGTATGCCCTGCATCTGCAGTTAAAACAGAATCAGTTGAGTGTATAGACAACATAAAGCAATTACTTTTTACATTGGATAACTTGTACAATTAGGTTATTTTGGCTCGTATTCTAAAACAACACTGTGAAGTCTCATAGTCTAAGTGATCACTGTGCGTGGAAATTTGTATTCTAAAACATTACTTGACTGGCGTTGGTAACTATGCATTATTTTAGAAACGTCAAAAGCCAAGTGTGGTCGAGAGGTGTTTTAACATATGCGTAGTCTAGCTGCTGTCATTATCAACACGTTGTTTTGCTATAATATTTTGTTAATGAACATTATGAAGTATAATTTACTCCATTTATAATAAAAAAATATGCCTCATTACGAAAGTGAAGACGTATTTGATGAGCGCGTGAACGAAATTATTGATAAACCACGATATATTTGTCTCGTCGCCTTGTGAAAGAGCGGCAAAATCTATTCACAAACTATAATGGTTCTTCTGGACATTGATCTTCCAATAAACCATTCATCTTTTGAGATGAATCGTAGCAGCGAATGCTTAGCTTTTAGACGAGCATTTGGTCTACAAATTTTTCTTACTACTTACTATACTATACCCTCACGCCGTGTCCCAAGTGGGGTAGGCAGAGAGAACGGAACGCCATGTTGATCTATCCTTACATACTTCTTTCGCTTCCTCTACATTCATCCAGTTTTTTATACATGCACTCCGATTCCTCTTAATTAACACGCGACCGTCCTTGAGAATTTGGTCCACGTGGTCAAACCACGTAGTTATTGGACGTCCGCGCTTTCTCAGACCCCCTCTTTCAGATAAATATAACGTCTTCGTCAATCTTACATCATCCATTCGCTCCACATAACCAAACCATCTCAATTTATTTACACGCATTCTATCCACAACACTCCTCTTGCATCCACTCATTCTTCTAATATCTTCATTCCTCACTCTATCACGCAATGTTTTATCTACCATTCTCCTTAGTGATCGCATCTCCACAGCATTTATTCCACTCTCGTCCTTCAGCCACGTCCAAGATTCGTTTGCATACATAAGTGTCGGTACGAGAATGGCGTTGTGCACCAGCATTTAAGCCATGTTCGACACATTGCTATTGCTAACAATAGATCGAAGTGCACCGTTTACTTTCGTTCTTTCGTTCACTTTTCTTTTTTCAATGTCCCTATCATATCTACCATCCCTCGCAAACATACTTCCTATGGAATCAATGTAAGAAGAAAAATACATTTGGTTACAACCGACTTAATTTATTATAGTAATTAAACATATAGAAGATAGATAGATAAGACATTAAACATATAAAATAAAGACATTTATTCAATCTTTTTGAAAATCTTCATTTTCAGAATATAAAATGAAACTTTTTATTGAAATTATCAAATATTTATTTGAATTGTTCAACATTGTATACTCTTTCTTTCTTTCTTCTCTTTTTTTCCGGCAAGACACCCGACATCGAGTATTTATGTATTGTATATACTCATTCAAAGAAATATTTGTTAATTTGAATAAGTTTTATAAAAAAATAATATAACAGTTACAAACAAAATAAATCTGAATTGAGAGGACAGAGAGCATTTATTAAACTCGCTGTTGGATCAGGAAGAGGAGGTCCACCACCTGTTTTCGACACCTCTTCGCATGTGCCGATAAAACCTTCCTACGCAACGACTTCATATTCTCCCAGCACCTCTTGAGTTGGAGGTCGTTCCTTTTTTGAGTTAGGGCGGACGAAGTATATTATGCTCGGGATACAGCTTTCCAGGCATCTTTTTTTTACTGGATGTTTCTGGAATTGGTACTCATGGTACTCATATCTTCTATAATTTTATGTTGAGCTACGATCTACGTAAGCAATGGCTTTTCTGACGCAATTTTCCTGTAAAATAAAAGATTTATGTTATAAATATACATTATAATAATTATCTTGTGTTAGGCAACTAACTGTATCACCAATAGCAAATTCGACATTGTTTAAAGTAATTTTAGTACAACGTAAAACCTTCAATGGACTTGTACCAATAATTTGTTTCACACATTAAATTATATTTAATAATTTACTATTATTTAATAATATATTTGATTAATAAATGACAAATTACTTGGTAAATTAAATTCACGAACAGCGCCCGTATTTATTTTAGTTTAGGTAAATAAAACAATGCACTTTTTGCAGCTAGATTAGTTATCTGGTAGATAATATATTTACTTAAAATATGTAATGTCTTGTAATATATTTAAACATTTACCTTTGAATAGTGTTTTCCACTTTAATAACAGCGAAAATAAGGCACAATATTATAACAAACACAAAAAAACGTGCAAAATAATGAAATGTCAGATAGGCGCCGATTATAATGAATGCAGTAATTAATCACCGATTTGCGAATTGACCAATCACGAGCGGTGTGTATTAGTAGTAGTGAGTGCACAGATATGTATTTGCCAAGTGTTGTTCTAGAATACAAATCTATCAGTGTTTATTTCGCACAGAGAAATATTTTTACTTAGCGCAGCGTAGGCGGTCGCTATGTCTAAGTATTGTTTCAGAATACGAGCCAATCTCCATCAGGTAATAATGATATTTAATGTTTCTGGTTATAGAAACGGGACATAATAGACAAACTTTTTACTTTCAAATTATCAATTTTCTTTCTATTACTTAAAAAGAAGAAATTTCGTCAAACTAATGATATCGAAGATGGCAAAAAAACACAATGTATCTATATGTCGATCTATCACATCACGAATAAGTCATTTTTGTATACCTGAACCTTCTTCTTCCCCCTCGTCTTTATCCCATTTATTTGGGTGTTTTACAAATTTATTTATTGATACAGAGAGGACAACTCGCATGTTTATGACATGCATTTAATCCACTGGCTACCCCGCTTGTAGGAGATGTCATATCCAGCAGACCAATTGCATGCATAAAAAAGCGTCAATATTTATAAGCTTTTATTAAATACTTGTCTTTAGAAGAATGAAGATAGTAAGATTTAAGAGAAATACTTTAATAGTTGTATTAGAGGTATAAGAGTAGTAATCATCTTGATGTATTATTCGATGTATCGTAGCTTACTTAGTTATTTGTTCATTTCACGATTTTGTCCTGAGCTTATGTAACGGATTTAAACAACTAACTATATTGGCAGATTGTTATAATTGAACAAATACTATATTGCTTCTGTAATTATCTGTAATTATTTATACATTGGTACTTTTAGTACATTTGTAGCAAAGCACATTCAGCAGCTTATTTATTTTTTAAATGGCCTTATTTTTATTTCATATCGTTCTAACGACTGCTGTTCTGTAGGCACTTGGATTGGTCAAGTAGGTACCCTGAGAAAAATAGTACCGAAATTTCACAACGAATCATTGGTACATGGTAAATTTGCCAATGATTTGTTTGCGAAAAGTTAATATTATAGATTCATACTATCTCTGCATGCATATTTTATATGCAGCTGGTCTGCTGGCTACCCCACTTGTGGGATATGCCGTGATAATAATAATAATAAACAGATGATTTGTATTTGGCGCTGTTTCATGGTCCGTGACCATCTCAAGAGCGCCGTGGCTTTTTAGTTAAGTTGGAAGCATCTTCTAGGTCAAACATGAAGTTCATGTAGCGCTGCTGCCACTGCAGAGGACTCTCCATCTTTATTGGTATCAGTTCTATTCAGTGATGGTATAGATAGATAGATAGATACTATCTCTGGTCGAATTCTGATAGTACGTACCAATGATTCGTTGCGAGTATTTTTCTCAGTGTAATATAACATATAACAATGATAAATAAAAATGCATTAGGAATATTACTCAATAGACACCTCATCTGCACAACTAACAGATTGCGCAAGCTCCCCTTATAAGGAAACAGGAAATATTCTACGATGCTTGCGAATTGGTTTAGGCTGGTTAAAGTGCACTTATTCTGAGATACAGTCACCAATCTCACTTATTCCTGTTTCAAACCATTATGTTCGACGTCTGTTAAGCATTCACGTCAACCATACTCAAGAAGGTGTGAAAAATCCAGTAAATGCGAAAAATATGTTTAACAAATAAAAATTCATTTAAATAATTAATTTACAAAATAAATCATAAAACAATATGATAGAACTAAGGTCAAAGTTAAAACAGGTAAGACAAAACAAAGATCAAATCAAAATGAAACATAGTAGTAGAAACAGGATATCCTCAGGAGTCGGTGTCACAATGCCTTCTTGTAGATGACGTATTATGCGATTGCAGCGCAATTCAAAATGATGATATCCTTCTTATATGCCTATTGATGAGGGGTACCTTGTAGTCCTGAATAACTACCTTATTTTATGATTATTTTAATTTTTTTTTTCTTTTGTGGCATAACTTCATACAAGGATGATTTGTGCATTTGTAAATTAATTAACATGTTTAATCCATAGGTTTACTGGAAGACATTGCCTCAAAGCAATAAGTAAGCTTTTGGTACAATTTTATTTTGGCAATAAAGTGTTTATTTTTTATGTTTTAACTGAAATGTTATCATCCATTTTAAGTGGCTTCCGTAAGTTGAGTGGAGGTTCCCTAGCAATTTTTCAAAGACCTCGTACCACCTCCAGTACGTGCCTTTGTTCATTGATGAAGTTTCTGAAATTAACTGCAACGATTAACAGTAGGTACCATGCATTACATTAAAAAAATACGATTTAAAGAGTAACGAGGTTATATTTCTTGTTAACGGATTGATGGTTAATTTTTTTGCTAACTTTGCCTTCTTCAGAAGATTGGAATCATGCCAGTTCCTAAAATAAACGAAATGGAATTAATATACTACATGATAATAAATACCATTCTCAGACATAGTATTAAATATGCCAAGCTGATCTCCGGTAAATTAAAGGTAGATATCATTGTGTTTAAAATAAAAAAAAGACCATCTTCTTTCATACAATGGTCTCAGAGGCCATACAACACAATGAGAATAATAAAAAGAATGAATTTGCTATGTTGTACATAGCTTATGTTAATAGTATAATGAAATAAAAGTATAAATAAAATCTTTTTGATAGGTCTGTGTAACTTGGAGTGATGCAGCGAATATTATTCATGGTCATTCACCTCCTCCATTATAAATGTACTTCTGCCGATAGGTCTTGCTTGATTATTTTTTTCCGTTAACTTTTTGTAATACTCAACTCATTTTATTCGTGTATCTCTTAAATCTGAATTCGTATTTTTCTATTCGTACATTTTACAGATTTTCCTCACCAAAATAGGGGAATAATGTTCGGTGATTTTTTTCTCGCAGGACTGTGGAGAATCCGGCAAAGAATCTAGGTCTCCCGCTCTTTTTCGTTTATTTTCGTCCTGTAAAAGATAAATGTTCGAAAAAGACACTTTACTTACATCCTTAATTCAGCAATGAGGTTTGCTACCCATCCTGCATGTTAGCACAGTAAAGACAACTTGCATGTCTATTATATCCAGATTGTACCTATTTACTATGCAAATCATTTAGTTTATACGGAACTCACGAACACAACTAAATATACACGTATCTCTCTATACTATCACAGTACAAATGGGTTAGCTAGCAGATCAACTGGATGCAATAAACAAACGAAAAAATCGTCCTCGCTGTTCCTATAGAAGTTGTCATTCAGGAAGAACGGCATATCTCATTGCTGAATTTAAGATATTGAATGTCTTAAACTCGTTGTTTTGCCTCACCCGTTTTTCACTGGGTACTCGAAAATTAACACGAAAAAAATATCACTTCCAAATTCTATTTCTATACATACAAAATTTATATCACTTTTCCAAATTCTATTGGTACACAAATTAAATACATATTACACTTTTCCATACACTTATATAAGTAGTTGACATTAAATTAATTGGAGGAATTTCTAGTAAGTGGAATCTTAATCTTATTATGATTTCTTCATAAAATATCTTTGTATTAATTCTTTATGAGTTTCGAGGAAGAGGTTTATTATTTTTCATATAATTTTATTCCCAAGAATACAAATTAGATGATTTCTGAATCATAAAATTTGTAGTATTATGTAAAGGTACTGTATCATTACCAAATAAGACAAAACTGGTTGTCAAGGATATTCTTAATATCCTCATTATAACCTTACCTTTTAGCATTCACACAATTCTTTGAAAACAAAACCGGCTTATTTTGAGAATCCACTAATTATAATATCTGTAGTTATATACCTACCTACATAGAAATATTTACAAAATCGAATAATATTAATACTACCCAAAATGTTCTATCCTCAGGGTAACTTGTAAACACTGGTTGGTTGTCAGAAATTGCCTGCATGCCATAAACCCGCCATTTGTACTATTTAAAAATGTACAATAATGATTTTTTTAAACATTTTGCAACGGTTTTTTTGCTCGGTATTAGTTATTTATACTGGCATGTTCCCGTCAGAGAGTATCGTTGTTATGAAAAACATTCAGAGCATTAGGAGTATATTTTTTTGAATGAACTTTAATAGTATCAAAATAACATTCTTGATGTGTGTAGTGAGGGAAGATACTGCATGTGCAGAAGACAGTGTACTTCTTCGTATTCGATATATCTATGTAAGGTGTAGATATATTTAGCAAAGCCACATTTATCCATTTTTCATAAATATAGAATCATGAATGCAGAAATGTAATATATTTTTTTTGCTGCCTACACTGCAATGAAAATTTGCCTTTATCCTCGAGTTAAATCTGTGAAAACCGATTTAGTATCAAAAACGATGGATTAGAAACAGAAATGTGGCTTTTTCTCAGGATTCAATAATTATATTAGGATAGATGTGTTATTGCTTCTATATCCATCATTTATGAGATATAAGTCCCGTATGAGACATAGAAGAAGCGTCTGTCTGCCTATTTTTGAATATACAGTTAATATTAATTTTCAGAATCTTGGATAGGTGATTTTGAAAAAAAACTGTTAAAGTCGGACCAAAAAGAGCACTGTGTTTCTACCATAAGGTTCATAATATATCGGATAACCCAATTTCACATTGCATCCTTCCACTTACAGGTCGTAAGAATGCTTCAATTGAGCCACTTCACAGGAAGAAGTGGCTCAATTGAAGCAGAATCAACTTAAATGGATGTGATTCTTTTACATTCATTCACACCGAGAGGAATGTTAAAGAGCGAAAGAAAGAAAAAAACTATTACAGTGAAATAAAAAGTATTTTCGTCGGCTTTTAGTATACTGTAATAAGATCTTGATATTAATGAATGTACGATTTTACTTTCCAATTGAAATTTGTTTTCCTTTATTCATGTCTCTTTATACACTGTATCCGCTCTGTAATAAATGAATCAATGAATAAAAGATGCTTGACTTGGATACATAATTAAATAGAATATACAGAATAAAAAAGGTTTTGTTTGGAAGCTAGATTAAATTTGTTCTTTCTGTTGTAAAGGTATAATAAAGTCTGTTGTAAAGTCCTTGAAAAGGACCTCTGTACATTGATAATAATTTAACCATCAAAGGGTGACCTATTTCCCAACATCCTTAACCTTTTTCTCGCTGAATTGGTTTATTGACCAAAGGTGGAATAACTAACCTACATAACAATATAACGAGTAGGTATGTACATATAATCTTACATATAGGGTAGAAAGGGACTAATCTTTTTTATATCCTATTATTATTATGTTGACACATTAGTTTTACCATTTTAGCACTGGTAGCTAGCTGTATAGTTGTAATAATAATATCATTGTGGTTTATTAAATGCTTTATTATAATCCAATATAAATCCTAAGAGCTTAACCTAATGTTATACACGCTAGTTAATTTTGTTGGCTTCGTATTTATTAGTTAAACTAGAATAATAGGCATATCAAATAATGTAACATTGCATTATATAAGTTATTTTACAACAATATTTTGCTTTATGAAAGCTTTTATGGGAATGATTGAATGTTTTACTTCATTTTAAGCTGTATTGTTTTGTTGTTCGTGTAAGCAAAATAGCTATTATGTATGTATAAGTAGGTACCTACTCGGATGTCTCATTTAGAATACTCTTAATCAAAATTAGATCTGAAACAGCTTACTCTTCTAATTTTCAATTTAATGATCTACGTATATGCCCTCGACATCTCCCGCTAGTGGAATAGTCAGTAGACTAACTGCGTGTAAGGAAAATGCGAATTAGTAGGTAAATATCAATTTACAGAAAAGTGAGAAACTTCTTCTTGCTGACGGACTTAAGAAACTCAAAATATTTATCGGTAAAATCCTCTTTTCATACCATGGCGACACCTCCCAAATTATTTCTGAATTATAAGGTTTCTGTGCAGTCATTATAAACACACTCGGTTACCTCAACAAAATGTTACTCGTCATTGTTTCAAGCCTTAGCTTTCCATAATCAATGTTTTCTGTTATTACACACATTTCCAATAAAATATTATTATGTTATATTACGCTGACCATTTTGAGAAGCCTACATAAATTTATAAAAGTGTATAATTTCAAATAGGTATATGATATCCTACTCATATTACAAATTATTTTTAGGCTGGGTGTTTTAACCATAACCACGTATATTTTATGGTCAACTATGATGAATATATATGCTGGATGTGAAGCTCTTTTATACATCGTAAAATCGCCTTAAATTTATAGCTCCAATTATCCAGTAGTAGTCATGTTTTAATGGAAGCGGTGCGAAGGAGAGGCTGCAGATAACTGGAATAAACGATTCATCTGATACGTGATTACATCATCTTAGTTCAACATCTATTCTAGCATTCTCATATCATCCACTGATGTTACAGTATTTAACTATCATACATATACATTTTTGGAATAATTTATTAACTGTGAAAAATGCAGACAAGTAACATAATAAATATATTTGTTCTTCAACATATCTTTCAGAAGCACACCGAGTATCTTCATTTGGAGCATCTGCGCCCCTATCGAGTCACTTTTTCCAGGACATTTTCGATCTTTTGATTTCGTTGTTATATAGAAACGATGCAGTATAAAAGAGGGACATCCAGGCCGTCAAAAACTTTATGGAAGAAAATAGAGCGCTGATTTTGGCCAAACATCATTGGATATTCTCAAAACATGACCAGACCGGGATGGGAACATGGAATATCTCTATTATATTCTATTTGAATTATTTGGTTACCTGTCATTACCTGATCCAGTTATGTATCATCATCATCATCGCCCTCAACGCTCTTCTCGGGAACACAGGGCAAAAACCACCCTCCTCCATTCAGAGCGTCTCTGTGCCAATCGTGTCACCTTTTCCCACGACATTTATTTTTATCATTTTTATCGACTTTTTTATCATTCTGTTTGTCAATACGGTTATAACAAAGGTAATAAATTGATAATATTACATCTCAATGTAAATATTGTGTGTATTTATGAAATGAGAACGTTCACGTGATGCGGTCATATTCTGTAGGTTCCCGTGAAATTGCAGTAAGTTATGTTAGGTCAAATCGACACATGAAAATAATTTTGTAGTCCTCGTTACGCCCCTTTTCACATATTTTTAAGATGTATAAAATTTTACGATATCTATAGATTTTAAAAATATATAAAATTATTATTAATACAATACTAAATTGATATAATAAAACTCGATATAACTTGTTTTTATAAGAAAGTTTTAACGCTGCAAGTATGCAAAATATAGAAAAAAATCTATACCATCACGGAAACCCTCGCAAATGGGGTAGCTGAAACACTAACTGGAAATTTATACATTTAGGATAGGTGAAATATCTCATTCCAGAATTGTAAATGTGTTATATTTTATTTGTTGTATTTTTCGAACACGTGCCTTAAAAGGCAGTTAACAGGACCCTTCAAAAACTAACAGTTTACTAAGAATTAGGAAAATCAATTATTTGTCGGAAGTCGAGGAAAAAACGTTTCTGGAAATAACATACCAACAGAATATAGAAGTTGATACATTACATTACAAAGCTCTTCTGTAATATATTAAATATATCAAACACATATCCCTGTGGAGTACTTGAAATATTATTAAAGGGTATTGGAATATGTATTAGGTCGATTATATTCATAATAAATTATGTCATTCCAAAGAAATATTATATGTACAAGTAAAAGAAGAAAAATTCATCAATTAATATTCCGTGGATCATTTGGCAAAGGATTAGTCTCCCACTTTTTTTGGAAATTTTCTAATATCCTGTAAAAGGTGTTTGAAAAAATAAAGCATTTTACATCTTGAATTCGACAATGAGGTTTTCCACCCTTACCAACTGATTGTCATATTTTTTTGTTGGCACGTACAGAAGAACTTGCATGTTTATTATATACAGTTGGTCTGCAGACTAATCCACTTGTGGAATATGCTTTAATGATAAAGTAGCAGAAGTATTGAGTAGAAGAAGAAAATTTAATTCGAGTAAGTCTTTTTTTATGGGTGACGATATTTTTCACGTCACAGTGCTGATATCATTAAAAGAAAAGGAAATGGACATATGAAAGTATTTGGAACATTATACATCAAAGCATGTCTTTAGTTTTGAAGATTAGTATTATGAAAAAATACAAAAATAAATTTCCGTGGAGTCTAGTAAGTTTTTAGGTTAGAGTTTGAGTTTGTAATTTTAATAAAAGTTAAACCAGTTGACCAATTTCTTGAAATATATTCAGATAGTATGATTTCTCAAAAGTGAAGTAACACATGCATTTTCCTCTTTAAAGTGGTGTATATGGAAAAAGGACAATATCAGTGTTAAAACTAAAATGAAGATATACCGCACTCTGATACTTCCAATGCTGTTGTACGGCTCAGAAACATGGGTCTTTCTAAAAACTGACATTGACAAACTCGAAATATTTCAAATGAGATGCCTACGAGAAATTCTGAAAGTGTCCCTACGAAATCGTATACGGAATGAGGTAATTAGAGTGCGCTGCGATAACCAAGCATCACTGGAAGAGGAGATCCGCAAACGCTCAGATGGTTTGGACACATGTGCCGAATGGCCCCTACAAGACTGCCATACCGGGCCCTCTGGAAACAGAGACCACCGGAGTGGAAAACAAATAGAAGAGCTCCGAGAAAAACATGGCTGAAACACATTGAGTCCGACCTTCTCCACAGACGACTGAAGCCCGAGGATGCTAAGAGCATTGCCGGTGACAGGAAGAGCTGGTCAGAATTGGTTCAAGACCCACTGCCGCATATAGGCTTCGTCCACGTGCACAACCTTATGCAGCAAGGGCTCCATAAGTAAAAAAAGTAAGTAGCACATAGTTATACCTATAGGGTAACAACTCAGTGATAACTGATAGAATACTATACTATACGATCACGCTGTGTTCCAAGTAGGGTAGACAGAAAGAACGGAACGTCAAACAGATATGATAGAATCACTGTAGGCCTAGTCAAAACACATTTAAGCGTTACGTTTTCGTTTCGTTTTCGTTCAAACAAGACGAGGTTGCGAGAACGCGTCAATTTGCGGAGCTACTTGTGTATTTTAGCTACGAAAATTGACGCGTTCTCGCAACGTCGTCCGCGTTTGAACGAAAACGAAACGAAAAGGTAACGCTTAAATGTGTTTTGACTAGGCCCACGATGAAAATAGTATTAAAAAACACTCCCCATTCGTATCAGTTTTGTAATTGGATTTTTCAAAATTAAAAATAATAATTTTAGGATGAAAAGCAATTTGGATTATGAAACTTTTTCCTTTTACTAAATTAAGAACAAATTGAAATAATCTCAAAGGTTTATAAAAACTCGACAAGTTTTCAAATAGCCATCCTTATTACAATCGATCCTAATAAAATCTCTTTTGCAGAATTTCAGTAATGAAATTCTCACAATAAAATGTTAAAATTATCAACTTGTAAAATAACTTTTATGGCTTTTCTAGATTTGGACTTTCTTTATTAATGGGAGCAGACAGATGATACATACAAATGAGATGTCTGCGTAATAAATTTTACTTAATGCAGAAGAAATGGTTTTACGTTTTAACAACCATTTATAAACCCATGAGTAGGTATTATATGATTTCAAACAATTTCACGAGTCTCGCATTCAATATGATTATGCAAATAAAAATTAATTATGCCATCAGCTTCAGCACCCTGCTGGCTATCCCACTTGTGGGATATGCCGTGATAGTATAGTAGTAGCAGTAGGTATTAAAGGAGAGCCCTCGAGTGATCTCACAAGCTATTATCCATATGGTGCACTGTATGTTTTTTAATATATTTTTTTTTATCTAAAAGAGACAGTGTTTAGCTCACAATATTGCAAAAAATGTATTTATAACAATAAAACAAATGTACCAAAAATTACTTACAACTAGGTTCATTATGTGATATATATTATATACATAGATACATACATTCAGGTAGATATAGGTTGTCTGTAAATCGACCACATTACATTGTAAAAATGTATAATATTTTTGCCACAAAAACCTATTGATATTCTGAATAACAACAAGAGCCTTTAATGATTAATGAATGTTAAAGCTCTTTCTTAACATATGAAGCTTAAAGCTTTAGGGTGACTACACGTTATATGCTTTTGATTTTACTAAGAAATAATAAAAAATATTCTTGAACAGAGTTCGAGTTCGTACGAAAACATAAAAAAACCTACTTATTTTCAAAACGATGTAAGGAAAAACATTACAAAATATGTGAAAGTATTCCTAAAATAATGTGATATGTCTTCTCCATACATAAGACGGCGCAAGCATTAAAAGTTATCATCTAGATTAGGTACATTAGTTGACTGTATAATTATGCTTATAGCTTTTTCGATAGTTGACTTACGATAATTTTCTGTATCTCTGAGTGAAGCAGAATTTATTGTTTATACAATAATATACTTAAAAACATTTCCCAAAATCATTTCAAATAAACAAAGTATGTAAATAAAGCGTAAATATATTCTTAGAATTAAGTTAGTAGGCACATACACCCCATTGTTAATAATGGTTTGAAAACAAAGTGATTTCTATGAATAAATTATTATGAAACATGGCAATCATTTATGAAGTAATAAATAAACAACAATTCTCCTTACGTTTCTCTTAGGAAGATAGGAAGGTTATAAGACTTTCAAATTGAACGATTTTTCTGTTGGCTGAGTGATCTTATGATACGGTGTGCAGTGTGATATAGAACACAAATACTTACTTTTAGTTCATCGAACGGAGAAAAAAGCATGGAAATTTTTACGAATGTTATGAAAGTTCAGAAAGTTGCAATTATTGAGATATTAAAATGATAACAAACAGAATGTATAAAAGGTTATTTTACAATGATTCTTGAAAAAATTCATAAAATTTTTCAAACAATTCGTTTAATATGATCAATGTACAGAATACTCAAAACAGAGCGATAAATAAATAGGTACTAGGTAGAATCAATTTTTTTTTATTTGCATTTAAAGCAGGTAAAAAATAGCTACAAACATGACTTTTAAGCAGTTCAAAATTAAATAAGTTTCATTAAATGGGTAACATAATAAGAAGCTTATAAATGGTGTCGCAATTTATGGTAACTTTATTTTGGTTTGCTTCGTTTACTCTGACATTAAGTAGTATATAAAAGTTTCGAGCCTTTTCTTCACAGTTTTCCAAAAATTTCTCTCAAAGAAAAAGGAAAATAAATCAATTACCCCCTTCCCCTCCTTTCACTCCTTGGTTCAGCATCGTCATTTTCATAATATAAATACGCTAAGAGACAAGTTTATGTATTTATATTATGAAAATCATCATCGTCCTCAACGCTCCTCTCGTGAGCAGAAACCAGCCTCCTCCATTAAGAGCATCTCTGCGCCAATTGCGTCACCTCTTTCCACGACATTCCTTGCGCTCTGATATCGTTGTCATAGGAACGGTGTATTTGTGAAAGAGGGACGCCCGGGCCGACGGAACCCCTGCGGACAGAAGAACAGTGCTCTTTTGGCCAACTATCATTAGGCATTCTCAAATCATGTCCCAGCCAGGACCATCGTCTCTCCTGTATAACGGAGATTACAGGTCTCTGCTGGGTGCGCCGGCGCACAACATCATTTGTAACATGTTCATACCATTTGACATCCAAAATCCTTCTAAGACACTTGTTTTCAAAGCTTAGTATCTTTCGTTCGGCAAGAAAAAATCAGCATTTAAGTCATTTGCACAGCAAACAATGTTTTCATCAGCAATAAATAAAAAATAAGCGCAATACTTGTTTTACAAACAAACGTGGTTATATCGGCAAATTAAAAAAATTAACAGCTTAATAAATACTCGCACAACAAAATAATGAATTGACCAGCAGAATTGTTATTTGAGCAGCAGAATTATTATTTGACCGGCAGAAAATATTAGATAAACAATATTTTTCACACACCGATTTACCTTCGTATCCACGTGAAGTTTTGTGATTTCTTACCAAATTAATGATGACTACGAAAATAATGCCAGTTTCCGCTTTGCTATATTAACGAAATATCTAACTGAAATGTCGAAAAACGCTAGTGTCGTTCATTCAGATGCTACATATAAAATCACATAAAAAGATGCTACAAACAATTATTTGAACAAGATTAAAAATTTAGCTTTCACAAGTTTAATTAAAATTAGCTCACGGTTTGCTGCTCATTTATTTATTTTGCTGGACAAATAATCATTATGCCGGTCAAATAATAATTTTGCTGGTCGATTAAATTTAGAGTTTTACAATATCATATTATTTGCAATAGAAATATAATATTCTCGCTGGGCATAAGTAGCATATCAACATGATATATTTGTCGGCAAAATACATTTTTCTGCTGAATAACATCAATATTATGCTGTTCGTTTAAATGAAAGCCTTATAAAAATACCGCTTGTTAATAATAACATTTTGTAATTTATACAGGATTACGAGTATGTGAATGTCACTAACTGTTAAGCAAGATATAAGAATTAAATATCTTATTGCCTTCATGAAATAAATAGTATGTATAATAATATGGTACAGCATAATGTTTGAAGTAGTCTGCACATTGGAGGTGTTGAGGCACTACGTCATATTTCCGGACTCACTTAGTATGAAGGCAATGAAATTGGATATTTTTTTGGATATCATCCAAATGGATGTGAACGGTAGGAGGCTATACGAATGTAATATGAAGTATTTGGAAACAATACAAGGGAGACGTGTCATGAATTGTTATTGAATAAAATAAATTCTGAACCGAGAGATAACGATTAACGAGTTAAATAACATCCGTTAAAACAGTGATTCATATTAAACGTGATTTATGTAAAAAGTATTAAACTAAAACAAGTTAATCTCAGTTGTTTATCGTGAATAAAGCTTTCTTTATCTTAAGTTTTGATTTGTAACGTTTGGTACTTCCTCACTATTTTTTTTGAAAAACCGTTGAAGTATTAAGGATACTTGAAATAATTACTGTAACTTGCCCGATCGTTTCATTAAATTAACGAGTTATGTAGTTAAGTTTTTTGTTAACGATTTTATTTTTGATTAACGGTGCGTAACTTTGATGAATTGTATATTATCAGAATGGATATTGCTGTAACAACACCTTATAACTTTTAGCAAGGAACCGTGTGGGCAATGTGCCAAAGGCATTTCTTTAGATATTTATGTCTATATTTTTATTATTAATAGGCTGATTAATAGCACAATAATAATATTCAAAGACAATAATGGACATCTTAATACAATTCCATGATGGGCTACTCTCGACGCGGAACTTACCTATATTAGAAATGTCAAATTAATATCAGTGTGCTTTTTACTTCAGGATTATCTATTGTTGGTTTTACTTAAGGCAGAGGTGGGCAAACAGTTTTAGGGTCGATCATTGGCATACTTCTAAAGCATGTCGATCGCTTGTCGTCTATTTTTATTGTCATAGATCGCCGATAGTATAAGTCTGCACATCCGTTCTGCCCAATCGTTAAAATATATAATATCTACCTTTATACAATATATACCTATTAGCAATTTGACGCTTGTAGGATGCTGTTTTAGAATCGTGTAAAGAGTAACCCCAGATAAACACGATTATTGCGACATGGATTGCCAAGTGAAACTTAAGGAATACAAGTGATTGATGACACCCTTTCACACGGTCCATCTATTTTTTATAGTAAACCTGAAGGAAAAAAATATATAGAACAAGGCGAAGACTAATACTCGTAGATTACAATATAATATCAACTGAAATCTGGAGGAGTTTAATATTAAAGATGGCTGGCAATTTACTTCATAAGAGCGAAAGGCTCGGGAATAACTAACTTAGTCTGGTTAAGACTGCACAAGTACTGTCGAACCATCGAAAGTAAAAAATGAACTAACAATAATGTAGTTTATTGGTTATGATTTCTTTCTTCTTCGATAGATTTTGTTGATACGATAAACCAATCAAATATTAGTTATAAACACTTGATACGTATCTTTTAATAAACTTTACAATATGAATAGTTCTGTGTAATAATCGCTTCCGCGTTCCTTGTATTGTATTTGTAGTGCCACATTTATCTTATAACTGCAATGCACATACATAGATGATTGTATATCTTAATAATACTATCAAAAGTAGGTATGTATACTATCATAAATCTTATAATAAATTTAATCTACACACAATCAATGTTCTAAGATTGTCATTATTATTAATCACTAATATATCGTTATTATTAATATATATACTATCTAAACTTTATTGTTATTATAATATTACGCTACCTGTGATAACATGTTACACCAGTGATTAAAAGTAACAGTACCGGTGAATATTATTATGAATTCATAATTTTTTTTCATTAATTTATAACGATATTGTATTTACCATTGATGAGGTAGCCCGTGGATTAACTGCTTGTAATAAAACTTGAAAGTTATTCTCTCTTCTTATATGCAATGTGTTGCGAATAACTGATATTAACAGAACTCTTGAAAACTTTCAGAAAACAGACCTACTATTTTCTGCCGGTGATACAACTCAACTATTATGAATACCTAGTGATAGAATATAATCAGTTTTAAAATTAAAAGTAATTTCAAAATAGTTCACTTGAACGTATTTAGTATAACACCTGTAAAACAAAATTATTATAAATGGGTGTACCCAGAGATGCAGAGAGAGAGAAGGGCGGAATACTGTTGCCAAAAATAGTTACGAAGTGGTGTAAATAGCGTCGAAACTAGAAATAGACATGTGCCACAAAGTAGAAGTCAATACCGAATCATATTGAATTACCTCCCCGTAGATATTATTTCTGGGTGATATAACATTAAGACACGTATTGAGCACATTGAACAGGAGAGCGTGCATGAGGAATTGTATGACAGTGACGGAAGCGAAAGATGTATGCAAGGAAAGAAGAAGTGGCGCTCGATCCTTTCTGCCTACCCCGCGAGGGAAGCGGCTTGATGGTATGTATGTATATATAACATTGGATATATATGTATGTCTTGTTAAAAATGTTGCATCTTTCTGGTATATAAATAAGTTAATTCGAAAATTTCAATAATTTCTATTAAAAAAACTATTTTTTTTTTGAGTTATCGGTAGACCACCATACTGCTTCAAAATTTTAACGTGCCTTTTCATAGAATATCAGAATTTTGATTTATGGACCTGGAAAATCGATATATTCATAAAATAATAGTGATTGACGAGCCTAAGCATGTCTAATTTTCTTGCTCAAATATTCTGCACAATAATACTGAAGAGTAATGGAGGATAAGCGATTAACAGCTTTGATATGAACGTGCGATTTTACTTGATTATAACTAGCAACGTTACTCAGGAGTGACAAATGGAATAAGATCATTATTTTATCAATTAATAGGTATCGAAATATCTTCTTCTTAAAGTGCCATGTCAGGCTCCCCCAACGTCGGCTATCATCCTGGCGTAGGCTTCTCTGAAATCGAAATAAACCAATAAAAATATTTTTTTTGTAATATTGGTGATGTACCCAAATTAGGATGATTTCCTCCTATTGCAATTTAGCGTACCTACTTATTAATATATAATTTTTTATTTTTTATTTCCACAAGTTGGGAAGCTAGCAACTAACTGCATGTAATAAACAAGCAAGTGGTCCTCTTTGTGCCATAACAGAAAAGAAATTCAAATATTTAATAAGGGATGTTTTACGAGAAAGTACCTGCCTTGTATAATATAAGCAATCGAAAATGTAATATACTCTAGAAAAGAAAATCTTTGAAAAATATCGGGAAACTCGATAAAGCATTAACAGAAAATATTTTTTTACTTTTACCAATTCCGTCTTTTCGACGACGAAAACGGAATATTTTATTTTTGTAGTCACAATATGGAAGCAAAACTGAATGAATTTCGATATAACAAGTTCTGTGTACATCACTAGTGACAATATCAGCATTGTGTAATTGCATGGAATAAGTTATCACATTTAGTTGTATTATGATTTGTTTAATATGCGAGGCTTTCCTATGAAGTACCTACTTTTGTATGTATAAATGTTACGACATTAATAAAGATGACGCACACAGAAAGCTTTCATCCCAGTACAATGAACTTAACGCGGATAAATTTAATAATATAAAACCTCCTCTCCACGTCATACTGGCGTGGATTTGAATAATATAATGCGTTGGCGTTGAATTGACAAACCATGTCCTTAAATATACAAATGTGTCTCCTGAACAAACAACGTGATTAACAAGGTTTAAACGAACATTGAAAATTTTCAGAATAACACGGAGCATCATTCGTTCTATGTTCTTGATAAAGTATATTATTGTTTTAATTTACAAATTTCACGGGACACAGACAGTTTTATCAATAGAAGGCTGGTTAGTACAAGGGTGCTTATTATTAAAATTTTCAAAAATGAATTTTTACTCACTACCAATTGGTGTTAAACATAAAGGCCAATAAACGTACAAAGTTGCAATGTGATTGAATAACTTAGTGTAGATACTTCGCACTTCGTCCAATAGATACTTATCACTTTTGCTACATTGCTCTGCTGTTCCCCTTACTTCTTTTCTTCTTTTTTTTGGTTTTATGCTCCAGACACTTAACACCTTTGTAATAACCAGCCTTCATACATGAAAGGCCATTTATATAAATCAATTCATAAACCGATAAAGATATCACGGATTACCAAAGCATTTATTCTGTTCACGCATCCTTCATATTAGTAATAAACATTCAAGTCATCCTCTGCGTGTCAACAAAAGTTAAGGCATTCATGATGGGTACATTAACGAAGTTTGGATATATTATATCTGGCCTTAATCGCTCGTAAACCAGTGGATGACATTGAGAAAAATAGAATAGAATATTTTGAATAGTGAATCGAGATTAGTAAGATTATCGTAGGAATTACATTAACATTATCACAGGCTTGGGTTTTTTACTTTTAAGTACCATTACGTAAACGTAAGATATCAATAATGATAATGATTATCCTGTTATCAAAGTAATTCAATTATAAATTGAGCATATTTAATAAAAAATAATCAGTTTATTGCAGAGCTCATCAAGAATGAAGCAATCATTATTTTTACTCCTGGCCGTTTGTGCCGTGTCAAAGGTACCAATTATTTTTTTTATTGTTTCCTGTCATAGTATTTTTGTTTTTGAAGTAACTTGATCTCATATAGAAGTGATGTAATAAATGTTTAAGTAAAAATTTGGCAAATATTCTGAACAAGTATGATATTATATTTTTGCATAAATTGTGTTTAATTTAGTCGATATAGAGTAATGACTCCCGACCTTTTTTGGGTCAAGGACCATTTTGATGTGTTGTTTTTTTGTTAGAGGGGTAGAAATTTAAATAGTAGCCTCACTTTTTGATTTTTTTTTAACCTTCTTTTGCTTTCAAATTTTTAAATTTTTGAATTTTTGAACCTTATTTTGCTTTCAGCGTTTTTTATTTGATTTAGAAATTTGAAAAATTATACGATTTTTCGATTTGATATAACAAGGAAATAAATACAAAATACCTACATACCGATGTTTTTAATCTTTAACGGATCACTGTTTTAGAGAGAAAGATCATTCATAAGAAATATCTAATTGAAACATTTTAAATATGTATCATAAAATCTTACTTAAGTTTTTAATTTGAATTTATTTACTTATTTTATTATAGTAATTTTAACGTGAAAATACATTCATATTAAACAATATCAATAAAAAAGTAGCGAGTATTTATCGCAAAACATTGACTTTTGGATTTATGGAACTGCAGGGTTACTCTTGACAAACCTAAACACGATCTTAATCTAGTCTTGATCTTGATCATACGACGCACGAAGTGACTATTGGCCAAAAATACACGCAAACCGATCGCGCGTTAGCGGTAGCGCGGTGTTTTTGACCATAGTCTCTTCGTGCGTCGTATGATCAAGATCAAGACTAGATTAAGATCGTGTTTAGTTTTGTCAAGAGTAGCCCTGCTGATAAATCGATATTCTTCTAACTAAACCGAAAGATTCTTGAAATAATACTAGCAATTGCGTTAATTTATTACGTTTTTGTTTTTCGACAGTCCCTACCTTATAAATCATCCTATACATTTCCTGAAAACTTGGACAGTAGAATAATACAAGGATGGCCAGCAGCAAAAGGTCAGTTTCCCTATCAGGTCCATTTGAGGATGATCACAACGACTGGTGGTATGAATGCCTGTGGAGGAAGCATTATACATCCACAATGGATCCTGACAGCTGCACATTGTCTTACTAAGTAAGATTTTTATCTATATATGTATTCATCTATCTATACTATATAAGGTAGCCAGCGGACTGTATGTATTGAGCATGCAGATTACCCTCTCCTCGCCACAAGACATTTAGAATGGGTATCTAATGGCACGCCTCATTGAAAAAAATGAAACATTATTAAAAATCTATCTATTTATATCATCCCGATAATTATCTTTCGCAAGTAGCATAGTCAACAATATGTCCGTATGTAACGCACGTATATTATATTTGCACTTTTTATGTCAAAAAATAAGACATTCAGAAAGGGTGGCGTATCTCACCGTTGATTTAAAAATGTTGAATGTCTTAAATTTGATGTTTTATGAAAACAGGACACTCGAACACTTTCAGCACAAAGAGAGTGTGACTTTGGAGGAGTACGGAGCGAATATTCTATACATTCATAGATAGTTATTTAGTACATTTCTATATCTCTATCATATATTGGGAATTTCATCTTCAATTAATTAATCTTATCAAACACTGTGCACACTTCAATGTGTAAAACACAATATAATACAGTAGTCACATAATATATAGATAATCTATTGATACAGGTTTAATACCTACTATAATTAATCAAACGATAGTTACCAAAATGTTTTACTTCATTGTACAGTTGGTTTATCACACAATCAGATAATAAATTAATACCTTACTTTTGAACATTTATAATCATTTTTTAATTTTGTGGTTTATTATTTTCTTATATTTATTTATTTATTCTTTACTGCACATTGACAACAAACAATTTTACAAACAAATATGACAATATCAAATAGAATCAATATACCTACTGCAGGCGATTTCGACTGACCCAAAAATAATTTGGAAGTTGCCTAACATATTGTATTATGATTGAATGTTTTTTTATAATAAATATTTTTATCATCACGGTAGATTGGAGGTAGGGTCCCGGCAACATATACAAGAGGTAACAAGAGGTATTCAGTTCGATCCTAGGTGCCGGCAAACTCCCCATCCACGATACGAGCTTTAAGCTTGCTGTGAAAGATGTGTAAAATTTTATTTGAGTTTATTAAAAAACCCAGATCATCTTAAAAAAATAGTCAGATTTGATAAAGCCATTTTGTTTGCTGGATGGAAAGTTTACATGATCTATTACGATAATTATACAGTTATCAGTACAACATATCAACTGTACGACTTATATGTTTCACAGAGAGAAAAAGAATGTAAATAAAAAGAAAAACTTCAAAAAGTCAAAGACCATAAACTGTTTCCATCACATTTACAAACTGTTTAAATACATACATACTCGTATATGTGATACAAAAAATATATCACAGTATTCACAAATTCTACCATATTATTGCTCCGTTTACTAGAGAGTAGAGGGTATCTTTTCCCGGATTATTTTTGTTCCCGGGAAACGGGAAATTTTAAGATGAATTTCCCGGGATTCCCGGGAATCCCGGGAAATTCATTATTATATTTATAAATATTCAATTTTCAACAAATTTGGTATAAAAACTCTCATAACTTGTTGACCCTTGCAAACATTTTGATTTGATAAAAAAAAAACAAATTTTTGTTACCAATATAAGTAATTTGCTTAAAAAAAACTAAATAGCTGACTGACGAGATTTATTTAGGTACTCTATGTT
Organism: Athripsodes cinereus; assembly: GCA_947579605.1. Taxonomy (NCBI): domain Eukaryota; kingdom Metazoa; phylum Arthropoda; class Insecta; order Trichoptera; family Leptoceridae; genus Athripsodes; species Athripsodes cinereus. The sequence continues at coordinate 20,681,684 of OX388310.1, forward strand.
ATATCAAAATAAAAATTGTTTACAAAATATATAAACTTTTAATTTTTGATCATCCTATCAAGCAAAAAATGTTATGGATTTTGGCAAAGCTTTTTAAAGATTTTTGACTTTAAAAAATGAGAAATTTCGACAAAAAAAGATTTTTTATATCGGTTAATATCCATGAATAAAACAAAAAAAATGACAGTTGGCTGCACTAATATTTTTAAGAACTATCTAACTTTTCGAAATATGTAAAAAAAAAACATGAAAAATTGTAGGATTCTTATACATTGTCGGCCAAACACACCTCCGATTTCGAATTATATTTAGAATAATTATGCTTCTTTCAAACGAATACATTGAAGCTATAATTAAGTTTTTTTTTTTTAAAGTATAACACTTATATTGGTAATTAATATTATTTTTCATATTTTCATATCAAAATATTCGTCAGCTTCTACAAGTTTATCACGACTATTACAGTTAACTAAACAAAGATTTCGGTATCGGTATGGCAATCTGCATGACTAATAATTTGTATTTTTTCCCGGGAAAGGATTCGTATTTTTCCCGGGAAACGGGAAATAAAAATTAGAGGGTTTTCCCGGGAATTCCCGCCCGGGAATTCCCGGGAGTAACCCTCTGCTAGAGAGCTTGGTACTATATTTGTTTTACTGCGAAAGGGCAAAACAGTGAATGTCTCCAAGACCTGTCGTAGAAATGGGGAAAGTGAAGAGAAAACCCGTTCACTTATGTGTAATAAAAGAATTGTGATTTATTGAAAAAATTAATATATTTGTTTTATTTTTTTTAATGTAGCAAAAATGCCGTCTTTGTGAGATACGGTGCACAGAATGTGACAAAACCAGAACTTATCTTGGAGTCAACTAACTTCTACATCCATCCAGACTACAATTCTGTAAGCCTCAACCATGATATTGGCCTCATTAATGTTGGAAGACATGTGGAAGAAACAGGTGAATTTATTACATTAATTTTCTTTACTGAAATATGAATTTGAGTTTGAAATAAACTCAAGTGCTCTCTAAACAGCTTTACAGTATACAATAAGCTTTCGTTGTGAAGGTGAAGAAGACAGCGAAAGTTATCGAACCCAGAATCTTCCTACTCATCATCTCGAATTTTTGAATCTCGATTGTCAATATGTTAAATAAAAATGTATATAAATGATAGATTATGAAAGTTACTAAAATTATCTACTATGCTGAAAGTTTGGTCAATTTCTACTATAGGTTATCCAGTAGTACCCATTATGAAAATATATATTGATGGTCATAGTTGCACGTATTTTTATTATCTTTCACTGTATACCGTATAAAATTTACTTTGACTTTTTTAGAGAATTTTAACTTTTGCTTTTTTTTCCTCAAGACTGAGACATTTCTGGTAAGAGTGGAATCTTCGCTGGTCTACATGTTAAATGTATTAATTGTCAACATATTGTGTAACGACTGTTTGATTCTAGAAAAAAAAAAAAAAAAAAGATATCACAGAAGCCATATGGGAGCGAGGGGATGCATCTTGTCCAGTGTTTGCAATATTATTTAAAGGCATAATTATGGCATGAAATTCAACTATGTAGAGGAATAGATCATTAAATAAATATAATTCCTACCCCCTCCCACAGCTCACATCTTGATGCCCCATGATATCTTCTAACAGTGTACAGTGAAAGATAATCAAAATAAATACAACTTTGATCATCAATATATGTTTTCTAACTGGATACTATTGCATAACCTATAGTAGAAATTGACCGAAAGTTTCAAATATATTGTCTACAATTTATTGCTCAATAAAGCAGCATTTGAGAATTCCTTTCTAAATATCATGAAGAACATGTAGATGTTCAGGGATCATGTTGTCAAAAAATACTTAATTAATATATATATATAATGAGTTACAATCCATTGGATTGGTCTGCAACGAGTTTTGACTTATTTCTCCACTCCTCCCTATTCTCAGCCAGTCTCTTCAACTCCATATATGAGCCACAGCTCATGTCCCTCTTCAGTTGGTCCATATAGGCGTCTCTCGGTCGACCTCTGCCATTTGTGCCTTCGGTCCTGCCCTCTGCGATTGCGATGAGCAGTCCTGGGTGCCTGATGTTGTGGCCAATCCAATTAGCTCGTTGTTGGCAGATTCTTTTGAGGAGTTGTCTTTTTTCGCCAACCCTGGTTAACACTTCTTCGTTTTCGACGTGTTCCGACCAATGAATCTTCAACATGCGTCTATAGCACCACATTTCAAATGCCGCTAACCGTCCGCTTTCCCTCTTACTGATGGTCCACGTCTCGCACCCATATAGCAGAATGCTCCACACAAAGGCTTTAGTGAGATTCTTCCTCACGCTTAGATCAATATTAGGGGATTCTAATATTTTGGATTTTTTGTTAAAGGCAATTCGTGCCTGGTTTATTCTGCTCACAATTTCTGATTTGGAGCGTCCGTCCTGGTTTATTCTGCTGCCCAAGTACACGAATTCTCTTACTTGTTTGATGCTCACTCCATTTATGGCAATGTTCGCAGTCGCTTCCTCCCTTCCAACGACCATACATTTTGTTTTATCTTTATTTATTTTCATGTTGTACTTTGACAACAGTATACTTTCCATTTTTCCTAAGGCTTCGTTCAGCTCCATCTCGGAGTCTGAGTCTGCGAGCAGTGCTATGTCATCAGCATATCTAATCATGTCAACCTTTTTCCCATTTATTTTTACTCCTGTCCAATTCTTCATTTCTTCTCTGAGTTCATCAATAGCTTGCTGTATATAGCAGTTAAAGAGTGCTGGCGACATTGAGCATCCCTGTCTTACACCTTGTTCTACTCTCGCTTCTGCGCAGCTCTCTCCGCTTTTAATTACAGCCATTTCATTCTTGTATAGGCTCCAGATTGCTCTTCTGTCCTTATAGCTCATTCCTATCTGGTTTAGAGTCTTAAAAAGTTGTTCCCATTCTACTTTATCGAATGCTTTTTCTAGGTCGATGAATGCTACATACGTGTTTCTATTCACTGTTATTCTCTTTTCAAGAACAAGTCTTAGGCTCAGAATTGCATCTCTTGTACCTGTCTCTTTGCGGACTCCAAATTGATCTTCTGAAAGTGTTTCGTATAATAATTGGAAAATTGCGCATACTCGTCCTTTTCGCATTGTTTTTTTTTCAAATAGAATAAATATTATAGTATGCATAACACTTGTGAAGTGAATCACAAATCTGTTCAAGGCACTTAAAGCATTTTCTCCTCGATACAGGCATTTCCCTAGTGACTCTGCTAAGGGTGCTGATCAGACATATATTGTATGTTTGTTTGTTTGGGCGCACATTTGGACCTGCATTGTCAGTCTGGTTAATATCATGTAAATTTAATGTTTTTTTTTTCAATGTATTGTTATAAAATATAAATAAATAAATTTCTATTTCCAGAGACCATCAACGTAATCAAGATGCCAGGAAGTAATGAAGTGAATGTAACATACGCTGGGGAAGTATCTACAGCCAGTGGTTATGGACGCACCGTCGTCGGTATGTCAAAAATTTACATTTAATTATCAAATCTTTAACATAAATGACATAGTATGCTTATTATTTACAGGTATCTAGGATGTTATACTCGGCACAATCTTATCCATTATCTCAAAATGTCAAAATAATAAAAATGTGTTTGTCTTACTTACCTCGAGGCTTCAAAATCGTCAATTAATATACTCACTCCAATTTGCAATTTCTATAGGATAAGATCCGCGACGGGAATGCCACTGTAGATATTTAATGCCTTTTGCAGGTGGACCGTCATCTGAGATCCTCAGATATGTCAATTTGACAATTGTCACGAATGAATTCTGCAGTAATTACTATTCAATTATAATCAATTCTACAATATGTGCTGTTGGAATAGAAAGTGCAGCGCAGAGTACTTGTCATGTAAGTTTATATAAATACATTATGAATAACTCAAATATTTCACACACAATATATTCTTTTGTCTCTTGTGGAAGTTTCGTTGCCTATCACGTAGATAGAACCTTATCAAAGAAAGGATACGATTTGCAAATATCGACACTAACCACGAAAAAGCTAGCTCAATCATCCAAAAAGTGGTTTAATTATGTGGATCGAATGGATGGTGAATGGGCGACGAAGAAAGTTTATCAGTCTGAAAATAGAGATGCATGATAGCGCAGCAGTCAGAAAACCGTATGGCTTAATTATGTGTACCAAATAGTTCATAAAGATGGTCATGTGAATGCACAAGACAAAAATTTCAATCTCTCTGCCTACCCGAAAAAGGACATGGCGTGATAGTGTAGAAAAGGGTAGGATAACAAAAAAACACATACTGAGGTACTAAATATGATGATTTTCTTTTGCAGGGAGATAGCGGTGGTGCATTGGTGGTATATGATAACAATAGACTACCTATTCTGGTTGGAGTGGTCAGTTTTGTTAGCAGTCTGGGCTGCGACTCTGGAAGTCCATCAGGTTATGTCAGGCCACAGTTCTACCATGACTGGATGACAAATGTCACCGGAATTAAATTCTGAAACGGCAAACTAGAAGCATATTATAATTAACTAGCATTTGAATTCACACTTACGGTTTTAGAATGTGCATCTCTTTTGGATCTTAGACTGTTCAGCAAGTTCTACTTTTTTTGCCATTTTCCCATTATTTTCATCTCTGCTCCTGTTTATTTTACTCATATAAAGTTGTTATTTGCAATTTTTGTAAATACATATTACTGCTTATTATATTTTCGTCTTTAATTTCTTTTTTTTGCAGAACATAATCTTTGATTGACAATGTGATACATTATGTGTATTGTATGTAAATATTTAATTATTAATTGTTGTGTCAATAAAGTTTTACTTTATTTAAAATAATTAATTAAATTAGGTACCCACATGATCTTTAGTTTTCATAGTAACCGGCATTTAATAGAACGATAAAAAATTACTATGTGCTATCTCGACGAAAAGCTAGAATTGATAAACTTGTGAAAAATAAACATTAGGTATAGCATCATTTTTGTGTTTTAAAACTCTCAATTAAAAACACTCCTTATTCAAATATGTCTCATATAGATAATTAGATTTGATGGATTTTGAATTTTGGGTGATATGAGCATGTCACAAATGATAGGTACCTACTGTGGGCCAACACTCTCGGCAAAGATTTATAGTCTCTGCAATACATGAGAGACGATGGTCTTGGCTAGGTCATGTTTTGAGAATGTCTAATGATGGTTGGACAATAAAAGTAGTTAGGTACTGTTCTTCTATTCCAATTAATTTTTAATGAAGTGTGTAGTTTGTAAACAAATATAGATCTTTTCAAGATAGTAAATAGGTTCTTATGGAGGAATTTTAAAAAGTACATTTTTAAATTAACATAAACATTGATTACCTTGATAAATACTCCTTTCATTTTATTGTTACCAAAACAACGAACACCTGATATCAATCAAAATAGTCAGATATTTTATTCTAAAATACTAAAAGATAGGTACATACCTACGTAGGTCTATCTATCTGCATAATATTATTATCTTGTAGATGTAGACACTGCGCTTCCAGAATCTGAACCAAATACCAAGCAAACACCACGCAGCAATAATGCCGCCCAGCAGCAGTGCAAATTACGATTATCAACGAATTTCGGCAATCCGCCCTGTCGTCGCCCCCTTTTTCTGCGTTAACCCCATCTCAAAAAATCAAAATATAAAAGTATTCAAACTCCACAGCACAAAGTTTTAAATGTGAATGTATTTAATTTATAACATTCACCGTACTCTGTGTGAAACCTTTTGATGAATGTGTAGGTAGAGAATAGTATACACTGCCTTGTCTTGAATGGGGGACGTAATTCTATCCTTCTCTAGCACACCTCCGCCCCCGAGGGCGCGTCATCTGTCTCTATCGCCGCCATACACTTGTCTCGCTTGCCTTCTCGTTGGCATCGCTCGATATTCGTTCTTTTCTTCATACCGGCAGACAGTCGTTATTCGTTCGCCGCGTGTGCTGTGGTAGTGTAGCGCATTGGATAATTTCTTCTTATTTATCAGTTTCTACTACTTATTTTGTAAACAAATCAAAACACTATTTTTAAGAATTATAAATTGTATAATATTATCGATAGAGTTAATTATATTTATTTTTAAACTAATCTCTTGATAGAATTGTGATTTTTATATTATCATAGTTATCGGGAACTCATGCAAAGTTGAGAGGTGTCGCATACTGCAAAAAGATCTTGTCAGGTAGGTAGGTATTGAGTAAGGTATACCTTGTGTTTATTTAGTGGATTTAGACAAGTGTTGTGTGAGACATAATAATATTATTATTATTATTATTGGAATAAAATCATATTTTATCGATATCGTGACGTGGTTATTTTGTATGTAACTTTGTGAATCCACCCTCCGAATCTCATGAGAGCCTGATACGTTTCATCTGACGTTGTTTTGGTAACATTGTACCAAGGACCTACCGACCTCCTGGAAGTCGCACGCTGCAAGGACAGAGTGTCCTGTAAGGATTGCGTCTGCATAGATCGATTGGAGAATTTAATGAAAGGTATGTATAGGTATTTCGTTTAATATTGATTTATATACCATTCGTATCTCATTATGTCGATATTATAATACGGAACCAGATATTGCATCGAGATTTTTTCGCATCCAACCGGTATTGTAAGTTTTTTGGATTGGCAGGTAGAGGCAATTACATACATATACATATGTATTATATTGACATGAGGTCAGCACAATAAATAATATTGTCTACTCAATCACATTTCTAAGAATTATTCAGAAAATTAAATAATTCAGAAAGATCCAACCACAAAATATTGTCTTATAAAACTAACAAATTAAAAAGACGAGAACATCCAATTTGACATTATGATGTAATCAGGAAAACTGGTAAAATGTGTGTCACTGATGTAAAGGCAGTAGTATAGTTTTGTTTACAACAAAATAAAAATACAATTTCTAGTTGTATATTTTCAACGTCCCTGTATCGTTTTAGTGGCATTAGTAACTAGTGAGGTACCCAGAGGACGCCCTTTAGAAAAGACGCAGAACTTCATCAATGTATAAAAAGTAGGTATAGCTAGATTTTTATTATGTAGATGCTAGTGGAAACTTGGGAATTATTTCTTAAAATTATGTTTCCTCTTTAAATTAGTACGGAACTCTTTGAAAAATAGCATACACCTACATTATACAGAGTAAATTCATTCGCTGTTTTTCTCAATCATTGCTGTACCTAGGAGCATCTGCAATATCTACCAATCAATCATGTCTTTGTACCTTAATCCCTTCCCAGGGATTCGAGGGATTCGGCTCTATAAAAATAAAAAGATTGATTACATATTCCACCCGCACCCAATGAGGGTATAAAATAAACGTTTCTCCGAAGTGCAATGCGGAAATCTCCTTTAGTAGATATACCTACCCACCTTTGAGATTATACTTTCATTCTAGAAATCTAAATCCGCATTTATATTATGCACTAAGAGGATATAACATCCGGGGCAGAATTTCGGAACTAAATTTGTACACTCTGCCAAGTTTAATGGAAGTGCATTGAACTTACTCGCAAAAAAAATCTGATTGATTCACGTTCCTTCTCGGTAGGAATTTGAGCCCGGACCTTATTTATATAAAATAATATAGAATGGTCAATATTACAACTACTACAAAGGTACTGATTATTATATTCATTAACGAGAAGCGCAAATCTACATGGTTTGCATTGTTTTATTAACCAAATGATCCAAAAATTATTATCAGTTTATTGTACATAACTGTAATTTGACTGCAGTTAAGTTATTCAACCAAAAATTATTGCTCAACTTTAATGGTTAAAATACTTTTTGTTGGTAGGTATATATTATATCACTTTACTTTAAGATAATATTTTTACATTGCAACGTTTGCACTTATTAAGATGAATTATTATTGTTGAAGTGTACTTGTGTTTACACTGTAAAACACTGTTCAAATTTTCACTACTAAAACTCCAACGCTTTTGTTCACATTTGTGAACATTTTCAAGAGTACTAAAAAGAAATCGTTAGAGTTTTAAAATAGTGTAGTGAAAATTTTAACAGTTTTTTGCTATTATTCACAACTGACATACATAGGATTCAATAACAATGTGCACAATGGGCGAGTATAAACATAATTAAAATAAGATAATTTCACCGTAAATTTTTCATCTCTCAGATAAATATTTAGCAACGCAGTATTACGTACAACCCCTGCTCTGAAAATATTTTCACGGGGTGAATGGCATTACATAAACCCTTACTTACATTTATGTCATTGTTAGCATCTCTTTCAATTTGAAAACGTTTCGAGAACATCCTTTGGAGAATAAACTAGAGAAATCAATTTTATTTAATGTTTTTAATTATTCTAATAATTCTCACCATTATTTGCTCATTTTCATTTTTTTTATTATTTAATAATATCACGTCTTATAACGTTACGATTAATATGAAATAAAACTCTTGATCGCAAAACATATTTTTCTCATTATTCGTCGCTCAAATTGGATTATCTTTCCTTAGAACAGTAAAGCAATTTCATTACACGTTTTATAATTGTATACCTACATGCTCCAAAAGCTGAAGATTTTTAATAAAAAAATCAACATAATTATATGACATTTTTTAGATTATAAATGAGTATGTCCATTTTTTAGCGCTTATTCATTTAAATATGTGCTAACTCACTTATACATACTTTTTCGAGAAATGTGATCATGTAATCGAGAAACAAATTCAACACCAATAAAATATCAAGTGCAACATCTTTAAAAAAAGCATGGCACATTATGTATAACAATAATGTACCTACCTATGTAAATACTTACATAATTATTTTATACACAGTAACATGTATAAGAGTTAGGTTGAGGCACTCTTCATATCTAAGTACAGTACCTATAATATTTAGGTAGGTATCTAATATAATAAAAGATTATATATAGTATAGGTGTGTTGTATGTATATATTCAGATCTTGGCAGACTTACAACATCCCCCAGAGTTACGTCACACTAACTATATAAAGTGGGTGCAATATTAGGGTTAACAGTCCACTAACTGACTGGTGATAGGATCATATTTTATTATTATATTAATGTTTCTATTTTTTATAAATACAACAGCAATACACACTATTGGGTTATATTTTTTAATTTACTGAGCCAATTATTGTATCTAAATCATGAGTATTTTAGTATAAAGTTGAGGTTGAACGGAAGAAAAAATAACTTTTCGGAGTTTTGTTTTGTTGAATCACTATTGATATAATTATAAGCGAGAATATTATTCAACAGACACATCATCTCCACAATCTAGTTATAGCATAGATCAATACAAAGTATCGAGAAAGATGTTTTTCTCAATTGAAATCATTGTGGAAGAAAGAGCTTGTTTTTGTCTAATTTAATCTAATTATGGAATTTTATTACTTGTGCATCAACATAATATACTATATGAAAAGTGTATTTCTAACAAATTTATTAGATGTCCATTTAGTGCAATATTTTCCCTATTAATATCACCCCCTATATCTTGAGATTCTCCCACTATTATCTTTCCTCCCTATTTTCTCCACCGCCTCGCACATAACCAAGTTCACCCTCTCCTCCACAATAGTTTCCTCTGAGCCATGATTACGCCCAACTCCAGCGGCATCTTGAGACTGATCTCGTTTATTTTGAGTTCTATCTTATATAAACCTGCAGTCAATCTCAACACTAACTGTTTTGTATCTTTCTGTGGTATACAATTTGTTATATATTTTTACTAGTACTTAATAAATTACATTAAACACCTATTCCATTTTCTTTCTTTTATTTTTTGGGCTAAGGACATTATTGGTCTGAAAAAATATATATTATAATAAACCTAATTGTATTTTTATTTTGTGAATTGTGAATATCGATTTAATTATACGTTGTTAGCTTAGAGTTAATATTTGTAAAAAAAAATACAAATCTAACGGAAGATATCTTTCACGCACTGTAAAATAAAATTTTCACCTTGAAAACATTATATGTTATGTACTACCCACCTTTGTACAATTTATGCCTTATTTTTCGGCCTTTGCGGGAATAAATTTAATTAAGATTTTATATAAGAATTGCCACATTTTTCTTCTGGATGAGTCCTTTATCACGATTAATCTCTTCCTTCTCAGGTAATATTTCCTTCTTGCAGAATGTGCTCCTCTTATTTATTTAGATATTTTATTTCATATTCTATGTGGGTTACTATATTAAGGCAAGACATCTAATCGTAACCTTTCTCAGTTCTGGGTCAAATATTATCATCCTGATTACAAATCACGAGGTAAGGTTGGTCTGTAAATTATAACAGATTCATTTTAAATTCTAAACGGTTCGGCAATTTTTAATATAAGATCGTACTCTTTTGTTCGCAACATTTCTTTTCTCTTCTTCACTCTCTCAATCTCGAATGGGACTCAAAGAACATTTATAAATTCTCGTTCTTTATAAATTATAATTTTGTATACATACCTATGAAAATAATTAGTTGGAAGTAAGTAAAGCTAAAGTAAAGTAAAGCTTAGTAAGTTGATAATTTTGAAATATGAAAATTAATTAAAATGAAATAACTTTTTTGTACAAAATAAAACAACACGAATGGCGGGTTCATTGTCTTAAGGCAATCTCTAACAACTAACCAGTTATTAGTAACATTTCAACCAGAATTTTAATGCAGTTAATCTTTCACTCAATTTTGGAGGGGGGTCATTGAAAATATATCATGATTTTTTATTTTTAATAATTTTTCACGAAGTAGTTTATTCCCTATTGCCTTTCCTATCAAAATTATACCTCAATACCAGACCTATGTGATGTGTAAACCAGGTGAATCGAACCTATAACACGCAACTCAATATTGTGCAAAACTAGTCGACTGATTTGTGCACCACTAGAGCTGTTAAAATTAAATATTAATTACCATCTATTTCAAAGTCTTACATTTTAATCATAATCAAAATACTTAATTACCTCTTCCAGAATATTAAACTCAATAAGTAATATGTAATAATAATAATTGTCTTTTTTCTGTTCTTTTTGTTACCACATGTAATGTTTCAGTCTCTCAGACAGGGCACCTGAGTGTAATTAACTGAAGTTAATCACTTTTAGACATCACCAACTTTTTAGCAACTGAGCACCTCATAATATCTAACTAATAATATCATAACCGAAGTAATACATTACATTTAATATTTTGTAATAAAGATTTAGCTTCGGGCTACAATATTTTCGCGGATTTCCTATGCAAGATAATTTACTACCTACTTGTCCATTATGACTACTCAATATATGTACCTTACCTACATATAAACTGTTAAGTATATTATTGATATTTGATATTACTATAGCCTTAATTGATTTACATAATCAAACATTAAAGGTATTATGTTTATATTCACTTGTAAAGTAACGCGATTAGTTTGAAACACAATGTGCTCAAAATAATTTATTAAAACTTTGGTTTAGTTTTTAATAAATTGACTATGTATTACATTCTCCCACTCTTTTCTGTGTCTTTTCGAGTGCCCTTCAAATTGCAGATAATCATAAAACATTTAATTTATAAATCATTCAATATTTTCAATTCAGCACCGAGGTAAGCTACCAATTCTGAATATTATCGTATTTTATTTATTGGCACAGAGAAGACGACTTACGTGTTTATTACATTAAGTTTGTCTACATGCTACTGCGCTTATGGGAGACGGTTTAGATAGGTAGAGACCCACTAATTACCCAGATAGCGCAGATGTTTGGGGACTTCCATTTATTCGAATTCTATGCTACACAAATCTTGTCCACACCGGAGGCACCAAAGTGGGCAGCCTGAGGGGCCGGCCAGCCAAATACCACCAAACCACCGTAACCTCAACGTGTGGAATATTTTGACTACTTACATATTATATTCATTTCATCTAATATGGATGAATGGTATTGCTAACTTTTAATAAACCTTATCTATTCTTCTCAATACCATCCACTCGTTTTCAAGTGATTAGCAATGTTTGTGAAACTATGCTAATATGTTAGAAGTATGTATGTCATTCTTGACACTCAAAAATTATTCACATATCAATAATAATTTATGTTAGTAAGGAGTGTTACAAAATTATTGATATCATGGGTATGGCGAATTAGTTTGAATAATTTTTACCCAACAAGAAAGTTATAATAGGGTATGATGTTAAATAGATAAATAGTTAATTGTTTTACCAGTTATACCGTCAGATTGACTTAATAATAACTGGTCAACATTTTAATTTGGATATTCAATAAACTTTAAGTGCAAGGTACAAATTAACCTTTAAAAAATATTTCGCTGCTAGCGACTCCTGTCAAAATCAGCAGGCCAAAGATTTTATCTAAGAATTATTATTGTTCAAAAAGTCGAATAAGAGAAGGCAAAGATTTAAGATCTGATCGAACAAAATTTATTACCAACCATTCCAATTAATTTGAATATTGATAATCAATTCAATTTATTTTTATTCCAGTTTTGGCAAACTTTGCCAATTTACACACTTTTTGTTCGCTATCTGATTAATTAGAGTAACACAGTGTTGAAATTATATTTTTTCATGTAATTTATTTCTTTTTAATTAAAGGGTTTTCAAATCGGTATGAAATTTATGTTTATTTTTCAAGGTTGGCCTTAATTTATTATTAGTTAGGTATTTACACGCCTTGGGTGGAAATTTACATATTTATGTGACTAAATAGCAATAAATATTGTTTAGTGCTTATAATGCTAAATAAGTAGTTTTAAAAGCGAAGTTAATATATCGATTGGATCATTATTGTGCATATTTATTAAATGACCAACACATTTGGAACAGGTTTATTTTGTATTTTAATCATTTTAAAAGTAGATTTGAAAATGAAGATACACATAAAATTTTTGTCACACTTTTACTTAATTAACTATCTTGTAAGCAATTATATAAAATTGACGACCCGGTGGTCATATTGTTAATAAAAAGCAATAGTTTCAACTCCAAAATCTATTGCAGGCTTATATTGTGAGAGCCGATAAACAGATAATACAACAGAATCTTTCAGTATCCAAGAATTAAAATATAAGATATCTTCAGACCATTGCTCTACCTCATACATCTCCTATTTATCAACTAATACTAAATTTTGTACAACACTTGGCTAACATCAATACCCCTTTTATGACATTTTAGCCCACGAAGTGGTATGTATGTGAAAGATATTATTTTCATAAGAAAATGATCAAGCATCCCTGGCGTGGAGTAGTTTTTCCATTAAATCCATTTTTTATAGAAATGTGGCATCACAACACACATACCTTAATAAAATCTAAAACAAAAACAGCTAGAGACGTTTACAGAAAATCAATAGTACATAATCCGTTTGAATCTCATACATTAACGAGTATATAAATGTATTGAAGTAAGTTTAACTTCACGATGTACTAATTCAAATTTTATTGGTTAAGCTTTACAAATTAGTTGTGGAAGCAGCAGTCATGGGAACACAATATTATTACAACCAATTGTTAATAGTTCTTGAAGTTAGTTTTATTATTATCCTTTTAGCAGTATCAGTTTAATTATCTGATATTGCAGCATAGAAATTAAACGTGTTCCCATGCACCGTATACAACCACTAAAGCCTGTGCTACACCTTTAGATTTAACTGTTCAGTTAAAATAAATATCTGAATAACTACTGCACTGATAAGTTAAAATCTTTTTGTAGTTTCTACTTAGTATAATAAATTGTAGTATAGATTGAAAAAATTTAATGTTATTTGGCAGAGGTTTGGATGACCACCTTGTACAATGTCACCCATTCCTGTAATAACGACATTTTAAATATATTATTATGGGACGTGATGACATTGAGCTGATGACAAGCGGTGAATTGTTACAAAATCACTCTGAATACAGAACGTTTATATAGACTCCATGCTCTCGAACTCTGATTACATGATTACAGGAGGTTTATACTGATTCCATGCTCCCGAGAGGAGCCTTAAAAAGAGAAAAAGATATAAATGTATATATAAGGGAAAATATAGCAAAAGTATTCGGATAAAGAGAAAACAAATATTAATCATGTTACAAATTGAAATATTATGTCACAGCAAAACATATAGGTATGCAAAATCTGAAGTGGTCTTTAAGTTTTAGATTTCATTGGTTTTTAATTTTCATAATTTGACTTAATTGATTTCAATTTTTGCCTCACATCTTCAGTATTGACTTGAACTGTACATTCTTGACATAACACCAGCTGTTAGTTAAAACTGTAGGTGTAAAGCAGGCATAACAAACTAACTATTCCGTTTATTACTCTCGTTCGTTATACGTATTATCTAATTCCCTTTATCTTGACCACTTCACTTCACTTTAAAGTTATGGATAATGGATCTGATAACGTTTTGTAATTTTATAGCAATATAATAATCGAAACTATCAAACTTAACTCACTAACTACCTTTTAAGTTATATTGTATCTTATACCTTCACGTTTACATTAGTTACTGCCTTTGTTTTCAGTACACAAACCTTTCTATGGCTTATAAACTGATAGGAAGTAATAATAATCGCTACTACCTATTTAATAAGTTTAAAATGAATTATAGATATATACATAGTATTGTTGTTATTTTAATTGTAATTACTAAATCTACTAGGTACTATACCATCACGCCATTATTCCACAAATGGACTAACAATATTCTGCTGGTATAATGTTTTTATTTAGTCGAGAAAGATGTCCTTTTTCTTTAGATAATATCTACATATGTGAAATTTTAATTTTAAAAAATGGGTTATTTTTATTTCCACTAATTAAAAAAAATAAAAAATAAGGTTAGCGTTAAAATTACAAAAAAAAATAATCAGGCACCAGATCAATTAGAAGCAAGGGATATACCTACCTACAACTATGTAAGACATCGGTTGAGATTATGTATATTTTTTTTTGCCAAATAGGTATTTGGAATATTTTGTAATATTGAAGACTATTTACATAATAATAAGCATTATTTAGCTTTTATGGAAGCTAAATAATGCTTATTTTAACACACAGGGCTATGCAGATGATCTGGTAATTACGGTTGTAGGAAAATTCCAAGGCACGGTTTCCAGCCAAATGCAAAAAGCTCTGAAATTGGTGGAAACCTGGTGTAAAGACTACGGTCTCTCAGTGAACGCCAACAAGACTGTTATAGTCCCATTTACCAACAAAAGGAAGCTGGGTGGACTTAAAGCACCAACTCTCTTCGGGAAGACTATAACATTTTCCAAGGAAGTTAAATATTTGGGTCTAATCCTGGATCAACGACTGACATGGAACCCACACTTGGAACACATCACCAAGAAAGCAAAAATAGCTCTAGGTACGAGCTATAGGATAGCTGGGTTGAAATGGGGCCTTCAACCGAGGCAAGCCCTCTGGCTCTACACAGCTATGGTTAGACCAATGATCACCTACGGCTGTGTGGTATGGCACAAGAAAACTCAGCAGAAGACATGCATAAATGTCCTGAACAAGATTCAGAGACTTGCATGTCTTCTCACAACGGGCGCTATGTCCTCAACACCCACGACTGCCCTAGAGGCGATGTTGTGTTTGAGCCCATTGCACGTACATGTGCAAAAGGAGGCTCGCATGGCATTGATACGGGCGGCAAAGGGAGGTAGGAACAATTGGCGCTCCAGCATAATGAGAGGATTATATTCAGACCTCCACAAAGCACCCATCATGGATATGCCCACAGATACCATGAATGTGGCTTACAGCTTTGTTAAATACTACACAATAGACATACTTGAAAGAGAGACATGGCGAGAGAATGATCCCTACACCTTTCGAGATGGAGACATTGTATGGTACACAGATGGATCCAAAAAAGATGGTCGGGCAGGATCTGGAATCTTTGGCGTCCACCCTAGGTTGAGCAAATCGGTCTGCTTGGGAGAATATGCTACTGTTTTCCAGGCTGAAATGAGCGCAATTATGGAGTGCGCTCATATGAACCTTCACCGATCATATCATAACAAAAAGATTAATATCCTCTCAGATAGCCAGGCGGCGCTTAAAGCCCTAGGTTCTGTAGAGGTGAGATCTAAACTAACTTTTGAATGCATACAGGTTCTGAATCGCCTAGGTGAGAAAAACGCGGTAAGGCTGGTTTGGGTACCGGGGCATTGTGGAGTCATGGGCAACGAAGCTGCTGATGAACTTGCTAGAACTGGCGCTGAGGAGCCACCAGTAGGTCCTGAGCCCATATGCGGATTACCGCTTAGCACTATCAAGCTTAGTCTAAGAAACTGGGCCATGGACCAGAGCCACGAAATTTGGTCCAATTGCATAGGGTTGAAACACGCGAAGGAACTAATGATAGGGTACTCGCGGAAGTTCACCACAGAAGTTCTAAAACTTAATAAAAAACAAATAAGGATTCTAACCAGGACCTTGACGGGACACTGCAGACTACGGAAACACATGACAAAAATAGGACTGTCAGATACCCCAGTCTGCAGATTTTGTTCAGAGGATAATGAGACACCTATCCACATCCTCTGTAACTGTGACGCACTCGCTCGCAACCGAAGTCACATCCTCGGAGGTCCACTGCTGGACTCTGAGAAAGTGAGACTTCTCACACCAAGACAAATAGTGAGCTACATGACGCACCTAGGTCTTGAGAGTGAGATATGACACAGAAGGATGTCACAATAGATCTGTTATGGTCGCAGTGACACAAGGGATGTAAGGTCCCTTGACCTTTTAAGAAAAAAAAAAAAAAAAAATATTGAAGACATCTCGGTTACAGATATACTTTTCTGTGAAACCGTATAAAACGAATTCGTTTGACCTTGTCCAAGATTCAAATAAAAACTGGCTTTTCTACCATAGAAGTATGTTCATTTGAATCTTTTGTTCCACTTTACCACTTTGACACATTTAAAGATTAGTGATGTAACGAATATTCGTATTCGCATTCGCGAATATTCGCCTGTTTTAAAGTATTCGCATTCGTATTCGCAAAAAAATATGCGAATGTTTTGCGAATATTATTTCGGTAATAAAGTATCGGATATTCGGTAAAAGTACCGGATACTTACCCGGTACATTGATGAAAAAGGTACTGCAAGAAAATGTTCTTTAAGAAAACCGAGGAGTTTTGAAATATTTTAAATTCCTGTACCATTTTGAAAATTCGGCGACGGGGGGGTAGAAATTTTAATGATTGAGCAATATTGTAGAAATCTAAGCAAGTCAATATTCGCTATTCGCATTCGCGAATGTCGGCAACAAATATTCGCATTCGCATTCGCGAATATCCAAAATCACACATTCGTTACATCACTATTAAAGATATTTTGTAGAAAAAAGGAACTATTAACTTATTTTTTTTTCTAATATTTTTCTTCAATATATTTACTTCCTTGAAGCTCTATTTATCTCACGAAGTATAATCGAATAGATTATTTAATTAAAATTATAATATTCAACAAAACATGATAGTAACATGTTTTTCCTCATACAACTTTGACTTTTTTTATATTTTTATAATTTTGAATTTATTATATTTTCGGTGATTACATAAATACTGTAACCTCCGAATGGTAACGCATCAACTATGTCTTATTTTTTTATGGATATGCCGTGATGGTATAGTGCATACATACTGCTATCTTTGAATAAAATTTTGAGATATAGTCATGTACAGTGCTTAAATAAATATTAGATGGTACTTGCCGTACTGCAGTAATTGTATATGAGTTATATGAAGTTCTGTTGTGTCATGGAAGGCAGCATCATCCCTCGTATCGAGACCAAGAGGGAGTAGATGTTTTAATTGATAACTGTGAAATTAATTAGATTGCATAGGATAGTGTAAAATAAGGATAGCTAAACTTTAAGCATTATTAACAGGGTGGTTAGATTTATGAAGTTAAATATTGAGATTAGCAAATATTCAGAGTACCATCCTGGATAAACCTGCATGTGAAGTAGGTAACCAATTAGCAATTCCTATGTATCGAAAATACAGGTCATCTTTTCTACACTTTAATAAAATATGACAGGATATTTACCTACACGCATGCTAAAAAGTATTGAAATATATGGATGTCTTTTTTTATGCGACTTTCATACGTTATTATTGGCCAATTTAATAAAAATATCTCGGCAAATACTTTTCTTCTTCTTCTGCTTCAGTTAGGATCATATCCTGTGATTCTCGAAGTCTGCTCCTGGGAGGTGGATGCCCAGCTATCCCTCCATCGTTTAGGTGGTCTTCCTGGTACTTCCAAATACTTGTGATTTATTGAATTTACGCCGCAGTGACATCAAATTTTTGTGTAATGTCATAATTTTTAAATATTTTCACAGGTGAGTGTTTGAGTTAGAAAAGTGTCATTTATTATGACATTTACTATTTGGTGAAGTATTAATAATTATTATGTCTACAGTCACCCTGTATATATTGTGAAGAGTCTACTTTCATGCATTAATGTTGAATTCTAATTTCCTCAGTTTATGGACAGTTCCCTTGAGGAATCCCCCACAGTTCGCTCCTTTTATATTCCACCATAAGCATAGTAGTACTCCCAAATGAACAATAGGCATTGCAGATTATTCTCGTTTATATTTAGAATGGAATAACTTTTATTTCATTAACCATTATGAAACTACATACATTAAGCAATGAAAATTTTATACATTTGTATATATTTTTGTCTGAAATCCACTCGGGAGAACAAACGTATCATATCAATGTTGTTTGAAAAGAGAAGAAATGGAATGTGTTCGCATTTTAAATATGAAGTATTTTTTTTCTAATAATAAATGTTGCCACAAATGTTTTATCAAGTTGTTTACATATATGTTAGTTCGAGATCTTATTCTCTGTTTATGATACAATAATCCTTTCTTATCTATCTACACCATCACGGCATCTCCCACAACTGAGGAGTGAGTGAACTAATTGCATGTAATAAATACACAGACCGTGCTATCTGAATCATAAAAAAATATGACGTGCAAGGCTAATTAATAGTGTACATTATCGATATGATGTTAATGTTATGTTAAATGATGTTAAATATTTTATATGAAATGTTTTACCAATTATGGAAAAAAATTATAAGAAATATATTTTAAATTTAGTTTAAATATTCTGTAAAAAATATACATAGTCCAACAATATTCCACATAAATTTGTAGTAGAAAAAAACGCTATTGTGTTCAAAAAACGAACGGAAAGCGAATTCAAGATCTCACTTTTCTGACCTGCCTTTTTATCCCAACTTGACGCACGCTCCTAGCATCCATCACGTTTGTATAATTTGTCATGCACGCATGCCGGTTTCTCTCACTCAAAAATGCGCCCGTCCTTGAAAATTTAATCCACGTCAAGTGTCTTTGAATTGACCCAATTAGTTGAAACAGATGAGTGATCATTTAGATTAGTCATGTTCATCCTGCGGTTTAAACAAATTCGAGACATGCCATATTTTTTATTAACACGAAGATGGCGACTTAAATGTTAATCACATACATTTACTCTACCAGCTACCCCACTTATGGAATTAATGTTGATGTCTATACATACCTCTAGGTAGAGAGTGTTTCAAACAAATTTTCTGGATATAGAAAATAACTATAATGAAGCGGTATAATAACATTTATTTTTGAGTAATTGTGTTTCTATGTAAATTATATCCATGATTTATTTATATTACAAGACCGACTTCATTTGATAGACTCATTTCTTTGATTAAGACTTATATCAAATTAAGAAATTTGGAATGTAATTAATTTTCATAAAATGAAGTCACCCTTCCCCTACATCGCATTACATTACTCACAGAAAGCAAAAGTCGATTTTAATCCAAACATTTGTATCTTCTAAGTCTCTTTTATCCCTCCCTCAAAGAAATTTATTGAAAACATTTGAGAAGAAAGTAACCAACTACCATACAATATATTATTGTCTCAATATGCTACGTAGATAATTTAGTGGTTATATTTTCATGAACCCGTACTTACTATCACGGAATAACTGTTATACCGTCCTTTAGGACTGGCCAAGTGATGTTGTTCACAGACAGATATTATAGTTATTCACTGTGTCGGTGTTTAGGAAGTAGAATTCAAAATGAAATCAAAAACAAATATTTTCCTCCACCATATGTTTTTTTTTTTATTGAGAGTGACGTCTTTCGTCTTTAAAAAGACATTGTCAATCTTGAGAGAGAAAAACATTTGTTTTCAATTTCAGATATTCTGATTTTAATGTTTGATTAAATTATTACCAGCTTTCGATTGTTTACCGCATTCTGACCACAGAACAACAGCTGTCATTTGAAAAACAATGATGACATTTTAGAACAATTTTTTTATTTATGAAAAGTTTGAATTTATCGGTATAATATCAAATAGAAGCAACATAGAACAAATTGATTTAATTTAACAAGGTATAAGGCAATTTTTAGATTAGTCATGGTTAATAAGCCAGGTTAAAATGTGCATTTCATATATTTTTTTTATAATTATAACTTTTTTAATTCACGCAGTTCAAGAGACATGAAACTTGTAGTATTGGTACTAACATGATGATACACATATATTCAATACACTAAACACATACCTACATGTAACACCTTGACCCAGAACAAAGATGAAAACAATTTAAAGATTAACAAGTAGTAAAGGTATTTGCGATTTTTATACAAATTGAAGAGGGACCCACCTGACCCAGAGCAGTTTGAAAAAGTCATTCTTCATTTTACCCTAGGCTTAATTTTGCCAATAGAACCCCAGACCTAGTGACTCGAAGACAAGAGCTTTTCCTACGCGCCACACCGGTCAACTTTTTTCATGTGAATACAAGTGATTATATTTTTGTTAGACTACTATCTATACTAAATTATTATGATGTTGTGAATTGTAAACAACGCCATTCTGATGGGTGATTAGATGCACGATAATCGTTCAAAAGTACTTAATATCTGCATCATCAACCCCTCCCCCACCCTATAGATATTTACATAGTATATATTATTACTATAAACATTGTAGGGTTGATAACTATACCTACCTATTACAAATGATATTATTATTGCGGTACTTAATGTGACCATAATTTAATATTTGACATTTCTTTCGTCTAAATTTCAACAGAAAAATAGGTTAGTACCTACATAATTGGTTAAGTTTTCAATAATTATTATTGTGTTTAAATTATTTTCTTCATCTACGTATATATTTTTTAAATAATTCTGAAATATCTAATAGCAAACAAAACATTGTATCCTGTAATTATTCTATATAAATGTTGAAATAACTTTATTTATCGGATATTTCAGGAGTCCAAGGACTCCTATTTATCCGTTTAGGTGACAATTTATTTATATTTCAACTCTCTCTAGTCTAGTACCACTATGCCAGTGTTGGCATCTCCGACCCTACCACGTCAGTCATTATTCTATATATTATTATTTTATGTAAATTGTCGCTGTTGTTCTTATATATTAGGTATGTTATGTTAATGTACACATTTTAACACGAAATAGGCTCGCGCCGTGAACTTTTGTAAAATAAAAATACAATATATATCCAGCAATCGCATTAAATGTAACTCAAAATGTATCCAAACTGACATGTTTAATAGTAAATATTGCAACATAAAGCAAATTAATGATAGACTTCAGTAAGAAATTGGAAATACCTACATATTGTCTTGCATATCCTTATGTAATGCTAGTATGGACATATCGTGGGATAAATGTAATTATAGATATATTATGTATTCGTTTATATTATAGTTAGGTTTGGTGTTTATCATCTGATTTAGCAGCAGCATTGGCTAACTATGCATGGTCATACTATCATAATAATGGCGGGTGAAAGATTTTAATCAGAGTACGCCGCTAGCGACACCTGCGAAGGAGCACGCGAACTAACGCGGTGCAGCGTGATAACTACAGTCATCCCACAATTGTGAATATTAGACGAAAGCCTCTGTTTAATATTTCTATTTTAGATAATCGTAGACGTACCATAGACACATTTTGTCAAATTCACAAGGATAGACTTGAGCTGGTGAGAAAGATTGACTATGTACAATACACGACGCAAGAGGTGTCCTCTGCTATTGTTTCATCTTTTCTGCTTATCTCGGAATAAAATCGTGGTAAAAAGATAAATGAATGAAGGTATAAATTGAAAACGAAGTATGTAATGATAGATAAATAAAAAATAAATGTTTGATAACAATTTGATTTAAGAAATACGACGGAAGGATGAAGACAGAAAAATATTAACTTTTATAAGGAATACTTCTCCATGAAATCATTCGTTATTATCAATGTTTCATGGACACGCTAAAAAATCCTGAACGACTTATGAAAATAAAAGTTGACCAAAATATTCTTAAAAAAATCGATGATAACCGAAACATATGATAACCAAAGTCTGGTACAGTGTAGAAATACAGTCACAGCCTCACTCTTCTGGTAGGCATAGGTAGTTTAGTCACTAGTCAATATTGTGTACTGTCGAAGTGTGTAGTTCTCATACACTATTATGTTCTTTTATACCTACACTCATATTGACCAGGTACCAGATACTAGTTGTGTGCTATATAGACAGGCAGGTACTAGGTAGGTATCATTATATTAGTACTGCTACTACTGCCAAATGCTAACTGTAAAATGACAGGCGGATTGTCAAACTTAGGGACGAAATAAACTTTATTAAATTATAACTAAAATTATTATGCAATTAAAGTCTTTTTATATCATCGTAGTGTTGTCACAACGTAGTGTTGTTTGTTGCTATTGCGGGACATATTTAGAAATAAAGTGTTTATTCATTTGAAATATAAATTTAAGGGATAGTTATTTTTGCAATTTAATTACTAGTGTGACTGAGTGTAGACTTTGTGTGTAATAATCAAAGATAGTATGTCTATGCTAATAATAAGGATTCATTATAATTGTATAAATCATCTCTGAATTGGTTTCACGGTGAAGTTGGTATAGGTCAGCACTGGAATTCGATTCATTAAAAGATTTTTATAAATAAAATAGCATGTGTGAAATTTTGTGAAAATTATGCATTGCATAAATTATTCGCGTAAATGTTTAGAAGCGCAAAAGTATGTAGGAATTCAATTCCTGTTGTCGCGAGATAAAATAATATATAATAATATCCAACATAACTAAGTTTTATAATGTACCGTAGTAGTAATAGTACCTACCTATAAGTACTATATTACAGTGCAGATGTGAGATACCTACCAATAATAATATACAATACTACACTTAACTCTCACATCGTATACCAAATGGGGTAAGTAGAGAGGACGGAACGCCACATAGCTCTATTCCTTCATACTTTTTTTCACATTCATACGATTTCCCATACACACACACCGATTACTGTCACTCAATACGCGGCGTTTTTGAGCATTTGATCCACGCGATCAAGCCACGTAGTTCTCGGACATCCTCGTCGTCACCCATTCGCTTCACGTGAACAAATAAACGCAACTTATTTACACGCATTCTATCCACAACGCTCATTTTGCATGCGCTCATTCTCCTAATATCTTCATTCCTCACTTTATCACGCAGCGTTTTACCAAGTATTCTTCTCAGCGATCGCATCTCCACAGCATTTATTCCACTTTCGTCCTTCTTCAACCACGTCTGAGTATCGCTTGCATACCTACATATTTAGTGTCAGTACCATAATGGTATTGTGCACCATTTTTGCGATATTCGATCCATTGCTATTTCTGACAATGGGTGTCAGTAATAGCAATGGGTCGAATATCAGAGCACCGTTCACTCCAGCAGCGACTTCCTTTCTTCTTTCTATGTCCTTATCCTTTCTATGTCCTACCATCCTTCGCAAAAAACCTCCCGAATATTCATAATGTAATATAAGATAATAAATTATATATATTCTCCTATCACAGATACATAAACCTATAAGTCTCAAAATAGTTTCTGTGTTCTATAATAATATGATACATAATATTGTCAGTATCATTATTTTCTACCAGAGAGGTTTCAATATGGAATACAGGATTAACCATGGAATGTGGGCAGCCGTATCATAGCAATAATAGTAATAATAATAATCGTTTTTATTGTTATAGTAACCAAGGAGGATTACTAATACAGATAGGGATGGAAACGCAATAATGTTTCATACGAAACCTCTTGAAATAGGGGGTGTGAGAAAGCGCAAACGTCCAAAAACTTCGTGCCTTGACCACGTGGATAGTTGCATGTTGAGTGAGAGGAATCGGCGTTCATGTATGAGAAACTGGATGAATGTGAAGAAAGCGAAAGAAGTATCTAAGGATATCTATCCATAAATATGGCATTCCGTTCTTTCTGCTTACCCCACTTGAAACACGGCGCGAGGGTATAGATAGATAGAAATTGCTTTCATTGTAAAAAGACGTTATTTTACGCGCATAAATAGTCAGCGCTAACTAGAAGTTGTCTTTATATTATAAATAAAATATGTGTTATTTCTTGCAAATTTAAGCGATATTTGAAATATTGCTAATGTTTTTTTTTCTCATATTGAAATATATAGACATAACATGTAAGACTAGTAAGCAATATAGACTAGTAAGCAATATATTATATTGTTTACTAATATTTGTATGAAAGTAATGAAGTATTTCTTCGACCGTCTCGAGTAGCACCTGACAATATTTCCTCCCTAGCACAATATTAGGGCAACTGAACTTTGGAGATTGATATTCTTTGAAATTGACCGTTTTGTCTTTCTATCGAGCGACGTAAACCAACCTTTTCTTCCTCAATTCTTAATGAAAATCAAATGAAAAGACTGTTCTAAATCAAGCACTTTTACACATTTCTTATACAAGTCTCATTTTGGAAGCATTTTATTTGATTGCATTCTCGGAGAATTGCTTCTCTCCGAAATAATACAAGTATAAAATAATATTTTGTTTCTGTATTATATTTAGTAGCCAGCTTGAAATAATATTATTGTCTCTTGTACAATCCATTGTATAATGGGAAAGGATTATGTGATACCTATAATATTGTTGGATCTATTTTGTTACGGTTACAGACCGACAGAGAATATTGTAACGTAAGTCAAACATATTAATTTATAATATTATATAATACCGTATTATATCTAGGACAGATATTTCAACGTGTTCTCAGGGTGACTCTTATAACTAAGTCCATCTTAACTCCATTCATTTTGTCTGTTTATACAGTAAATGTCAACTTATCACAACTATCTTACAATAAAGTTTTAGGTACCGATAGAGTGATTCTTAGTAACCCCTGAATTGTCACCTAACCCCGGCTTTGTATCAATTAATTTTTATCATTATTGAATGTTGATAATGCAAATTTTGATAATAATAAATCTGCAATATATGTGGTAGGTGTCCCTGAGGGTCACTCTATCTATCTTTTACATTGGGTGTAAAATGGCTGTAAAAGATTGAAATGTTATATATAGGATATTAAAGTTAAGGTGGACTTCACAATAAGGATTACAGTGAGGACACATTGAAGCATTGGAGCTTAGTGACAAGAGGGGCATAATTGAAAGGATTATCGATCTAAAACTGTTTTATTTCTTTCAATATAAAAATGATTTGGGATATCATTGTCTCCTTTCTTTAAGTTTAACTTTCATCTTAAGAATAATGTAGGTAATCTATTTATTTATTTTCATTCTCGAGATATTTATTTTATGATAACCAAGATTTATGACAACTCTAAACTTTATGTGGGTATTATATTCTTCGGACCGCTTCCAGCAAACTTAAATAGTTTCTCGAAAGATATTTTTGTTATACCTATTAAATTATTTGTTTTTTTTTACGCGGCGGCAGAATTGCCATCCACACTTCTCAGCATTATACAACCAGATAAGTCTCCATATGATCAGTCATGGTCACACAAAAACTTAACAGTCTAATGCCGGGAAAAATTCACCTACCCAGATATACAGGATATCAAAGGATTAGGCTCAGAACGCGGGTTCAAAATACCAGCATTGTGCCTGAAATATATGTGTTCAAAAACTTTTTTACAATATTACAAGTGTTTATTATAATAGATTTTTGAATTTTAATGTACAAATTAACCGATAAATCTAATTTTTGTAAATTATTTATTAAAGATTTCGGAGTTACCCCTGTAACTGACATGACTAAAGGTATTATATAAACGGACCTAGAATGCCAAATATTTTTTGTTTCTCCTGCTAGTTCTGTATATTTACGTATTTTTTCTGCGACGGTTGTTTGTATATTATGTGTATTTGGGACAGCGATGTCTATTAGGTACGTTATTTTATTACGTTTATCATGTAATACTAAATCATGTAATTGAATTAAATTCGCTTGTGGAGAATGCGTGATAAAGAAAAATTAAATTCAAATTTAATTTTTTTAATCCTTTGGATTGCGGAAATTTTACTCCAACATATTTTTCAAAGGAAATTCTAAGACTGATGAAAAATTAGGCTTTTAGTTCATATAATTATATTCTTTAATATCTGCCTTATAAATATTTTTCCTCTCATATTTTAACCGTTCATACCTGGACGGATAGGCACTAGTGAGTATTTTTTTCAGTTAATTATGTGATATTAAATTTTACCTTTTTTACGTGAAAGTAGTACTATTTCTCCTTTTTCATATAATTTAATATTAACGAAGTAAAAAAATAAATAAATTTATATAAATTACACGTAGGTTATATTCAATATAAAAAATAATCAGAGTTTACATACTTTTTCACAAGTTTACCAACAGATTTTTTACCATCATTCAATCTAACTATCTGGATTCTAGAACATCACGACATCTCTTATAAATGTGGTAGCTAGTTGACTGAAAAGATAGGTTGTTCTTTCCATGACATAAATAATGAGACATTCAGGATGGCAGGCAATATGGGTGGCAGAATAAGTCAACCATTAATACACAACTTTCCGAAAAGTGATCATTTTTGAGTTGAGATTATGTATGAAATAACGTTAGAAATAGGTGCTAACCCTCGCCTCAAATTTATTACTGATATATAAAAAACTACATTTTTATTTTATGAAAACATTAATAACAATCATTTCAAAACTTATGTTTTTATGATTCAGGAAAACGTCTAAAGTTGAGTAATTTCAAGTGTCACCCCATTACATTGGATAGTAGGTATATCTCTTGAGGGTTTTGTGAGGTGAGGTTATTGAGCTGTCATAAAGGGATTCTTTTTGTAAAGTCACAATCTCGGTTTGTCTCTTTTCATCCCCCATCCTTCATCCCTCAACCCTTATATCACATCACACATACAGCCTCGGGAGTTATAATACAGAAATAATATCACACCATTCAACTTTATTCTTTTATTTCTATTACTCAACATAAAATCGAATAGATTTCAAAGGAATTTTACTACTACGTTTCTCTAAGTGTATTTTGCTTTGAAAAATACTTCATCACATACTAAATACAAATCTTTTGATTTTTTCCTTTGAATTCTAGTGTGTATGATCGTGTCATATGAGATTTATTCGTAACGGAAAATTTAATAACTTTTTTGATTGCAGAGAAGTAGTTCGAGATTTTCAACCACTTTAAAAAAATACTTTGGAATCCTCGAAAAATAATAGATCTCTTATGTAAGTTGTGCGTGTCTTTTAAATAGCAAACACTACTACATAATTATGTACTTCACCATCACGGCATACCCCACATAATTATGTCTTAAATGCAGACACGATTACTACTCTACCATCACGACATACCCCACATATATGTCTTAAAGGCGGACACTACTAGTACTCTATCATCATGGCATACTCCACATAATGTGTATTTTAAAAGGCAGATACTACTACTTCTTTACCATCACGGCATACCTACCCCACATATATGTCTTAAATGCAGACACTATTACCTACTAAACTACAATCACAGCATACCCCACATGTCTCTTAAAAGGCGGACACTACTAGTACTCTATCATCATGGCATACTCCACATAATGTGTATTTTAAAAGGCAGATACTACTACTTCTTTACCATCACGGCATACCCCATATGCTTTTAAAAGGCAGACTTTACTAGTATATGTACTTTATCATCATGGCATACTCCACATATGTATTTGAAAAGGCAGATACTACTACTTCTTTACCATCACGGCATACCTACCCCACATATATGTCTTAAATGCAGACACTATTACCTACTAAACTACAATCACAGCATACCCCACATGTCTCTTAAAAGGCGGACACTACTAGTACTCTATCATCATGGCATACTCCACATAATGTGTATTTTAAAAGGCAGATACTACTACTTCTTTACCATCATGGCATACCCCATATGCTTTTAAAAGGCAGACTTTACTAGTATATGTACTTTATCATCATGGCATACTCCACATATGTATTTGAAAAGGCAGATACTACTACTTCTTTACCATCACGGCATACCTACCCCACATATGTCTTAAATGCAGACACTATTACCTACTAAACTACAATCACAGCATACCCTACTTGTCTCTTAAAAGGCAGACACTACTAGTACTCTATCATTACGGCATACTCCACATAATTATGTATTTGAAAAGGCAGATACTACCTTTTCTTTTACATCACGACATACCTACCCCACATAATTCTTGTAAAAGACGGATATTTTAATGTGTTACGTAGAATCCATTTTAACATTTAATTTAAAGATGCGATATGCTAATCATTTATTTTTATAGCACGGAAAAGATGGTCAAAGGATATACAGTTAACTTCTTTCGTATGTATAGATCATAAATAAAAAAATAACAAAAAACAAAAGCTTTGAATATCATTAATTATATTTGGCAGGATGTAGATACCTACTTCTTTCACCGATGACAAGTAGGTACAATGCAGCAATGTCATTTTAATTTCCATACAATGAAAACATTATGTATCTTATAGAGAAACCTAACGCATTAGTTGAACAAATTAAGTTTTGAACTACTATAGATGACTCGCACACATTGAATTGCTCAGAAAAATGGACATTAATATTTTTGCCCAGACTGAGGATCGAACCCACGACCCCTCGCTTGCCAGGCGAGTGTGTTAACCACTAGTCCAACCTAATTAGGTTACATACTATATAGTATGTAACCTAATTAGGTTGGACTAGTGGTTAACACACTCGCCTGGCAAGCGAGGGGTCGTGGGTTCGATCCTCAGTCTGGGCAAAAATATTAATGTCCATTTTTCTGAGCAATTCAATGTGTGCGAGTCATCTATAGTAGTTCAAAACTTAATTTGATTGACATCCACACTTCTGAGTAAGTGAAAAATCCAGTTTTCAACACAACAGACTGTGTTACATACAATAAGCATTAGTTGAATTTAAGATTTATGATTTCTTTCATTCAAATAATTTCACCGCGGCGCTTGGCTTGCTTACAAGAATACAAAACACAATTCGATTATTTGGTCTTTATTCTATTTGCATTTTATTCAGTCGGAAATCGAACACTCCGTTTTCTGTTTATTAATAATAATTTCTCTCGATCTTTCTTTTATCGATCGATTGCACGGTCAGCAATAGCTGTTGTTGTTATGTGTTAACTTTATCGAGTTCAATTTTATTTATTACATTCGGTTCGTTTATTATGATAATCGATTCCCCGTTGTATCGAATTAACTGGATCTATTATTAGTATTATCGATTGAGATACATACAAATAAATTCAAAGTACTTTCTCTAAAGTATTAACATTATATTAGTAATAGTGGTACAAATCGAATGACTTATTGAGAAAATGTTAATACTAGAAACTAGTGCTATCTACATTTTATTGATAAATTCTAATGTGAGTAAACTAAGACCTAGTAATATGAAAATACCCAGATTGTTTGATAAAATATATAAAAATACTTTGCTAATATTTGGCACTTAAGTGTAAATATGGCGACCCTGTTTACTTCTGTTCATTGTGACATATTGTATTTTTCAGTCAGTAATGAAAATTGTCGTGGTGAAGTTGTGCTTTTAAACTTCCTTTCTCTACAGTCTACATTATTAGAATTGAAGATATTTGAAGCGATGAAATATTAGGATATTTTACATTTTTGCTTTCTACGAAATACTTTTAATATATTAATAATTAATATAATGTAAAAATGGAAGAATAGACGTAGTTACATATATTTTTGACCATTGCAATTTTTGTGTTTTCTCCTCCGTTTCGCATTTTGTAATTAACTAGCCATGAATAAAGTTTTACCGGATTTCAAGGGCTATTACATATATTATGCTTTAATGCGACATTTGTACATAAAAATAGTTTACTGAGTCTATTTGCCAATTATCATTGATGTTAGTTGTGATGGACAGGCCAAATTAATATATTGTAGGTAATTATCACGTAATTTTAGGAACTTCTCTAACAAAACAAAAATTATTCACAAGTAGCATTGTCACTAATTGAAATTAATTTTATAACTGTTAGCCTATAAAATCGATATGTACTTTTGATCGAACGAATACTTATAATAATGTGAACCTGACTTCTAAATAATCACAGCCTACTGCGACCTCACAGAACATGACCTAGAAATATTTCCATAGAACCATCTGCATAATAAAATGTAATGTTTATTTGATTGTTTCTAATACTATGACGTGTGATTATTTTTGATTCACCTGTTACTTGAGTACGATTGAAATAAACGTGAAACGTAAGTACTGGCCTAATAAAAATTGATAATATAAAACTATGACTTGCATTATTACGCATATGTGTAACTTAGGCACATAGGTCTAACTTCAAATAAAAACACACAAATATTGCTTTTAAATTAATTGCAAGTACTTTCTTCTACATTTTTCATACAGATTTTTATGAAAAAATTACTCCAAAAATTATAGCACGTCAGAGTTTGAAATTACAATCAAGAATTTCCTTTCTTTAAATTTTGAGTGTCAAAAAGAGTTTAGCATCCCCCTTGAATTTATACGTTTCAGTTAAGCTCGAATAACATTATAACAATAGTTAGTTCCAAATCTTTTCTCTACAATAATATCTAATCATTTAAAGTTTCACAGAATCTTCCATATAAATAATGTAATTACGAAAAGAAGGACCACACACGTTTTATGTTCGCAGACATATACCTGTATGTACAAAATATAATGATGATAGATTTGAGGTAGATAAAACTCATTACTGGATACATTACAGTATAGCAAACAATAGTTTCATATTTAAAATAATTTTATTTTAAAAAGAAAAACACGAAGTTGCTGATGATATAATATTCTTTCACTGTGTTGGTATTTAGGTAGTAAAATTCCATAACGAAATAAATAAAACAAAGTTTTTATTCTACTATTCGATTTATTTACTAGAGAGACGTCTTTCAATGATTGACAATATCCTAACAAGACGAAAGATGTTTCTCTCGTAAATTAATCGAAAAGCTAGAATAAAGCACTTGTTTTATTCATTTCGCTATAGTATTCGTCTTTTAGGATTTACTAAACAAGAATTCACATCAAATTTAACATTATAATTATGTTAGTCATTTGTTATTATTTCATAAATCGTCATAAATCACAGCCTCATGGAATAACTATTGTTGTTTTATTAGCAACATCAATATTTTTTTGAAAAAGAAAGATTGTTTACATCCTGCACACCACAGAGAAGAGTTGAAGGGTGAAAGAAAATAATAAACCAATTAATCAGAAATATGTTATCATAAATAAATGTATTGATTTCAACAAAATCTTAAAAATAGTCTTAAATATTCTATCACGGTATATCTCACATAAACCTAGAATAGCGAAAGACTAACTACATGTAATAAAATATTATGCAAGTCTTACTCTCAGTGCTGGTAAAAATATATATGTTCAAAATGAGTGACATCTCATTGCTGATTAGAAAATGTGAAGTGTCTTATTTGTAATGTTTTATAAATATCTGTCTTCAACAGTTTGATAATGTTTAAACATGTGTTTTACAGAGGTGACGAAATATAATAGTAAAAGTACAACGTGTGCCTATTGATTTATGGAAATGTTAAAAAAATTAAAATGTATGACTAATTTGTGTTACGGTCTTGTATCATTATGTATTTACCGATACATAACAACATAATGGGTATTACAAGAAGACATTAAGATCACTTGTCATATTAAATAGGTAATGTATTACGGTTTTTATTTCTTTTATCTAACGCCGTCGTTTTTCTTTCTTTCTTTCATTCCTTGACTATCATTACGAGTAGGTATCATTCATTTGAATGGGAAGAACGTGAATTTGTGTAGATAGATATGTAAATAAACACAAAATTATTTTGGCCGGATTCCGGATACCGGATATCTGACAAGAGGATCGCTAAATATTCGGCCATCATCGTGACGTTTTTAATTTAGAACCTGTGTGATGTAAGTTGAGGTGTTTCACAATAAGTTAATTGGCGATGTAAATTATTAAATGTATATTATTAAGTATATTATTCATTGTTTAAGCTGTTGTATCTATGAAAATAAAATAAAAAAAAGTGAGCGAATAAAAATTATAATAGGACAGTTAATATCTTTGATTCAACGATGGGGTATGCCACTCATCTTGAACGTCTTATTTTTATGTGGCACAAAGATATCGATTTAAGTGATTATTGCATGCAGTTGATCCGCTGGCTGCCCTACTTATGGGAATCGCTAAGACGAATGAATAATCTTCCATTTTCGACAAATCGGCTGATTTCTGTGGTATTCATATATTATTTCGGAATGCAACTATCCGTTAGTTATTTATCCGAATAGAAAAACTATGCCGAATATCTTTTTCATCTCTAAAAATGTCATTCCGTGTATTATTTTAGTGTGTGATATGTCTACAATTCTACTTTATGTTATCTATCTTCATACAAAGTAAGAGTCAAGATCAAAACATGCGAACTATTATTCTTACACGCTGCCGTTTTGTGTGCTCTGAAAGCGAAAATTCCTCACGACAAAGATATGCGGTAAAAAATTGTCGTGATAAACTCGTAAAAAATATTTTATGTAATAATTATTCACGCTTATTATACATTGTGATGTAATACTTGCATTATATAAACAAGTTCAAATTTAACTAACGGTTCACGCAAATACCTACATATTTGTGTTGTCATTCCATAATCACAATTTTCACGGACTTCCGACGATGCTTTTTTAATTTTATTTTATTTTATTGATTATATCCATTTTTTGTTTCCATTGTATCCGTTATCCATATTTTATTGATTATCCAACCAAAAAATTCGAAAACAAACGTGTACTAAAATAAGTTATTGTGAAAAGCATATTTGTTGGAATCACATAACATAACACATAACACGTGTAGACAATTCACACAGACCGAGCTAGTCCCAAACTAAGATATGAATCTTGTATTATGGGTACTAACACGGCGATACACATATACAATGCACTAAACACATATACATGTAACACCCAGACCCAGGACAATCTGAATTTAATTTAATTTAATCTGAATCAATTTAATTATATGATCAAAGGCTTAACAGATTCGGCTTAATTACTTAAGGCTTTTTCTTAACGATGATCAGACCGAAAACTATTTCAGAACACCACGGACATATTACTTTTGGTGAAGATAGTATAGAGGAAGTACAGAAATTTACATATCTGGGTAGCATTCTCACAAACACTAATGAAATGAGTGTAGAAATAACATCTAGAATACAGAGTAGCATGAGAGCAGCGGCGGCCTTAAACAGAAAGGCTTGGAGATCTATTGTTTCGGAGACAAAGGTCCTTCAAGGGCTGTTGGGCCATGGAAGTAATTAAGTAAGTATTCTGTCGATAAACGGTTGCTTGCAAACATATATGTTTTAGAATTCTCGGAAATCTAACACTATTTTACAAAACGTGATGTCATTTTATAGATAACGTTTCATCCAATACTGCCTCAGAACAGACTTAAGTCTAGCGAGGCAGTCAACTCCATTAGTTATAATTATTTTCAAAATATGCGTATTTAGATTTACTATAAAGTATGTCAGTCAATAGATTTTTGTAGTAGTTTAGTTTTTATATTTGAAGAAATAAATAAGTAAAATAAAATGTATAAACTTATATCTATCAGCCTATCAAAAATTTCTTTACCTACAATTAAATCATAAGGTACCTTCTACATGAAGTGTCTTGCGTACATACCTTTGTATAAATATAGTTACATGTTATTATTAAGTCTTAAAATTTTATTTTTATTTGATCGATGACCGCCAAAATGAAATAGCAAGAGTGCCCATAGGCCACTTCACCCAAGTATAATAGCGTACCTACGATACATTCCAAATTATATTTAAATAACATCTGATTACCTATAAAATTACGAATGCTAACGTTTGGAGGATAATGTAAGTAGGTATATAAAAAGGCATGTAATTTTAACATCAGTATAATTTGAATTGTTAGGTACAGTACGCAACTTCTAAAATTTTCGATTAGCGTGTATGACTTATATACCTCCTGAGTGCCCACTATGCCTTGAAAGAGTTAATAATTTATCAGTGAGAAAAATAATGTAATAGTATATTTGAGTTTCACATTTGCTTTACTTTTACTGCTTGGCTTATAAATAGAGCTTTAACTTAAAAGAAAAGATTTACCTTGTTGTAGGTACTATCGAGGAAAAAATTCGATACAGTTCAAAATCCGCGCCAAATAGTGTGCATTTAAGTTCGATTGCCAATCATAATTTTTACCTGTGATACAAGCATATTTAGTAGATACAATTTGTCTCTCAACGTGATTATTTTTGTTTATATTTTTTTTTTCTGTAAACATTAACCATCATGACCTGTTTTTTGCTAAACTTTTGTTGAAACAAAAAGAGTGTAGATTCTATTCAAATAATTAATAATAAAATAACTAAGTAGACAAGGTTCTTGAACCTACATGAACAATACGCGACCTTTAATGAAGTTAGCCATGGATGAATATATTTTTGGTCATGTTAAGAATGACTTGAGAAATTGTCCACAAATTCACATCTAAAGTTAGTTAAAGACTATAGGAAAATAGGAAAAAATACGTGCACGATTTGAAGCTCAATTTGTCTCTAAAATAGGTACATTCGCGCTGCAGTGAGTTAAGTCAAAACACCACCAATTGGGAAAAAAGACAATAAAGCTCCACCTTTTCACTATGAAAAAATTTGTTTTCATGGTGATTTTTAATTTTTTTTTATCAGACTTGTACTCGCTATTATTTTCTATATGTTCGATTACTTATAGTATTTTTTGGATTCTTATAGTACCTACCCAATAAAATTAATATTAAAATGTCTATTACAAACTCTTCAAGGTCCGACACAAGTATGTATGTACCCGTATTGTGTATTTGTATACTGCGTATCTATGTAGCTTTCGATTTTTTGTTGTTATTTGTAATTACACATAACCGTAATACAACTGTACATAACGAAAGCTTTTTTATTCTTTTGCATAACATTACCTAACTGTGAAGTATAACGAATGTACTTTGTGCTTTAAACTTACCATACTATACATTCATATTAGTCATAGGAATGTTAGCTATTTAGTTTATACTAAAAAATACACGACTGTTATTTTTTGCGTTACTTTTTTAGTTCATGTTTTTATTGCTCAGGCTAAGAGTAATTACTTTTACAATAATATGTAAATGAGGTAGGCACTGAGCAATTTTTCTGTTTCTAACTTCTAAGCAGAAAATAGTAATTACCAGAAAATTTGCCAACCATTCTCCTCAGCGATCTCATCTCCACTGTTTGCTTTGATGACTTTGCTTTGACTAAATGCTTTGACTAAATGCTTTGTTCATGTTTCGCTTGTATACATACAAAAGTGTCGGTTTCAGGATGGTAAATTTAACTGAAATAACTAGAACGCCACTTTGTTTGCCCCGTTGAGCACCCTTTAAAGAATAAGTCTCTCAGTCGTTTCTGTTTTCGAGTGTTCTGTAAAAGGCAGGTATTCGTAAAACCTCACTTACAAGACAGTTTACAAGACAGAACAACATATATAGATAATTCTGCGATGAAGCATGGTAAAGCATTACCATTCTTAACGGTTGAACATTTATTGGCACGAAGAGGAGGTCTTGCATTTATTTATTTATTCTTTACTGTACATTGATTACAAACAATTATATTCAAATTAGATAAAATCAATAACAGAGGGAGAGTTTATCTTTGTAGAATAGTTTTAGTTATAGAGTAAAAACATCCCTCTCGTTTCCCTATCCTTAAAACTCATGTTACCACCATATCATAAAAACTTCTGAAGTAAACTTTCATAAACAGCCTCATTTGTGACATGTAGATTTTCTTCTGTTTGTCTCAGTATTCGATCGAGGGGAAATTATATCTAAGTAATTTAAATCAAAACACTGTTTTATTCCACTATGAGATTGTTTAATTATTAAAACGTTTTCAACTACAATGTAGCCATCATCAGTAATAACACAATACTAAATCTAAAATTGAAGGACATGCAACAATATTAAAAATCTAAGGAGTGGTTACAATTGGTAGGGGGTGTGTGGAGGGTGGGGGTGAAAAGTTCAGGGGCGGGTTCAGGAGCAGAAGTAGTGGTGAGGTTATTTGTGGGTGTTGAATATTTACTAAATTTTTATGATTATAAATTTCTAATGTTTCCAAGATGTCTAGTTTTTTGCCTTTTGAACATTTTTGCAGCAATTCCACACCGCTGAGGTCAAAATCATGGCCCGTATCTCTAGCATGGTCCGCCATTTCAGAATTGATACCAAAGTTCTTTTTAGCTCTAAGGTGCTCAGTTACTCGAGTATGAACTCTTCTGCCGGACTGACCAATGTAGGCTGAGTCACAGTCTTTGGTATCAATTCTGAAATGGCGGACCATGCTAGAGATACGGGCCATGATTTTGACCTCAGCGGTGTGGAATTGCTGCAAAAATGTTCAAAAGGCAAAAAACTAGACATCTTGGAAACATTAGAAATTAATAATCATAAAAATTTAGTAAATATTCAACACCCACAAATAACCTCACCACTACTTCTGCTCCTGAACCCGCCCCTGAACTTTTCACCCCCACCCTCCACACACCCCCACCAATTGTAACCACTCCTTAGATTTTTAATATTGTTGTATGTCCTTCAATTTTAGATTTAGTATTGTGTTATTACTGATGATGGCTACATTGTAGTTGAAAACGTTTTAATAATTAAACAATCTCATAGTGGAATAAAACAGTGTTTTGATTTAAATTAAATATTTTCATTTAAAATGCATTTCCACATAGTTACACTCGAAAATATAGAATTTTTATATATATAAGTGTTTCTTCCAGAAACCCCTGTGGATCGTTGTTTTCGAATCATCAGTCCACTGAAAACTAGGTCTGTTACATATTTTCGAAGGATTAACTATATAATAGTTGCGAGACACTTTAATAATATAAAATATTTATACTATGTACAGAATATCTGTTACTTATTTTTTTTTTAAATCGTTTTCGATTTCGGCAAGCCTTTGCCATCTACGGGCAAAACAATAATATACTGTATTGTATCGCCCTTAGATGGTAAAAGATCTCCGAAATCGACAGGTACCTACCTATTTAAATAAAAATACATAGCATAGATACTTTATATTATAAAGATAGGTCTATAACATTACTATACGAGTACATGGAGCAATTTTATTCTCCGAATGATTTCTGTTCGTAAATGTTTTTTACAGATTAATAAGTGTGAAATAAACATTGATAGATGTGTCTGGTTAATGTGTCTACGAATTAAAAGTATATTATTAAATGTATCGAATGTAATTAATCATTGATACGCTGAATAAAATAATAAAACATATTAAAATCTCCGTTATACATTATCTAAGGCACTCGTCCAATATCCTTGAAACAGTTTTAACATAATATAAAAGAAATTATTGCAACAATTACGTATAACCTACCTATCTGTATACTTATAATTATATGTACTGTTATTATAGGGCGTACCAACATGTCTTTTTTGGAGGGCAGTAGGTTTCAAAAATTAGTCCGTTTCCATCACGGATGTCGTACTTAAAATCATCTTTAAGTCCCACTCTTAACACCTAATCCTCTCAATTTAGTATTCTATGTATCTCATCATGGCGTATCCCACAAGTAGGGTAGCCAGCAGACTAGCTGAATGTTATAAACATGCGAGTTACCCTCTCTGTGCCAATGAATTTGAAATAATACGTAGGGTATGTAATTTGGACTATTTTTTCTTTTTTTTTCACGAAATATTTTTATGGAATAAATAAATTTTCGTTATGTTACCCTGTGTGTTTTTAGTCTGAATTCTACGATGGGTAATTTTCCGTCATTTCCGAAGTCAAGTTTATGTAATTTTCTTGTAACTTTGCCTACTTAGACACTATTTTTGATCTAAGAATTATTTGCCCCTCTTCTGCCCTCGCCTGAGTACACCCATGTTGTAATGTTATGTACCTAATAGAAAAAGCTAGAAGCATATTTTAAAGCGAATGGTATAAGTAGGTATAATTTTTATTTAGTTAGATAGCTATCGCAGTATAAAAATAAAAGTAGATTAATATTAAAATAAGTAGATGGATTATACGAGTATATTATTAAAATAACCTTCGATGGAGAATGTTTTTTTTTATGCCGTACAAGAATAGGTAATATAAAAGCAATTTATTATATTTCTAAGTATTTTATAGAAGTGAGTAATTGAATTTTCTTATTATATAGTTCAATAACATGATTGCCATCTTTTTGTAGTACTATCTAGCATAGTAAAACATTGCCTGGTAATGAATCTTAGATATCAACTTAATTCTTAGAAGAAATTTAATTTATTTATGAACTTACCTATGTCCCGCGTGTTGCACTACTGCAAATAAAAAAATGAAAATGGAATAATAATAATTGAACTATTTATATGTGGCGCCGTTTAATGATTCGTGACCATATCAAAGGCGCCGTGAAGTGAATAACGACCTGAGGGATTTCAAAAATAGGAAATCAGGATTGGATTGTTTTGATTCCACCTGATATGCATTGCTAATTAATTATGACGGAAAACATTATGATGAATATAATATTGTTTTGTTGATACGGGAATATTTATTTCAAATAATAGAGTTCGCAAGAAAGTCTAGAAAAATCCAAATATTGATGCATCTATTTATATGTACCTATATATCTACCTGCACTTAGACACTATTGTATGTATTAGTGAAAGTTAAATAAACAATGGCAGGATTATAACTATCCCATATAACAATGAGAGATCTGGTGACTACTCACTTAGCCGCTGGGTAATTTTATTTTGTTGTAACTTTTTCTACAAAAATCTTAATGGCTTTATGATATTCCCTTTTGTTTAACAAAGTGTTTTGTTTTTACACCTGTTTAATAATAGGTAATGACTAATGTCCGTGCTGGGTATAGTAATATTTTAATTGTAATTTATTTTGTATGATTTTTGATATGATGTATGTGATAATACATTATGAGAGATCCTAAAATATACCTAACCTGTGTAAATATTGCATATAGTAAATAATTGAGTAAAAGAAATGTTTAGATATGTAAAAATGTAAATAATATAGTAGGTAGTTAATATTTACTAGTACGGAAAGAATTAATTTTATTATAATTATATAGATGTGTTCATCCAATGATTAATTGTATCACTGATTCATTGTATCTAATAAATATCTATCAAGTCACACAACTTATGGAATATTGTCACTATATTGGAAAATATAATTTGGACTTAATATCTGGCATTGAGATAGGTATAAAGAAAGTTTTGCATATTTAAAAAAAAAAACAATTGTAATTATAAATTTGATTAAGGACGTATGTAAATAATTGGATATTATAAGAAAAAATAATGTTTGATATGTAAAT
This sequence comes from Athripsodes cinereus, assembly GCA_947579605.1. Taxonomy (NCBI): domain Eukaryota; kingdom Metazoa; phylum Arthropoda; class Insecta; order Trichoptera; family Leptoceridae; genus Athripsodes; species Athripsodes cinereus. Next base: position 20,721,763 of record OX388310.1, read on the forward strand.
AATTGCTTGTTGATAGACAGAGGTGTACACTAATAATATTTAATGATTTCAATAATATATTGTGACGATATGTTACAATTGAGATTTGTTTTATATTTAAAGTAGATCGAGTATGTAAAGTATCGGTAGGTATAGGATCAAACTTTATGGTAATCTTAGAGTCATAACTATTGTTTTAAAATTCTACGATACCTATGTATATCAAAATAACATGAAAATGTATTTAATTAAATTAATTGTTGTTTAGAGATGTAGATATCTAGGTGAAAATTGATTGTAAATAATTTTGCACATGTTAAGATAAGTTAAGTATTTGTTCCATAATTCAAATGTATGTAAATAATCTTGTTTGATAATTATCTTCCGAAAAACGGCTGTAACTTCAAGAAAGAAAAAAACATCGCATTTTAATCATTTGAATATTCTTCATATTATGATAAAGCAATCAAATTTAAAATACATACTATTTTATACTGCCATTGAAGAAAAGTACAAGGACATAGAAGGAGACAGAACAATTTTATTTCTGTCTCTGTCTGCCGCCCCGGAGAACTATATAAGCCAGCGCAGTTCAAGGACGAGAGTTCAGAAGTTTTTCAACATCCGTGCGCGTAACACCGATATACTCGTAGTACTCGCCTTGTCTGCTAGGTATTTACGATATACAAATACCTAAGTGAGAAGTGATTCATCGAAAGTGAGAAATAAATTGAAAAGTGAATTTCATTATTATCATCTGAGACTATTTTTTTTAATTTGATTGCAATATCATATATTCGACGAGTGATTAATAGACTATTGATAAAATATTCCATTGGGAAGTTGTTCATCGGGAACTATTATTTGTGCACTGCAACTGGACTCTTCGTGACACATATATAGACATTGTGTTAATTGTACTGCAATCGCTGAGGGTCGCGCCCTCGCGTTTAGCCAGCGCAACGAAGAAGTAATTGTTTTTTATTTATAATTTTTGTACATTACTTATATTCTATTACTATATGATAATAGTACTTACATGTGTTTCTTTTTACTGTGTGAACACGTCAGTGTTATTGTTTGTGTTTATTTTGCATTGGTCCAAGCATATAATTTATTCCCTTGAATAAATCGTATTTATAATTATAATTATTATTTTTTTTATTTTGTATATTAGTACCCACCTACTTAAGAGGAACTTTTCTTGTAACGTGGCCCCCAAGCTAGCCGTGGCAAAGTACTACCACGGGAGCTCACGTTACACCTTATCCTATTTGTTCAAGGTATATTTCAGAAAAAAAAACAACTTATTGTCTGTTGCAAATCTGTATTTTTTTTAACAAGAAAAGATAGTTTTATTAAAATAAAACCGAGAACTCCTAGGAGATAAATGAATCAAAAATCAAATTTTCTCTGACATGTACATTCTTTTTTTTTATCTAAGTGAAGAAACTACTTAAAAAAATATTCTCGTAAACTTTTGCTTAACGCATGAAAGTACTGCTAACAAGTTATATTTTTTGTAATCATCTCTCATTCCTCTGGGAAATTACAATTATTTTTATGGCAACATCTACGTAAAATTTAAATTTTATAAAAAGAACAAAATTGAATTACACGATCGTGTTGTCGTTGGTTAGGTACCTGCTATATATTTGTCATGTTGTGGTTTTACGGTTATGTCACAACTTGTTGTATGTACGGTGTCGCTACGGTTGAGGTTGTCAATAATTTTATTTGTTCGAAACTTTTTTCAATCGGTCTTTTTCACAAAAAAATATCTGAATAGGATAGTTACGACCGGTGCGGCGCGGAGGTAACGCTCTTCCCTTTGAGTCACTAGGTCCCGGGTTCGATTTCCGGCCAGAAACTGAAGATTGAAGAGTCAACTTTTACAAATTGTTCTGGGTCTGCGTGTTATGTATATGTGTTAAGTGCATTGTGTATCATCGTGTTAGTACCCATAATACGAGATAAATATCTTAGTTAGACACTTACTCCATCCGCGTAAATTTTCTATACATGGATATCAGTTCGATACGAATACATTTAAATATACTCACATTTCGCCAACAAACTCTTTATTGTGGTAAACCTACCTTCACACTATCCTAACCCCTATCCTAACCCAAGGCAGGCAGAGAGAACAGAACGCCACACACGCCAATAGATTTGTATGCATAATTTCAAAACACGCAGTGCATTATTTATTTCTAATTGTTTTTTTTAAATGTTTTTTTTTGCATTTATTAGGTTATCACCAATAGAAAATGCTGATATAAGTCTCTCCGCACTATTTGAGATATGATAATGCATCTCATTTCTATGACCATTGCTAAACGGACATACGAAAAAATGTAAATATCTATTTTCTTTAGTGATTTACATCTCACTATTTGCAGGTGTTGTTAATCTTGACGACTAACATTATCCCGGTATAAACCAGCGACGAGAGTTTTCATAAACTAAAAAGAGCTATTTTAGGACGTTTTTTTTTATTTAAATAAAAAATTAATATAATAATGAAGTCATTGAAGTGAGCTCGTATATCGGTTACGGTAACCAATAAATGAACGTGCTCCGTTTGGTGTTATGTTACAATACCTTCAACAATAAAATTAGTATTGCTTCACCAACTATATAACTTACATACCTACGGTGTGAACGCCGCGGTCAGGGCTACCGAGTATCAAAAAGCAATATTATTTTAAGTCTGTTGGTTCCTACTTACCTCTTTTCAGGGGCGAGCCAAAGACTCTAACTTACTCTGGATAAAATGTGATAGTAAGCTGTTTTAAAATTCTTTGGAAAAATAAATACTTATGTACCGGATATTTTCTTAAAATCTCTAAATTAAAAATAGGGCGACGAGAGATAAGAATTTTGAAAAGTTGTGTGCAACCTTTATACCAATGTTGTTATCTGTTATCTATACTCCTATCCTGTAAAGTCGAAATAATCAAAAGAAATAAATTGCTGCTCCTCCCTAAAAAACATCCTGAGTACGCTCTTGTATCACTGATTAGATATTAAATGTACAATGTTATTTTAACTTAAAAGTCTAGTTCCGCCAATGCCTATACCTATATGATGCAAACGTGATATCACGTATTTTTGCTGGTGTAAAAAATCAATTTAACGTATTTTCAAAGGTTGCGCTATATTAATAAAAAAATGTTTCATTAACAATAATAATGTTGTTTTTTATTTTTATTTTTACAAAACGTACCAAAAAAGGTGACAATAATTGTAAGAACATGGTGTACTAATGTTTGTCGGTTCTTATAATATTTCCTAATTTATTTGATACAAAGTCAACAATAAATAATTGATTTAAAAAATATAAGACCAATATATAGAAGATTGGTTTTATTTTTACTTTGTATTTAATTATAATATAATGGCCAGGTTTCGACTTATAAAGTCATGTTGTTTTCTTGCATACATAAACTTGGAGTTTACAAAATAAACGCCAACTCTAGCAATAATATAAGACCTACACGTACGTGGTTTGTAAAACATTAACTCCACATTTTACATTAGATTTGTCTCGAACACACCTTAACATTATTGTTATGTTATGGAAATGAATTTATAATAGGTATAAACAAATTCTGTTTTTTTTTTTAAGTATATAACTTATTTTTTAAGATAATATCAAATTTACTTATCTTATTTACTACTTTATCTTTATAATAAGCCTCCGAAAAAATACATATCAATTTTGATTGAGTTTATAAAGTTCTTACACTCGTGCAGTGCAGGCAATTGTTTTTTTTATATCTCCACATTTATCTTTTGACACAAAAGCAAGTGTGTACCTACCCCCATATGATATTCTTTATTCCTCCCCTTTGTAAATAATAACGCCGCACGTTTTTTTATCGTTTGTTTTGTTAAATAATGATAATAATAATAAAAGCAGTCATCGTGTGGCACAATGTGTAAATGAGGGTGTAGTTTTAAACGTACCCCCATATTTCATTCCACCCCTATCAATTATCCGTTTTATCGAGCTATTGAAGTAATAATTAATTAATGCAATATGGTTATTGTGGGAGGAGATTGATACGAGGCTGAATCATTTGGGTCGTTGACATGTTCATTAATCAACCAAAATTATACAGATGGTGTTTGTTTTATTTCAAATTCAGACAAGACCACCAATTTATAATTAAGATAATGGTATCTCCCTATATCTACTCATATGCACTAAACTTTTGAGGTCATAGTACCTACGCTTGTCTGGTGATGAAAGCGAAAGCTATTGAAAGCTGTGTGCGACTATTATAGACCCGTGGAATAACTATTAGTTTCAAACGTATTGAACATGAAATTAATTCATTCATAAATAAATTAGTTAATAAATTCATCGATCGATAATACTGACTCTATTTTCTTTGCTTATGTAATCACAGAAGGTATAGTAAATCATTAACGGAAGGATCAAACTCGATTGAATGTCCGAGAGTAGGTATACCATCGGCCTACCAATAACCTCAATCATATAGTTAAACAATAAAAAAAAAGTTAAATGTTTTACTCTTGTCTGAATAAATCAGTTCAGATAATTATTATTCATAATGTGAAAAGTATATTTGATTTATTATTTTTCACTTCCGCTACAATCAATAATATTTTAATTTTATTCATCTCCGGAAGTATCAATCAACGTATTGAACATTTAGTATCCGTACATCTTTCTTAGCCTTCGAAGTAACATAACCACTAAATAATTACTTGTACTTCTGTAAACAGCAATACTTTCCATCCCATTTACGAGAGTAACGAGAATAAATTTGTAGATCGAAAATAAATTAAAATTATCGTTATATTTTTAATACAGATTTACTATGCTGATTTTTTTTCAAAATATAAGTAATATTTATCTTTGAAAGTTTTCGAATATTTGAAGAATTATTTTACATCATTACATCTTCAATGCAGTTGTGAGTTGTGTCTCAGCGTGTGATTAATCATCAGAAAGTCTCTACGTGCAGTGAGCGTTTTTTTTTTTATTTTAATATTTTTATTAAAAATATTACATTTTTAAACAATTTATATACATATTTTTTAACAGTGTTACAATAAATTGTTCATTCTCTTAAAATTAAGCAGAGCTCGCGTTTTGATGAATAATTTTGACAATTATACTTGTTTGTATTTCACAGATTATTTATAGTAAGATGATATCTTTATATAAAGGCAAACGACATTTCCATTTTTTTGTTCGTTTTATATTTATTTATTCATTCTTTACTGTATATTGATTACAAATAATTACATAAAAGGTATAATACATTCAAATTAAATACAATCAATATACAGCAATATATTATATTAACGAAAATGTTGTTGTTATGATTTTAAAATTATTTTCATTGATTTTTTTAGATGATTAACTTAATATTATTTAATATATTGTTTTTACTTAGTCTAGATTTGAAATACCAAGTATTGTCTTCCTAAGTAATTACTCTGTACTGAATAACTACTGGTAGTACTTAAATCCATAAGTCTATCCAAACATACCTTTGTATGTATTAAGGATTAATATACCGGATCTTCCATTAAGCAAGCTAGGAGGGAGAGACTTAAGGTAACGAATAGATAACTGATAGGTATATTTGCTCAGTTCGGAGATTCACATAGCTACTATTCTAACTACATATGTATATTAGAACATAGCTATACATGTAGGTAAGCGAGTGCTGCAGTTGTTCTGTTGAGAGAAACAATAAATTGTCATTGAGCTTATGAACAGAAGTATCCGTGACAATGGTAAGTCCATAGTACCTAACAGATGATAATACAATACATTTCACATAGTCTGTGGGAAACTTAGGATGTATAATACATACATACACACTTGGATATGGAAGAATTTCAGTGGGTATATTGTGAATAAAAGGAACAGTTTTGATTCAAAGGTGAATCAAATCACAGTTCATTCAGATTCATTCCTTTGGCGAAGACTACTTGCATGATGCTTATTACGTGCATTTTGTCTGCTTCCCCACATTTAGGATATGCTATGATGGTATAAATTAATAGATTGATGAATCTAACTCTTTTAATTCACGTTAAACTTTAAATATTTTGTCATTTTTTTACATATTATTTTCCACTTGCAGAGCTTTTAATCGATGATTAAGTAACAATAAATGCAAGTTCTCTTGGAGGGCAATGGTTTCTCTGTTACCTGTTAAATATAAGTAGGTATAGCGATTATGTAAACGTTCATTCTTAGAACGGACTTTTGGTGAACATGGGCAACCTACCCGAAAAGGTTGATTTATGTCGTTAGTCAAAAAAGAGAAGCATTAGACTATCAATAATAAATAAAATATGAATGATACTGAGCAGATGAACAAAAATAGCACATTGTTATTTTTTTGCCTTAAAAAAGTAGTGAATGATATTTTGATTCCCATCTAACACAATAAAATCAATCCTGTGAAATTAAGCTTGGTTGGTATAATAATATAATTGAAGTGTGCTTGTATGTATGTATGTAGTACAGTGTTTCATTTTGTGTAATTAAGTATCGTGACCTCGGCGTTGGAACAACAGAGAACAATCTCGAAGAGTGCATCTCCACATTGAATAATAGTAAGCATGTGATAATACGAAGCTATACATACTTACTTACTTACCCTAATAGTGATGCAGTATCCAGTATCGCTAAACAATAATAATACTAATAATAATTAATGAATATACATTTAGCACTGTTCGCAATTATGTTTTTGAAAGCTCGTTTGGGTAAATCTATCTTTACCGCCAATGACGAGTGGTGTTGCCAGTTAATTAATTGTATGTAATGAACATAGCTACATATCATACTCTCTGTGTTTAAAAAAGCGACACTCGGGATATATGGTATATCTCATTGCTAGGTGAACCTCTGTGTCCAGCCATACTGTCGCACAAAAAATACCTACTGAGTCGTCTGATCACTGAAATATCCCGAAAAGGAATTTAATAATGTTTTAGTTTAAATAAAGATATTAAATGTCTGCATTTATCCAATGATAGTTGGCCAAAAAGAGCGCTGTTCTCCCGTCCGCAAGGGTTCCGTCGGCCCGGGCGTCCCTCTTTCACAATACACCGTTCCTATGACAACGATATCAGAGCGCAGGGAATGTCGTGGAAAGGGGTGACGCAATTGGCACAAAGACGCTCTGAATGGAGGAGGCTGGTTTCTGCCCTGTGCTCCCGAGAGGAGCATTGAGGGCGATGATGATTTATCCGATACTATTATCTGCCTTTTAAAGAACGATAAAAATCTATGGAAAAGAGTGAGAAACCTATTCGACTCCAGATAATCCATGAAATTTTCATGAAATTTTGTAGTTCTTCAAAATTTGTATATAGAATTATGTATTATTAAAATAATAACACGCTTTAATATTGTATGTTTTAAAAGAGTAAGATAATTAATAAGTTAATATTTATTTGCATGCTTATTAATATCAATAATCTTGACCTTTTCATTTTGGTTATCTTAATTATTCAAAACCATTTAAGTAGATGAGTTTAATAAAATGGAATTTCATTATCATTATAATTAAATGCTCCTGATGTAGATAATGTTAAATTTTATATCCTCTGTAGAACTTTTTAATTGCTGTTTTATAGATTCACTTAATTATAACGTTGAATAAGTTGAAATAGACTTTATAACAGTGGTGTTTTAAATTATATGTACATTCAAAATTTCAAAACCTAGTTTTTACACAATTTCGAACCTGGCAACAAAAATAACTTTAACACAGATTTCCTAAAATGTAGGCACTCTACCTATTAGGTAGACATTTCCACGCACAAAAACAAAAATATCACGTCCAGATCAAGCTCACTGGTCAAGTAATTTTGAGAATAGTGTACAAATGGTTTCTAGTTATTTTTCTATGGTCAGAATACTAGGAACAGTATTAATTTATTGGTGAAAATAATTACCTATTTAAGCCAGATCGACGTAACAGACTGTCATTCCATGATTATCAATTAGTAAAGGACAAAGGTGTTAAATTTCCTATATTATTATTTAACACATTGCTATACTTATTCTATTATTTACTCAAGACATAAAAGAAATATAAATTGAAACATATTTCAATTAATTAGGATGTCTGTTCAAGGAAAAATAGATTTTATTGCATGTACTAGAGTTATTACATTTCTTTCATATTAAGAACGTTAACCATAATAAATTACTTCTCAAAATTTAAAGTAACATCATAATATTATGTTACTTTAAATTTTGAGAAGAATTATTTCTATACCTTAGGTACTTATTCTAGATAAATAAAAGATCCCTGACTTCTGAGATATTCGGGCGTGAGGTGGAGGTGGAAGTTTTTCAATGTAAATTATTTTCAATAACTTAATTAGAAGAAAAAATATTGTACCATCACGAATAAAATGAGTAATATAAATTTTTATCTCTGACATCTATGGTGCTAGTACAGTTCCATAGACAAAAGAAAAAATATTCCGACACTTTTGTACGTAGATACGAACAAATCATACGATTTTAATACGAGTCTTATTCACGTTTGCGTAGAAATTACTTTTTTTTTTTATGACCTTCACCAATGATGGTGTTCCCGGTCAGTCTCAAGTATACTAGAAATTACTTCTTTCACCATTTATATTATTACAATGTTATACTTATATACTATATTGTCCTACACAATATAGTACACTTTTTTTTCTTTATTATTCCTCATACCTGTACATATATAATATATACATACTACACAGTGAGACCGTTACAAACAATAAATTGTATCATATTATTTTGATTACATAAGGGACGTGATTATTTTGCCTAATGGAAATGAATTCAGGCATTTCATACAAAATGCTGCATGTTTCGTTTTGATTAACTTTTCAACAAACAATTCACTTATTTAAGTCATGTTATCATTGTATGTTTTCAAAAAATTATTTAAATCCTGAAGCTAACACATACATTTGACTTAACATCTTCTATACGCCACTAAGCAAAATCTTTTGCAAGGCGATAAGTTCAACGTCTGAGAGAAATTAATAGGAATAATGTATTTTTAACATTATCCGTAGAATCACACTATTCGACTACGATTGTTAAATTTTCCAATGGCATGTAGAATTAAACTTTTTTATGGAAGAAAAATAGTCATGATATTCAGAACCCATATCAAATTTAATGACAGACCTAATATTCTGATTTCATTGCTGACTTTAGTGAAATACAAAGAATATTCTTACAATCCGTGGATTTGCTACTCCCACCATTGATAAAAAATGGTACAACCTAATCAAAAAAGGTTTATTTATAAGGACACAACTATGGGTGAGTCCTTGACTTGTTAATAAGAATTTCCAATTGGACTGTTAATCATTCTATTTATTTAATACCGCACATACCAACACGTCCGATTTCTGTTTGTATTCTGTCTAACTTATAAATGAGCAAAGTGGCTCACGACTTCTTATACATGCTTTATAATGGGTAAACATTTATCTTCAATTTTGCCTTACAAACAATTTGAGCGGACGTCTCTTATCTTTTAAGTACACAAATTTGGCGAATTTGCCGTTTATTTAAATAAACTTGCACGATATACATGATGATATAACATACTTATAAAAAATTTAGTTACTCGTAATTTTATTTCTCGAATGTTTATTCAAAATCATTGAAAATTTCACTAAAACCAAAAATTTGTTACCATAAGAAGCTCCTCTTATGATGTGGAGGTTGTGAAAATGTCAAATATCAATATGAAGTGATTTTATTTATTTGCAATCTATGGAAAACCTCAGTAATGACTTATGGCGTCGAAACAAGAGCAGATGCAGCAAGAACCAAAGGCCTACTCAGAAGATCTGAGATAGAAACCTTACGTGCTGTTACGGGTAAAACTCTCAGAAACAGAAAAAGGACCACTAAGATTAGCATAATGTGTGACACGGAGGACATTAGGAAGGGGAGACGATTCTGGAGAGATTGTGAACAGAATGGCTGACAACTGGATTTGCAGCAAAGGAAACATCAGCTGGCTCACGTACACGAGAAAGACCAACAAAGATGGAAAGATGGCTGGTTCTTCGCATCACAAGAGGGAAAAACTTCCAAAGCAACAGATAAATGAACTATAAAAAGAAGAAAAAGAGGAAAATCCTCAAATATTTTGAATACTATTAAACTAAGGACGTAGGCATGTTGACCAAATCAATGCAAATATCCTTCTTCCTTTTAAGATAATTTACTAAATATTTAATTCGCACCATTTGTGTGAATCTTATATTTAGAATTATTTGACTTAACGATTGTATTTGCTTTACTTGTTCAGTTCCAATTCTGAGTAATGTTATATTGATAAAATGTAGGCAAGACGATGATTAATAAATAAACACACATTAAGTGCGAAAACATAATTTAGTTTACATTTACTATTACATTCGATATAAATATAATATTTTAAACTGCCTACATCGTGTTTAAATAACAATGTTTTTTATTCCAATAACAATTTAAGTTTTAAGAATAACACTTAGATATTGTCATAATCTTTTTGAAAGTAATTTATTTATAGGTAATACAAGGTAGGTAGGTAGGTACTACATTTGTAAAAAAATATTCAATTTTTTGTGATCCATATTAAAACGTGTAAGTGGGCGTTATAAGTAGAACTGACATTTTTAATATCTTTGAGTTTCTTTTATTTCCTACAAAAGTATTATTACATACGTCATTTTAGTAATTTAATTTTATGGAAAATATTAACATAATACAATCGTATTGAAATCTGAGCTCTTCTCTAGCTTGATAAATCATCTTCTTATTTAGATTAAATTTCATATTCTCTTATGTAATATAAAAACTAAATCATGTTGCGAATATTCAGCTGTTGTACCATTACGTAAGAGGCATACCACACTGCTGATCGAAAGGTGTTGAGCCTATAGGCTTAGAGATTATAATCTCGAATACCGTAGGAATGTATGCAAAATTAGTATAATGCATGTAAAAGTATGGAAATTTACATTGAAGTTGGAAGCTCTCTTCCTAGAAATCAGGCTAAATATAAGGTATTCGAAAAAATATTATACAAAAACAAGGAAATAATATCTCATTTCTATTTTTGAAATTGGCTTTAAATTTCTAACCAAATTCGAAATGTGTGTAAAAATGACGTGTAAACTAAATTACGAAATCGTGAAAACTGACACTTAAAAAAAGGTCCACACATTTGATATTGGTAAGAATGAAAATATGCTAAGCTGCTGCCTCCCCCCCTCTTAAGAAAATCCTGGTTAAACCCATGGTACCTGATATATTTACGTACTTTCATTATGACGAAAATAACGTAAATTGTTCCATCTGTTTTGCATTTTTATCATTCTTTCTACAAATGAGTTGCGAGTAAATTCAGTAGTGTACCGGGGAGGCATTTCATTATTCTCTATGAGCCCAGATTATTTAAATAGGTACGTGAGGCAAGGATTGTACTTAATAATTAATTATCTATGATTTATCAAATCATTACGATTTATAATAACATATTATGGTTATAATGAAATTATAATATAATTTAATATTATTATAAATAGGTAATATTATAATCCAACGAAATACATGAATACTTCAACAATAATAATGAGTTTAAATTTCATGCAATGTTTCAAACATTATCGCATAACAAAACTATCCTTGATATGTCAAGTCAATAAAAAGGTAATGCATAAATTACAAGAGGTTTAAAAATAATTCTCACAAAAATATTTGAGTATGTTGGTAAGAATGTTGGATTATATTATCTGCTATACGAATATTTACCTATGAGTAATAGGAAAACTAATATCTCCAATGAAAACTTGAGTCTTTTAGTAAATTATAACATATTAAATAGCTCAAATCAGCGATGATTTGGCATCTATCCCAAACGTATTATGTTTCATGAGATAGAGACGACAAGCTGTATGTTAATTACATTTAGTTAGTCCGCTGGCAGCCTCACATATGGTAAAGTGATAGATGGAGACACAGAACTAGATATCTTATTTATATGACTGAAAATAAGATGAAAGTGATGATTCGTTGGTAAACTGGAGGAAGAGTCTCGGCCTCGTGCACATGAGGTTCGTGTTTCGATCCCAGGTGCCGGCAAACTCCCCTTTCACGACACAAGCTTTTAGCTTACTTTGAAAAGTGAAGGTTGTATTTGGGTTTGTAACAAAAACTCAGATACATCCTTCTTAAAATAAAAGGTATGAAAAATAATTATTTGCTCTTTCTTACTCATTGAATGAAACCGGGTTTAAAACTAGCACTTGTTAATACAATGCTCTTTTTAATACTTTTTATTGCATTTATCTGTGACTAAATGGGTATATACATTAAAAGTTATAGGTATTGCACATTCTAGATTGAACACTTGTCTTTTATACTGGATCTAGCCTTTCGCGAAGGAAGTAATACTATTGTGTATAGGTACATAGGTATCAATCCTCTGAATTCTTGACAAAGAAACAATGAACCTAAGTGCCACTAAAACATTACAAGATAATAATAAATTATCCATTTGTTCCGAGTGGAAAATGAATAAAATGGAATTGGTGACCCAATTACGATGTAATAAAAGTTGTAATATATTACAATTTACCTACATGTTTTCTAGGTTTTATATAATAGATCTACACCAACAATTAACTAATTCTACATGTGTTCATATTAAAAATACTGCAATTTAATTTCTGTTTTGTGAAATATATTAAACTCTCCGTATTTAGAAATTGTATTGCTTGCGGAGTCCCCGAAGCAGAATGGGTCTCTAACATTTTCTGTTTTTTAGAATGTCCTTCGAAAGGTAGTTATTCGTTATACATCATGTCCATGCGACATTTAACGTTTTCGATTCAGCTATGAGGTAGGAAAACTACGATTCTGAATATCTTATGTTTTTGACACGAAGAAGACGAATTGTATAATTAATACTTGCAATAAGTCCAATGGCTTCTCTACTTGTGAAGATTTTATAATAATATAGATAGTAATTAATCTTTAACTTTGTAACTTGAAGTTTTCTTAACGAGTGTTGTTTAAAACTTTTCAAGAATTGCAAACTGTTTTATTTACTGGTCATGACTTTTCTTTGATTAAACATGTACCTATTCTATGAATTTTTTTCCGAACTTCATATTTTTACAAATCACATCCATATTTAAGTCACAATAAAATAAAAAAAATACCTTTTCGTGTTATTGAATACTCTATCAATATTTTTCCTAGATTTAATATGAATTTAAAATGTGTCGATTGTAATTTATAGATCTAGGTTGGTACGTACAAGTTGATACTTATTACTAAGTTACTAAGTGTTATATAATAATCTTTGAGACATAACATAGGACGTAAAAACCAAATAAATATTTTATTAACATAATTACATACATGATCACTGTTTGAATTACGATGTTGTTTTTGTTTAAATTGGTTTTTAAAATATTTGATACAATATTTATTGTTAACGTGTTGAAACATAAAATAAAACAAGAGTGAATACAATCTTCCTAGAGAAAAACATGTGTCCTTCTGTCGACGTACAGAACAAATAAAATAATACTCGTTTTGGAATATAAAATATTGTCTACTGAACAGAGCTGTTCAATTAAACAATATAATTTATATCTCAAATTTTATAAGAGCCCTATTCTTACAAGGAAAATTCATGGAACATCTCAAAGATATTTTCTAAAAATTACATAATTTTGGTAGAGTAACTATGTAAAATTGTAAATATGTAATTTCAGTATTTAAGTTTGACCAAGAATAAGTATATTATTCATTGAGGCGACTGGTTTTTAGGATCTTTTACTTACATAGAAATTCCAGGTTCGAACCTCTACGAAACGAAAGAATTTGCTTACTGTAAGGGCGTTTGGAATACATTTCAATTTATTTTGAACCCAGATTCACAAAAACTACTTCGTCAAAATATCTTATCTGCATTGGTTTGACCAGCTCTGTACATAAAATATATCTTGCGAGTATGTATATATAATTATGTATGTGGAGTGCCCTGTGGCTATATATTATACAGCAGACAATGACATGAAGGTTGAAGCGCAAATAAATTGTTAAATCACTCCTCAATTTATATATTACCACTAGATAATGTTAGTATCTACTCAGGTTAATAATAACAGTCTTTTGTGGACCATTATATCATAAATAAATATAGCCCTAGCGAAAAATATTCAGATTGATGTCAAACGAAGAATAATCTATATTCTATTTGCTCCATTACGGCATGTTCTATAAATGCCCTAGTTGATGGAATAACTGCATGTAATGGAATCGTGTGCATGTAATGAACACTTAGGTTACTATACAAATGTAATGGAATTGTGTGTATGTAATGAATACTTAGATTATTATACAAATGTAATGGAATTGTGTGTATATAATGAATACTTAGATTATTATACAAATGTAATGGAATTGTATGTATGTAATGAATACTTAGATTATTATACAAATGTAATGGAATTGTATGTATGTAATGAATACTTAGATTATTATACAAATGTAATGGAATCATATGCGTGTAATGAACACTTACATTTTATTAAACATCTTGTTGTAGATTTTCGGCTAATTTTTAAACGTCATAAAGAATACCTATACGAGCTCTTATAACTATTATATTATTTCAAATTTTGATTTGGTTACATATTATATTACTGTGAAGTCGAAAAAGATGTTTTTTTTTTTTTAAATATACTGCATCGCTGTTAGACTATATTTCACAATATGTCAGATACTAGATTTAGTGTTAATTGGACCACGATACACGATCAATGATGATCATACAATTACTATTATTTAGCATGTATAGACATACCTTACATTACTTACTTACTTAATATGTAGGTATTATAAATTGTATATGATTTGTAGCGTGGTAATAAATAATAGCGCATATTATTTTAATTATCACATATGAAATACAGAGTACTCTATCATCGAAGATAAATAGACTCACAGTCTTCACGAAATAATAATTAGATGAATAAACTTCTAAAAAATAGATGGAAATATGTTTTTTCGGCGGTTTAAAGCACATCGTATGATTCGCGAATATTTCAATGTTAATTTACTTGGTTTTTTGAAAACGATATTAGCATTCAGACAGAACAAGGTGTTTTAGAAGTCCACAGTTAAAGGAGATCCCAAAAAAATGGTTGCTTCAAAGGTTTGCATAGGGCGTCTCTCGATTGGTGGACCTTACATCGTGACAGTGAGAATGGTGGAATTGGTGAACGTTGTCCATGGACACCGAAAGTGATCACTTAAGTCAGCCTTGAGCCAATTCGTAAGCGTTGGGACACCTTTCTCACTTCTTCCGATTAGATTCTACACAATGTTGCATTGTGTAGAAATGGTTCTCCAATCGAGGTTTCTGATTGGTATTAGATGTTTTTAAAGTCAATACTGCATTTTATAAGAATTTCTTCTTTCTTCTTATTTTCAATATATTCTCCTCCGTTCCTTGAAGAAGACCTTCTCCGTATCTTTCCTTATTCCCCAATCTTGACCCGTCCGCATCCAATTTACACTAACATTATCAACCAACTCGTCTCACTATCTCAATCGTGACTTTCTCACACTTTTCGAACTCTCTCAATGGCTTATTTATTCAAGGACACCTCTATTATTGGAATCAAACTAAGCTAGTAAAATATCCGAGATTTTTAGTGTTTTCAATCGCATTACGATACACCTATAAAATGTTCAGTATAATATGACGTTATACAATAGTACCTTCATAAAAAACAACACTGACCACTGCATAGGTACTTCAACTACGTACTACTTAACAAAAGCCTTCGTAATCTATGAGTATATATTTTATTACTTACATTTAATGTGTCGTTGCGCCGTTGTTATCAAAAGATGCAGTCATAATTCAACAATTTGTTCCGCGAAATAAAATAAACGAAACAAAAAAAAACATAGTGAGCGCTGCAGCCATACACTTATTTAATATTATAGTTATTTTGTTACGATCATGACATTTTGAAGTTTTGCTATGAATCATTGTTTGGACGTTGTATTTTATGACAATATGTATTATTATTCTTGTTATATTTTACGAGATTGTTGTGTATGTGTTACATAATTCAATCTTCTTTATTGTCAATAAATAGTAAACATTTAATTAAAATTTGATATTTTACTGTTCAATATAATATTATTCAAAGGTAAGCATCCGTAAAACCTCATCATTTAAAATAAAATGTAGGAGGAATTTTATGTTGACAAATTTATATATTTTCACGATATTTCTAACTCTTCGACAATTTGTTGTCTCTCGCAGAGTCAATATATTTTCAAAATTCTTACAAATTAGAAAAAAAATTAAGTTATAGAAACAAAATCAAAAAAATCTTATGTACACACATAAATACCCGCGAACACGCGGCAGAGAGTTGGTATCCCACTCTTTTCTGTAAGTTTTCGAAAGTCCTCTTAAAAGGCAGGTGTTCGGAAAAATAAAGACAATTTACATCTAAAATTCAGCGATGAGGAAACCATCCTAAATGTCTCATTTTTTTATTGGCACGACGAGGACTGCTTGCATGTTTGTAACATGCAGCAAGTCTGCTGGCTACCCCAGTTGTTGGATATACTGTGATGGTATAGTAATAGTAGCGATATTGATTGATTGGCATGAATAAGTTCCTTGATATAATAAAACGTTTTTTAAACACTACATTTATTACACATATTAAAATGTAAAATGATATGATAATTAGTATAATTATCGACTTAGTTATCTAATATAACGTTTATATTTATTTATTTTACTAAAATAAAATCGTGTGTCTGTTCTGTTAATGACATGTAATGAATAAATTACATATTCACGTCAGTGTTTGAGATAAAATTAGGTTTGTATACTTGTGTTCTTATGCTCAAAGAATTCAATGTGTACCCCATATATGGGACATTGAAATGCTATAGATAAATGCGGATATCTATTTTTAACGAAATATTCTGAATTGCTGTAAGCAATTTATATCAAATTTACATGACATACATATCAAATATACCTACATATATCAAACTTATGCATATATATTACAGAAAAGTTTAGAGAAATTTCCACGTCAGAATCAGCCAACTTTTGCGTAAAGTATATTTTGCAGAACTAAATACCTATATTATCCAGCGATAATTTATGTTTAGACCAAAGTTGATCCTCGACTGAGTGAATGCGGAATAGGAAGGTACATTTAAAAGTAAGATACTCATAGATTATTATCAAATGGAATTGATGCAAATACTGTTGTCGGAGTCTTGGTAAAAAAATGTCTCCCATTATTTTCTGTTAGTTATCGAACGATGAGACTTTTTGATTTTTAGTCCTGTTTCCAAATCCCACAAGGGATTCAATGTATGAATAGAAAGTTAGATTGGTATTAATACTGGTATATAAACACCGATATTGATATTTGAGAACATAATATTGAAATCTTTAAGACCTTGTACACACATATTAGTTTATTGTTATTTTTATTATAATGTATTATTATAACCAACGTATATAGGTATTAAAGACTTTAAAATATCATTTTATGGTTATCTTAATCGAAACATAATATATCCACACACAATGTTCAGAATGTTATGTATAGGGTGTCCGTTTACATACCGTTTCACTCCAACTTATGTAGGTATTCAAAATTATCATCAGTCAATTGTAAGAGTCTATCATTTTGGCTTTATCAGTACAGTCTGTCGAATATATAAGAAAGTATTCACTTTTCTTAGATATGAAATACTGTGTCAGAATGTTGATATTTTTGTTTGTTGCGTCTAGACAATGCTGTATAATGTTTTGGATCATTACTACATAGAATAGATATCTTATTATCTCTGCGTTTGCTCTTTATAGAGGCTGTAAATATGTAACCCAGGAAATCGAAGTTTCATTTCGTCTATATTGTTACAAAAATTATAATTATAACTTGAAAATGACCATTATTATATATTATATTTACTGCATTATTTTTGAGGCTTTAAGAGGAGGGGCTTGATATCTTATGTATATGTTAGTATGTTTGTAATTTCAATAAGCCAAGGTTATTCTACGTCTAACGGGTATCTAATTAATTAAAGTACTCATATTTTTTATTTGAAAAATGTAGTTTTATCTCTCTAAAATTAACTATTGTATTATTTGCTTTCAAAAGTAAAATTCTAAATAAATTATCGTTTTATTTCAACTAACACAGCGATTTATCCAGAGTATGCTACTGAATTATTACTAAGTATTTTACGTTAAAGTGTAGGTGTTCAGAAAAAAAAATACCTGCGTGAATGGTTAATTAAGGATATGCATTTTTTAGAGCACTAGATAACTAATGTAAATATAGCGAAAATTAGAAAACAAAGCTTTTCATATTTATTTCATTTGTGATTTTATTACAAAACTTCACTGAATAAGGTTGTGGAGTAGTTCAGCTGAAGGATAATTCATAATTTTAGACTCTTGTACATATCTGGCAACTAACCACCTCAGTCAAGTCTTGTTTTTGTGACCTTTGAAAATCCAGTCAAATTTGAAAGACTACCTTCAACAATACATAATTTTTCATATCGCTTCGGAACTCACGTGTTCATGAGTTTAACACCTATCCTAACATTATTATCCTCTTATTATAACACATGATTATTAGGTCTGTTGTAATATAACATTACTTACTTTAAGCGTAAGGTCAATAATGATCTATACCAGGGGTCGGCAACCTTTTAGCTGTGGTGTGCCAAACCACTCTACCAATATGATTCAGGGTGCCGCCTTAATTCTAAATTATATAATGGGGTTCTAGAGGAGAAGAATTTTATATCAAATTTATCTTTTAAACATATTTATTAAAAAAATAACATAAAATTCTAACATAAATTAATTTTTTTTAATGCGAACCTTGTCCCTGATTACTTTGTAGAGTGCCATTCAGAACCCCATCGCGTGCCAAGTCTGGCACGCGTGCCATAGGTTGCCGACGCCTGATCTATACTGTTGTTTTGTTATTACTTTTCTGTTAACTTGATGTTGTTGTTATACGTCTATATATTATTTATTTCGTAACCAAGTTTATTTGATTCACGTTTTTATGATAACTTATTATGCATATTACATTCACCTAATAATGCTCATGATAATTCTCTCTCTACCTGTCATTACATGCTTACTGAAAGAAAATAAATTTAGACCACCAACTCCATTTAAAAATAGATTTTGTTTATAAATAATATAATGAAGTAAAGACTACAGCAGAAATAGAACGGGGGTTATACTCAGATAGTATACACCTTTATACAATAATAATGTCACTGTAACAAAACAAAAGAAAAATAGTATTTTGCTGAAAACGATGAAATATAATTACTTAACACAAAATACCGAAGGTGAGCTTACTACTAAAACATTATTCAGTCCACTCAATCGAACTAAAATAACTTGCCATAAACTAACTCTGCCTTCACTGCATAAGCTTAATTATTATATTGTACCTATATAATTTTCTAGTTTAGATTGAAATTACAGACATAATGACATGAAAAATCTTTTAAAATTTTCTACGTTAAAAAATGTGTTTTGTTTTTATAATTGAATGCCTTATTTCTTCAAAGCTTCGGGATGACTTATATATTTACATCGAATCTATCAATCTCACCATCAATAAAAGTTGACGTGGTGGTATCGTTATATTGTGTTTTCAAGAAAATTTATTATTTACTCAATGTGACACGCACAAATGGAGATATAAGTTTTAAATTGCGAGCTGCATTCATTACAACGAGATAGTTACTTATAGGTTCATGAACATAGCATTATTAGTAGATTTTAAGTAATTTATTTTATATTTAGTACATTATAATATGTTATATCAACAATAATTTATATTATGAGTACGTAATAATTTCCTTCACTACACTATACACTAACTATACTTAACTTAACACACAATTAGAGTACTTATATATTATAAGAGATAGTTACACTCAGTAGATACATTTTTTATTAGCATTATTACAAATATACAAAGATCACGTTTTAAATTCGACTCTAATTGGTTTTGTATCGAATTTTCTGTATTGGATAATGATTTTCTGTATATATTTTTATTATTATTCTTATTCACCAATAATTTCATCTTTCATACATTAATTTACAAATATGTTTATTTTTCACATTATAAATATTTCGCAACATACTTAAATTCATTTTGTATGATACAAATGCTACTTTATACAACAATTTTTAATTTAATAATACTTATGATATAATTAGGTGCTTATTTGAACATATAAATATTAAGTTTTTTATATAGGTACTCAATTAGTATCAATTATTTTCAATAAGGACTGAATAAAAAGCTATTGAAAATAAGTTTTTAGCACAACTAGCAAACTAATTGATGTAATCATATAAAAGTGAATTTACTATGTTAGCACTTTATTTATTTTTTTAATTCTTGCGTCATAATTTTTATATTGATTGTATTTGATGTTGTCATGTATTTATGTGTAAAATTGTTTGCAATCAATGTACATGAAATATTAAAAAAATACGTGAAATTTTGTTCCACAGTGTTGTTTTCCTGTCAGGTTTAGGTTATAGTAATTGTTTCTTTTTATAGTTAATTATTCCTCTCCTAAATTACAACATTGTTTTTAAAATTTCCTCTCATTTGTTACAGGTAAGCCACCCATGAATAATTCAAGCACGTCTACTATTTGTCGCTGTTTGCTCTTCATACTCGCCCTTTATTTGGTAAGTGTATTCTATTTTGCTACATTTTTCAAACAAGCTACATATTGTGATACTCATTTACTGTCAAATTTGTTGGACAAATCTAACATGCGATGGAAATATATAATTTTGTTAAAAAAAAATAATTTTAAGGCAAACCACAATTTATTTGATGATTTTCGTGAGGTTTGCAGTTTATCGTCTTTCTTCTTTAACCCATGTCCATCCAATTCTGCTCTTCAAGAACACTTGCCTCTATCGTCGACCAACGCCATTATTTACATATTAGCTACGAATGGTCTACAACATTTTTTAGTGTAAGTATAAATTTTTTTTCAAGACCGTATGCTTCTTCTGCTTACTACATTTTTTGACACACTGATAATACTGAATAATATTAATTACCTCAATAACAAAAGTAATTTTAATTGTTTCTGATATTCGATTAATTATAATCTACTTCTACTGTGAACTTGGCATTGTTTTTTTTTTGATTTGTTGATAGTTTTTTTATTTATTGAAGTCTAGTTTTTTATACTGTGTATATAAAAAAATACTGTAATACTCGTAAACTTATATAATCATTATCGTGGCAGTGTTGTTTTTATACAGCCAGTTTCTCTTGGTGCGTATTAATTTGGATTAGATCACGTTTTCTACAAATATAATAATTATTTTTAAGATTATGCGCGTGTTGTATATTAATATTATTATTGTTATTCGTTTTCAACTAAGTCATACGAAAACCCATATCAATTTTTTAAATGTTAACTTTGAATAAACTCGGGGACTAACTTTGAAATATTTGTATGAAATTTATGTTTATATTTACTTTATTAGTTTTCATATTTTTAATATTAGTTAAATAACTTTTCGAGTATCGGGTAAAATGCAGGTGTTCATAAAACTATATGTCTAAGACAATTAATATCTTTACAATTCAGCGATGGGCATACCACCCGTCCTGGATGTCTATTTTTAATGGCATCGAGAGGACAATCTGTATGTTTATTCCGAACAGTTATTTCGCTGGCTAACCCATTTGTGGGATATGTCATGATGTTAAAGTAGTGGTAGACAATTTTTGTAATAAAACACATTAGGTATTTAATAATCCACATATGACCTCATTAGTAATGGATTTATTTTTACAATTGATTACAAACACGCTATTTTTTATATTGATTTGATTAAACTTCTACTCTTGCATTTCCTAATACTTATTACGTAATTAAGTAATTCCTTCATATATTGTAAACGTATAGGCCACGATCAGGATATAAAATTCTCCCTGCAATTTTAAAACAATAATGACTACGCCTCTATTTTTTGTTTATTGTTCGGTATAACATTACAGTAATTATTATTTGCTCTAGATTATTTATGTCAGGTGTCAGCAACCATTGATGTAAAAAGCTTTAGTCATTTACCAAAGAATAAATTAAATAAAATTTTCACTTAGAACTAGATGCAGTATTTTTTTATGTTTTAGCAATCTATGGTATTACAAGTCTACGCAAAATTCAAATAGTTTTTTTTACGTCAAAACTAAGTGAGTTTTATACCGTAAAAAATATTCGTTTATTTTGTATAATGATATTATAACCCTTCGCCTTGATAATCTTTTATACCTACAAGAAAATTATTTATCTCATCGGTTTCGGGGATACCTACCTAGTACTATTCTTATTCTTGTGTGAAAATTAAAAAAAAATACAATACAATGTAATTGAATTGAAAAGTGAGTCGACCTCAACTACCCAAAACAAGTAAATTTTTTCATTTTATCAGCAAATTTTTATTAATCCATTAAAAATCTAAATATGTCACTTCTTGCTCAACCAAAAGACACTTAAAAACGTCATTCTTGTTGACTCATGCGTTAGTTAATTATATCACAAATTCGTTTCTCGCAAACTTTGCATCGCATACGCCTGATATAGGTAGGTACCTACTATCAAAGCTATTAATTTTCATAGTGATTGTACCTCCTTGAATGATCATATATATTTAATATAGTACAGGTATGTTTGTACATTGTAATGATTAATAGTATAATATTATAAAATTGTGAAGTTCATTGGTTACATGTTCACTATAGATTAGTTTAAATTATATTAGATATGATTATTGTTTCAATTAACTACCAGCAAATTCCATGTTATCATTTATGTTATTTAATTTTAAATCAGATAAACAATAATTTGTGTGTTTGTTAACAATTATTATCTATAGCTTTTGTAATGATTTGCAAGGTACAATATGCGTAACATATTTATGTTTCAATCATATTTCCTTATTTTTTATACATAATATTCAAATAGTGCGATTATTTTTGCGTTACATTTTTGTTTGTTATTAATGAAACCAGACTTTTTTACCGTACATTTTTATTAGCTTTTTAAACTATCCTATATAAAAACTATTTTATTAGGTTTATAAAAAAACTTTAACTTACTTTAAACAAACTTCACTTTTGCCTGACGATGAGAGCGGAAGCTCTTGAAAGCCGGCTCGTAAAATTCATAAAGTTAATAGTGGAATAACTATATATCATGTTTCAATTTAAAAATTATTCTAAAAAACCTACCCTCATAGTGAAAGATATAGTCATTACAAATATGGATAGATAATTGAAAAAAAAAACACAATATGTAGTTAAGATGGATAGATTTATGCTGCTGATGAAATATCGATCACTTATACTAATTGTTAGTTCTTAAGTCAGTGCTAAGAATTTCACGTATGTTTACGTCATACGAAAAGGGTAATCTTCTTCATACCTACTGTGAAATATTATGTCTCGAGTTGTGTTCACTCCAAAAATAAATAAAAAAAAATTGTTACATAAATTAATATAATACGTACAGTACAACACCACTATATTGTTCTGAAATTATTTATTTACTATGGTTTCTCGTATTAAGTGTCGTTTTTAAACAAACCTTTTACTCGTGCCAAATATTTGATATTCCTACGTTAAAAAGGTTTGATAATATAACGAGAAAAGCTTTTTCGTTTTATGAGCTTCCATGTAAACATTCAACCCTCTGAAAAAGGTTGTTTTTTAATATTATGTATCCCACCCGATATGTTTATGGTATATTTATGATACTTTATATAGCAAAGTAATATAATGTTTCTATAGAAAATTCGATGTGAAATAAAGTAACAAATTTTGTATTTTAGGAAGCTTCATATACCTACTCACATACAGGTTTTCTTGGAAAATACCTGTCATACCTAATTTATTTGTAAAAAACATTTATTTAATAATGTAACATAATTTCATAAAGGTTTATTACATGTTACAGTACTGACATAATAATTATTCATACCTATGATCACGAATTTAGTATTCTATAAACCCTCTTATTTTTTCTTATAGATTTTCAAGCGTTATAACATCGATATTTTTTTAGATAGATAATGAATCTTTTAAAAATCTCTCATTTATATATCGAGTGTCCTGTAAAAGATAGGTGTTCGAAAATGGAGATATTTTACAACCTCAATTCAGCGATGAGGCTTGCCACCCATTCTGAATATCTTAATTTCTTCATTGTCACGGAGAGGAAAGCTTGCATGTTTATTATATACATCTGATCTGCTGGTTACCCCACTCGTTGGGTATGCCGTGATGGTGTAGATCAATATAACTTTTATAAGAAGAAATAGAATATATTCATTGTTCCGATCTTTTCGAACCCATCTTTACTCGTATATACAAAAACCATTTCCTGTTTACCTTTTTATTCATTCTTAAATCTTCTTTATTGTCACACATTATTATTAATATTATTGCTATCATCAATACATCCTACAAACATTCCATTGTATATTCAATTCTATTCTTTAAAAACATCTACTCGTTTACCAGTGATCAGAAATTCCAATGAGTAAATCCATATGCATCTTATGGTACATACTTTCAGATAGACGAGAGACGTGATAGATATATTATAGATAGGCATCACCTATGAATGACAATATACGTATTACGTCCATGCCGTTTATGAGACTCCGGAACTATAGTACATATTGTCTTCTAACAAATCTTACATCGGGATAATCCGAGCTAATTTATCGTTTCCTTTTAAGTCCGAACGAATAAAATATGTATATTTATATGCAGTAAGAACATATATTATTATTTTCGATTAGATACTATTGAAAGAATGTGTAACTTTAAATGCATTTGTCTTGTAACAATGTCCACTAAGTGCTTTTAAGATTAAGGGTTGCCATTTGACAGACAAGTGTATCCAAATATAGATATGTTTCCATTCCTATTGTCTCTGCATCGACATTTACGGTAGGTAGATAATATTGTTATATTGAAATTGCGTAACATTTTTAGGTTGGAATGCGATTAAAATTGTATCTATTGGTGTTAGATTGCAGTGCAATGAATGTTCTACAATAGTTATTTTATTCTTAGCCGTACATTTGTTCAAATTTGACATAAAAATAATTTACAATTTGATGCGAAGATACTAAGCTTATTGCCGTACTAACTCATTTGCAGACTCGCTTACTGTCATTCGTTTTTCATGCTAAAACGGTTCGACTGACGCTCTCACTGATTCAATCTCTAGCCCACTGACTGACTCATTTTTCGAGCTCACTTTCTGACATATACACTAAACCATCCACAATTATGTTAATTCTGTTTCTTTATTTTTGTCTGACAGTGTAAGTCTATTGTTTTTCTACCACAACACAGCCTTATGGCTAGTGTGGTAGTCATATCTGTGTTCATATTTTAATGTCTTTTGTTTATATAATGTATGAGATTGTGATCAATATTAATTCAATGAAGAAAGATTATTATTATAGTATTATGATACATGTATTAAAATACCCTATATTCTCATTTCCTTTACAAAGATATTGGTATATAATTGAAGAACTTATTCATATTCGATTGCTTTCAGTAAGTTAAGTCTATCATATCGTTACAAATACGGGGTACATACATTGATTATGATAGGTATCTTCAGAGAAAATATCAAAATGCTTAAATGAAATATAATATAATTCAGATAATTATTACGTTTGATTCTAATATAACAAATCTTAAATTTCAAACTGGCTAAAAAACATCGCTTATGAAAGCCATTAATAAAAAAAGTCGTTAGGAATGAGAAAGAAATTGATTAATATATACAAAGTATTTTTTAGAGAATCATTGAGGTCAAGTAAGAAAAAAAACACCGTGGCCGATAATATTATTATGTAAGTTAGTGTTATTATGAATATATTATGGTACCTACATATAACATTATGATGTACAAAAGGCTGATGCGATCATATTTTACTATGCCTGTTCTAGTATGTCCATACTACAACTGTTCTGGTAGTCTTCCGTTATATTAATATTTGTCTTTCTAGTCACATCTGTGTTCAAAACATCATTACATACCTGTAATACTAACATGTAATAGAAGTAAACAAACATTCATGTACTGTAGCTATGTACGAGTATATATGTGAAATCATATTATTGTGTTTTGCGTATATATTATCATTCTTTGTATGGAGTATTTATATACGTAATATAAATGTTTCTCTATACACGTATCGTAATTTTTGCTTTTCAACATGATGGATTCTCCTCATGTTTGATCCATAGAATTTTAAATCAAGAATAAACTGAATATTATTTTGCAGAGTAAATGGTTGCCCTTTTCTATTATATTACGGGAACTGTGGAAGAATGAATAATTGTGAATATGTTATTATAATAATCTGTATGACTCTCTTTCTGTTCCAAAGACTGTGACACAACAAGCATTAGGAATGTTCTGGATCTCTATCCACCTCTGGTGCTATAATAATATTGGAATAAAAACGCTGTGAATGGAGAAAGCTTGTTTCTATTCTGTTCTTCTGTGAAAAGCATCGTAGATTGGAATATAAACAATATATTATGAGTTTTACGAAATTATAAAAATTCAAGTTAATTAATAGAAATGAACCACTTATATTTAGTACTTCTACGATATTTTTATTAATCGCGAGAAGGCTTTCAAGTGCCTCCATTCTTATCATCAGGCTGACTAAAGTGAAAAAATTAAATTAAAATACAAGTTGTTAGCGTTATTTTTATTATTTTTTTATTAATTTATCATAAACTTCCACCAAGAACAATCGGTCGACAATATTAACAATAATAACTTCAAGATTGATATTTTTCAAATGTAGGTATTTGTATTTCTTATTTTAATCGACTGTTTGTTTTCACAGGTGTCTTTTTTGTTACTATACAGTTGATGGAAACAAACAGATATAACTATGTTTAATCAAAACCAAATAATGAGTAACTTATTAAGATATTTGGAATGTATGAACTGTGTGTGTTTATTGTATGAACAATGATAATATCACAAGTATAAATGCTTACACCTGAGATTCTTACGTATTTCACAATCTACATTATACAAATTTAAGAATTAATTATCTCTTACATATTTTAGAATAGATCTTCCACTCTTTTCCGTAAATTCTCGATGGTTTTATACTTGTCAGGTATCACGTATGCATACATTAATTACAATCTTCAATTCACTCATAAGATATCCTACTCTATATCCTTTTCTAAATGTCTTTTTTAATGTCACTGGGTATCACATTTGTGGGAGATGTGTTTAAATAGTAAAGATTTACGAGTATACATAGTATTTGCATCAAAGAAACATGTCCTATTTAGTCAGTCTATGTAGCTTTATTCAATTCGTTTTAATTAATCATTCATTTTTTTTATATATTCAATTTCCTCTTACAAATGAAGATTGGACACAAGTTTCCTCCATATTTACATGTTTGTTAAAATACTATTAACATATATGAAAAGATCACAATAATCTATATACATAAAAGAAAATTGTGTTAGTTACACCATTTATAACTCAAGAATGGCTGTACCAATTTGAATGATCTCTGATTTGTTGGATTCTTCTCCGCCTCGAATAGCCGATTAGCTATTAAAATATCTTACAAATTCACGGGAAGAAAAATTACGAAGAAAATTATTTACGCCATACATTTTTAATTTCAATAAAAAAATCAATATGGATAATTATTCAAAATAACGGAACAATTACGGGGGTTTGTAAAGAGATTAAAAATATTAATCACTCATTGATAGTTAGGCGGTATGAAGTTCGCTGGGTCAGCTAGTAATATATTATATAATACAGTATCATAAGAGCACGTCATGTTCTATATGTTTATTATTGTGTACATGACATCAAGATATTTACTCGCAATAAAGTTCATGAGCTGAAGCTCAATGATGAAACTTGACATATTGACATCCCCTTGGTGACATTGTACCTACATAATCGTACGTATTATAACATATACTCATTTAGCTATAACTTTACTTACATATAACTTATTCTATAATATATGTAAATTCACATAGAAAGCACTAATAATATAAATGACATTGATATAACATTCACAATATGACATTATATCGTTATTAAAGATATGTAGGAATTGTGGATAAGTATCATAATATTATGTTGCATAACATTATTATACTGCCCAAGATTATTTGCTGAAACTTTCTTCTCTTGAGCTTCTATTATGCAATAATCTTTCATTACTAAAGCGTTTATTTGTATTATATTATGTACGTCAATTTCTCTATGGACTCATGTTTAGCTGACTAAGGGATATTGGAATTACATGTGTCATTTTATCATCATAAATCCAAAAACCATGAGATGAATTTATCTACTCCTATCAAATAGTATATCTAGCGAGGAAAATAGAGATAATGAATAACCAGACAATTTTTTTTTTCTTTCTCTACATGTTTCAAATTCTCCGTAAAAATACGGCGATTTCTCAGAGATCCATATGGTTGAAGTTAGCCACGATTTACTGTGTGTTATGTTTCGTACTTACACGAATATTTTTGTTATTTGTCACTTGATTTTTTGGCCATTAACCAAAAGTATCGTTTAATATTGGTAAAAAGCGTGAATCAATGAATCGTGGGTAAGCGATATACTTCAGACAAAAAAATATACGAGATTTTGGTTACGTGTAAAATCGGTAGTTGATAATTGATCGCTAAGTTTAGTTCACGTTTATTAATAAGACGATAAGTGTTTAAAACATCGCTTTTTATTAAATACTCCTATTATTATTTGAATATATTAGCTCCATTCTCCTATATATGTAGCATGTACAATTATTATTAGGCTCACCAACACGCCAAGTCTTTCTCCCAGTACTGAACTATACAGAATATGGTTTTATGTTTATACCCTCTGGGGGACACTCAATGTTATTATTTAATAACACACATCGCCTTTGACCTTCACATTATTATATATACACTTAACTTTATTATGTACAGTACACTACAAAAGAACTCACTCACTTTATAGTATTAGAGTTTTATATTATCAAACTTCGTTTGTTGTATTACAATATTATTCTCATATAGCAGAGAGGGACGTCAATAGTATTGACGTATATAGTCTACACGTGCTTCGATGGATTTTGAATTTTAAAACTGGAACAAACGATGGATATCACACGTGTTTGATCCCAATAAAAACAAAAACATAGGTATTTTAAAATACTTACTATCACGCAGTCTTTTAGAATGATAGAAAGGATCCAATATCATAACGTATACTGGAAATTACGAGATTCGGATTATCAATTTAACTAAATTTTTAACTTTTACGTCCAATTTTTGTCATAAGTTTAGTCAAAAAATATTGGCAACTAAAACGTTTTTCTACTTTCGCACCTATAATACTCACAAATGGAAATTTTGTATAGACATCGCTGTGTGCTGCAAATAATAATAATAAAAAATATAGTGTCAAAAGGCGATCGTGAAAATCGATGAACGTACATAATGTTAAATCGTGCTTTTTACATTCTTATTTGAGCTTTGGCAATTTGCAGAATGTGGCGGCGGCATGAACATTGTTCTCGACACCACATACCACATTCACCACACACACACACAATCTGATATGCCATACCATGCTATGCGACGAATATAAAGATACCTACTGCTTGAAACGATTTACATTTTTATACCAAAAATTATACATATTACTTTATTATTGGTTTCCCTCCCATTTTGATGCCAATGATATTAATACATAGAGTAAGAACACAAAAAAGCATGCTACTATTTTGGTCAATACATATGCTGGTCGAGGAAGATTACTCTTCATATCACTTATTCATAAAAAAAGAACGCTACTATTTGTACGGAATAATATATCGATAGTCGATATTTTAAAATTGCACCCTTTTAAAACAATGGTAGGCTAATCAACCATTAAAGCAATGATGTATTAATATTATTGGGATGAAACAGAAATATCTCTATGACAGCGTTTTCGAAACCTAAATTTGAAGAACATTCGTGCTAAGTGTCTAGTCTATGTATTAATGTTGTTGTTTAATGCGCAGTTTGTGTTTCTCACATAATGCTAAAGTTACCTATCTATATTTCACCGTAAATTTATAAGGATTTATTGGAATGAGTTTATTAAAATCTCGTGTATATTTTGTTAATAAATTCCTAAGAGAATTTCTTCTAATTCACAAGTACCTATTCATTATTGAACTAATTGTTTTGGCATTTGAATTTATTTTAATAAATTACTTAATTTAAGTCTCTTCTCTTTCGTTCTTTAACGTTCTTCTTGGGAACACTGGGTAGAAAACAATTTGAGACAATTTTGTAAAATAAATCATGTCTATTTAGGTGGAACCCCCGGAATAGAATAGGTCTCCCAACTTATTCAGTAAGTTCGGTCTCCCAACTTATTCAGTAAGTTCGAGTGTCCTACAATAGGCAGGCCACCGCCTTCGAACGTCCGTGAAACATCCGTGCCACATCTTAATTTCAGGAATGAAGTTGGCCACCTATTCGAATGTCTTATTTTTCATGACACGGATAGGACTCACGTATGTGTCTTACGTAAAATTATTCCACTGGCTACCTCTCTTGTAGAAAATTCCGTAATGGTGTATAGATAGATACAAGTTATACTACCTATTGCGGTTTATATATAATAAAAAAATACTAACCCACATAAATTATCTATAACAATAGTTAGCATAGAAAAAAAAAATATATCTCTGTGGCTGTGCCATATAGATATATGTTGTCTTGCTAAGTTCATTAATTTTGTTATCGTTTAACATTAATAAAAATAGTAATAAACAATAGTACCTATAAAGTTTACGGTGATATCCACATACCTATAGTTAGTTTGGCAACACCTGCGAACTTTCCTTTTGACTATTATTAATCGACATAGAAATGAATGAAGTACCTAGCAATAATTATCTTCATATAAATGATGATATTATACTTTAAATAACATTTCATATAAATATTTTAGTTTTTTCGCATGTAGCTATGTATGTTTGTTTGTATAACTTTTATAGATACATTTACCAGTCAAGTAATAGGAAAATCAGTGCCTTCTACGAAAATTTGATCGATAAAATGCGTGTCTGTATTAAAATGTTGTATAATGTATATTGTTCGTTGACGAAGCAATATGAATACCTTAAATTAATCTATTCCTTAAAAAATATATTACATCTCTCAAAGTTTAAAGTAACCTTAATTTTGTAGGTATAATTATTATTGTATTTATTATTTATTCAATAAATACAATGACTTACTACAAAATACATAAAAACACAATGCATGTACATCAAAAGCCGTGCTACTAAACTGGATGAAAGGCGTAGTTGTAGCTAGGAACTAAGAATAATTACAAAATTTCAAAATTTTCATGATTTTCTTTTCGATAGAATATAGCAGTGACTTTTCGTTACACCTACTTTCATAAAATTCTAATATACATCGGGAGTTTCTTATATGAAGAGCAAAATCAAATCGATAATTTTTCACAAATATTTAAGTCTGAATGCAGACATCATCGCGTTTTCACTATATACATTGTAATTTAATCGACATAATGATAATCCGTGCATATTTTCGAGTAAGTACTAATTTAGAAGTAAAAATGATTCGAGTAGAAATTTTATATTTTTCAATTTCTTTGATCTTCTCAATTTTTTAAAATAATCATACGACTTTATGAGTGATGTTAAGTGTAAGACTAGTTATTGAATATTAGGCTATTTAGGCAATGCGCTTTTTTAGTATATGCGGTTTATTGCTAATATACCACATACCGCAAGATATATCGCTTGGAGGTGCGATGAAAGCCTTTACTATCTCACTCTCATTGGAAACGGCACACGTAGATATATCTACGTGTCGATTATGGAGTCTAATTGATTTCTCATTTTGAAAATGAAAACGTAACACTAACAAGCCCCCTTTTGCTGTTAATGCGGTCTCATTTGAAAGCAAATTAATGAAGTCATATAGGTATATATCTACTTACTAAGTACCCACTTATATTGTGAACGGAAATGATATCTACTTATTGTAATATTAAATATATAATGGGTAGGTACTACAGTCTTATTAGAAAATCATTATCATTTTGGTGTCGATAATGAGGTTATATGATTGTTCATTTGAACATCTGGTCGTTACATTTTAAATGCGTACGAATTATTATTTTTTTCGGTTTTTTTTTATCGATCTTGGTATTACAATTGTATCTTATTGTGTATGCAAAATAACATTTATAATTTTGTTAAAAATATCACAGAGCTGTAGACATCCGTCAAAAAATAGGTCTCCCACTCTTTTCCACAAAATTTCCAGTGTCCCGTAAAAAGCAGGTGTTAGAAAAAAGACATATTACATCTTAAATTCAGCGATGAGGTAGCCCACCATCCTGAATGTCTATGCATATTAACTAATAAATATCAAAGGTTTAGATAAATTCATAATTACTGAGTCATGTTTTAAGAATATTAATGAAGTGATGACTAGAATGAAGACGATTTTTTTCACTTTAGGAACGGCAGCAGAATATTAGAAATAGCGTAGACAGTGATAACAAAATTAGAGTAAAATCATTATGTAAGTAACCACTAAAAATATTATAGAAGCACTTTTAAATATAAATATTATTTAAATGCTTTTTCAGCGATGACAAATTATGGAAAAGTTTTTAAATTTATCGTAATTGGAATATTAGCTTAGTAAGAATTTTCACGTGGAAAAATAAATTTCGTTTGAAAACTTTTGCGACGTTATTTTCCAATGAATTGCTCCGCTACTTAGGTATAGTTACCACACACTATCCTAATTCTCTCACATACAATATAATAATATAATATGTATTTGATGATGGTGGAGAAAATTTCCCACACTAACAATTTGTTAT
Source organism: Athripsodes cinereus (assembly GCA_947579605.1). Taxonomy (NCBI): domain Eukaryota; kingdom Metazoa; phylum Arthropoda; class Insecta; order Trichoptera; family Leptoceridae; genus Athripsodes; species Athripsodes cinereus. Next base: position 20,754,884 of record OX388310.1, read on the forward strand.
ATGGATAAAAGCGTCACGATAGAATTAAGTTCGCGTGAAAGAACTATTTGTGTGTGAATAGATTTAGGATGGTGAAGGATTAAAACTAATTATTATTCTTATTGATCTGTGAAATTTAGAATCAAAATTGACGAAAGCGTAGGTGATATAATTATAGGTGTAACAATATTCATCAATAATACTATTGTAATTATTGTAATGGGTAAATAATTGTTTATATTATAATCTGTCTTTCCATGTAAAGTTCTCGATACAGAATTGCTATTACAATTTTTTTATTACTTAGTTTTTGTTTTTTTTTGCAAAATATCGAGGTGGCCGGTAGTCTGATGGTAAATTCTCAGACATTTAATCGAGAGATCCCGGACTCGAGTTCTTCCACCCTCATGACGCAAGTATATTGCTTATTTAGACAAAATTTGAAGTTTATTTGAGTTTATTACTAACCTATATTAATTTTCTAAATATAAAAATAACAGTCAATTTGTTATGCTAGAGCACCATGAAATTGTGATTACCTTTATTGTTACATTGATACAAAAAAATCTTTAATCAATTAACCAAAAAATAATTATTACGTTTATACAATATGTCATCAACAATAACCATAACAATTAAAATAACGTTATTAAGATTTTTTAAATGGTACCTACTTATTAAGATCAATGAATATGATTTACCAAAAGACTCACGAATCGTGTTTATGAATACCTGAATTGGTCACACACGTTTGACACCAATTAAGTATTTAATATTGTCCTTGTCCTTGAGGATAGTATATGATAATAATTCACACTGAATAATGACTTTAAATGCTTATCTATTGTCCTGAATACAAACACATTATCATTATCAAAGAATTCCTTGTTTGCAATAAAATAGAATTAACATCGTTTCGCGTGTCGCGGATGGACTCTTCTCACAGTACAAAATTTTCGTTAACTATTAAGTATCAGACTAATTTGAAACAATATTTTCACATTCAAAGAACGCAACTAAAGTCGCCCGAGAAAAATGAAAATACGTGCACTTCGATTTTAAACTTTGGATATCTAATGTTTTATATACGTTGTTTAAATTTTATTGCGTTGCGATGAAGCATGCCATCCATATTAAACAGAAAAATAAACGCGTATGTTGATATTGATTATTCTTCAAATAAAAATTGTGGGTCACTTCTGAAAATATTGTAGACGTGAAAAGTAAGAAAATCAGTAAAGACATTGTTTAATTGTCAATTAATCCTTATGAGATCGCCGATGACATATTGGCGTTATCATGCTACTGTCAGCGACATCTTAATTTTAAAATGTAATGAAAACAATCAACTTTTTCGTCAACAATTGTTATATTATTTAACAACTGGAGTTTATGTCGTGTATACCATATTTTGTTTTTTTTTTTACACAAGATAATTAGGAATTTGAATTACCTACCTTAATTGTATAGAAAATTGTGTGAAGGGTTAAAAGATAGTGAATTTAGTATCATACTCGTATTTAATTTGGATTCGCAGTGTGAAATGAGCCCAAGTTGTAAACCTTTACTGCATCCATCGCGTGACTATTTCATTTGTTTCAAACGTTTCGTCTGTTTGAATTGTGAAGTGGACTAGACACGAACTCGGATGTTCATGAGGATATTATTTCACTATCATTGTTGTTTTTCTTAAATGTTTCGAACAAGTTTACAAATTATTATTTTGTATCTTGTTTGGTTTGTTATTTTCACAGTGCTGATTTCACAAAACTTTGTCGCGTTGGCGATTAATATAAAAACTTTCCTAAGTGACCAAATTTGTTATGAACGGCATTTATTTTTGTCATTTAAACATATCCAAATGAGCGGGATGAATTTATTAAACACTACCTACCAAAAATGCCCATATTTGGGGGTGAAAGAAGTGTGTTATTATTTTTCTTTCTCCACATTCACGGAATATAGTTGTCACAATTCCCTGTTCCTCGGCATGTTATCATCTTATCGATCAATAAATCGAAATTTTCAGACTTCTGCGTTATCCGGTAGGTCGGTGGGTCTCCTTCAATATTGATAAGCAAACGAAAATTTTTGGGAGACGATCTCCTACCGGTTTGACCAAAATATGTGTGAGGTTTTAGCTTTATTCGGTGATTTTTTACTTGCTTTAATTTATCTACGTTTATGTTTATAAGATGACCTGTGTTTATGAACAAGCCAGCCCTGCCTGAGTTTCCATCATAGAAATTGTTGTTTATTCTGTCTCGATTTGTTTATTGAAACTGAATACTGTTGAACTCATTGCCGTCTTTTTGTTAAACGTGCTTGGTATTACTATTGTATTATATTTCTTTTGTAATGGATATACCCGTTATTATAAAATATTGCTAATGTTATATTGATTTTATTTCAAAATTGCGTCGTAAATAATCTTTCATAAAGTAATAATGTTTTAACCAGCGACATATTTGGACTTTTAAAATACGTAATTTCATATTCTTGTCGACCGTGACTTTTGCATGACCAGATCAAGTTGTGAATGAATCTTTATTTATTTGTTTGTAATATTTCTTTTGTATAGCCTCATTAAGAATTTTATAAAAATGTAGAATAAAAATGAAACAAAATCGATTTTTTTTGGGTTGTATTTATCAAATTTACTATTCGTTGAACACTCAAATCAATCTTTTTTTAAATATGTGTGCAGTAGAAAGATTTTTACTTTAAAGTAATCTCTTCTAATTAACCGCAAGAAATCTTAGCTTGAAAATAATTTAATTATTTTTTCTTTGAGATTTAGTTGAAATTTCAGTGCAATATATGTAATAAACACTGTATTATTAATTTTAAGTATGTAACGATAAACGTGCTCTAAAATCAATCAGACGTATTGCTTGGAAAACCATGTTTGCACAATGCAACATTGTGCAAAGTTTCATCGGAAGAAGTGGGAAAGGCGTCCCAATGCTTACGAATTGACTCTAGGTTGGCTTAAGTGCCTTTTGGTGTCCATAGACAATAATGTGCACCAATTCAGCTTTTCTCATTTCGATTAGATATTGCACAATATTACATTGTTTAAACATGGTTTTCCTATTGAGATATCTGATGGGTTTTTTTTTATCTACGCGTTGAGCCCAAATCCAGTTAAACCATGAAAAAAGTAAACATTCTAAATATTTGTTAATATTGAGTTCAAGTCGTAATTGCTTTCTTATCGTTATATTTTATATCAGAACATTACTTATGGCATTCAAATGAATTCCTCCGCATTTCTATGTAAATTTCCTTCCATACATAATAATATATTGGGTATTAGTTTTATCATACGAGTACCTACTTGTCTCTTAGTCTATACTTTAATCTCTGTGGGCTTTATAATGAATGTGGTAGTCCCCATACTACATATTTCTGACGTCTTCTGACACCTATATTCACTAAGTTGAAAAAACTTGGTATACCAGCCATATCTAGCATAAGAGTTATCCCTGTTTAAACCAAAATTACACTCACATTAAAAATTTGTTTTATAAAACCCTCCTTTACACGAGACTTGTCTCTATAAGGAGGATGTTTAGATTTAAGTTGTATCAAATAGTGTATGTATTGTAATGTCTGTATAATTATTGTTAAATAAAATAAATAAAAAAAAAATAAAAAAAAAATGCATAGATATTCATACTCAAATTCGAAATTTCCTTGTGTCTACTGATGACTTACTATGAAGAAAAGAATGATTAAAATGGTTGTCGAACAATGCCATATTATTTTTAACATTTTCTAGAAACTATGAGATCAATAACATAAACTCTGTAGTTATTAATCAATGTGAGTGACTCATAAAATATTAACGGATCATTTACACTTAAGAAAAATTCAAGGAATTTACTTTTTTCCCGTGTATTTTTCCACGTTCCGTGGAGCACCCGGTAAGAAATTGGTGTCCAACTCTTTTCCGTTAGTTTTCGAGTGTCCTGTCAAAGGCAGGTGTTGGAAAAAGTAATAATATTTTACATCTTAAATTTAGCAATGAGATTTGCTACCTTTACTGATTTTATCAATTTTTGTTTGCACGTAGAGGACAGCTTGCATGCTATTTGATTTTCTGGCTCCCCTAATTTTGGAAAATGCCGTGATGGTATAGTAGTAGTAATTAATTCAAAATATCATTTTGATTTTTTTATAGCAGCTGTTGTTCATAATCAGAATGTGTCTTTAATAAATTTATTATCATCTGAGATTAATTTTATTCATACATAACAGTTGGAATAAAAGTTATTCCGTGAGTATAGTAGTAAGTGTTGGGTGTATTACGTACCAACTTTAATCTAGAAACCAATATTCCCAACATATTATATTGTATTCAGCAGTAATATGATGCCATAAGACAACATTGTGATTCATCCTTAGACTTTCTCCTATAATAATTATTCCTACCAGACATTACAACATTCCCATTTCAGTCCATACCATAATAATACAATACCGAACTACTTATTATTCACATGGTATAGGTGGTCATACCACATATTTATTATCTAATATGTAAGTAATTCCCATTCATTATATTTTATTTATCGATGATACACGCATTTTATTATATTATGTTGCATGTAGTAGGAAATTGAAAAGTGTAAAAGATCAAATGAAAGACTAATGTTCAAAAATGGATCTACAAGGTCTGAAAAAGAAGATATTAAAAAATTATTGACCAATTACTACTTTTAAATTATATGAGAAAAGACAACACAGTAAAACAAATAAGAATATTACATCATTTTGTAAATAAATTATCTAAGTAAGTACCTTCCAAAAGGATATATCAATTGCGAGGCAAAATAGTATGTTGCCATTAATTATGGATGAAAATAAAATATATACATTAAAATATTTTACATTATTTCTCAAAAACAAAACACTCTAGATCAAGTAAAAGATGTAGGCAGTTGAAAGAATGATGGAACCTGTAAAGTGAATTGATTTCATTAATAATAATATTATGAATATACTACGTATGACTGTCACACTAACAAATATAATTTAAAACCTACATATTTTATTTACCTTCGTTTCTATAATCTTATTTCTGAACAGATTACGTCGGTCATCGAGTCATGTCTATAGAAAATAACATTCATTGAATGAATGTGGTCTTAATTTCTTTTCATTGAAAATATTTGGGGTCAGGTTATATTTTTAGGTAGGTAATAAAATAATGTAATAATACACATAATATTAGATAGTTATTTATGCTTATACCGTGTTGTGTAATACTCAAACGTGTTTTTTGTCTTTTGATCATTATTTTATATATGTAGTTTGAGTCTTTTATTTTATATGAATAATTGTTTTTATTTAATTTATATATAATTTTTGTTTTTTGTATTTCGTTAGTGTTCGAATACTATTTTTTTATAGTTTTAAATTATGAACTGTATTTATTGTTAAATTTTAAATTAATGACGAAAGAGAATGTTTAATTTATTGTAGTTTATTCATCCTTAAAGGCAGCACCCATAAAATTATATATTTTGTTTTTTGATTTTTTTTCATTTTGTCTTAGAAGCATATCAGACTCTCGATCTTACAACAACAAAATCAAATCGTTAGAATGAAATTGCACAAAAAGCCCGATGTTTGTTTAAGAAAAGTACAGTAAGCCACTACTTACTGTGAAAGGTGTATAAGGTTGTATTTGGGGTTATAACAAACAAAACCCAGATATATCTTTCTTTAAAAAAAAAAATAAAAAAAAGATATTGAAACAAAATTATTCCTGTAGGGGTAATATTGTTGGCCGACGGCAGATGGTTGAAGTTCAAGTTTCATTTTTAAAAATGCAAAAACTTGTACATTCTTTACTGTAGGTAAATTGTTAAAAAATAGTTTCATCGTACCTAATACAATAATTATACAGAGTGCGAGTTTATCCTTCCAACTAACCCAATTATTCAGGTTTAAGATAGAAGGAAACCAATAGGTATTTATTAGAAATTCAATTAATCTTTATAATTTTCTCATTAACTCGTGCATGAAAAGTGAAAAGCCTTCCTTACGAGATATATATTATTATTTTCTTCTATTCTCGCTTAGATAGTTCCTATACTTCACTTCATACATAATACATTGTAACAGGCGCTTCCATGAAATGTAAGGATTTTTTATTCCCTTTTCTCCAAATTCCACCTAAAATATATAAGATCTTCAGCTACGTGCCTGGAATCTAGATCAATTGAATAATAAGCATTGAAGTAGGTAAATAGCTGGAATGATCACTATGGAAACCACTTCCTCGCAAAACTTATTTGTATAATGCCGGAATGTCTATTTTCGGATAAGTATATTACCTATTTACTGAATACCCATATGCTAATAACAACCGTCATGTATGTTTCGTTATTGAAGATAGATTAGTTATTACGCTTTATTTTATTATATCACGCTTGCTTAGAGGCTCCCTGCCGAATAAAAGTGTAATTTCATCATACATACTTCTCCATTTTACTCAATATTGTCATATACATTACAGCAAAATTGTATTAAACAGAAATTTAGCTAAATCATTAACAATTTCTAAAATGATTTGTGTCTAATCGATTCGCATAATGTTTAGTTAAGAACCCTCTATGAATTCCACTACCTCCATGATTGCGCTCAGTATCTGCCAATAAAATTCGAAGTAATAAAATAAAAACTGTCTATACTTGTACCAATATTACCACATCCGATTTTTTCTAATATCTAGAGATTTATATATATGTATGTGTGTTATTGTGTGTATGGTTTTACATTACGTAATTTCTTTTTACAAAAGGAAGGATCGAGACTTATGTCATGGGACCCTTATAATTTAATATCCAAAAAATGGTACTTGTGTTGCCATCTATCGAAATCCTGTGAAAGCCCTGGCCCCTATCTAGAGAAATCGTAAATACCTTTTGATATTATCATAAAAACAGATTCCTTCTTCTTGATCCTTTTCCGGGAGTCAGCCATTTTGGCCAGTCTCCTGCTATTCGTTTTACAATAGACATAGCAGGGGCTCGCTCCAAAAAATAAAATGTCTCTTCTCTTCTACAAAATACTGTGAGTGTCGCTATAATAATGTAATTCAGTATTAAAAACTGTGAATTGTTTTGTTTGGTGTAATAATAATCTGTGTAACCATATTCTTCGTCAATAAACTGATCATACAACATCATGCTAGTGTTTCCTTAGCACAACCACCACAATAAATTTACCCAACGATAAACCCTGAGAGAGTCACTGAAATCTGCCGACTATGGGAGAAATGTTACAGTTTGAATGTTACAGATTGGCGCTCCAACGTGCTGCCTAATTATTGTGGTTTTTGTTGTGTTTGAAGTGAATTTAACAATGCATAAATGATAACATTAAACAGTGCGTAGATAAGTTCGTTACGTATCACGTGACCCACCCATGTTTCCATGCATCACCAACACACACACACTTCTCTAGAATGTTCGATCAAAAAACGGTTGAAATTCCATTACCATCACAACAAGACCGTACAACTTTGCTCTTCAAGAAATTTCACCGCGTGACCAATAAGGACTATGATGGTGCTTCAGTGAATAATTGAATTAAATAAACAGTGCTATAAATAATAAAGAAAAAACATTTTAATAATTAAATAAGAATTAATAAATAATCAAGTACGATCAGATATTGTTAATGAATGGAGAATTTAAGAAATATATACAACAAGAAATTGACAAGATTGTGAACAGATACTCCAAACTTTCCTAAGACGTCCAGATAATTTCCTTCTGACGAGATGAAGATCTCCAACATTGCAATCTCTTAAGAAGCCTGCTACCACCACTACGAAGGATGTCCATGGCGGAATTTTCTTCCTTGACGGTTCCTGACCTCCAATAGAAGGATGTCCCATGCTTTGTCATCTAGATCTCACGTTTCTTCGAGGCCTTCTTTATCTACACGGAGAGCCCTTGATGCTTGATGGTTTTGAGGAAGATGAAATGAATACTTCCTCCAATTCGTAATAGACAACCTTATTCATCTGACTACTATACAGGTTTTTATGGAAGAATGTGGTGTTGTTTTGTTCATTTTGTACTGAAATATTTTATATACCTACTATAGATACAGTTTTTTTTACATGTTGTTCCATGCTTTGCCTTTTGTGCCAAAGAGATTGTAAAAATTCCAGTTTCAATTTTGCATAAATTCAAGTGATACTAGCTAAGATCATTTTACAATTATTTACGGAATTATTTGTTTGTTAATGTAAGATTCTACACTGAGGGATCTACAAAATAAGAATTGTAAATTTGTAAATGTCTAGTTTGTGAAATATTCCAAGTAAAGTTTTTCTATATCTGGCAAATTACACTCAAAAGTAAAGAAATTAAATTTAAATTCATTATACTTGTACCTACCTAGCGTGCGTGTCACGCGGGCTGTGGATGTATTTATGTATGGTTTGAAGTGAAATGATCATAGACCTCAATATTGCTGGAAGAGGCTTAACAAAACAAATTTGAATAATTACCAATAATTCTTTTACTCATATGCTGGAATTGTTAATTATATGATATGTAATGTATGTAATGTTATGTCTACGATATTTCCAGGGAATGTCAAACTTTCCAGCGATTTCCAAACTTTAACAATTTAAAGAAATAATTGTTATTGATTTTTTTTTCGAGTCTTATCAAAGGACAAGACTTCCAAACATTTTTTTTAGTATCCAATGATTCCCAACTGTTGAGATTTGATGTTACAAAGGTTGCCAAACTTTTTTTTAAACATTTTTTTGCTTTGAGGAATTTTTTTTGGATTCTTATTAGGAGTCCATATTTCCTAGAGCAATTTTCAAACCAAGGTGTCCACTGTTTCTCAATTTTTTTTTGTTTTGGAAAAAATTTTTTTTTTTTCCTCTTTTAAAGAATTTTTTTTAATTCCTCCAAGTCCATCGCAATCTATCCAGCGCTGAATATTGGTACGTATAATCTTTTGTCTTGTTGATTATTATTTGCCAATTTTCTTTCAGATCGTCAATTCAAAACGTTTTGCATGTGCAATTTTTCTATTTCTCCTGTGTAAGGATCAACTTATATAGAAGAACCGTTTATTATTCTACTGTCATTGCAAGTTAGAATCTCAAAATGTCTGGATCATCTTTTATGCCTATTTCGCGAGTCAATGTATCCAATTCTCGGACTCTTAAACACGCATTAACCCAGAGAGGTATAACGCCCAGCCATTCTCTCGCTGATCTTAGAGCTCAGTGCGTAAGTTTCAACAATAAGATCTCTGAAATGCCTCCATCAATTGAGAGTTCTGATTTGTCCAGTGACGCCGGTTCCAATTGTGCCATTACTACGGAAACTGTTAACCTCAGCCATCCCACTCCTCCTGCACGTACTCTGTCATTGGATACTCCTCGACGTCAAACTACTTGTGTGCCTTTAAATATCAATTTTTCTTCTTGGCCCATTCCTATCTTCAACGGTGAGGGTGATCTCATCGAATTTTTTACTCGATTAGAGGAAATATGTCTGTCTCGAAGATTTGACATAGCTCTACTGCCTACTGTTCTTCCAGAATTTCTAACCGAAAAAGCTCTTACCTTTTATCGAGCTGCTCGACTCAACACTTTGTGTTGGGAAGATCTGAAAACCACCTTCCTCGACCGCTTTGATAACGAAAATATAACTTCTGAACGACGCATGAATATATGGTGTTCCAGACAATCACCTTCTGAAACCGCATCCGATTACATTTCGCGTGTCACTATGATGAACAGAAGTCTGAAATCTCCTATTAGAGATTCGGAAATTCTAAAAATCGTTAAGAAAGGTCTAAAAACAACTTTTGCGGCTGCCATAATTGGTGCAAATCCTTCCAACATAGTTGATTTGGAGCAAATATGTACTGGATTCGAACGTCTCACTCTTGTCACTTCTTCTTCTATGCCTGCAACCTCAAATAATGCACCTCCTCCTACTCGCCCAAAGGTCGCATTTACCCATGATACACGTAGGAACAATAATTGTTATACTTGCGGTAAACCAGGACACCTGGCCAGAGATTGTAAATTTAAAATGCCAACTCCTCGTACCTTTTATCGACCCCGTCATTTCTCTACAAATTCTAATGTCAATGCTTCTAACACCTCACGAATTTCAATGCCTAATTTAAGTATGCCACCTCCTAACCTGTCTCGACGTCCAAAAAACTTGTAAACTACCGGTCTTCTGCTCGTCCTTCTCCTGGGAAGAGAGATGCCGAGTGGTCAGACTGGTTAGCCTCTGTTGAACTATTCCATCTTACCTGTCATTTAAACGAAGTTGCCATTACCAGTGGTTCGGACAATCGTCCTCACATCAATTTTAAAATTCGCCATGTTCCCTTTAGAGCTCTCTTAGATACTGGAGCTGCAGTGAATATATTGGGTAGAGATACTTATAAAACTTTTACAACCTTAGGCTATACCCTGCAACCCCATGTTCAAACATTGTTTGGTGTTAACAGTTCCTCTTTCCAGTCTATTGGAAAGATCATTCTTCCTCTTTGCTTTGATAACAAGACTGTTCATGTTACTTTTATTGTGGCCCCTTCTGTTTCTCATGGTATAATTTTGGGTGTCCCATTTCTTGAAAACTCCGGCTTAGCACCACGACTCTTTCCGAATAATAATAATTCTTTGACAAATCCAATAGCTAGTAAACACATATTTGTTACATCTTCGTCTCCTTCTTGCCTAGTTTCTGCCAATAATCTTACTCCAGCACAATGTTCTGAACTGAATGAAGTCAAAGAACTATTCTCAACGATTTCTTATGAAACCAAAGGCTTAGGTCGTACCCATCTTATAAGTCATGTTATCGACACGGGCGATAATCTGCCTGTAAAACAGAAGACTTACCCACAATCACATGTCAGAAGAGAACAACTTTGTACTGAAATTGATGCCATGTTAAAAATGGATGTAATCGAACCTGCCCGTAGCCCATGGCTAAATAATGTTTTTATTGTACCCAAAAAAGATGGTACTGGTCGATTTGTATTAGACCCTCGTAGATTAAATGACGTCACTAAGACCGACTGCTATAGACTTCCCAATATCAATCGCATATTAGATAACCTTCGTGATACCAAGTTTCTTACAAGTCTTGATTTAAGTCACGGTTTTTGGCAATTGCCCCTATCACTCGAAAGCCGTCCAAAAACTGCCTTTTTTGTGGAAGGTAGAGGACAATACCACTTTAAAGTCACCCCATTTGGACTGAAGAATATACCTGCTGAAATGCAAAGACTCATGGACAAACTCTTTTCTGATCTTGGTGATCATGTTTTCTGCTATCTGGATGATATCTTAATTTGTAGTCCTACATTTGAATCTCACATTGCCTCCTTGAAGACCGTATTTCAACGCTTAAATGAAGCCAATCTTACTATAAAGTTAAAGAAATCTGTTTTTTGTAAAGATTCATTAAAATATCTTGGCCACGTCATCAACCAAGACGGTATTACTACCGACCCCGAAAAAATAAATGTAATGTTAAATTATCCACGTCCCACTTCAACTAAGGAACTAAGAGGTTTCCTTGGAATGTGTTCTTACTATAGACGTTTTATCAAATCATTTTCTGCTATTGCCTCTCCTCTTTGCAAGTTGACAAGTAAGAAATTTAATAAACAATTTTCTTGGAATAATGAAGCCGAACAATCTTTCATTGCTTTAAAATCTGCCATGATAACGGCCCCTGTATTGAAACCCCCTGACTATTCGCTACCTTATATACTTACTTGCGATGCTAGTGCAATAAGCATAGGTAGTTTCCTTTCACAAAAATCTCCTGATGGAACTGAGCATGCCATAGCTTATTTCTCCCGTAAACTTTCTGATACTGAACAACATTATTCCACTACTGACCGCGAATTACTTGCTGTCGTAGATTCTGTACATCATTTTCGTAGCTACTTAGAAGGTACTCATTTTACCCTTATGAGCGATCATGGATGTTTAAAATATCTAAAAACCATTTCTTCTCCCAGCGGACGTTTAGCCAGATGGGCTATGCGTCTATCACAATACAGCTTTGATTTTGTTTATAAGAAAGGTTGTGAAAACAAACTTGCTGATGGACTCAGTCGAATTCCTGTTTCTGCTTTCACTTTTCCGTCTGTTTATACCAATGTCTCCGATCCATGGTATCGTAAAGTTTACAAATCTTGTGAAGAAAGACCTCAAGACTCCCATAATTTCATGTTAGAGGATGGTCACCTCTATAGATACTGTAAAAATAAGAAACCTAATAAATCCTCCCCAGATTCTTCATTTTGGAGACTTGTTGTGCCTTCTGATCAACTTGAACCTTTAATTTCAGAATTTCATGATAACAATTGCCATCCTGGAGTTTTAAAGACTCATGCCTATCTCTCTCAAACTTTCTATTGCCGTGGTTTATTGTCCACCATTAAGGATTATGTAAAGCAGTGCCAAACATGTAAGGCATATAAACATAATAACCAAGCGCCTCATGGATTAATGAAAAACCCAAAACCCGTTACTAAACCTATGGAATCATTGAGTATTGACCTGGTAGGACCATTGCCCATGTCATATAAGCGCAACGTGCATATCCTTACTGTTGTAGATATCTTTACCAAATATCTTTGGGCTTTTCCACTACGAAACCCTACAGCTAAAGAAATAATCAAACTACTCGAGGAACGAATTTTTCTTCCCTATTGTATTCCGCGGTGTGTTGTCTTGGACAACGGCCGACAGTTCGTTGCTAAAGAATTTAAATCATTTTTACATTCTTATGGGATCAATGACTTGTTTTATAATGCATATTATCACCCACAGAATAACCCCGTTGAAAGATACAATTCTACTCTTCTTACTGCTCTTTCTATATTGGTAGAAAATGATCAACGTTCTTGGTGTTCCAAGCTTCCAAAAATCTGTTCTTGTATTAATAGTACTGTAAATGTAACCACAGGTTACTCTCCCTATTTCCTTGTACATGGTACAGAATATGTTCCTCATGCCTCCTTCCATAGAACTGTCAATGCCTCTGATAGTGGTACCTTAGAAGCATTTGCCGAACAACGTCAACGTCGTTTATCAGAAATGAACGCGCTTTACGACGAAATTTCCTCCTCATTGACCAAGGCTTTCCATCGTAATGCCGATAGATATAACCTTCGTCGCAAAACTCTTCGTCTGGACATAGGTCAAATTGTCTGGAGAAGGTCATTCGTTCATAGCAACGCTGCGAATTATTTTTCAAAGAAATTGGCACCTCGTTTCATCAAGTCTCAGGTTCACCGAATCATATCCCCTAACGTATACGAGCTATGCGATGTAGATACTGGAGCAATGGGAAACTATCATGCTAAGGATATCATTAAGTTCTGAGTCCTAGGTATGTGTTTCTCCAAAATTTTGTTGTTATATTTCATTCTGAATGTAAATCCAACAATGTAAACTTGAAATTTTGATAATGTAAGGAATTTATGTAAAAATGTAATGTTTTCTTGGGCTGCAATTTTAATGAATAAAAAGAACTATGTCTATACATCACAGGTCAATGTTAATAGTGAATTTTGTATGTAATAAAAATGTTAGACTCACAAAAGAAATTATATTTACAGTCAGAGTAATGTCAAAGGAATTATCTTTCTTTCTTCTTTAAAGCAAAATAAATTATAATACTGTTAATAGTCAAAAATTTGGTATTTCTACTCTTAAAGTACTTGTAACTTTTGCAGCCCATGTTATTGTAAACTTTTAGTTAAAAAAAAAACTCATAGAGGCTCTTCAAGGTTCCGCTTCTGTGAGAATTTTGAATTGTTCGAACCTTGTGGCGCCCTTAAATAATATTTTTTGTATGTTTGATCACCTTTTTTTTGTTTGCGCCCGTGGATGCATGAAGTTGCCTTTATCATCTCATATGCTAGCCGTTTTCATTAGCAACGTGTTCACAATAATCTGAACCCATCCACTGTCGCAGGCAAAAGTCATACAACATGTTAGTTTTAAGGAATTTTGTACTGTACAACTGATGTAATTTTGACCCTCCAGTATACGAAAGTATACGAATTCTTTTGTTGTTTTCCTTAAATTTTGTGTGAACTCTTGAATCACTGAGTTATGTGGTAACTGATGAATGACTTATGACAGATGATGAATGCAAGGTACGGAAGAATGAAGTATACATGAAAAAACGGCCGATAAAAGATGAAGTATGAAAATGCGTGAAAAGTTACCACTAATTCTCTTAGTTTGTCAAACCATTAATGTAAAATCTTAAATTGAGGGTCAAGGTCGCATCAGTCAAATTAGAATAAGTTTGTTGTGTTTCAACTTCTAGTGTGCATGGTTTTGTAAATAAATTATATGGCAAGGTTTCTCACATGGTGTGAACCTGCTGGCCATTTTGCGGCAATTTTACTGTATGGAATGCGTACCCTTACAGTAATTTCTATTTGCCTAGTATGAATGTTAAGGAGTCATTGGATGATTCGCCATCTTCCATGTACATCTCCTGGGTTAGACTGATATAGAGGTATGACTAAGCGTCCTACCCTAATACAATCAGTTCTAACTCAAATTTATTTTAGTAATTATCAATTTTTTAATGCCCGACAAGCTTATTGTCCAAGTGAGGTTTGAGGACGCTCAAACAAAGAAAGTTCATACAGGTCGCTTAGAGAAGCTCTGCGCGATAGGTTTGGTACCTGATATTAACCATTAGCCTGTATGAAATTGGTGGGAAGTTTCCACAAAAGAAAAATGCTATAGGGTAAAGGATTACCGCCCTTATAATAGAGGTAGATCAGATATAATTGTAATGGATACCTCCTCTTGGAGTAAGGAAAAGTGTTTGGGAAATTGTTGAAGGTTTTGTTATATAATGTAAAAAGAATTTTTTTTGTTTTGTCTTAAGCATGTAAAGGTTTACCTAGAAGTATGGCGAGAACATTGTCTACGATTCCGTATCCGCGACCTGTTCTGTCGGCGCATCTTCCTGGTCCCTTGCTTGCTTGAGACATGTCTATTTGTAAGGAATAATTAAGAATTTGTTACTAATGTCTGTTATGATAATTTGTATCCTTGTTTTGACACTCACAGTGTTGTAAAATCTATCTTGTTTTGACACTCACAGTATTGTAAAATCTTTCTTATCTTTGACACTCTTAGTTCTGTAGAATCCTTCTTATTACTGACTTTGAAACTTTTCTTTTTTTTTTATTCATTTTTTTTCTTTAAAAGACAACTTGAGATGGTGTCATGGGACCCTTATAATTTAATATCCAAAAAATGGTACTTGTGTTGCCATCTATCGAAATCCTGTGAAAGCCCTGGCCCCTATCTAGAGAAATCGTAAATACCTTTTGATATTATCATAAAAACAGATTCCTTCTTCTTGATCCTTTTCCGGGAGTCAGCCATTTTGGCCAGTCTCCTGCTATTCGTTTTACAATAGACATAGCAGGGGCTCGCTCCAAAAAATAAAATGTCTCTTCTCTTCTACAAAATACTGTGAGTGTCGCTATAATAATGTAATTCAGTATTAAAAACTGTGAATTGTTTTGTTTGGTGTAATAATAATCTGTGTAACCATATTCTTCGTCAATAAACTGATCATACAACATCATGCTAGTGTTTCCTTAGCACAACCACCACAATAAATTTACCCAACGATAAACCCTGAGAGAGTCACTGAAATCTGCCGACTATGGGAGAAATGTTACAGTTTGAATGTTACACTTACCTAAAGAACGTCTTGGCCTTCCTCCGTTCTTTTACACTAATATTTTAAAACTATCTCTTCGACATTTAAAAAGCCAAAGTACCTACTTATTTATCCCAAGAGACCCCAGCAGAGACAAAATCACATAATTCCATGATAAGGTGTTCGGCGATCCAGGTTCTGTGACGTTGAATAGACTGTCTGCCAATCTGCGGCACCAAAGCAACACCATTGCTTTTAGAAACAAAATGAAAGCCGAAGGTTCGAAGGATCGTAAAAACGGTGACAAAGAAAAAAATATCTAACATCATCATCATAACAAATCCTAACGATATGGACTCATTTGAGGGCAATATTCTGAGACTCCATTATGGTAAAAAAAAATAGTATAATCGCATTCTGGTATCACCAATTTGAAAATTAATGATACAGTATTACAAAAAACCGAATATTTTTGTTTTATGGTAATAGTGTGATACCTTCCAAATAACCCTTAATTTATATTATATTCGAACTGTACACTCGTAAATAATATTACAATAATCAGACATAATTTTTCGAATAAATGCATATTTTAGTCGTGCATTACTAGGTATTCACAGATCTTTATTCTCAATTGAACCAAATCGGTTCATTGTATACCTACTTATTCAGTATTTTGATTTGTTCTGAGTTTATAAATAATAAATAATAAATATCCCGTGGAGCACCCGGTAAAGAATTGGTCTCCCACTCTTCTGCGTAAGTTTTCGAGTGTCCTGTAAAAGGCAGGTGTTCGAAAAAAATAAGACATTTTACATCTTAAATTCAGCGTTGAGGTTTGCCACCCATCCTGAATGTCTTGATTTTATACTGGCACGAAGAGGACAGTTTGTATGTTTCTTACATACAGCTGATCTGCTGGCTACCCCACTTGTGGGATATGCCGTGATGGTATTGTAGTTGTATTGTAGATTTGTTGTTATAAATAATAACATGTCACATAGCCTGATAACCACAGATAACGTTATTCTAAATCTATAAGGCTGATGATTATTTATGCAGTGTTTATATTCATATTGATAAGCTATTATTAGGTAAAGCAGATAAATAATTAAATTCTCATGAGAACGGCTATAATAATTATAAGAAAGTTCATCCATCATTAACTCCATTAGTGTACTGTATGTTTAGTGTACACACATTGAAATGGTTTAGATTGTTAGGAAAGAGTAAGTTATTCATTAATATGGTACGTAGAATAACACCACCCACGCGCGCTGTTTGCTTTATTTTACGATATGCCGACTTACTAACTAACAACATAGTACCATAATATCTCGTGGTAGTTTGTAACATGTATTGCCCATATACATTACATATATGTTTGTAATGATACCTATGTGATGTTTGTTTATTTTCAAGGTTATGGCAGTTCACACTTATACTCAAGTATAACCAATTAAATTTTTATTTGTAAACCATTCATTTGGTGTGAGAACGTCCAAATTAAGTAATTTAATTGGAAAAAAATATTTTCATTACTCCTTTTTTAATTTTAAGATCTAAGAGTAATTAGTTTGTAAGGTACCTAATCCTTTTGCTTTTTCATTTGAGTTCTTTGATGATCTCTTGAGACTTGTGTATAGATCTGTTTCAAAAAAATAACTCATTTGCAGACAATTTTGGTACCAACTGAGATGAAGAAGAATAAACTAAATTAAACCTAATTTTTCTTAAAAAATCATAAAGGCAGAATCACACAATTATTAGTATCAAATTTGTTTATCCTGTAATAAAGAAGCTTGAACAATTTGACATCTATCTCAAAATAAAAGTATTTAAATACATATGTACATACTTTACTAGGATTAGATCTTAAGAACACAGATATTTTTATTGCATGTTTGAACGATTTTCTGTTCAAGAATATATATATTTACTAATTGACAATAATTGATTTAACACAGCTACAGCTAAAAGGTTGGTGCACTCTGCTATCTTAGTGCCAACACTTATGTATGCAAGCGAGACGTGGACATGGTTAAAGAAGGATGAAAGTGGCATAAATGCAGTGGAAATGAGATCGTTGAGAAGGATGTGTGGTAAAAGTCTGAGAGATCGTGTGCGTAACAGTGATATACGAAAGGAATGTGGAATGAAAGTTGGTGTAATAACAAGGATGAATGTAAATAAGTTAAGATGGTTTGGACACGTTGAAAGAATGAATGAGGACAGAATGACTAAAAAGATATATTTGGCTGAGAGGAATGGTGCTCGGAGACGTGGACGTCCGAGGATTAAATGGCAAGATCATTTAAATCAAATCCTACAGGACGGTCACGTGTTGAGCACATTGAACAGGAGAGCATGCATGAGGAATTGTATGAAAGTGACGGAAGCGAAAGATGTATGCAAGGATAGAAGGAAGTGGCGCTCGATCCTTTCTGCCTACTCCGCGAGGGAAGCGGCGTGATGGTATGTATGTATGTATGATTTAACAATTAAAAAGACGTCGTTCGTCTTTTAAGAACATGCCCATTCTACAGACATAACATACTTATATTTTACAACCTTAATAACTAATCGAATTGCGTATTATTTGATACTTATACACTACATTATTTAGTTTTTCTACAAATTATGTATTGTATCTAGGTGTGGTATAATAACAGCTACATAGCTATTATTATAATGCATAGGTTGACATCCAATAACATTGTGTTGATTGTATCATATGGGTTTTTTAATACTGTTTGTAGACACTCGTTTCTATAATCTCTGATGCATTTTAAATGTCGTCTGTCCAACTGGTATTGTTCAACTTTAATTTAATTATATCGACTGTGCTCAGGACAAAGGCATCAAACCACAATTTTGGCAAAAGTTGTTTTATGTTTTGAAGTCAATCATTTGTGTCTTGTACACATTCTGGTAAAAGGATTCAATCCACAAAAGTCTAGTTTTTATAGAAAAAGCAAAATATTTTTTTTTAGCAAGGACTTAATTGCAAATACCCAATAGGACAAAGGACTCAAACAGCATAAGTTTCATTATTAACACCAAAAAATTTCATCCAGACATAATTTTACGGCGAGGAAAAAGGCATCAAACCACATAACCCCAAACATGCGACATACATATCTCATTAACATGTTGCTAAAGTTTGTCAGGACAAAGGATTTAATCAACATTTTTTTTGATTTTTTTGCTTATAACTTGATAATTCCTGAATATTTTTTCTTAAATTTTTATGACATGATAAAAAAACTACATTACAAAAAGATGGTAAAATAATAATGACAAAAATTTGAAATTTTCTTTATCCTACAGTTTTTTGCTTCTCCTATAAAATTTGACCAATGTGGTTTGATGCCTTTGTCCTGAGCACAGTCGATATGTCAGCAAGAACATCAATAAATTGCGACTTATTTTTAATCGATGATTACCTAGTAATATATTGTACGAACAATAAAATACTATACTATACCCTCACGCCGTGTCCCAGGTGGGGTTGGCAGAGAGAACGGAATGCCATGTCAATCTATCCTTACATACTTCTTTCTCTTCCTCTACATTCATCCAGTTTCTCATACATGCACGCCGATTCCTCTTACTTAACACGCGACCGTCCTTGAGAATTTGATCCACGTAGTTAAGCCTCGTAGTTCTTGGACGGCCGCGCTTTCTCACACCCTCTCTTTCAGATAAATACACCCTCTTCGTCAATCTTACACCATCCATTCGCTCCACATGACCAAACCATCTCAATTTATTTACACGCATTCTATCAACAACACTCCTTTTGCATCCACTCATTCTTCAAATATGCTCATTACTTACTCTATACAATAAAATGTAATGAAGTTATTGTATAATATTAAAATTAATTCTATTATTTTTTATTTTTTCAGGTAAGAGATTTTTCCTGTGACATTATTCCGAACAACAACAAAATGAAAACTTCATTTGAGGTATGGAAAAGCTTCTTTTTTTTCAAATTTACCTTTGACTCATGATTTTTGAAGTAGTAAAATCAATGAATATTAAATTAAACTAATTGGTTAATCTACATACACTACTTTTGGGAAGCAATTATTAGGTACCTACTTTTAAGAAATGCTTCCACATACATCCTATTTTAATATCCGGGAATACAGTCAATGTATAATTTTTTTTTCATATTTTTTCTTGTAACGTGTCTGGTAAATGTATACAGGTACTGGTTATATAACAAACGTTTGTACATAAATAAAATAGATTAAAATATTTATGCGAGGAATTAATTTGTATATTAATGCAAGGAATGAATTAGCGGTGGGGTTTACCACCTATCCTAACTTTCTCAATTTTTTGTTGCCACGAAGAAGACGACTTGTATGTTTATTACATGCAGCTGGTCTGATGGCTACCCTTTTTGTAGGATATGCCGTGATGATAAAGTAGTAGTAAAAGTTGAAATTTATATCTAATTGACTATCAACATGCACTTGTTTTTTTATTATCTGCATTTTACTGAACTACATATTAACTGCTAAACTATTTTAAATATTACTTTATAACATTGCTATATATTGCTAATCCTTAATCACCTCAAAGTTTTTCTATTTATAATTCTACGTTTATGTATGAAGAGTATTCAGAATATAAATGCTAAACGTAGTTTTCTAATTAAAAACAATCGGTATAATGCGAAAACTATGTTTAGCGTTTATGAATATTATGTATGTTTATAATTTGTTAACAAAACTACTCTAGTCCTTTCAATCACGTAAGTCGATTTGAATTTGCAACATACAACCTTGCTTATGCAACCATACACATCAACAACAATGTTCTTATCAATTATGATGCATCCCACAAATTATTATTCGCATTTGATAAATATACAATGTGATCTCCGTTATCCGTCTGTATGAAATGTGTTTAATATGTTGGTATATTTTAATTAATATTTATTTTATTTAATTCTCCACTGTACATTGGTCACAATATTATAAATCAATACAAGGTATTATAAAATTATCTGACATATAATAATTCATAGTGCATAATGCATAGACAAAATAATATACGTATTGAAATTTCATCTACATTTTAAATAATTTTGTGGACATAGAGTTAGCTTTACTACATCAATATTTTTTTTCTTTTTTTCTTTTTATAATAATGTATCAACTTTTTGTGTTCCTATTAAATAAATTAATTTACAGCAGTCTAGAAGATAAGATTTTTAAATAAATAAAAAGTTGTAAATGTTGTACACATAACACAATATAAATAAAAAAATGATTTAAAATTCCCAAAATGGTTAGTTATCCGCCATCTCTTTTTAATAACTATGCTCCTCTGTTATTAATAAATAATTGAATCGAAGATTGATCCATGTCCTAAAAGCACTAAATGTCATCACTGATTGGGAATACAGCACAAGATTAGAATGATTAGTGGGCCATTATTTTTGCGGTAAATATTCTATAATGGTTAATCTGCAGATTGAAGTAATACGTGTTTTTTCTCAGAATTTGTCCGGATAAAAGAGAATACACGTTAATATAACGTTCGGTACTGGGATACGAACCATGTCCTCGTTTTTCTTTACCACAACTAGGCTGCTTCTGCGCATTTGCTTTATGTACGTGATCGTGCATCATTTATCCAATGTTTTATAAGATATTATTTATTACTGTAATGTTTATGAGAGAGGTCGACACACAAATGTCAATAGAAGCCGCTTTTTGTACTGGTTCTAAATTTTATTATTGATGTGTTACTAATTTCTAAATTATTAAATCTCGATTATATTTAAATCAATTTTGTCAACTACATTATCAAATTTATTAACTGTGTCGGTGCAAACGTAGTAGAATTCCATAATTATGTAATTTGAAACAAGTGTTTCTTTCTACTATAGATTATTATTTCCGAGAGAGACGTCTTTCGACTTATCAGGTTATTATCAATCCTCGATTCATTCAATCAATCAAAGATTGATAATGACCTGATAAGTCGAAAGACGTCTCTCTCGGAATCAATAATCTATAGTAGAAAGAAACACTTGTTTCAAATTACATATTACATTATCAAAGCTATTATCCCTTTCTCTCGAGGACACTATCCCGTGCAAGAAAATCTGATTAAGTTCATGTAATAAAATTAAAAATTCGTTCATATTTATTGCGATACAGAAAAAATGAAGCTGCCTTGTTGAAATGATTTTTTCAAGTAACCTGAATCTTGTAAAATAAATAGTTTTGTAATTCCTTTTTGTTGATGAAATTACCTTTGTATTAGTATATATAATATTTATATTTGACTCAGTTATATCAGTAACACCTGCCAGAATAAAAAATAGAGCAGCGGAATTAAATATGAAACAAATGTTAGTGCAAATCATTGTAAAACAATACAAACCTCACATAAGTCACAATCAACAACAAATACATTGTTTACGAATGGTATCTATCAATGTATTTCACTATATTATTTTGAATTAAGTGTGTTCGATTCTGAAAATAAATTAGAACAATCAGATCTTCAAAACTATTTTGGTGGTATCATTACAAAGAACTGATATATAATTAAGTGCTAATATTTTGATGTAGTCATTTTATGTGTGTGCATGAAACATGAATGTTGGAGGATGCCTAGGCTCATAACTGGCTGTAGAGCAACTGATGATGGTGAAACATTGTCATTGAAGAACTTTAAAGCTTTATTTGTCTTATCAGAACATTAAAAAATCAATATAATTAAATGTACGAATTACTACGTTACTTAATACTATGAAAGAGATAATCCGAGTCCCGATTTGTCGTCACATTTTATATAAAACTTATATATACGAGTATTTTATAATATACGCAATGAATATAATGAATATACAAATCAGTGTTTTAAAAAGGATAAGTACCTACTTTTTACTATCGATTTTGAAACATCTTCAAGCAAATCCTTTATAAATTCATATCAGGAAATTAGGCTAACTTATGATCAACCAAATGTGTTTTTTTTATATATAAACGTCTACTAACTAATCTCTGTATTTCTAAATGGAACATAAAGCGTAAAACAAGAAGAAAATCATAATGAGAGCCTACCTAGATTAGATAATAATTATTGTATTAAACAAAGATTCACTATACACTTCTATAAATATAATATCACAGTAGGTATATGAATGTTCACACAGATTGTCCCACAAACATACATCTCTTTCATATTATGATTATCATAGTGTTATGAGTACAGTATAATAATATAATGTACCTACACATTACCCTATGTAGTATCTGGTTATTCTATGTATCTAACACTATGTGATTATTTAATGTACCTACTAGTACGTATACAAGTAATTGTTTCTTGTAATTATTACTTACATACCATTGATAATATTATTGAAGATCTCGTATATGAGACAAATTAAATGTGACGTGGAGTCCTCAGCGAAGAACAGGTCGCTTACCTTTTTCTGTAGCTTTTTGAGTGTCTTCTAACAGGCAGGTGAACTCGCCAAACATTCCGTGTAAGACATTTAACATTTCATTACCGTAATGCTGAACTATCCTTAGTGTTTAAGGATGATTTTTCACAGGAGCAGTTTAAAGTTTTGTTTTTGTTATAAAAATAAAAATATTATAAATATCCATAGCCAATTTTGACATGCATTATTATATACGAATCTCATTAATTAAATATTATCTCGTATCTGTTATTATCATTTCTTATTTCCTCATACTAAACTCATTTTGACCAAAATTTGAACTTCTGAATAGTTCTGCATTAAAGTAACGATCTTCAATTTAGCTATATTAGGTATGCTTCCCATTTTGATTGTCTGAACTTTTATTGGCACGGAGAGGACGATTTTTATGTTTATTACTTGTAGTTCTTCCTCTCTGACAACCCCATTTGTAGGAAGAGTCGTGATGATATGAATGAACGAATATGTATGAGACAACTCTTTATCAAGGCGCCTATGACTTTCTGCAAGATTCTTGGTGCGGGTTCTGACCAACGTTAACTGTTCATTTTTAATAAGACAACGCCTAATATGTACTTCTTACTTTGGATATGACATGAACTTACAGATTAAGTGCTCGATAAAAAATTATAATCGAAGAATATGACTTTACCGATTGACACTATGGAATTCTGTTTTAATTAAGTTTAATTTTCATAAAAAAAGAAAATAAAACAAGGTATTTTCCACTTTATTATTATATTACGTGAAAACATTCAAACTTTGTTACAAGGCCATACTTGAAAATGATTTGTTACTATTTACTAAGGATGAAACGAGTAGTTCCGAAAACGTTTAACGTAATATGATATCTAATAATTAAGTAGAAAGTATGGCGTTTTATTTCATTATTGTATCAAAATTAATTTCAAAATAATAAGATCTTGGAATTCTGAGCTGAAATAATCGGATGTTTAAACAAAATTGAATATATTACTCTTTAACAATTGCTTTCATTTAATGTTAAGGTGTTCGTGGTGACGATAAAACTATACTCATTTTTGAAAAATAAACAGAATCCATTAGTTTTTACGACCACATATTGTAATTATGCATATGACAGAATACTTGGTTTGCGGTTAACACACAACGGTCATGTTCGCAATATCTTGTATAAAATACAAATTAAATTTTGATGATTTCTTTTACCCACGTTCCTCTTACAGTTTTTGTGTTGTAATGTTCTTCGTCCTTCGATCCATTAACTCGCCTTTTAACTCTTCTGTTAGGAAAACATGGTAAAAACGAGCCTCAATTGAGAATAATTTTGCACCTTTTCTATGAATTCCCTAACGCTCCAATATTCTCACAGATAATAAAGGCATACTGTAAAATAAAGTCATACCATCAATTGGTTCAAAATATTAAATCCAGTAAGTCTACGAAAGCATTGAACACGAAATTAAATAATTCATGGTAATTGCCAGAAAACTTTTTCACTATTCGAAAATAATATTAAGAATATTTCAAAAAGATGCATAACATCCTAGAATACGATCTTTAAAGTATTCGGCTGGTAAAATATACACCTCGTATTTGCTTGGGAAATTGTGTTTTAGACTCGAAGTCACGAATAGACCGTCTTTCCAATTAGTCGGTTAATCTAGTAGTTTAGTAGTAGTCTTCGTAGAACTTATTAGTCGTGTCTTAAATTAATATTATATTCCTTCACGAAATTTCCCACACCAAACTGTAAGTTAATTTTACTAAATACTGCCTTAAAATCTTAAGTGGGGTGAAAAACTGGGCTGGGATCGACATGAAATAGAAAATAATGTAGAGAAAAAAATTAGAAATAACATTTTTGTTTTTCAAATTTAATTGTTAAACAGAACTCATTAATTTCTTAATTTTATTGTGATATTTTTCCGATTATTTTCTATGAGTAACGGAGCATATTCTAAATATTATTTGAATAAAATTATTAACTCTTGACTTCGTCATTTAGTACATATGTATAAATGTCAACTATGTATTCACAAAATTGTTCAAAATATGTATTCAATAATAATTATTTTAAATATCAGAATGTACAAAATTTTGTAAGACTATGGTTGCTTTATATTCATTGGTTTAAATTTTGATTTTATTAAATAAGTAACAACTATTTATTGCAAATTCAGAACTAATTGACTTAAGTTTTGAATGTCCGTTGCCAAACTTCCCTCGTTCGTCTTCTCCTAAATTATATTATACAAATTCCTTTGCTGTATAATTTGCTTTGCTTCTATTCACTACATTCTATTCTTGGGTGACTATTTTATTATAATTATTATATTAACTAAGTTTATATTATGGCGAATAGTGACTTAGAAACTACACTAACTCCCTTTTGACCAAATAACATAAATATACATGAGTATGTTGCTTTGCTTTACCATTTTCAAACACCTATGAAATGTTACAGCTACGATAATAATATGAAAAAATATATATAAATACTTTATTTATTTTTATTCAATAAAACATTTCTTACTTAAATATTTGAATTCCTAATAAAGAAGAAATTTTCTGCTTTTTTCTGTTAGTTTTTGAGTATCCTGTAGAAGCAGGTAATCACAAAACATCAGATATAAGACATTTGACTTCTTCAATTCAGCATGATCTTTTTTTGGCATAAAGAGGATGACGTTTGTATTAATTAATAATGCAGTTAATCCACTGGTTACACTACTTGTGAGATGTGCCGTGATGATATAGATAAATAGATATGGATAATATCAATCTCATCACAGACTTACCACAATAATACAGTTGAGTAGAAATAAAGATGTTATCATTAACGTCTGTTAGTGAAACACTATTCTTTTCAATAGTAGACTATCTTACCTGGATACCATAACAATCAATAATCAATTATTATTTTGCTTTTATATTACGTTGTCTCGATATTTTATTACATACTAGCTTTACATTCTTTTATTTACTGTAGAAATTCCTTAATTGATTGTTCCTTGATTTATTTTCATTATGTGATGAAACCTTTGTTTTTGTAAATCAAATTATGTATTTAAAATTTATCACTATTTTTGACGAAACATGGAGGATGGTATGTTCACTATCCGTGAGAAATTATAGAATCAGTTTCACAAATACCAAAATATCTTTGATAATAATTACTTAACATATCTGCAGTTTTTCATTCTTTTAATATTATAAAATCTGTATAAATGTACAATTAAAGGCAATTGCCTTATATTGTCAAAAAGTAAATAACTAAGATATCTCAAATTATTTTTATCTAGTAAAGTTATAACAAGTTTTTGGTCGATTTCCTTCATTTTTATTCCTTAAAAATTACGTCAAATGAAATTTTTCAAGTAACTCTCGCCAATAGTGTACTCGAAACGAAATAGTCTAAAGAGCGTCTCTCGTCAAATAAACGAAAAGTAGAAGAAAACATTTGTTTTATTTATTTCGCTACGGAATTCTACTACCTAAACACCGATATAGTGGATAAATAATACTCGACTACTTTTATAAAGACTATTTTTATATAGAAGTGATATCTCTCACTTACTAAAAACTCTACTAGGGGCACAGAATCGTGATCATTCGAGATAATTTTGATAGACGTTTTTAGTTTTCCTGTCGCTCGACTGATAATGTTGCCTATGAAAAATATAAACAAACTTAAATACATATTTATTTACGAAGTATTTATTTGATCAGATATTGATTGTGTCGCTATCATTAAATTGAAATCTTTCGTCATTATTTCTCATTGATGCAATTTTGATGACATCTGTTTCGGCATTGTGTTAAAATTAAACCGGGGCAATTGAAAAACAAAAATATTGACTTATCAAAAGAAAGCCTTTTCTCTAGTAAAAGTTGTACTTTATTTTGTTGAATAAGAAACACATGATAGCACTCATAATTATAACAAAATGAATTATACGTATTAAACCATCACGACATCTTCCGCAAAATAGTAATCAGTAGACTTACTGTATGTCATAAATATACAGAGCGTTCTTTCCAAACTATTAACCATGACATTCAGAATTACATACTTAATCGCTGAATTCAAGATGTTGAATATCTGATACCCTTGACCCTTTTACATGTTTTTGTTTTTATTAAAAAAAAAGGGTTTTTGTAAAAGTTTTTAATGTTTAATTAATAAGTTAACCCAAAATTAATATTTGATTCAATAGAATTAAAATTATCCTATTAAACACAGCATTTTTATGAATCTGCAAGAAATTAACCAATCAGTGACCAATCTTGTATTTACAGACAAATTATTTTTATTGTTTGTAAATCAACTATGTAGTTTCCTTTGTCATATTATTATTGTAACTAGATATCTATTCTTGCACGATCGAAGAAATACAATCATTATCATTTATATTCTAAAAACAATACAAATACATAATTTGAGTATTTGAGTTTTGAAATAAATGGTGTTGTGCTACAATGTTTCAAGCCACGAAATTGAAAATCATCATTGACGTCACGAACGTCAATACTACTATACAAGTGAAAAAGTGCTCTCCAAATAGTAACGGATTAATAAGCTTACTCTGAGTGAATCTTACTGAAATTGCAGTACTTCAGCAATCAGCGTACGGAGAATTCACCGGTATAATTGGTTTTGTATATTGTGTGTTTTAAACTTTTAATTTAATAAAGTGAACTTTTGTGAAAGGAATTGAATTTATACAGCGTAAAACTGACAATTTATATCGAGTCAAGAGAATGACAAGCCCATTCGAAAAATCGCTTAAGACGCCAAGATCGCCAAATGGGCCAGCGTCTAACGCAAATGTTCTTACGGGATTGCTCGAGTTTGAAACGCCTCCAAGAGGTAATCAAGGGCAGGATACCTTGATAGAAACCCGAGAAATTTTACAAAATATTAAAGCTATTGTAACGGATGGAAAAGGGAAAATATCAAGTCTAAGCCGAGATAGAGTGTTTAATGATGTTGACCGACTTTATGAGCTGGTATCAACTCTATTCATGGAAAACGAGAAGCTTAAGATGAAAACAAGCGTCGAACCATTGTTGTCTGCCATGGCCCAAGAGGTTAAGGAAATAAAAAGGACGCTATGTACAATTAGTAAATCTCCATCCAGAGGTAGTGAGACGCAACTTAGTACAGCGGGAAGTAGAAAAACATATTCTTTGGTGGTAACGCCTGTGGGAAATGATATGACTCCAGACGATATAGACAAATTTCTAAAACACAATTTAAAACTGGCACCAATTGGTGTAGCAGTCATCTACACAAGACGGCTGAAGCAGGGAGGATTACTTGTTTCATGCCCTACCCCTGGCGATGCTCAAATCATGGCACAATTAGTGACTGAAAAATTCACTGGAGTTCTAGAGGCTGCAGTGCTGAAAAAGAGACGACCATGTATAGTCGTCAAAAATATAACAGCTGATTATGATATTGAAAACCTATCCAACGACATGATACAGCAGAATGTGGAGTTGAGGAATATTAAAGTTCAAGCTGGTGACCTCGTCGTAAAGAAGGTAATCAAAATTAAAAACAACCAAAATCAAAATCACGTGCTACTGGAGACTACTCCAGAATTGAGACGACTACTCATAGAGGATGGTAAAGTATACATAGGATATCAAAGGTTGAGGGTGGAGGATTCGAACCCAGTGACTCAATGTTACCACTGCTTGGGACTTGGACATGCTTCTATATCGTGTCTTAACAAAACGAAACCGCCAGTCTGCTCTCATTGCGCAGGCGGTCATCATTATAGCATGTGTGAGAAAAAAGAACAACAACCTGTGTGTATAAATTGCCAGCGTTCAAGCGTGAAACATAAATATGTGAGAAATCTTAACCATAGTGCGATGGATAAAAAGTGTGAGTGTTACCAGAGTGCACTTTCGAGGGCACTACAAAGAATAGAATACTGACTACTAATTATGTTTTCAGCATTGCATATTAATGCAAAAAAAATATTGTTATCGATATCTAGTGATACTCCCTGTATAATATATGACAAAAAACTTAGTTTCTCATTGGGTGGAATGCGTGAGAGATTAAACCTCCCACAATTGGTCAGATTGCTCGCATTTCGTGGATACACTTGTACCACGATTATGGCGGCGATTCTGGGGATTGTTTTGAACATTGAATTTTCTTTGGTTTATTTTGTTAGCCTTAAGAAGACTGAGATTATCAATATGCTTTATATAAGGAATGGAAAATCTAATATTTTGATTACGGAAAATATATTAAACTTCATTGAAATTTTAGATGTGGATATTAGCTTATTAAAGCGGAATTATAAATATGGATATGAAAGAAAATATGGTTTTGATGAGTCTCTTGCTATATTGTGTATTATAACATGGTGCATATCTGTCACTAATGTATTTACCACGTTTGGTGAGTTTTGGTTGTTTGTGTTAATTGTGTTGTATTATTATTCACATTGTTCCACTGCTTTGAAATGCGTTAACATAGGATG
This sequence comes from Athripsodes cinereus, assembly GCA_947579605.1. Taxonomy (NCBI): domain Eukaryota; kingdom Metazoa; phylum Arthropoda; class Insecta; order Trichoptera; family Leptoceridae; genus Athripsodes; species Athripsodes cinereus. The sequence goes on from OX388310.1 coordinate 20,784,574, forward strand.
TACAGTACCCAATACGGAGTGCGCCTACACGATGCATTCAAATTGCACCCGCTGTTTGTTATGTCGATGTAAAGATACCCGAATGTTAAACATGATCAATAAGATTCATAATCCTGTATTACCAATAGTACCGCTTTTAGCGCCTCGGATTCGCCTGTCGCATTGTGCTAAAATAATCCTTATGTGTTGTTATATTGGTGATCAAATTACTATAACCAATATGTATAGAATGTGTAAAACTTTTGTACTAATATTTTTTTGCTACAATAGTTATTCTACTAAATGTGGACATGCACAGATTATAATTAAGATTGTATTTTATGATTGCAGATGGAAAGTTATTATTGAACTAAAATTTGTGTTTTTTAAAATTAAAATAAGAATGAGTTCATGTAGTTGTGACACTAGATTGTGTGGTGAAATTTGCAGATTGATACTACGTTCGTACCACCAAAATGTGTCAGATAGCTTATTTGTTCGTTGTGCGATACCTGTCAATTACTGCTTGTGTATATGTTGTATAATGAATAGTTCTAAATATTGTATTACGTTTGGTAATACTGTTTCATCGTCTGTATATTTTTATCAAACATACAAGGCGACTTATTAGATGATATTGATGAGAATTATAATATAAGTGAGTATATGTGTCGCACGGCGGAACAATGTAATAGTGTATTGGATTTCTTAGGGGACTCTTTGATGGTGATGCAGTCCAATATAAGGAGTATTCATAGAAACTTTGATCAATTTTTGGCTCATCTTAATAACATAAGTAAAAAACCTGACTGTATCGTCCTCACAGAGGCCCATTTGAGTGAGAATAGCCCAGTATATCAGTTGATAGGGTACACTTATCATGCCACATCTTATAACATTAACAGAAACAGTGGTATAGCTATATTCACAAAAAATAATACTAATGCCAAGTGTGAAGAGATACGAATGAATAGAAGTAATTGTTTACATGTTGAGATGAATGTGCTTGGTATTGAAAGTCATGTTCTTGCACTATATAGGACCCATGGTTCAGTGGTAACTGAGTTTATAGATGAAATAAAATACATATTATTGCAGTTTAGAGGTAAAAATATAATAGTAACGGGAGATATAAATATAAATGTGGCAGATGATTGTAGTAGTGTGGAAAAATCAGATTATATTGATGTTATGACTGGACTCAACTACAAATTATGCTCTAAGTTATACACAAGGGAGGTAGATGGTCAAAAGCCATCGTGTCTGGATCATTTCTGGACAAATACTCCCTTGAATAAATTAGAAGATTTGATATCGGTGACCTGGGCGAACGATGTGACTGATCATCATTCTTGCATATTATTGAAAAAGATCAAGCGTCATAGGTACAGAGAAACAGTTCCTGAGAGGAACAGTATAAGAAAAATTAATATGGAAAAACTTAAGAGTGTGCTTGAGACTGAACATTGGGAGTCCACACTTAGCTCACTAGACGCAAATGTTTGTGCCACGGAGTTTAACAAAACTCTGGAGTCACACATCGCTAGCGCCTCTGTTGAAATTAACATTAAACAGAGTATCAATTCCAAATTTAAAGGAATTACTCCATGGATAACGATTGGCATTGTTAAATCAATTAGACACAAAGAAAAATTATATAGAATGACTAAAAGATTTCCACACGATTTACGCTTAAAGTATAATTACAAAAAATATAGAAATATGCTGATCACTTTAGTGAGAAGTTGTAAAAATAATTATTATTCTGATAGACTGAAAAAAGCAGGGTCGAGTAATCGTAAGGTGTGGGGTGTAATAAATGAGGTTGTTGGTAAAAAAGTTAGGAATACAGATATTAAGGAAGTTCAGCTAGATGGTGAAGTATGTGGTGTGCATGATCAACCAGTCAGGGTTGCAAATGCATTTAATTCCTTTTTCACTCAAATTGGAAAAAATCTTGCTTTACAAATTAATCCTAACTTTGAATTGCAACACGATAATGATAATATAAATTTAAATAATCCTCTTTGTAAGTTTAAACAGATTAATTCCGACATTATATTGAAGGAAATAAAAAATCTCAAGGGTGACTCTACTCCAGGATTCGATAATGTCAGTATAGACTTATTGAAGGAAAACTCACAATATTTGATCCACCCAATTGCTCATATCATAAACGTTAGCTTATTGAACGGAATTTTTCCAGATATATATAAAACGGCATATGTAACACCTGTATACAAATCAGGTGAACGACGAGATATTAATAATTATCGCCCTATCTCTGTCATATCAAACATCGCTAAAATATTTGAAAAGACTGTAAAGCAGCAAATCTTGAATTATATTGATGAAAAAAAGATTCTTCATTCAAATCAGTTTGGGTTTCGTCAGGGACTGGGTACTGATGATGCACTGGCGAAGCTCACTACAGTGGTTTCGCAGTCGCTGGATAGGGGAGAAAAATGCTCGGGTGTGTTTATTGATTTGAGGAAGGCTTTTGACAGCGTGAGCCACAGAAAATTACTTAATAGATTACACCATATGGGATTTTGTGGTAAGGTGGGACAGTGGTTAAAGAGCTATTTGTTTCAAAGGAAACAAAGTGTCAAACTGAAAACTGTCATAAGTGATCCTTTAACATCTGAATTTGGAATTCCACAGGGAACGGTACTGGGACCGATATTATTTATACTTTATGTAAACCAAATTTTTGACATCCCATTAGAGTCAACGGTGATATCATTCGCTGATGACACCGCGCTGATTGTTCGAGGTAAAACATGGAATGAGGTAGAAACTAGGGCCAACATAGAAATGAATAGACTCAAGGATTGGTTTGATGATAATTTATTGTCCCTAAATGCTGAAAAGACTAATTTCTTAAATTTTTCAATGAACGTTAGAGGTAGGCCCCTTGTTGATATGAGAATCAGAATTCACGATGGATCATGTCAAAGTAAATCCGAGTTCTGTGATAATTCACAATGTAAGAAGATTGCCAGCAAAGATCAAGTGAAATATCTTGGAATTTTGATTGATCCTTATCTAAAATGGAGGGACCACATTCGGGCAACCGTAGATAGAATAAGGAAAATTTTCTACATATTTTATAGATTAAGAGATATTCTAAAGCTTGAACAATTGAAGATGGTATACTTTTCCCTGGTCCAGTCAGTATTGCAGTATGGTATTGTGGCATGGGGTGGTACATACAAAATTAATCTTTATTCATTAGGAGTTAGTCAGAGAAGTATCATAAAGATAATTTTGAAAAAACCCATGGATTATCCAACTGTAGAATTATTTAGGGAATTTACTGTTCCCACAATAGAAAATTTATATAGGAGAAAAGCTATAACACAAGTATGTAGAGAATATTTCATTTTAAAGGTTCACCCATCTGAAAATATAAGTGCGTGTCCTAGATTGGGTGGCAGAATCAAGGTTCCCGCACGAAAAACATCGGCTGCACAACACCACTATACATACTTAGGTGTGGGGTGGTACAATGGTCTGAAAATGGAAGATAAGTTTCAGTAGAATATCAAAACTTTTAAATTTAATCTAAAAAGGGCGTTGAAGTAATGTAATGCTGTTTATGTTATTAAATATTTTCATCTTGTTTTATTTTATTTTATATTATTTTATTTACATTTTATTTATTTTGTTTTAACTTATTTTAATTTATATTCTGTTTATATAGTTTTCTTTATATACCTATTACTTATTTATTATATTCGATTTATATTATTTTATTTATATATTATTTATTTATTATATTCGATTTATATTATTTTATTTATATAGGTATTAATTATTTATTTTATTCGATTTATATTATTTTATTTATATATTATATTCGATTTATATTCTTTTATTTATATATTGATTATTTATTATAATCTATTTATATTAATTTATTTACATATTATTTATTTTGTTTTACTTTATTTTGTTTATTTTGGATTTTCTTTTTTTCTTGTTTTTGTATTTTATATTTTATTTTATTTTTCACTACCAATTTTGCTTTATTTGTATATATTTCATCTAATTTGTCTTGTTTTATTTTATTTCTATTTTTTGTTGTTGTTTTACTTATTATTTGTTATGAGCAAAAGTACGTGTAAACAATAATGAAAGTATCCCTCAAAGCACGAGCTCTGCTCATATTTGAGGGAATGAATTGTTTTGCTTACTGTATAATTATAAGTAAATGATTGTTGTTGTAAATTGTGTAATTATCAATTAATAAATATATTTGAAATATAAAAAAAAAAAAAAAAAAATATATATCATAAAGCTCCCACTCTTTTCTGTATCTTTGTCTTGTAAGCTTAGAAAGCTCTCGTTTGTGTCAGTTCTTGAGTGGGTAATCATTACATAGTAATGTCAAGTCAAATTTAACATGTTTTATTTTTGTTATCTTAATATAACTTTTAAGTTGAAATGGGATATTGTGTTCATATGAAGGCCGTTTACTAGCAAAAACGTTAAAATTTAATATTTTACCGTTTTTGCTTAAGATCGGCCTTAAACATATTATTTATTCAATAATTTATTTATTTATACCTATCAATTATTAACGGTATTAATCCCGTGGAGCACCCGGTAAAGAATTGGTCTCCCACTCTTCTGCGTAAGTCTTCGAGTGTCCTGTAAAAGGCAGGTGTTCGAAAAATTTGAGACATTTTACATCTTAAATTCAGCGATGAGGTTTGCCACCCATCCTGAATGTCTTGATTTTATATTGGCACGGAGAGGACAGTTTGCATGTTTCTTACATGCAGCTGATCTGCTGGCTACCCCACTTGTGGGATGTGCCGTGATGGTATAATAAATAATAATTATTGACGATGGGTCTACCCAGTATGAAAACTTTAAACCCGCCACTGCTTACCTATACTCATTATTGTAATACTAAGTTTACGGTTACAGTTGCTTGACACGTTATTGCAGATCACCATCCATGTTATAATTGCCGTGAATCTGATTGTTCTTTTATAATAATAATAATGTATTTCGTGACAGCGTAATTTTTTTGCTGACTTATTAGGTATTTGTTTAAAGTATCTATTCTAATATTGGTATTTCGTGGTATTAATTTTATGTATCTTATTCATATGAAATAGATCTGTTTTTAATATTTGGGTGCATAGTTTTGTAATTATTATGAAAGTTATTCGTTTTCCAAACATTGCTGTCATGCTTTGTATGAGATATGTAAAAAATTAAATCACGAGTCACCATTCGCGCTGTGTGTTGAAAATGAGCTACATATTTTTCATTTATTTTAAGTGATTAGTGTGACAAAACTAATACAAGTAGAAAAACAGTCGAAAAATGACAAGACACCTGATTGTAATTTATTTTACGTTTTTATCAAGTGTCATGTAATAAGGAGATATATTATTTGTAAAACATAATTTATGTTTACTACGGTAATGATGTAGGTATGTCACATATTCTGTTACAAAAATGTTAATCTTTATACTTACTCACTACATGCAGTAAGCCCTTTTGTTAACCGACTTCCAGGAGGATTTGTAATTGTGTAATCTAATGGTAGAAATATAGCTTCATTTCTATAATTGAAAGCAATCGGAGATTTTAAGAAAGTTATTTCGGTAAGATACCAAAATAAATTTTACTAATAAATGCTTTTAGCTTAGTGTGAAAGGTGTATAAGGTTGTATTTGGGTTTATAACAAAACCCAGATATATCTTTTTCTTTTTTTTTAAAATTACTAAATAATATTTTCGTTTTCAGTAATTAATGTTAGGATTATTAAAAAGTCCCGTGGAATATTCGATCCTAGGTGCCAGGTAGTTTTCCCGTTCTCGGGTCTTGTAAATGGAAAACATTCTCATTATACCTACAGAATGTCTTACTTTATTTATGATAACTAACATGTTTATTATAATCATTTTCTTTACTGACCTCTCCAGTTATGGGAAATGCCATGATATTATGAATGACTACTAAAAAAATCCCCTATGTTTCATGTAGACCACCCAGAAACAAGATTATTAACAGACAAAGTGACTTCCAATTACAAAAAACGGATGAGGATCGACCACTAAGTTTAAAAATATATCATAAAATATCAAAGGAAGATTGGATAATAAAACACCATTTATTATGTACACAAAACCAGGACGAAAATAGAAAGGTACTGTAAGAAATTTAAGACAGGAATGAATAAGTATCTACATTTTTTAGTCCCACTGTTTATTACAAAGTTTATTGTCTGGTACTAAAGTGTTTTATTACTAAGGGATTATAAAATTACTCAAGTGTGTAATAGTCGTACAAATAATTATAACATAATTTGAACGTCTTCTGCCTTATGACAGTAAAGAATATAATGATGTTTCTAAGAGGGATTATTATCAACTTAAGAAGCTCTAGACGATCTCAGAATTTCTGTATTAATTGGAATAAATGTTATACCTTTAAACACTTGTGATCTGTGCATACAAACTTGTATAAAAATGAATTTCTTAAAATCAATCTTAAAACTTGGTGCATTGTGCATAAAAAAACGAGAATTAAGACGGGTAGACCAAGACAATAATACTTTTGGATCACAACCGAAATTTGAAGACACTAAATGCATTTTATTTATGCCATCACGGCGTTTCCCACAAATGGGATAGCCAGTACACTGAGTGCATATTATATTCTTGCAGATAATCTTCTTCGAGCTATATAAAGATGAGACAGACATTCAAAGTGGGTGGCATACCTCATCGCTAAAAAGATGTTTAAATGTATCCTATGTGATATTCAGGACACCAAATTCCAACAATAAATGTAATTATATAAGGTAATAGCAACTCTTATGTTCCTAGTCTCATAATAATACATAATTATTATTACGTTTATCAGAATTGATGCTTTGTTAAACAACAGACTATATGACTTTATTTATTCGTCCTTTCATCCTTGCCATATAAAGAAGTTGCAGTAATTACACATTGCGAAGACTGTTCGTTTATTATACGTTAATTCTTCAACAATACTTTACTCAAACAGATACATCCCTGAAAGGGACGGCCTTCTCACAAAGCAACATTGTAGTTAATATGTAGATATGTAATCCTAATAAATTACGATCACTAAGAACTTATTATTACAGGTTCACTTTTTAATACCAATATTTATGAGTTTATTTATGTTCTTTGAAGAAATCCTGTACCATATGGAGAAATGTTTTCCGTGAATGTATATTAAATATTTATTTAATATATTCCAAAGTTTTCTCAACAGGTTAACAAAGATTAATGTTATTGAAACAATCGAAAAATATTTAATGTTTTTTTTCCAATTGAGCTACCAGGCGACATTAATTACCGATAAGTGAAACAAAAAAAATATCCATCATCATCTGTTCCTCAAGCCGTTGTTTTACATTCGAAAATACCCTATTTCATACTACTATCCTATCCTATACCCTCACGCCGTGTCCCAGGTGGGGTAGGCAGAGAGAACGGAACGCCATGTCGCTCTATCCTTACATACTTCTTTCGCTTCCTCTACATTCATCCAGTTTCTCATACATGCACGCCGATTCCTCTTACTTAACACGCGACCGTCCTTGAGAATTTGATCCACGTGGTTAAGCCACGTGGTTCTCGGACGCCCGCGCTTCCTCACACCCTCTCTTTCCGCTAAATACACCCTCTTCGTCAATCTTACACCATCCATTCGCTCCACATGACCAAACCATCTCAATTTATTTACACGCATTCTATCAACAACAACACTCCTCTTATTTCATACTACACTGTTCTTTATTATCACCATCAGCCTTTTTGCATCTATTGTTAAACGGAGGGCTCCTCCTTATATTTCAATAGCTTTCTGTCTTGTGACAACAGTATTAGAACTTTTGAAAAGTAATAATATGTAGAAATAATAAACAAATGTTTTATTCTACTAATGGTTTATTATGTGAGAGAGACGTCTTTCGTCTGATGAGGACATTGTCAATCTCCTCATTGACAATGTCCTCATCAGACGAAAGACGTCTCTCTCACATAATAAACCATTAGTAGAATAAAACATTTGTTTATTATTTCGATATGGAATTCTACTACCTAAACACCGACACAGTGAATAATAATATGTAGGTTCAAAGGCACTTTATGTGAAGAAATCTTATTTCCAAAAAAGGAATATGTAAGATTGAAAATTTTAAGACTAGACCTACAGTCTCCTTAAATGTTTTTTTGTTCAACTAAGATTAACTTTTCAATCCGTTATAGCTTCAATGCTAGGTATTTGGATAATTTTTTTTTTAGCATATTGTGTTAACATTGTATTTAACACCCTCCTTGTCCTGTTCAATAATATAATAACGCACCCCGACATGTAATTTTAATATCATCTTATTAAAAAATTTGACTGTGTAGTATCCGGCAAAAAAATAAGTCATTCACAGTTTTCTGTAAATTTTCGTAAAAAAGCAGATGGTCGTAAAACGTCGCTAGTAAAACATCAGCGATGGGGTATGTCATCCATCCTGATTATCTTCTGTCTTTATGTCTGTCGATCTTCTGTCTATATGTTTGAGCGTCTTTGCATTAAACACTAAGTACTTACATCTTTTATATCTATTCGCTTAAGACTGCTTACCCATAACATAGCTATTAAACCCAACTCTATCAATGTTTATCCTCAGGTGATTAAAATATAAATTATGGGTCATAATTGTCACATCCATTATCACATACGAACCCTCGATAATAATCGTCCAAATAATTTTCTTTGAAGAATCCTACGGCGTAATCCATTGAAGGAATTAAATATTCTCTATCTATACCATCACGGCATCTCTCACGAACGGGGTAGCCAGCGGACTAAGTGCAAATAATAAACATGCAGATTGTCCTCTCCGTGTCAATAAAAAATATGACATTCAGGATTAGTGATATACCTCATCGCTGAATTGTAGATGTCAATTGTTTTATTTATACGTGAGATTTTACAAACACTTGCCTTTTGAAGGACTCTCGAAAACTTACAAATAAGATTGTAAATATTAATACATATGTATATAAAAACTTTCATAAATATTATGTTTTTCTTTACGTTTCTGACATTCTATAATACTTAATAAAAGAATTCATACAATACACACGTTCCCAATTACAATCGTAAATATTTTCTTTGGAATATTCCCCTTTCAAACGATTCTCCTAGGTACCTTGCCAATATGTAGAAACAAAGTTAACCGTTAACTTCTTAATCCGTGAACAGTTAATTAACGTTGTTAAATTGTGGTTTTCATTCTTAACTTCCGGGATAAATTCAAAAACCGTTAACGGATTTGTTTTTTTTTATTTTATTAGGATTTCAAACTTCATTCTTCCCTTTACATCTTTTTGTGATCAATTTAAGTGTAACTTTGTTATAATTTATTTTTCACTAATGGTTGGAAATATCCAAATATCTCAGGTCAGCATGTTTAAATGCTTGGAGACAACCATAACCCCACAGAAAATAAAAATCCGCATAGGAGCTGCTGACGAAGCTCTCCAATACATGCGAAACATTTGGAGGGTGTCTGGACTCAGTGTCAGAACAAAATGCCTCCTGTTTAATGCCTGTTTTATCCTAAACCTTCTATATGACTGTGAATCATGGCAACTAACCGAGGCTCAAGAGTGGAAGATAGTAAGTTTCGAAAATAAATATCTTACAAAGATTTTGGATGTTAGGTAGTATGAGCATGTCGCAAATGATACTGTGCTTTAATCCACAAGGGTTCCGATGACCCAGTCGTCCCACTTTCACAATCCATCATTCCTGTTATATTGACATCAAAGCGCTAGGAGTGTTGTGGAAAAAAGTTACTCAATTGTCGGAAAGACGCTCTGAATGCAGGAGACTGGTTTCTGCCCATAGTTTCCGAGAGGAGATGATGTTTTAAATAAAAAAAATATTCTATTTAATGAGTAACGTTAATTTTTCAGCTAACTGATTTATTAATCACAAAGTATATTTTTGATTAACTGTTCCCGACTCTAGATAAAGTTATACCTTTGCGTTATTTTGCTTTGTGTACATTTTTTATATCCTTTGTTACGCTTAGCCAATTTCCATTTGGTATACGATTAACTCAATTTTCCACGACCGTCCTTTTTAGGTTTCCAATTATACGTTTTTGTATATTATATAACATATTGTAATATATTGGTCCAGTCGTGTTTCTGTATTATGTATAGATATACATATGTATGTTGGTATAGCCATATAAATACCATATTGGTTTACCATTGATATTTATGTTATAATTTGATCATTTCTAATTGGAAGGATATCGGAATATTCTCGCAAGAATAATTTATTTTATTTATTAAAATACAGAACATGAACAATGTGCACATTAATAATTGAATTTGTAAGTATTTATGTTGGTTTGTTTTAAGATACCAGAAAATTAAAAAAACCGATGCTTTTTAGCAAACATTCATTCGGTGAGCGTGAATTTTGATAATACCTTCTAATGTTATAAAAGCATATATTTCTAAAAATGTGAAAAAATATACGTATTAATAATCTAAAAGCATAGGTACCTATAAACGTGATGAATTACTTGGAGCATTTATTATTTTATTCTTTATAAAAAAGATGACTCTAACTCTTTTTGCTATGACTTCTCCGAAAAAGAATAGGTCTCCCTCTGTTTTTTTTTTCGTTTCTGGATATTTTGCAAAATGTGGGTTTTCATAAAGCCTCACATAATAAGACAATTCATATCTACAGTTCAGCAGTGATGAGGCATACCACCCATCCTAAATGTCTTATTTTTTAGCGCATATTTAGTGATAAATATGCGCGACAATCCGCATATTTATCACTTGCAGTTAGTCCACTGGCTACCCTAATTGTAGGATATGCCGTGATGGTGTAGTAGTATAGTATTTTAAGAATATTGTCATATTTGTTTTAAATTCAGATTTAAAGCAAATATGACAATTAATGTGTTATTTTTATATGCAATATATTTTATAATCTATATAAACGATATAATCTTCATTATAGGTTATAATTCAATTAATCTGATATGCCTGCATCATTTCTTCAATTACCCGGTATCACAATAATTATTGTATCGTATCACAGAGTGTACTGGTTGTTGATAAATTACTTTTTAATACGCGATAGGACGCCATCGATATAGTTTGGTCCTAGACAGGTATTACATACCATCCATCTTATAGTATAGTATAATAGTACGGCTGGCAATTGGGATGAAACGACAAATACTGAATTAAGGGTATTCGGCCAGATCCTACACTGGATAATCAAATATCAGATCAAATCCTAAATCAGTTCCTAAATCGAATTGTCATATGCATATATCCGCCCAAATCTTAAATCGGATTGCCATATGTTCTGCCAGGGGCTGTAGACAAACCGTACTTAGCGATCGACTACTGGCGAACTTTTCGACAATCTACCTACATGTACCGTATAATTATGCGTTATTGTTGCGGTTATAGTCGAAAATTCGTTTGTACCTAGTCGATCGCCAAGTGCATGTTTGTCTAGGGGGGCAGATCTTGTATCGGTTGTCATGGGCCACTGTCGTCGTGACATGATTAGTTTACTAAATATAAATATATACGTTATTTTTTTATGATAAGTGGATATTTTTTTGTAATATTACAAATTTTTAAATTATTAAGAAATCATTTGTCATCCAAACCATGCTTCACAATTAATCTAAAACAATAAATAGGTAAAATTCCGGTCATCTTAACATATAATCTATATTCAGTCAAACTCTTCATCAAAATGCATATCATAAAATTTTGGTTTAGTTAAATTTAAGTCAGAACCGAACATCGGATATTTTCCGGATATCCGTTCCATCTCTAGTCGGAAATATTGGCGTCTCTGTTGTGTTTTTCAGCTGAATTGCGGCTATTATTATTACAATAAATTATGTACTTGGAAATTATTACGATCAAGTTTATTGTTACTGCTTTCCCCACTTGCATTGGAATCCGTTCAATCAACCCGAATTAATAATAATGATTACATGGCGATCATCGCAATTTATTTATACTTAAATCACTCTGATTTTATATCATTATATCTACCTACTAGCATAAGCTCAGCTTCCCGCATTTGATATGTTAACGTTGTAAAATTACATTTCAATGAATTAAAAGTTAAAAAATTACACGAAGAACAAGATGTTCAGGCGCTGTACAAAATCACGACTACGTGTGATAAAACCGCAATATATTTTTCAGTTGATAAATAAGATAAACACACTTCATCAAAAACACTCTGAAAGGCGAGGGTTTAATAACAATGTATACCTAATAAGTTTTTTTCTTTCTCGTCTTATAAACGGGACCATATCTATGTACAATCAATCCATCCATCCATACCTATACGGCATCTTCAACGAGTGGGATAACCAGCGGACCAACTGATTGTATTATACATACAAGTCGTGTTGGCTGTGTTTATAAAAGTTTAAATATACTTCATCGCTAAACTGCCTTTTTCGAGACTCTTGAAAAACTTACATACAGTATAGAGTGGGAGGCTATTCTTAACCTGGGCTCTACAGGATATATATATTAAAATAGACACAAAACATGCATACATATTTACGAACGGTTACAAATATTTATTACCTGTACTGTATAGTTTACAGGGACTGATGTACGTATGTACATGCTATAAAACTTTGTAGTTATTTGAAAGGATTCCTATTTTTTATAGTAAATACATTATCCTTGTTGGATATACGATTATTTTACGATGACTGCATTTACGATCATGATGTTCTCTTTAACTCGAGAGTTATATTTTATTACATTGGAAATATCAATAGGTACAAGTTTTACTGCCAACAAGAACCTTGATTTACTCTTTAAAAATACAAAATATTGAAATCATACACTATAAACTGAGAGTTATCAAAAAACTCTTTTCTAGTTTATTGGTGAGTATTTAAAAAAAAAGTATGAATTCTCCACTGAAAATATTTAAAAAATATGAATTTTAGAACGATTTTATGGTGTTATAACTGGACTTTCAATTGAAAGATTTCTGGATCCACTTCTGCTACTTATTTACCCATCTTCACTGCACAAACATATTGTATTTTGAAATATATTTGGGCGTAACACAAACCAGGTTCATCTTTTAAACATTTAAACAATCACTTCTAATAAAGTGTCTTAAATTTGTATTTTATGTTAAAGTTACATTATGTCCATTGCATCCTCGCATCATCTCATAGCATTGACCAGAGTCCTCCTCTCTTCTATGGCCTAATGACCCTTTGACTTCAAATTATATCCGACATTTTATAATAATTAATCATACCACACATTGTAATAATACATTAGTAGATACAAAGATGATCAAAACAAAGAACCTTCAATGCTCGTAGTAAATTATACACTTAAGATAATTATAATATTACTAACACCATATTATCCTATTTATAAATAAGTATTTAATAATGAAGATTAACTGTTTAGTATTACATGTTGTTAATGTTGATTATAAATAATTACACAAGTTTTTATCCTAAAGTATACGCAGTTTTATCTCTCCATCCTCTCACGCCGCGCCGTGTTCCTAGTAAAGTAAACAGAATAGACGTAACGCCTGAAAAACCTGTACACATATACTGACTTATTAACGTCATTGTTTTTACATGAGTTCTTCACTTCTATTGTATTATAAAAGCACTTTCAAGCACACCATTTTCTTTTACTGAATACTTATTCGTCTTTGAGCATTTGATGTTGAAACAGCCATGTGATTTTGAGACATGTGTCTCCTTTGTACTTTTTTTTAACAAATATGCACGTAATCACATTTTTTGTATGATTACAATGTCGTCGACCAATGGTGATTGGTGGAAGTCAATGGTATATTATCAGGAATGAAACACTCCTATAATTTGATGTTGAGAGTGAAAATTCCTGATAGCCGGCTCGCAACCAATAAAGTCACCGTAAATTACTATACAAAAGTATTTTTTGCGCATTTTTAACATACATATGTAAATTTTACACATGATTTTGGTTGTAATTACCGGTAATATTTAAATAAATTTTTGCCTACATTTCTGACTTCCATTATTGATCATTCGTTTTCTTTTTTTCCAGGTAAGCCTTCAATCAGTATAATACGCAATAATTAATCAGGAGTGCCGTGGAGATAATTAATGGTATGATATTTATTTTCATTACATTAACTTGCACAAAAACTTTAAAATGAATTAAGAATCAAAACCGTATCATGTCTTTTTAATTCAATCAACCGTAAATATGAAAATATGATTTTATGAGGAGGATCCTAGCGAATCATCATCATCATCAGTTGCTCCTCAGCCCGTTATGAGTCTTGGCTTCCTCCAACATTCACCTCCATTTCCCCCTATCTTGACATGTACTTTTCCAATCCCTGATGCCAATGATGTCTTCATACCTTTGTACCCCATCCATCCACCGGAGTTGGTCTAACAACGCTACGCTACCTTGTGGTCTTGTATCAAAGATTTTCTTTCCTATGAATGCTGTTAAAAAAAATCGATGGGATAATATATTATGTTAATACAGTAAATAATAAATAACAATACCGTGATATATAGGATGCTAACTACATGTTATAAACCTGCAAGTCGTCCTCTCCGTGTATAAAACATCGCTCTAAAAACTCAAATCAAGAAATGCTCTATCTTTATAGCATTATGGCCAAATATAATCTAGTATTTTCTTATATTTGCAGTTTAATAAAGTCATCACTGAGACAAATTTTACAATCGAAGACAACATTTACGATTTGAGATTTCGCACTGATAAAGTTTTTTATGTGCTACTATAAATATATTATAATTTATTGCATACTCAATATATATTATCAAGTAAATTTTAATGAATTAAATGTCCAACTTTATTTTCTTGATCTCCGTAGAAGTAGTAAAGTTTTAATTGTAATGAAGGTGGTCCATAAAACATTTATAATGGTAGTTACTAGTCTCAAACTTAGTATTTACCAAAAACAAAACGATTTTGTACATTTGAGTCACTTATGTCTGTACATGACTGGTGTTAAATAAAAAATTCATAGACGATTCACACAGATCGAGCTAGTCCCAAACTAAGATATGAATCTTGTATTGTGGGTACTAACGCGACGATACACAACGCACTAAACACATATCCATGAAACACCCAGACCCAAGACAATTTGAAAAAGGTCATTATTCAATCTGCCCTGCCCGGGAATCGAACCCGGGACCTCGTGACTCAAAGACAACAACGTTACCTCCACGCCACATCGGCCGCCTAAGTCTTGAATATTGTATTAGTGTTATAATATTTTAATTTAAGCTATTAATTATTAAATTTAAGATAGGTAATTGTCATTTATCACAATAAATTAAGTTCATCATCATCATTACCATCACGCCACTTCCCTTTCAGGCTAAGCAGGAAGGATCGAGCACCATCTTATCCTTGCATGCACGTTTCGCTTCCGTCACTGTCGTACAATTCCTCATTACGCTCTCCTTTTCAATGTGCTCAACATAATATGTCCGTCCTGGAGAATCTGGTTTATATGGTCTTGCACTATAATCCTTGAATGGCCCTGATCGCTAACAACTTTTAAATTACATGAAAAAAATTAGCGAACAAAATTTTAGTAGGTAATTGTTTATTTGGAATATATTGCATTATAGGGATCAACTCGCCCATGTGCATTCATTTGTATTTTATTCACATAATAATTTAGTTTGATTTACTTGAATTGAGGAGGAACCGGTGTGGCGCGGAGGCTAACGCACTTGCCTTTGAGTCACGAGGTCCCGGGTTCGATTCCCGGCCAGGGCAAAATGAAGAATGACCTTTTTCAGATTGTCCTGGGTCTGGGTGTTACACGTATATGTGTGTAGTGCATTGTATATGTGTATCGTCGTGTTAGTACCCATAATACAAGATTCATATCTTAGTTTGGGACTAGCTCGGTCTGTGTGAATTCTCTACACGTGTTATGTTTTGTTATGTTATGATAAATAAATAATAATTTGGAGAAATCATTTGTTATCGACTATTACGAGACTCGTATAGATTTGTAATAAATTTGTCACATAAATATAAAAAAGGCATATGATAAATAAATAGGTATATCATTGTAGTATCCCGAAACACGCTAAAAAATGTGAGATTAAATAGAGCATTAGTTTTGTTATCGGGTTTATATTATTATAATCAGCAAACAAACAAACATGCTTGTGCTGGAACAGATTAAAATATTTATATCCAAACAAATAATTCCTGTTAACCTTGATGGGTCAATCTAGACAACATTAAATAAAATAATTATATTGTTTTTACGATTTGATATCCTTTGAATAAGGCTCATTCTGTCCAATAATAATAATAAATATTATCCTTTAAATTGAATAATTTAATATTGTATGTATATATTTTACGAATGAGAATTAACATATGTGTAAAATATTACCTGATATTACAAATCTTTCACCACTTGAATAGACAATACCGTGTAAGGCTGTTTACGCTTCTTTCTACCCACATAACGTAATTAATTTATAACGAGTATTGTATAACGAACTTATTCTATTTAATGTCACATTTACGTATATATGTATGATTTATATAGATTGAGCTAGTTCCAAATTAAGATATGAAAATTATATAATACGAACTAACACTGCAATACAAGGACCTATACTTGTGACACACATAATATGCGAATGTGATTTTGTTTAGTCCGCATCATCCATATTAATTAATTGACATAGTCAAATTAGACTAACTATGTATAGTAATTACACTGAAGGGTTGTATTGTGAATACTTATTGTGAAGTTCGAACGAGAAGCCTATCTCTAAGGTTACATAGTACACACCATTATGATTTTTATTTAATAATATTTTTCATTTATTTTTCATAGTTTCAAGCCCCAATTTGTATACTTTCACACAACCTATATACTTTCTTTAGACACTCATGTCCATTACTGTTGAGATACTCTATTTGCTTCGTTTTCTTCTCCTTGGGCAATTATTAGTTCCACATGTTGGTGGTGCCTGCCTTCGTCATTGTTCTATCCAGTGCGTTACTCTACACGATATCGCATGTCCTGCCTTACCATTTCCCACTCCTACCTGAAACTCCAAGTTGTTTGTTTTTTTTTGCCTATGTTATCTTCTGTAGACATGAAGAACTTTGAATCCAATCCTACATATTTATGTGCAAAATTAAATCCCGAATTTTTCATTTTCTCTTATGTTTGCAAATGGGGATTTCTCACTGTTCGTGCTTTTTCATTCAAGTGTTCTTTGTGAACTTTTAAATAAATTGAATAAAATATTCTACATTACTACAAAGGACCAAACGACCGTCATTTGCTTTCTCTGTTTCATTTATGCAACGTCACAACAATTCCCGTACGTGGACTAGCCAGTAGATAAATATTGCATGAAATTACATGAAATATTTACACTACCCTTTATAAAGCTTTGTCCATGAATTTTATATTTAAAGTAACTCTAATACTTATATTCCATATTTTTCCCAATATTGCGTATCATCAATTTTATACCTGAGATTTTTTGACATAATAACTATAGAAAAGTAGAAGAGTTATAGCAAAATAATATTTCACGTAATACCTATTAACAACATATATCTCATGTTATTTAATGGCAATATTTTCACACCCACATTTTGATGTCTCTTTTCGTAGAATTCGTGTCAATTTCTAAAGGTTAATTTTATTTTTGGAGTGGCGTAGGTTTTTCCTTTATATATTTCTTTAAATAACTATTTATTATTAAAAAAACATTCGATTTATTTTTATTTACCTACATATTTTCACTCTTTTTAATCCTCTCAGATGTGGACGAACTTTAAATCCGTTTGTCCGTGCGTGGGAAATGTTTTTTTTGTTTTCACAAAACCCTACAATCTTGTTATCTTTAGGACATTTGGCTTTTGAATTCTTGTAGTTGTAGATTTGTAGATTTTTTTCCACTATTTACTAAGTTCTATTAGGACTTCTCATGCAGTATCCTACCCTTAGCTGCGGCTTCTAATCTTTATACATTTTACACAATTGTGGCGATCACTTCATTTTACTTCTTAAATTCAGCGATGAGGCTTGCCACCCATCCTGAATGTCTTGATTTTATATTGGCACGAAGAGGACAGTTTGCATGTTTCTTACATGCAGCTGATCTGCTGGCTACCCCACTTGTGGGATATGCCGTGATGGTATAGTAGTAGTAGTAGTAGCGATCACTTCCCGGTATTTTTTTTTTGAAAATTTTCTCGACAAAGAATAGGTCTCCCACTCTTTTAAATAAGACTTGTGTCCTGTAAAAAGCAGCTATTCCTAAAACATCACGCTTAAGTCATGTAACAGATTGCATTCGGCGATGTGGCATACCACCCATTCTGAGTATATTTAAATTTTATTGCCAAAGAGATAACAATTCGCATATTTTACATTTAGTCCACTGGCTTCTGTTCTTTTGGGAAACGCCATGATCGTATGAATGAATGAAAAAACGTTCCCAATTTTATCCACATCTGTTATGTATGTGAATATTGTACAAGTATGTAATTATCATAGTGAATGGTTTGTCCTAGAGTCTAATAGGCTTAATACAGCTTAGTATTACAGTGTGAAACCTTTTTTATCAACCACGACTACAACTTTTTAAAGTATTGGATCAATTAGTTGGCTTCGTCACATAAAATGTACACAAAGCAAGTAATAATAATACTATATGATGATACGCTATACAATTATGTACGTATTGCAAAAGTAAATTTAATAATACGATATCGTAAAACATTCTATTGAAGAAAACATCGATCATGTGTGACAGAGACAAAAATATAAAACATATTATACGAACAATATAATGAGAATCATTTCTTCTTTTCTTCGCCGACATAATCCAATCTAATCTAATCGCCCTTCAACGCTCCTCTCAGGAGAACAGGGCAGAAACCATTCAACGTACCTTGAGTCACATTTTCTCAAGATATTTTTACGTTCTGATGCTGTTACCATGTTGAAGGTGTATTCTGAAGAGAGAGGTCCAGTGGCGTAGCTAGGGTCATCTGCGCCCGGGGACATGGCACAAAGTCGGCGCCCCTTCTCGGAGCCGTCAAGAAAATTTTGAAATTTTACGATTTATATGGTTCATTTTCGAAGCATCAATCTGGTATTTTAATGAAATAAAATACAGACTTAAAGTGATGTGAGTAGAGAAAATTCTCAAAAGAAATTTCTCGAGAACGAGAAATTTCTCCTCTGAAAGAAGAGAAATTTCTCTCCATAATTTTCACAAAAATATTATAACCTTTCGCTCAATACCTGAAAACCTGATCGGTCTAAAACTTCATCGGGCTGATTTGGGCCCAAATCAGAGGTTTTTAATACTTTTTCCATGAAGGTACCTACTAGAGGGTTATTCCCGGGAAAACCCTCTAATTTTTATTTCCCATTTCCCGGGAAAAATATTAATCATTTCCCGGGAAAAAAACACAAATTATTACTCATGCAGATCGCCATATCGATACCGAAATCTTTGTTTAGTTAACTGTAATAGTCGTAATAAATTTGTTGAATCTGACGAACATTTTGATGTGATTAAATATGAAAACAATATTTTTTTACCAATATTAGTGTTTTACTTTAAAAAAAACTTAATTATATAGCTTCAATGTATTCGTTTGAAAAAAGCATAATTCTTTTATGCCGACAATGTACAAGAATCCTACGATTTTTCATGTTTTTTTTTTAATATTTCCAAAAGTTAGATAGTTTTTAAAAAATATTAGTGTAGCAAACTGTCAATTTTTGTTTTATTTATGGATATTAACCGATTTAAAAAATCATTTTTTTGATAAAATTTCTCATTTTTTGAAGTCAAAAATCACCAAATGAACTCGATTTTTGTTTATTAAAAAAGCTTTGCCAAAATCCATAATATTTATTTGGTTGATAGGATGAATAAAAATTAAAAGTATATATATATATATATATTTTGTAAACAATTTGAATTTTGATATAACAAAGAGTTCCTAAATAAATCTCGTCAGTCGGCTATTTCGTTTTTTTTTAAGCAAATAACTTATATTGGTAACAAAAATTTGATTTTTTTAATCAAATCAAAATGTTTGCAAAGGTCAACAAGTTTTTAGAGTTTTTCTACCAAATTTGTTGAAAATTGAATATAAATATATATAATAATGAATTTCCCGGGAATCCCGGGAAATTTATTTTTAAATTTCCCGTTTCTCGGGAACGAAAATAATCCCAGAAAAATTTCCCTCTAGTACCTACCATTTTTTTTAAATGGGCATGTGTGGTGTCAAACTTCAAGTTTTTTCATTGGGAAGAGGTTTTTACTACTATTATTTACGTAAATGTTTACTGTATTTTTTCAATAAACTCATGTATTTGTTGGTTATCTGTTTATTTCAACCCGAGCGATACCGGATTACAAAAACTAGCAACTAATAAGTGAACAACTCTATTTAAAATTGAAAATCATCAATTTTCCTATGTTATATTTGTTCCTTTTAAAAACTAGTCTTTTAAGTATATTCTTTTTACACATTACCATATCCTTATTGTAAAAATGAACAATAAAAAATATTTTGCCTCAAAATACACCATAATTCTCCAAAATTCACACACCTGCCTTTTTTTGAACACCAAATGATTTTAAAGATAGATAAAATAAAATATTTAGGTAAAAGCGATCTATCAGCCAAAAACATAGAAAAAGCAATAAACGCGTAGGCTATTCCGTTATCAACATACTCATTTGGCATTATAAAATGGTCAAAAACCGGTTTAAATAAATTTGAAAGATTAATAAGAACAAAATTAACAAAAAAAAGATATCACCATCCAAATTCTGCGGAAAAAAGGTTGACTCTGCCTAGAAGTATAGGAGGAAGAGGAATTGTTAACATCTCCTCTTTATATAATGATCAAATTGAATCTCTTAAAACATTTTTCAAAAATAAACAAAATAATTTTATTTTACATAAAATTATAATACAGACCGACAAAAATCATACCTACATCATTAAATTTATATGTCGAAACAGTAGGCACGCGAATAAACTATTAAAATATTTTGTTAGAATCTTAAAGTAGGAAAGAACTTCATGCCAGACACCTCAATGATCTCAACCAATCTCATGTTTTTTTTTTATTAAAACAATAAACGGCAAAAACCTTTTACATGATATATCTCAAATCAATACAACATACACATATAACTAATTTCAATAATAATTATAACAATCAACATAAAAAAATAATTTCACTTATTTTAGAGGCATTCACTATGTAACAATTTCTAGACATTTTTAAATAAAATATTTAAACTTGAATTACTATGTTTATTTGTTACATTAATTTAAATTCTGCTATCGCGATTTCAGTGCACTTCGTAATTCAAGTTTAAATATTTTATTTAAAAATAAAATAAAGATTCATAACAAACAAGTGACAAATATCCGTCAAACAGATGGTTTACCTTTGGGGAAGTGTATGGGAAAACCGAGGGTTTTATACTGGCTGTTCAAGAACAAGTAATAAATACAAAAAAAAATACCAAAAATACATTATAAAAAATCAAAATACAACTAACGATTCATGTAGAAAATGTTTGGCCAAATCGGAAACGATACAACATATAGTTTCGGGTTGTTCTACTCTCGCTCAAACTGAATATACTAAAATACATAATCATGTCGAAAAATAATACATCAAAATTTAGGAATTAAACATACCTAATTTAATAAACTCGCGAAATATAATACCATACTATAAATACAACCCGGAACCGGTTTTAGAAAATCAAAATTATAGGATCTATTATGATAAAACAAAAATAAAAGATAGACAAATACATCATAATAGACCCGATTTAGGATTACATGATAAACAAATTAAAATTACGTATCTTATAGACATCGCTGTACCAAATAAGCATAATATTCAAACAACTGCCGCAGAAAAAATACAAAAATAGCAGGAGAAATAAAAAAAAATGGCATTCTATGTAGGTCCGTTTACATAATACCATTAGTTTTGTCAGCTACAGGGGTAGCTCCGAAATCTTTGATAAACAATTTGCAAAAATTAGATTCACCGGTAAATTGATATATTAAAATTCAAAAATCTATTAAAATAAATACTTGTAATATTGTAAGAAAATTTTTGAACACAGATATTTCAGGCACAATGCTGGAATTTTGAGCCCATGTTTTGAGCCTAATCCTTTGATATCCTGTATATCTGGATAAGTGATTTTTTTCCGGCATTAGACTGTTAAGTTTTTGTATAATCATGACTGATCATATGGAGACTTATCTGGTTGTATAATGCTGAGAAGTGTGGATGGCAATTCTGCCGCCGCGTATAGTTGAAATTTTATAAAAAAAATAAAATATACTTATAAAACACTGGAATGGACATAGTCTTTTTAGGGGTTAAATGAAATGTTAAGCATTGTTGAGTAAAAACTTTTTCAGAAATGTATGCGAAAGTTGTTAAAAAAAAATTAACAATTTTTACCTACTTGATAAACCAAAAACAGTGATGATGTGATGAGTAATGAAAAAATTTCCAATGTTGTTTTTTCTTGCAAGTAAAATAAAATATAATTACCGAAAAATTTGCTAGATTTAAAATATTATTTAAAATAACAACTTACTTGCTACATTTCTATCTAATGACAAATTTATCTCTTTTCAACTAATGTGAAGTATTATACTATTTTCTTTGCACTCAAGTAAAATCCTACATTCGACTCGAAATTATCCAACCTGTATAATTTGATAAAACCAGATGCCACTTTCAGTTATGAAGAATAATATTTGAACCCAAACTGATCTTTGTTAAAAAAAAAACGCCTTCAGCAATCCTGTATTGTAGATGTGTCATTTGGTTTATGAGTAGAATGGCGCCCCTTAGTGCTCAATGGGGGCGCTAAAATCGTGTTCGCCAACTGGTTTGTAATGAAGATATTTGTGAAGCTCCAAAATTCAATCTTGCAAACGTATTTGGAATACATTTGTTGACATTAAAATTAAATTAAAAAAAATAGTTTTAATACTCATTTTGGCGCCCCCTAAAGCGGCGCCCGGGGACATATGTCCCCCCCTGCCCCCCCCTAGCTACGCCACTGGAGAGGTCGAATCCCGAGGAGACCTCGCACTCTTTTCTGTAATTTTTTGTAATTTCCTGTGAAAAGGTAGATATTTGTAAAATATAACGTCATAAAATATTTGACATCTTTTGTTCAGGGTTGAGGTATGTTACCCATACTGAATGTCTAAACTTTTATTGGCGCAGAGATGACGAGTTATATGTATATTACAAGCAGTTGGTTCGCTGACTACCCCACTTGTGGGAGATGCTGTGTCCAAGTCGTCGGAAACCTTGTTCGTAAAAATTGTCTTTTTTTCTCAAAATACCAACTGTAAGTACCATATGTATTATAAAATTATTTTATTTTATATCAAAATATTATCTTTACATTATTTAAACTTATATATATGTTATACATGTCTATCCGCTATAATCTTTTAGGCTTTAGTCATTCAAATATTGATTGAAATTGCTTTCAACACAATTACAAAGTACAACAATGATTCAATCGGGAAACCGAATCCAAACATCCGACCAATTAATTTACACAGCGGAATTGCGGATACCAGAATTGCCGTACGCAATATTTGCGCGGAAATAATAACAATTATTTCGTAGCAAACAATGTTTTATTTATTTTTTAATTCTTGTTCGTTACCTCAATTCTTCGCTTGATCAGTCTTCTTGTGCGAGATTGAAGACGTGGATTGATGAATATTTTTCATCTTAGATTGACACACCATTTATTACACACCTCTTATCAAATTAATATAAGTAATATTAAGGGGGATGGATTGTTACTATTTAGATCGATGAGTATCGCATCCTATTATAAATGTTTCACTTTATTAATATACATAAGTATATAAATAAAATTTTAGGCTGATTATTGAATATTGTAAAATATTTTATGACAAACGTTATTTGTGTGATTATGATGCATATCCTAATTTCCCTACTTAAAGATATCGCTATGATGCGATAGAATAATACATATCTTTATCTATATAGGTACTTCATGAATCAAAATAATTAATTTTATTAATCTATCTGGTACAATACACATCAATTGTTCTCTGTAGGTTTTGATACCATGAGGATAGTAAAAGCATTTTTAACCAGCTTGAAGCATTCCATATATTATTTCACATGATAATAATTACTGCTCTCTTCAACAGTAATTTCTGAAGTTCCTATCCTGTATATTACTTTCGGACTAGTGAATCGTTGAAATTAAAATTATAAATACATACTTTAAATCTATGAAGTACGTTCTTCTATGAAGTATGTTCTTCTTTAATGTTTCTTGGTGATTTATTTTCGTATCGATTGTACCAGTAGGTATCTACTTACTGAATATATTAGAATAGTTGTAATGAATTTCTCTACCCTTATTAAAGTTTCTTGTAATCAAATAAATCTAGAAACGTCGCAGTTCAAACAACTCGATGATCGTGAAATGTGTACAGAAGGAAGTGAGAAAAGTTTTTGGAGAAGATTATATAAATATTTTAATCTAGAAGCGAGACGTTCGTGATTGAGATCTGCTTTCAATTTGATATGGATTAAAATTTTAATTAAATAAAAATCTTTGATATTATCGGCGTAGCAAACTTCTTTATCGTGAGTGTTTTATTTACGCCAGGTTGACATCTTATCGCTTACAACCGTACAAATTCTGTTGAACTGTACACTATAATTGAACCATGGCTAGTTTATTTTCATTACCATTTTTTTTATGTACAAATATTCATTCATTCATACCATCGGCATTTCTAACTAGTGAAGCAGCCAGTGGACAATAGAGATGTACCTACTGTCGTTTTATTTTTACATTTTATTTTATTTTTTACATACATTTTCATTTACATTTTACAAAAATTAATATACGTTTAGAGATGGAGGATAATCAATAGACCCCATCGTTTGCAAAGGTGTTAAATGTCTACTAGATGCTTACAGAAAAGAGTGGGAGGCCTATTCTTTTCCAGGGGGCCTATTCTCCAATCTCGATTGATGGATGTCGTAAGCGAGATTTTATTACTTTCGATCGATTTCTTAAAAACCCTATTCTTGAAAGTCGTAGACGACAAATGTCACACGATATCATGCGAGAATTTGTCGAGTGGTGTTTTACCACTCTAGATGAATGTCACACCAATCGACATGTCAAAAATTTATAAAAATGGCCACTGTGAGTCACTCAATGGTCGTTTACATTTCGCAAACGGTATAAAATAAAATAAAGTGATGCCGCATTTATAAAGTATTTTAGTTTAAAAAAAATATAACGAAAAGTTTGATATTGATTGTGACTCCTCATATAAAAGCGCCATCTTTGTGCGTCACGTGCCTCGTGCATCTCGTGAAAAAAAGTATAAACAAATGTCATTTTTCGATGACCACATACAAAAAGTGCGACGTTGCCGGTAGCGACTCGAATGGCGTCAAGAATAGGGCTGCCATTCGACTTTTCGTGCAAGTTTTTCAATCGACAAATCTCACAGGCGACATTTATCAATCGAGATTGGAGAATAGGGCCCCAGGGATTAAAAATATTCCAACACGAAGATTTCCACAAACGGGATAGCATATAAAAATTATAATTAATTATTCAGAAAGTTCAACCATGGCCAAAACAACTTTTATACCAAAGTGTTTTCTCCAGAATCTTTTACCCTTTGCTGTTTCCAGAAGATTACACTAATCGAATTTTAGTGTTATTAACCTCAAAATAAAAATAGCTTAATTTAATTCTATATGAGGTAGGCTAAAACTATTTATTCATTCTAAATTCGTTTCTGAACATTGATTTAAAAAAAAAACATAAAAAGTTTATATTCAAATTAAATACAATCAAAGTACAGAGGGTGAGTTTATCGCAAAAGTGCAATATCTTCCATCTAAGCCAAAGAAGAGTTCTTAATATTGATAAAATTTTAAGAACTTTTCTTATTTGTGATTACATTTATGTCATTATTTCATGCTCCCTGTGGAGCACTCGCCAAAGAGTTTTTTCGTTTTCGTTTTCGAGTGTCCTATAAAAAGCAAGTGTTCGAAAAAATTTTAAACATTACACATAACAAATTCAGCGATGAGATTGCTAACCATTCTTAAAAATCTTATTCTTTTGTTGGCACGAGAGGACAGCTTGCATGTTTATTATATGCGGCTGATATGCTAGCTATCCCATTTTTGGGGTTTTTGTGTCAGATCTTTTTGTTCCTCATTTTATTCATCCCTCTGTTCGATGCAGTATTAAGTATGTACGAAGATATAAATCACATGTACTATCTGCTTGTACCGAGTACTTTTATAGTAAGGAACGATTTTCTGGTCAGTTTACTTTGATTGAGGTGAGGATAAATAATGTTATTACTACTACTATACTACGATTGGTTCCGTGCATTGAGCGTGTGTTATATGATTAGAGGAGTACCGTAAGTACCTTCCAAGATACAACAAACAGATCATTATATGGATTGATAGGAGATACATATCTAGAGATAACAACAACTGGTAGTTTTAGTTTTGCAAAGGTTTAATAGAAACTACCGTACTAAGAAGAACGGTAGCATTTAATCACAATAGAACACTTAATATTTTTTGAGGGGAACTTAAATGTTAAAAATAATTCGCTGAATGGACCTTTATCTGTTCTTACGCGTGCATATTAATGCATTTGCACAGAGAAAGAACTAGTTTAAAAGCAAATACTTTTACACATGGTAGATATTGTAAAATACGAATTAAACGTATACCTACACGAATTTTTGTGGTATGCACAATAATGAAATATAATATTATTAAATAGCTTAGTAGTTTGTCTGCTTTATTTATATGTTTCACATACGCCAATTTGTAAATTAAAGATATATTTCTTTAGTAACAGGTTCAGCATTTCGTTCCACCTCTACAGTACCGCAGGGATAATAAGGGATATCATACAACATAATATTGTACAGATAGATAAATGATAGATACGTACTACTTATTGTTGCGCCTAGATCATAGATCATTATTGCATTATGTTATACGTGGTACGTGAATGTTGTTGTATTCCTACTGTATATGCAGTTACAAGGAATCATTGTCCACTTAATACTTGCTATATGCACGTACATTTCCTGAGAATAAATAATACATGCAATATCGTACTATAATATGTATCCATAATACATACACGGCTATTCACGCAATCCAACGATGTGGTGTTGTTGATAAAACAGTGATGTACGCAGTAAATCTTCGATCTTTGATAAATCTTTAAAGATCTTAGATATTTTATTGATCATGAGAATTTATGTTATTGTCCTTTGTTGTGTGGTGAAATAAATCAAAATCTGATAAATTATTTATTTTATATAAAATGCCTTACCTTTATTCCGGCGTTTGATTTCGCGTTATCTTTTAGACGTTTTGTTTCTTTTAACATCTAATACAAGTAGTAGGAGTTGCAAGATTAAACAAAGGAGTAACTGCATATACTAAAACTGCAAGTTGTCTACTCTTAAAAATATCACTCTTCTCGTCCTTATATCCTATCTCTTTTTCATGTTCTCATCCACTGGTGAATAAATATATCTTCAACTTCATGCCACTTATTTCTGTCTGCTGGCATCGTCTTCCACCTGGAACTCCTATTTTATTTATATTCTTTTTGTCATATTCTTCTTCTTCTGCTTGTAGTAGATTTGTTTCCTCTTGCGACGCTGAAGACCAACTATCATTCCATCTTTTAGGTGACCTTCCAGGCAATCTTCGTCCTAATAGAGTCTCGTTCGCGGCGATGTGGGCTAATCTATCGCTATTCATGCGCTCCGCATGGTCCCTCCAGAACCGTCTTTTCTTTATGCTCCACCGAACGACATCTTCAGTTTCGCAGATTTTTCTTATTTCGGTGTTTCTGACTCTGTCTCTGAGGGTTTTTCCCGCGATATTCTTAGACTGATAAATTACATGATGCAACTTACATTGAAATGTCGTGTAATATAGAAAAAATACGACAGAGCAAAGTGAGATTGCTTTTCGATCATTTTTTATATGCCAACTAAAATTTTCATGGAAAATTTGTGAATAGTGCATAAGTATTTCAAGTTATTTTAATTGAACAATTCTCATGCCAGTAGATATAATAATAGGACAATAAATCGTCAACGTTTTGAAATTGAACAATAAAAGATGATTAAATATGTAGGTATATTGTATAGATTGTTCCTTCCATATTAATTGATGCAATTTTTAAATACCGTATAATTATGTCATTAATCAACTCCTTCATATACCTAATATTAGTTCATAATGTATATCGAATACATTTCATTTCACACATATTGTAACACTAGTTTTATACCCCGCTTCGTTCAAAGAATAATTATCGAATAAAAAAAGACAATGTGGATATCTTTATTTATTTATTTATTTATTTTATTCTTTACTGTACATTGTTTACAATAAAACAAATTAACATAGAAAATATCATTTATACAATTCAATGCACAGAGGGCGAGTTTATCGCTAAAATGCGATGTCTTCCAACTAACCCGGTAAGGGTTAAAGTAAGTAAGCTTTCAACATAATATATATCTAAATAAGTAGAAAAAAAACGCCAATAGCTCTTTTTACATATTTAAACGTTGAGATTTTTATTCCCTTTGAAGGAAAAAACTAATTCTAAACTTTAATACTTTTACTGAAAATAAAATGTTTTTTCAGGGTTGAACATACAGAACTTAAGATCATCATCATCATCAGTGGCGCTACAACCCTGTGTGGGTCTTGGCCTTCTCGAGAAGTCGCCTTCACTCCCTCCTATCCATCACCTCTTGTCGCCAATTGGTCACGCCCAAAGCTTGCAGATCCTTTTCCACCTCGTTCATCCATCTCAACTTTGGCCTCCCGACGCTTCTTCTGCCACTGGGCTTTGTGGAGTATAATCTTTTGATTGTTGATGTGTCGTTCATCCTTTCCACATGTCCTAGCCATCGGAGTCGGCAGATTGTGATGTGCTTGGTGATTTGCACATCTTGATACAACGTGTAGAGTTCGTAGTTGTTTCTACTTCGCCAAACTCCGTTTTCGCATATGAGCCCATAGATGCGTCTTAAGATTTTTCTTTCGAATATGTCCAGTCTCAACTCATCCGCCTTAGTGAGTGACAGAACTTTAAATATAAACATTTTATTTCTAAAAGAAGTTTTAATTTATTTTTTAATTCGTGTCACTTTATCGAAAAAAACTGGTAATAAGTTAGTAAATAATACACATATAATGTAAATATCCAGGAATATACTCAAATAGTGCAGTTTTTATTGAGGGCATTGGTATCCATAGAACTGTGCACAGTAGACATATATGATCAAAGATACACACTCATGTATGAAAAAACTAAAATATTTATACAGGGATTCATATCCTTCTTCGTTCTTGACCCATATTATTGTTATAATAAAACATTCAAGGTTTGCGTGACATGACCTACCTCTATACACAGCCTACATCTCCATATTATTATGTATAACTGACTGATGTTCCATTGTATTATAATGATTGTATCGTTGCCAAATCACAGGGTTTTTATCATTACTTGTGAAGAAGCCGCATCCATCCTCTTAATAAGGAGTTGCAGAGAATTGTGAATTTATTATTATTCTTCTGATCAGGATTTTAAAAGAATTAATTCATTTAGGTATATGCCAAACACGAACTCTTTTTTTTTAACAAACTGTTTTGTAATATATTAGCATTTTGTGCCATATTGTAAAAAAATGTAGTTCTAAAGCTTATTTCACATATTAATGTTTCGTTTTTTTTTCATCTCGTTTTTTTCATTTATTGTTAAATTTTTCTAACAATTATTATGTTTTATCAAAATATGGTTAACAAGTCAAAAAGTTTTTATTCACTGGATTCGAAAACTTAAAATATTTCAAGAATACGCTTGTAGATAAATATTTGCACGTCTTTGAAACATAATATTTTTAGTGTCAAGTAAATTTTAATGGTGACAAAAAGATATTTTAAGATAAGCATAGAATGTAAAAGGCTTATACTAGTATACCAAGTTCCAATTTTGACATAATATATAGTTATTCTAGAAATAGATTTTCTGACGATCAATATACTCTTAATCAATAATCCATAAATAAATGGATATTTTATTTATCAATTCCTATTCCCGACACTGTTGCACAGTATGTGTATGTATGCAGAACGATACAGTAAATACTGACCAAATAAATAATACCATTACATTTACATATATTATTATAATTCCTACATATTCATTACCGTACTGCACTGATACAATTTATAATGCAAAGTTCTGCATTATCTTCCTATCTTTGTATGTAGTAATGATAATGATTTGAAAAGATCGATACATATAATTTTCAAGCTGCTTTGGTTGCAATAATGCCTCACGTGCGCTAATAATAACATATCATACGAGTAGTTAGTTTACTGTACTCTACTTTAAACAGTACACAAGAGTAGGTATCTAAATATGTCGTAGGTGATTGTGTCAATCAGTCTTTTCCTAAAAAAAATTGAAAGGTGATTATAAATGTTAACACAACGAAAAACAACGAATTGAATCAAATTGTCAACGAGTGTTAATAATTTATTTGTCTCCGTGGATTAAATACGAGCAAAAATAAGAATATTAACAGATAGAAAAATTGAATAATGATTAGAAATTATAAAACAAAATAATAATAATATGTTAATAATATACAAACAACCGTCGCAGAAAAAATACGTAAATATACAGAACTAGCAGGAGAAATAAAAAATATTTGGCATTCTAGGTCCGTTTATATAATACCTTTAGTCATGTCAGCTACAGGGGTAACTCCGAAATCTTTAATAAATAATTTACAAAAATTAGATTTACCGGTTAATTTGTACATTAAAATTCAAAAATCTATTATAATAAACACTTGTAATATTGTAAAAAGGTTTCTGAACACAGATATTTCAGGCACAATACTGGTATTTTGAACCCACGTTCTGAGCCTAATCCTTTGATATCCTGTATATCTGGATAGGTGAATTTTTCCCGGCATTAGACTGTTAAGTTTTTGTGTGATCATGACTGATCATATGGAGACTTATCTGGTTGTATAATGCTGAGAAGTGTGGATGGCAATTCTGCCGCCGAGTATAAAAAATTAGTATAGAACGATCACAATGAAAAATTCAATAAGGTATCGTTTTTTGCGGTGAAAATATGATTTAGCACATAAAAACTTTAACCGAAAATCTCAATTAACTAAAAAGTTTTACAGCTTGCTTACAAAAAAGCTTATCCTAGACCAATATAATTGTTTTTCTCAAAACGATCGTCTCTATATTAATATTCTAGGATTTTTGACAAAAATCCCAATTTCTCAATCACACTATTTAATATGTGTGAATAATATACCTCTGTGATTGACATGCAATTGATGGCATTAGAAATGCAAATGATGCATCGATTACATTGTTGTCTATATTGTGTTCGCAACATCGATAAAGAAACGGAAGACACGATGTAACAGAGATTTTTATCGATGTAATTGTTATCATTATCGTTACACTAACTATTCTTGCATTACGTATGTGGAATTATGCTAACAAATGTTATACCCACTGTGCATATGTAATGAGGTAGAAGTAGGTAGGTAGTTAGGTAACTATATTTTTTTTGTTTTCTTTATGAAACTTATCATAACTCTTCGTAGTTCACATGTTCTTACATGAACACATAATGTATGTTACCTGAAATATGGGAATTAAGAGATTTTCATTGAATGATAAAAATAAAATATTACTATATTGGTCAGTGAATATTATAAACGTGTGAAAAAGTAAACAAACAAAAAAACAACAGTACTTTTTATCGACTTCTTTTAGAGGAATATTTGAGGAATAATGTCAATATATTTTGTTTCCCCATTTTGTTCCACTTTTTCGTCAGTAACAAAATATGTGTTATTTTATTCATAGGCGACATTGGTTATATCTGTAACAGATACTCGTATGTGAGCCTACACATGAACTCGTTGACAAGAATGGCACATTACACTATGAAAGTGTTTAAATTTGTAGTGCATTTCAACATTTTATTATGTTCATGTATAAAAATCATCTTCCCAAAGTTAACCGATGTATTGTATACATAAATTTCTTCTTTCTTTATCTTATCTTGACGGTAAAATCACCCGAAATCAAGTGAATTATGAACATATAAAAGCAAAAAGTCGAAACAACAGGTAATATCTTTAGCTCCTTTATTATCAATACAATAATGATATGTACGTACATAGATAGCTAGAGAAATACTCTACTGAACCCTCACGCCGTGTCTAAAGTGGGGTAGGTAGAGAGAACGGAACGCCATATAGATGTATCTAAACATTCTAGAGATAATTATAATATTTATTACATTTCTACAGGATTACATACCATTACAACTTTCCCTATATATCGTTTCGTTCAGTTTCATTTCATTATACTTCACCAGGTGATATTATTTGTTTCACCTTTGATCTTCTCAGTTAGAAATGGACTAACGAAATGGACACGGTTCTCATGTATGGAGAAATGTATTTACTAATAATTTCCTCTATTATCTGTTCGCAATACTTACAAAATAGAGAGCATTTAATATATATTCAATGATTTAAGATATATCGTTTGTATTTAAATGTAAATACCTATAATTATTATGACTTTTAGTAGTAGGTAGTTTGAAATAGTATTTAGTAATAACGTTAAATGGAATTTACGTGATTAGATGAATGAAATCACTTTATAGGGATTGTCTCGCCACTGCATACCACATTAATAATTTATTTCTTACATCATTTTGTTACATCTGTTGTAAAATAATGATGTGGAAAAGGTTTGAATAAATAAATGCATTACGTAGAAAACTACATTGTCTGGAGCTATTCTATGGGTACACATGAATGATGAATGTCATATTAGTTTTCATTTCATCAACTTGTTTGTCTTTGGTCATTTCGCGAGTCCTAACACTGACTTTTCATTTATTAATCGGTTAATACGTA
The DNA here is from genome assembly GCA_947579605.1 of Athripsodes cinereus. NCBI lineage: Eukaryota > Metazoa > Arthropoda > Insecta > Trichoptera > Leptoceridae > Athripsodes > Athripsodes cinereus. Next base: position 20,817,817 of record OX388310.1, read on the forward strand.
ATTTTTGAGGCCTATTTTTGACCAATTTAAAACGTTTATTAACTATAAACTCAAATCTAATAACATTTCTCCATATTCTAAAGCGAATACGTATGTAAATAATTTCGTATTGAAAACTATTATATTTACAGTTTACACTGTTACATAAAGTTAAGACAATGGCGAATTTAGTTAAGCTATAACTAAATACTGTATAATGTGTTATCAACTTGGCGACTATACGAGTATATTATTATTATTATTGTTTGTTGTGTATTATGTACGTTATGTTGCATACGGAATGTACGCGGTGAAAGGGAGTTACACATTATTATTACATATTTATCGTATTAAATAATAATGACTTATAGCTACATAGTAATATAAGATTTTGTCTTTATACTCGTTGTAGCGTCTGGGTGAGGTGACCTTATCAGTCGATATTTAAAATTCATATTTTTTCTTAGGAGTACAGGGCTGATTGAGTCATTACCTACCATGATATTTTTTCTTAGGAGTACAGGGCTGATTGAGTCATTACCTACCATGATATTTGTCACACTCCGATATCGTTTCTATCACAGACTTAATTCTTATGGACGAAAATGATTTGAATTCTAGTATGACCATATTATTTATCATAATAATGTTAAGTAAACACTTGCAAAAAAAGAGATTTCCAGGCTGTTTCATCGAAGTCCTTGTGGTCGATTAAATATAACCTTACTATAATGTTAGTTTGACTGATGTTTAGAATATTTACTAATTTTTTTATTGTTTAACCGGATTTGGGTGCAGATGACAAAACCAATCAGAAACCTCGATTGTAGAACCATTAGACGGGAGATCGCGATCTATTTGAGATCTGAAAAATGAGATCCCAAAAAGATGGTTGCTTCTAAGGTTTGCATAAAGCGTCTCTCGATTGGTGGACCTTACATCGTGACAGTGAGAATGGTGGAATTGGTGAACGTTGTCCATAGACACCGAAAGTGGTCACTTAAGCCAGCCTTGAGCCAATTCGTAAGCGTTGGGACACCTTTCTCACTTCTTCCGATTAGATTCTACACAATGTTGCATTGTGTAGACATGGTTCTCCAATCGAGGCTTCTGATTGGTTTAGTTTGGCTGATTGAATACTGATTGACTGATGCCACCTTGTCGTCACAAATTATATTCGCCATTACTGTTTCACGAAAAAGTCGTCGTGAAGTCATTTCCCATTAAAGTAAAAACTTGTACTCGCTACACCCTATTCCTATTCTAGTTGGTTGCAGTGTACTTTGTTGTTAATATTGAATTAAGTGGTGCTTAAAATAGTATAAATTTTTAAAACACTACTTCAAAAGAAATACGTAGATAGTCGGAAGAAGAATAAGTAAATAGTATAACTTATTTAATATGGGCGTAACTTCGTGCATATTTCCTATACATTGTATTATACAATACAGGATATCCTTGTCTAGGATACGAACCCACACACTCTTTCGTGCATCACGACACAGCCACTGGACCAAAAGTCATTGGATAATGTAGAAGTACACAGTTCCATTTCACGATTAGAAATAAAATACAAAAACTATTATAAGTACGTTCGTTCTGTTAAAGGCGTTCATAGAACTTAGCAACAGGGATAACCAATAAATGGGCATTGGACGTCAATTTATTTTCCTGCAAAATTTTAATTGCATTGCTATGAATTTCTTACTTTGATAAGGTCCCGTTGTTTTTGTTGCTTTTATGAAAATCGAAAAGAACAGATGAGTCCAGCCACACTTTCTTATGTAATCAAATTTTAGATGACTCTTAACGTATATGCATAACTTTTGCTTGATTTTTACTTTATTGTTATCTTTCTTATGACTATTGTTATTATTTTTTGTATTAATTGCTAATGGACGCTGAACAGTTATCGACGTTCTACTATTTTTGATGCGATGCATTTCTCATTTATCAAATAATTCCAATATATTACTAATTAATTGAAAAATAAAGAATCTTCGAGACATATAAACAATGTATACGAAGAATAAAAAATATATGTGATAACATGAACATAAACCCAAGTTTCAGTACATCTGTTTTAACATTCCCAGACTGCGATCTTCTTGTATGTCCAAGTTTGTAGCATTAAGTAGAATAAATAAAAACTTATTCAATATTATTGTAGATACATACAATGTCTACACTTGGCTATTCTCACTCTCCTACAATAATAGGTACATAAAATAGATATAAGGATAATACATATATAAAGTATAGTACTCCTCAACGTGCAATCTTACACGCTGTAGAACAAACATCTCGCTACTCAATAGGTACTTCATATTTACTTCTATTGCAGTGTCGACAACTTTTTTGCTGAGCTCTCAAGACTAGATTGGATTTCACAAAGATATTCCTTTAGATGTATCCAATAATAGAACACGCATTTTTTGCACAAACTGTCTTCTTTGTTCGATAATTATTAAAAAAAGAATTGTTTAAACTTAAAAACACGTTCGGAACATGTTCGTTTACAAAAAAAATACTGTGAATGAAATATCCAGATTTTTTTTACGTATTTCCTGCATTTGTCTGATGTTTATCTCATTAAGAGAATTTATTATTATATACTAATTACTGTAATTAGATGACTTACACATGTAAGAAGACAAAGAATGGTCTATCGGAAGAATTCAACTTTCTACAGAATGCTTAAATGCCAAAATAGTAGCTTAATTTCCATTCCGAAATTGCACGCTTAATTTCCATTCCGAAATTGCACGCTTAATTTCCATTCCGAAATAGCACGCTTAAAAACTATTACATATTGAGCTTTTGTATAGTATTGATTTTTTTTCTCAGTTATTAAAGTAGCTAAAAGCTGTTCTATTATTTATCTAATGAAGAAATATTAATTCAGGTGTGTATTTGATATTTTAGAATATTTATTCAGTAAAAATGCTTAAAGAGCATTTCCAGAAGTGAAGTCTTCATCCACGTCCTCGTATATCAATCTTTTTTCCATCTTTAGGTCTTGCTTCTTATTCATCTAATTACCTAAGAAATATGTTTTATTTGGAATCTCTAAATATTATGTTGTTTGTACCTATATATTAACAAAGTAGATATTCTCCTATATACCTATATAATGCTCTATTTGAATAATATTGCCTATGATATTTTTATCTAGTTTATTTTGAGCGCCTCTCCATAATATGGACGAGTTATTATTATTGTAACGAATTGTATTTCCAATTGTATTTTTGTATTATATCAATCGATTTGTTTATCGTGACTGGTTGAAATTATATCGTATTTTTTATTCCAATATCCATTTATCTCGATTCAAATCTAAACGATTTCAATCACGCAAAAAAATGACAATGAAATTAATATTGTATTTTTATTCTTCTTTGTTAAAAATCACGGCATCAGTACCTAATGGTTTTCTGTGAATTAAATTGTTTTAATTTTATGCACAAATATTTTCGTGCAGTGTTTTAATATCGCTCTGAGGTCCCGATAAGAATCACGCCCACTTTTTTCTATGCAAGTTTTTATATATCATATAGATTTTTTTACACCGTCTATATCGTTTGTTAATAAATGCTTCATGTAAATAATTCTAATGAAAGCGATGCATGCTAAGAATGCTAACCTATTTTTCTTTCTTGAAACAAACCTATATAATGTATATAAACCTATATAATGTATGTAAACCTATATAATGTATATAACAATATATAACCGGGTTAGTTGGAAGACATCGCATTTTAGCGATAAACTCGCCCACTGTACATTGAATTGTATAACTGTTATTTTTATGACACTATTTTATTATGTAATATTGTAGCCAATGTGAAGAATAAAATAAATAAATAAATATTGGGTGTTATTGGGTGGTTTATCTAGATTAGAACTTTGGTTTTATGATCACACTACAACTAAATTAGGTGTCCATAAATTAAAAATAATGTACCAAAACAATGTATAGGAATGAATAAAACATTTTTTTGTTGAGATACAAAATACATTAGTGTGTACCTTATCATTCTTTATGAATAAATACATCACAAAACTATGCTACTATTAACAACGAAAGTAGTCTGTATCAAAAGACTTACTCTTAAAATGAGTATGGGAAAATTCAGAACCATTGTTTTGTGTTTTCTATGGGACAACAAGCAAAGAGTATTTAACCTACAAATTAAGCAATCACATACATAACACCGTAAGTTATTATCTCACTATGAAATTCACGTCAGATACTTGAATCTCTCCGGGGACAATATTAAGTATACATTTGCATTAATCCCACTTTGATACTACTCAATAGACATATGTGCAAATATCTCGAGATGACTTCATGGTAATTGCATTTACTACTGTTATCAATTTAACCAAACAACTATGGAAAGTATCTGTGATTTTGATAATCGAAAGAAGTTTAAAACACCTTATTTTTATGTATAAACGTATATGAAAGTAATTGAACCCTTTATTTCAGAATTTATGATTATTTTGTAAATTCCCATCCGTTGAAATTATATGGACATCTTTAAGGCATTGACCATCTAAGAATACCTATCATAGAAGTAACATTTCATCGACTTGGTACCTCTTCCAGTTTAGACAAAATTTCCAAACCCAAAAGCAAAAATTTTTCAAATACAACTTGCTTTATACTTTTAGATGAGTTCATCGGTAGCCTGGAGGTAGAGTCTCGGCCTTCAGAACAAGGGGTCCGTGGTTCGATCCCAGGTGCCGGCAAACTCCCCTTTCACGGCACAAGCTTTTAGCTTAGTGTGAAAGGTGTATAAGGTTGTATTTGGGTTTATAACAAACCAAGATATATCTTTAAAAAAAAAAAATATCAGATCTGGGTGGAACGCGTGAAACAAAATGCACAATAGTAAACAATGCTGGCTTCATAGTGTCAAAATGGTTTTACAATAAGTAATCTGAACAACATGATATCACTATGTCCGGATTCATCTTCTTTATAAATAGGTATTACCACAGAAGGAAAGTGTTTGGTGTATTTAGGTGTTTCTTGTTGTTATTACTTCTATTACATCTATGTGGTATGTATATTTTATTATCGTAACGTGGGAATGTTCCATCGCTGTAGTATGTAATTAATATTTGGATTTAGGTGAGTGATTAGCGATTACAAAATTCATATTGTATTTTTATTACGTACATCCATTCAACAACCGACAACATGTTGTCTTTTTGTCAACACTTTTGTTACTTATTGTTATGTAAACATACTATGTGTTAATAATTGATGTAGGTGTTTTGAGGTGATAATTAGATACTTAACTTGTAAAGATTTTCTTTCTTTTTTTCTTTTGATATCCATTCACCAAATCTAATTTTTTCTCAAAAGGGATTACGCCATACTAGATAATATCCCGTGGAGCACCCGGTAAAGAATTGGTCTCCCACTCTTCTCCATAAGTTTTCGAGTGTCCTGTAAAAGGCAGGTGTTCGAAAAAATAAGACATTTTCCATCTCAAATTCGGCGATGAGGTTTGCCACCCATCCTGAATGTCTTAATTTTATATTGGCACGGAGAAGACAGCTTGCATGTTTTATATGCAGCTGGTCTGCTGGCTACCCCACTTGTGGGATATGCCGTGATGGTATAGTAGTAGTAGTAGATAATATGATTTTCCTTATGAAATACAATTAGATTACCATACGTTATTAATGAAGTATTGTTTTTGCAGATCTAATATATATTTTAGATACTCGAAAGTATACCAGTTTTCATACAAATTTCCATTTCACAAAAATATTTTTTTTTTTTTATTTCTTGTTGTTTTTTTTTTACAATAATTCTAACTAATCCGTTCAGATTTTACTACCTCAATCGGAAGAAGGGGCTTAATATTTTTAATATGATGATTGTATAGTTAGGCAATTGGAAACATGTGTTTCTTTTTAGAATGAAACATTTGTTTCAATTTACATAATTATGGAATTCTACTATGTCTTCACCGATATAATAAATAAGTCATTTCTAGCAGTGAAATGTTTGTAAAATATCTGAAAACGAAAATAATGACATGAAATTGTCTTTCATGACATTCTTTAAAAAACACATTTGAAGTACCTACCTACAAAATCTTACGGAAAGTTTTCTTCTACGGGCGCGAATTCACATTGAATAGAAAAGACTTCTGTATAGTATTAAGCGGAACAGTTGGAATGCGATGCTTAAAAAGTTTTATTGTAAGAGTATAATATCAAAGAGAAGTTCCTGAATATAATATGTCACGATCTGTATCTAAAGTTCTTTCTTTTATGAGACTACGCGTTGTGAAAATTGATCTCTGTTTATTTTTCGTGGTAAGTACTTACATAATAAAATTTGCTTCGTTGGTGTTGTGGCCTAAATAAATGTAGCGAATTTCATGAAATATTTTGATGACCAGTAGTAAAACCACATTTACATTACATCAATGTAGCTACTTAAAGCCCAGCTCTACTAAATGCCTGAAATAAATACACATAAAATGTTAAGTTTACTTACTTTGTGCATTTTCGATTAAACTATTATTCTTGGGAGACCCATAACAGACTACTAGACGATGGCACAAGGTGAAAAATAACTTATCCTAGTTGGAATTGTTGTCTGTAGATGATTATATAATTCGAATGCAGAATTCAGGATGATTTCCACCTTCTAAAACGACCACTGATGGAGGTAGCTTTAGGTACTCCTGAAGACCTGATTCTAATAAATCAGATTCAGAGTGAAAGGATTCAGACCGAACACGAAGAGTAAGTACACATATTCTATAGGCATAACATGGAATGTGACAGAAGAAACTATTTACTAGCTGAATTAGGAACTCTGCTTAAACTAACGACAGCTGACGAGCTGGTATCTCTGCTCAAAATTTTTCTTTTTGTATTTTGATACCAAGTCAAAGAAACTAAGCTCCAAAATATCTGCAACACAGTTCAGAAGCAGAACTATCTTTAATGTTTAAATTTCATTATTAAGTAAGCAGAATGACAAAAGTTGAGCTCCAAAATAGTTCTAACACAGAACTCTGTAACAGAGCTATCATTTATATAAATAGTACATAAGACTGTATACACAACAGAATGATAATTTCTATATTCAGGGACCTTTATTTTTATTGCCTTTTTCATTTCGCCCACTGAAAACAAATATTCCAATGGACTTGGCGTATTTATTTTGTACACACAGTAATATACTGACACGTTTACGCATTCTGAAATATTTTATTACACCATTTAATAACATTATCGACGGAGAATATTTGGTAGAAGTAAGTTTAAACGACTCGTGTACGTGCCTTTTTTCGTGAAGAACATAACAACACCAATAATGTGTCCTGTAATAATATCATATGGCATCTTATATCTTCATTATAATAAAAATATTATTTTAATCGAAAATCAAAAATGATTATGCAGCATTCAAGCTTTCTTACTATTTTTATTAAAGTCATTTTTTAATTAATTAATTTAATAATAAATTAAAATTAAAAAAAATATGCAATCATTTATAAATATTTTAAAAATTAAGATATTTATAAATTATTGCACTCTAGAGTCGCCGATAAACAATAGCCTCTCATTCTTAATCCCAAGTTTTTAAGCATCATGTTTAAGGCTCTGTAATTCGCAATACTTCACGAATAAACCATCTTACGTCTTTCATCAGCGATTAGTTTTGCTACCACTATTAAATATTTAGTTTTGACTCGAAAAGAACGTCTGAAATTGCAGTTAGTTTATTGACTACCCTTATTCTGAAAGATGGCGTGAAGTAATAAATCTTAGAATAGATAGATCAATGATCGATAGTAGACAGTTTAGTTGTAAAAGTCGCGTCCCTGCGATATACTCACCCCTTTCTTAGCTATCCTAATATAGCTTATTTTGAAACGAACACTTTTGGTCGTAGAAGGAAATATTACGTCATTGGCCTACTGCGAAATTTGACAGAATATAATAATGTATGTCTAGAAAAATTAATTAATGTCAAGTCGAGCTCATGATGATGTCTAGAAAAAATGAATTAGTTTTATTTCATAAGTATACAATCAAATACAAAATATGGTATTTGGTATACTCGTCAAATAAAATTAATAGAAGAACTTGACATTATTTATACCTATGTACATTCAGATTTATTAATGAGATCATACAATAAATTTTTTTAACAACATAACGCACAAATTATAGTTAATGTTTCCACAAGACATCAACATATTTTCATTATCTTCCTATTCATCAAATAATAATGAGTGGGATGCTATAACCAGTGGCGGTCTTTAGGGCAGGCATATCGTGCAACTATCTGAGGCCCCGCACTTTTTGGGGTCAGTCTATAAGACTGAATATAAGTATAATTTTCGATAGGTACAACAACCATCATAATAGATTATATAATAATACAAAGTTTAATTTACTGCGGCAATTAGAGTATCTATATTACAATAATTCTAATAATATATTATTAATAAACAAGTGATAATGTGGGGAAGAGAAGAATGGAAGAAAGGAAGGAATAATAATAAATTAATAAGGCACCTATTATTTTATGTAAACTGTAAACAAAATATCAATTAAAAAATGAAATACGGATTGTTTCAATGTTGTACACTATTTTTATAGATCAGTCTCCTATGCACTCTCTCATAATTATTAGTCTGTGTCTTCCACAGTCAGAAGCACAGAAAAAATATTTTGTCCGGGGCCCCGCGCAATTCTATTCGACTGGGACCCTGCACAACTTAATTAACAGCCCGGGGACCCACAAAAGCCATAGCAAACATGCCATTTGTTTATCAAATTCTCAACTTTTAACAAAAACTTTATCAACTGTTTTACGAGGTAAATAATTAAACGAATGTCGCATTGTGTAGTTTTAATTAGAAGAAAAAGAAATAACTGTAATATTATCAGCAGGTGAGCAGTAGAAGTTATTAGAATATGTGATTTGTTGAGCGTATCCGGTTTTTTAGAAGATTTTTTTATGGAATGTGGGCATATCATTATAAATGCCGTTTTCTGTATTGGCGCGTGATTTGAGAATAATAATTTCCAATGTTTCACATTAAGTTCGTCTAATTTCTCTATTTATTAGTTTAGTCTTAGCAATGTAAATTTTTAATCTGGTGTATTTTCAATAAATTTACATATGTAGCCACTTGCTGCTTCTAATATATCTACGTATTACGTAGGTACTTTTTTTTGCCTAAAACCGGATAATTATTTTATTTTTAAAACGATACCGTTTTTTTTATTTTTTCAAATTTCACTATTTAATAAACTCTTTTTTCTCGAAACTTAGTTGGATTATTTTTTTTAACTAAACCAGCTACGTTTCTCAATGTAACTTTTTATTATTATTTTTTAAATAAAACCTTATATTTAAAATACATAAAATCTAAGGTAAGGCAATGCGTGTTAAATCTATTAAATCCGCTTAAGTTATCCTGCATAAATTAAAATATTACATGAACGTTTTACAACCATTACTTGTGAATAAAGTGACATTATTAACGTGAGAAGAATCTTGAGAAAATTAAACGAATAATTAAACCTAAAACCTATAAAAAGTAATTAACATAATTAGATACCTGTCATTACTATCTTTGATACGTTAATTGCATACCTACCTACTATGTATTAGTATATACCTAATCTGTATGAGCGAAACTACTCTATGTTGTCAATGTAACTTATGAACTTAATGTTGTAGTCTTCTTTACATTCTCTTGATGACATGCTCACCTGTGTTATAAACACTTCATATTTGTGATATCTATAGGCAAAAAATATCTCACATTTTTGTTGAAGAAATACAACGCAATGACAATAGGCGAAAATCTTCCACATTTTGTTGCGCCGTTGTAGTCCTCCCTATGTTCTCTTGATGACAAGTTCACCAGTGTTGAAAACACGTTATACGAGGGTTGCTATTTAAGTTTTGAGATACACAAGTAAAAACAAATATTTATAATCGTAAATGGCTTTATTGTGTTTCAAAATATTCTCCATGAAGATCAATACACTTTTGCATGCGTTTGAACCAATTTTTGACGCCCTTTTTCCAGTTTGATTGAGGTACCTACAGAACATGTGATTTGAATGCATCAACCGCCTCTTCAGGCGTCAAAAAACGTTGACCTCACAATTTATTTTTGATCTGCGGGAATTAGAAGAAATCATTGGGTGATAAATTAGGACTGTACGGCAGATGACCCATCAATTCAATGTTTTGAATGCTCAAAAATGCACTTGTTTGAGCTGATGTGTCAGAGCTTACATTATCGTGGTGGAGAATGATTCGTCTTCTGCAATTGGTTTCCCTTATTTTTACGCACACTTCTGGGAAACAAATGGTGATATACCATTCAGAATTAACCGTTCTACGTTACTCTAATAGAATGGTAATGATATGTTCAGTAATTCCGAATAAACAGGCGACCATTTGCTTTGAAGTGCTTCATGCGCGAACGACTTTTGTTGGATTTGGCTCGTTTTGAAAGGCCCATACAGGCGATTGCTGTTTAGTTTCGGGCTCATTTGCATAGATCTATGATTTGTCGTCTGTCACAATCTTATAAACGTCTTTTGAAGCACCACAATTAAATTTTTTCATCATTTGTTTGCAACAATCGACACGAGCCGTTTTTTGAGCGATTGTCAAACTATGCGGTATTCAACGCGAAAAAATCTTTTTGACAGCCAAACGTTCATGCAATATTAAATATATGCAAGTGGAACTAATGCTCAAGCATATCTCAATCTCATGGTATGTCACATGACGATCTTGCAAAATCAGTTCACGCACAGAATTGATGTTTTCTGGCACAACAGCCAATTTCGGACGACCTCCAGGAAATTCGTCCTGCAACGAAGTCTGACCACGACTGAATTCAGAAAACCAGCGAAACATAGTGGCTCAAGATAGTACTTGACCATCAAAAGTCGCAACAAGTTGATCGGCACACTTATGTTGGTTTAATCCATGTCTAAAGTCATAGAAAATTATCACACGAAAATGTTCACGATTTAATTCCATTTTTATAATAAAGCAATTTTTTTAAGTATGTGTAAACAATAGAAATATCACTCGTATGACAAAACGTTCTGAGTATGTTTACCATAAAATGTTTCAAATTTTACGATGACAATGTCAGATTTGCCATATTCATACTGGTTTTGCTGTATCTCAAAACTTAAGTAGCAACCCTCGTATTTTGTGATACCTATTGATATCCATAGGCAAAAGATATCTCACTTTTTTGTGAAGCAAAAAACGCTATGATAGCAATAGGCGGAATCCTCCACATTTTGTTGCATCGTCATTGTCAATGTAACAAAAACAACGCTTCTTAAAATTGGTATCATTTAAGTAAAAAATAGCGACAGCATAATTTCCTGTTTACACATGAGATGCAAATGTAATAAAATTGAAAAGAATCAAATGGCCATTCTGAAAAATTACATCTCGTGACATAGTGTAGGTTCACTTCGACATACAAATTATCAATCAATGTAGATACATACTGACAGTTCATTCAAACACTTAATTTTATCAAGGAAACTGTTTTACGGATATTTATTTTGTAAATAGCTTTTTGACTTTGTTTTACATATTTAATTAAACAAGATTAAATCGGATTGTTTAGCCATTTGATGATTTTTTATGTATTTTTAAGATCTTTGCATAAATTAATTAATCAACATTATGTAAATCATTTAATCAAAACATTCAAACATTTTAATTAACCAGAGACGATATGTAGACAACGCTATTAATACATACAATTGGTACATAATCCTAATTAAAAACCATGAAAATCTTTGTAAGGTTTGACCTTACACCGTAATTTACGATAGAATTTAATTGACTGTTCAAGATTCAAATTCTATTACATGTTTTATAAATTATAATATCTTTTATATCTGTCCAAAGTTAGAGAATATAAACTTTAGAATCTGAAAAAATGCCTTCTAAAATTTCTTATTCACTATTATTCATCTTGATATATCTTGTCAATCGCTTTATAATTGCATTTCCACTCATCTAATCTGTTTCATTCCTGATTCAGAGGACAGCTTGCATGTTTATTACATGCAGCCGGTCTACTGGCTACCTCACTTAAGGGATAGGTATACTGCGATGGTTCAGTAGTAGTATGTTTTATATGGGATATATTTCGAATACCTGGCATTTACAGGAAACTCGGAGAAAACTAATGATTTTAAAGATTTTAAGCATTGATATTATTTTGTTTATTATAGATATCCATTGTCAAAGATCACTAAATAAAATAAACATTAGATATTTGATCTAAGTCATATTATATTTTAACGTAACAATCATCTTGCATAACTTGATCACCTTTAGCATAGTTATTATCTAACTTTCATAGCAGTTAAACACGAAATATCCGTCGGGTGTTTGTTATTTAATACTTTATAATATTATGTAGATCAGCTAGACAAGAATCTTCTTACGTCTCTCAGACACTAAACCTGAAAGTGTTAATAATTCAGATATAGCACCATTATATCATAATTCTACTCTCACATTCTTATCTTAACGCCAGAAGTAGTTTTAATACTAATATTGTACTAGTAATGTCGCAATACAAACATTTTTTTTCTGACGAAAGGATCGTTATAGGTTGTTAAAATGAAACGTAAATTAGGGTGAGATGGAAGAAATCGCGGCTTTACGTATATTATTGATTGTATTTAATTTGAATGTATTTCTCTATGAAATTGTTTGTAATCAGTGTAAAGTAAAGAATAAATAAATTATACGTGTCAGACCAATATATCTACTAACAATGTTGAAGTTACTATGTCAGCTTTAATTTTTAAGACAAATCATGACGAGCGTTAGGACGCGTTTTTTTTGTATCTGAGATATGAGATTCATTACAAAAATAAAATATGTATTAGAAAAATAAAATAGGCGAGTATTTTATATTAAATCTTCGAAGTCTTTATTGACAAAATCTCAAAATCAATAAATATTTGAATTTTTATTTTTTTATTTTTTATATATGATAAATCAATTTAATATCTTCTCTATAAAATTTCTATAAAAAATGACAATAAATACAGATATTTAACTACACTAGAGATTACTCTACATTTATCAAAAACTATCGCTTGTTAATAAAATTTGAAGCATTTGATTTTTATATCTCATTTTTTCTTTTTAATTTTATAGCTCAACATTTTTGAATATCTATTCCTCAAAACATCGTATATTATTATGTATGATAGTTTATAGATAGATAGTTGGAGTTATATGGTGTACTATAAAAATTCCTTTTCCACTATCGCTTCTTGCATCATAAAGATAAAAATCTTCCAAGATAATAATTACTGATAATACTATGTTTGTTACACTGTTACATATATGTAGTAAACGAAATTACGTATATTATTTATAAAGCCTTCAAGCCTTGGAACACTTAACATACCCAACAGTGATCTATTCTATATAACACCATATAAAAATACAATGCAGCCAATATGTACATTATTTTTTCTCACATACTTTTTTATACTAGCTCAAAGGCTGCCGTGACTTTCATTTTTAAAATAAACATACAAAAATATTATCATACGAGTACTATAGCAATGAGGCATCTAATAATCCATTCTAATACTTTTTTTCTTATAGTATGACCTTTTTACTTTCAGTTATTAATATCGCAGTATCTATTTAATAATTATTCACATACTTAGTTCTCTCATTAATAAATTACTGCTCTTTAAAACTATCGTTTATGGATATTCTTTAAGCCGATAAGATTTTAGAAAACATTAAAATTTGACCACTTGCATCATACACAATTCCACGGCAATTATTTCTTAAAACATTTTTAAGTAAAGATTTTTTACCAATCATTTTGTACTCATGTTTTTCAGTGTTTCTTTAATCTACACCTGTAATAATTTTAAAAATATGCATACAAAGGTATTAGATAGTGACCATAAGGTAATTTATCAATTGTGTCGGTGCACACGTAGTAGAATTCCATAATTAGGTAGTTAGTTGTCTGGCCTGGACTTGATCTTTGAATTATTAACTTACAGTTATCAGGATATTGAGAACAACTTCAATATCTACATACATATTCTCAGATGGATGATTTTGATATTACTTCCAAGTAAGTATGCTCGAATATTAAAAATATACATACATATACATCATACATACATACCATCACGCCGCTTCCCTCGTGGGGTAGGCAGAAAGGATCGAGCGCCACTTCCTTCTATCCTTGCATACATCTTTCGCTTCCGTCACTGTCATATAATTCCTCATGCATGCTCTCCTGTTCAACGTGCTCAACACGTGACCGTCCTGTAGGATTTGATTTAAATGATCTTGCCATTTAATCCTCGGACGTCCACGTCTCCGAGCACCATTCCTCTCAGCCAAATATATATTATCTTCTTAGTCATTCTGTCCTCATTCATTCTTTCCACGTGCCCAAACCATCTTACCTTATTTACATTCATCCTTGTTATTACACCAACTTTCATTCCACATTCCTTTCGTATATCACTGTTACGCACACGATCTCTCAGACTTTTACCACACATCCTTCTCAACGATCTCATTTCCACTGCATTTATGCCACTTTCATCCTTCTTTAACCATGTCCACGTCTCACTTGCATACATAAGTGTTGGCACTAAGATAGCAGAGTGCACCAACCTTTTAGCTGTGGTGGGTATGTTTCTATTTGCAATTATTGGTCGGATTGCACCATTTACCTTATTGCCAGCAACTTTTCTCCTTTCAATATCGCTTTCACACTTCCCATCTCTCGTGAACAAACTACCTAAGTACACACATTCGTCAACTTGCTCTAACACTTCGTTGTCAATCATTATCTGGCATACTGTTCTCTCACTTCCTCTTTCAAACACCATGATTTTTGTCTTTTTTGCATTCATTCTCAATCCATTAATCGCACAATTTTCATACACACACGTCATCATTCGCTGTAGATCACTTTCACTTTCAGCCATCAATACCAAATCATCGGCAAACATTAACGCTCTTACATTCATCCCATTCATATCAACACCTACATTCATTTCTTTCAATGGACGAATACAATGATCAATGTATAGGTTAAAAAGCCATGGCGACATCACGCACCCTTGTTTTACTCCTTTTGTCAGTGTGAACCATTCCGACAGGTTATTGTTCACTCTAACACACGCGGAACTTCCTGTATATAGGGACGCAATGGCGCGAATTAGCCGACTACCCACCCCACACATTGATAGTACTTGCCACATTTTCTCACGATCTACTCTATCATAAGCCTTTTCTAGATCAACAAACGCGCAGAAAAGCTTCTGGTGTTTCTCCAGGAGCTTCTCTGTCACCATTCGCAGGGAGAAGATCTGGCTCGCAAAAATATATAGTATTAAAAATATATTTGTGTGAATATTTGCTGTACTTTCATTAAATCATTAAAATACTACCTATAAATATCTTGCATCGAAATTCGCTTTAAAGGTTTCATTATCATAATTTTATGAATATATACAATTGTGAAATAGTATAACATAAACGCTTTCGTTTATTGTATAATAATATTTATTCTTATCAGTTATATCATATCGTTCATAATAATAAATGTTGTGTCTACTTATTTTTTACGTATGTACTTTATGAGCATTTACAGAAGTGTACTTTACCTACCTATATTTAGTAAATGGAGAGATTGTCCTACCATTGTTTCAAAATTATCTGCGGACATTTAATATGTACCAGCGATAACATAATTTATACAAAATTACTCAACAATTCAATAAAAAAATTATAAGATTACTAGCTTTAAATCCGGCGTCGTTAAAGCATATTGCTGAAAGTGGGGTTGTATTTAGATTTATTAGAAACTCAGATTCTTCTATAGAAAATATATCCAAGAATGCGCTCATGCACAGATAAGAGTTTGAATGCCGGTCATTGGTTTCCATATTACCTGTGTAGTTAAAATCACTTTAAAGGATATATAAACAAATATATATATTCTTCTTCTTCTTCTGCTTGCAGTTGATCATTGACCTGTTTGCTCGGAAAATATAATTTGTTCTTAACAAATTTGAATATTGATTATTTTGTGCAAATTCATAGTAAGCATTATCTGTTTGAATAAGGGAAATAAAAATTAAACGTTTTTATTACCGTTATGAAGTACAATAATATTAGTAATAAAATTATTTGAATGCGCGTGGTATGATTTGTTATAACATATATTACAGTATTATATAAAGCTGGTGTGCATTTTATATTATTATGAGCTTTGTTAAGAATCATTTTCATAAGTCCTGCAGCAACTGTTTGGAGCGGGACCAGATTTAATAGAATACATGCTGCTAATATAGCAGGATTTAACTACTGATTATTAACTCTTTTTAGCAGGATTCTAATTTGTATTTATGGTCCTAATTTGGAAATACGAGAAACTTAAAACAAATAAAAACTACCTTGTGCCAAAGTGAAATCTATCACTCCTGTCTCCTCCTATTTTTTTTTTTGGAAATATATTTAATCACTTTTGATTGGTTTTTTGTTTCTATTTTTGGGTTGGAATTGAACGCACCTATGCGATAACTTGACCTCTTTATATTGATTGTATTTAATTTTAATGAATTTGTCTATAAATAATATATGTAATTAATAAATAAGGTTAGTTGGTTTTGGCAATTTTCCGTCTCACAGTTAGCAGGACCTTTGGTTTACGTCCGATAAATCCGACTGTATGTGCGTTTGTGCAGGTAAGATGAAACGACCCGTAGGAGAGATATGCCTGAATGGCTCATATTCTTGTACACAATCAGAGGAATATCATAAAGTTTGTCCAACTACACATAACAATACTGTATATTATTATTATTAATATATTATTGTTATTCAACTACCATATTGCCAACCATCATCTCTTGTACGTGTATATACTAGCTTTTTGGATCCAACTTCACTTGCTTTTAGTAATACTAACTCCTTTACTGTTAGCCTCCAGATCTCCACTACTGAATACAGGCCTATTAAATTACTCCTTTCTTTTTAGTTTTGACCAACATGAAATTGCTTCTTTCCCATCACTTGGATAATATATCATTCGCTCATCTCTTCGAGTCTTGTTTCCTAATGGTTTCAATTCCAAGAGTGTCGTCTTCCATCATCTCTCCTTACAATAAATTATTCGGTATTAGTTTAATTGCCCTCTTAACCTTCATTATTGATGCATGTAGCCATTTCTACACATTTTCATTTATCTCTTTCAAGGACCACTCTTGCCTATCTCCTTCCAGCAACAGAGATAACAATATCAATCAATCTTTTCTATGGCCGATATTTCTCTCTTTTCACATCTCACGGTCTTTATTTAAGAACTCTGAACTTATTATTTATCGTTTCCTGGTTTCACAATCGATGCATTCTTTGTGTTTTATTATTCAAGAATTTTCTCAATGAATGTGTGCAACTTTTATATAGAGTTTATTTTTCTTACTGCTTTCCTGATGAATGCAATTTTAAACTAGAAATTTTATAAACCTACATTGGACAATATATTTTCAAACGGACTTAAATATTTATGTGGTAATTGTGTATATTTTATAATGATCTCAAGAATAACTTTGTGAGCAATGGATGATTTTATGGCAGTACATAGCTACCTCCGTAGTTAGTAGGAACAGTGCTGGAATATATTATCAATAACTTAAAATGTTCTCTTTGCTATTGAACTTGTATGATGCCAAGTTCCCATCACGAACAATCACTATAGTCAGTATTCTTCACTCGTATATATAAAACTTGACTTTTAGTATCTTTTGGATGTCGTGAACGGATCGAAAATACTGTTTTATAATAAATTATTGTTTGTTTTACTGACGATTGCATTGTAGCCCATTTATAATGTTGCAATTATTATCAACAAGCTTTAAGCCACGGTTTCATCTAAGTTTTTCCCGTATATCAAAAACATTTCAAATGCTGGACTCACAAACCAGCTAGTTTCGCTAATAAATTCTACATCTTTCATGAAAACGTTTAAATTTTCTGTAATAATTATTTTAGAGCGATCTATATCATAACTACTGGGGTGCTCTTGGTATCTGGTCGCATGCACAATGAAAGGTGTTTTAATCCTTCTCCAGTTGCTATGCAAATTCTTGAGATACACTTAGGTCTTTATCTATTGTTCAATATGACAATATATAAATTCAGTCTTGTTTCTAAATCAATATGGTGTCCTTTGACAATTTAAATATTGATGAATATGTGACACTTGTCTTATTCAAAGAATTAAAACCTCTCTTATGATGCGATGTCCTTCTACGTACATATGGCGCAAAGGAATAATAATACTGTTACGTAATCACCATTAGGAGGGTACTTAAGTTTGGAAGTTTAATGAATTTGAATTTTTATATTATTTTTGGTTATGGAATGTTTGGAAAATAATGACAGGTGGTTGTTTTGGTTTGGATGAAAAAGAAAGATCTAGATAGGCTGGAAGAAAGATGTGATATAATGGGTATATAAGAAATCTGTGTGAACTGTAATAATATGTGACGTATATATAAATAATAGTTGTTGTAATATGTATTATAATAAATAATAATTGTAAATAAATAAAAACGTTTAAATAAATTGTTAATTTTCAAGATGTCATTCTTTTAATTGAATTCAGACTTTATTTTCCCTGACACAAGTTATAGAAAAACGATTTACGTTACATTGGTGTCAGGTGTGGGGTTGTGAATCAGATATTTAAGTGCTTAGTGGAAATAAAGACTGTGTAAAATATGTCATCAAAAAAATTAACTCTACTTGACTTGAAAGTGGTGGATCTGAAGCGCGAACTAGAAGAAAGAGACGCGGATACATCTGGAACGAAGGGTGTGCTCCAACTTCGACTAAGAAAGGTGATGGAAGAAGCAGGTGAAGATACGGAAACAGATATCTTCGAGTTGCCTATAACCACCAGTGAGCTTTATAAAGAAATCGAAAAGAAGCTTCAAGAAAATGCTACAGCTATGAAAGAAGAAATAGAAAGGCTTCGAGAAGATTCTAGAGGAACGAAAGAAGAAATTGAAAGGAAGTTTCAAGAATATTCTGTGTCCTTTGATGAAAGGATTAGCGAGTTAACAAAGCAGGTGAAAGTTTTGGAGAATCAGGCGCTTTCTTCAACAGCAAGAACGGATTTTGAGCAGAACACAACGGTGGACACAGAGTTCAAGTGTGTAGAGAGTGGTGCAACTTCAATGGTGGAGCATGTGCGTAGTGATATGCCAACTTTTGATGGAAAGAACTCTTGGGAAGAGTACTTAACTTTGTTCGAAACAGTAGCTATGATAAATGGCTGGTCGATGACAAGAAAAGCATCAGTATTGAGTATATCTTTACGAGGAGATGCTTTAAGAGTCCTTCAGCTGATTCCGCTTGCGGATAGACAAAACTTTAAATCTTTGGTTGAGAGACTGGAGATGCGATTTGGACATAAGCATATGGAACAAGTTTATAGGTCACAGTTGAAGAATCGTGTGCAGAGGCCCAATGAAACTCTACAGGAATTCGAGGCGGATGTAGCGCGTCTAGTGAGATATGCATACCCTACAGTTTCTGATGATGTATGTGAAAGTCTTGCAGTAGACAAGTTTTTGGATGGACTACGAGCAAGTGAGACACAACAAGCTATAAAACTGGCTAGACCACAAACTCTTAGTGATGCTTTAACCCAAGCACTCGAATTTGAAGCTGTAAGACAATCCGTACGAGGTCACGCTCAAGCCCGTGTGATGGAAGCTGTACAAGAAAATCAACCACTTTCAATAGAAGACATAGTTAAGAAGGTTTTGGAGGCCTTGAAAGGAAAGAAGAGACAACTACGTTGCTGGGACTGTGGACAAATTGGACACCTGCGTAATCGGTGTCCAAGGAAAAACGAACAGCAGATTCAGGAAAACTAAAAAGGGTTGATGGAAAGGGGCAACTATCGACCCGCATTGCCAATGCCTCGAAGAGATATGCAGTTGTTGCGTCGTTCAGCGGACAAGTCAGCAGCATGTTTATAAATGGCAAAGTAAATGGAAAGAATTTGAAACTTTTGTTGGACACTGGAGCAACAAAGACAATCATGAGACCTGATTTAGTTTGCGAAAAAAAACAAATAAAATCAACTAAATGGACATTACGGATGGCAACTGGAGAGTCGGCGTCTGTATGCGGTGAGACAGTTGCCAACTTTCACATTGCAAGCACCATCTTCGATCATCAGGTGTTGGTGGCTGAGATAGAGGAGGAAGTTATTCTTGGAATGGATGTAATGGCGAAGTATGGATTCAAACTGGATCTGAAGAGGCGAACTCTGAAAATTGGGGATGAAGATATTCTTGTACAAGAGCATGAAGAATTCGCTACACGTGTGCTTGCGGCAGAAGTTGTTACTATTCCAAAACAAAGTGAAATGTTAGTACGAGCCTACTTAGATTGTGACATTCCAAATGGACATGTTTTAGTAGTGGAGTCCAACGCTAATACTGAAGCTGGAAAAGGAGTATTGATTGCGAGAGTCCTGATTCAAGCTAAAAAGGATATTTTGGTCAGGCTAATGAATATCAATGACTATCCAGTGACTATCAAAGAAGGAGTTTATTTAAGTATGTGTTCATCGGTTTCGTCAGTAACATGTAGAGTGAGCGGTGGCCAAGTTTCTTCAGAGGAGGTACCAAAACACCTTGACGACTTAGTGAAGGAGGCTTGTAAGGAACTTACCAAGGAACAGAGCAAACAGATTAGATCCTTCATCGCTAGAAATCAGGATGTCTTCGAGAACCCAAGTCAACCCAAAGGAAGAACAAGTGTTGTTAGTCATCGAATAGACACAGGTGATGCAAGACCCATTCGTCAAGTACCCAGAAGATTACCTTTAGCAAAACGGGCGGAAGCAGATCAAATTATTCAAGATATGGAACGGGACAAGGTAATAGAACCGTCAAGCAGTCCATGGTGTTCACCTGTAGTGCTGGTTAGGAAGAAGGATGGCTCAACTCGGTTCTGTGTTGATTTTCGCCAACTTAATAATGTTACTAAGAAGGACAGTTGCCCTTTGCCTCGTATTGATGATACGTTGGACACATTGGCTGGCTGTAAAATCTTTTCAACGTTGGATTTGAAGAGTGGATATTGGCAGGTTGGACTGGAACCTAAGGATAGAGAGAAAACAGCATTCTCTATTGGAAGTGGATTATGGCAGTTCATTGTTATGCCGTTTGGACTTTGTAACGCTCCGGCTACTTTTGAGCGTTTAATGGAAAGCGTGCTGAGAGGATTGTCGTGGGAGACCTGTTTAGTGTACCTGGATGACATCATCGTGCTTGGAAAATGTTTTGAGGAGCACTTACGAAATTTGGAACAAGTGTTTTCACGATTGAGAGCGGCCAACTTGAAACTCAATGTTAAGAAATGTACATTGTTCCGAAGACAAGTCAACTATCTGGGTCATGTTGTCTCTGAGGAAGGAGTGGCGGTGGATCCTGAGAAGATTAGAGCTGTTCAAGACTGGCCTACACCTAAAGACAAGCATGAAGTAAGAAGCTTTTTAGGCTTAAGCACTTACTATCGGCGATTTGTTTTGGGCTTCGCTGATATCGCTAAACCATTGACAAAACTCACAGAAGAAAGTAATGAATTTATATGGGATTCAAAATGCCAATGCGCGTTTGAAGAATTGAAGAAGGTATTGATTAATTCCCCGATTCTAAGTTATCCTCGAGCCGAAGGGAATTTTATTCTGGATACGGATGCAAGCAACGTCGGCATTGGAAGTGTACTATCTCAGGTTCAGGATGGTCAAGAACGCGTAATTGCGTACTTCAGTAAAGTTTTGTCAAGGCCGGAACGCAATTATTGTGTAACGCGAAGAGAGTTACTTGCTGTAATCAAGTCAGTTGAGCACTTCCGCAAATACCTATATGGACGGAAATTTCTTTTAAGGACAGATCATTCGGCGCTTGTATGGCTGTTACGATTCAAGAATCCTGAAGGTCAGGTTGCAAGATGGATAGAAAGATTGCAAGAATATGACTATGATTCTGAGCATCGAGCTGGACTTCGTCATAAAAATGCTGATGCACTGTCAAGGCGTCCATGTCCAGAGGATTGCCAGCATTGTAATAAAGCGGAGGAAAGGTTCGTCATGATTCGTAGAACTACAGTCATCGATAATTTTTGGCAAGATGATGAAATTCGAGCGCACCAGTTGGAAGATCCTGACCTTGGACTTTTGATGCAGTGGAAAGAAAATGATCGAAAACCTTCATGGGAAGAAATAGCTTCATGTTCACCAAATGTTAAATCATATTGGGCACAATGGCAATCCATAGTTGTGGAAAACGGATTGTTGAAACGTATTCTGGAAAGTGAAGATGGAACACAGCAGAAACAACAGCTATTGGTTCCAAGGAAGAGAGTTCCTGATGTCCTTAAGCTGCTTCACGATGATGTGTCTGGTGGACACTTGGGAGTTAAAAAGACTACAGAAAAGATTCGTCAGAGATTTTATTGGGTCCGTTACACTGAAGATGTAAAAGATTGGTGTAGAAGATGTGTGACTTGTGCTACTTCGAACGGACCTCAAAAACAGAGGCGTGCGCCAATGAGACAGTACAATGTAGGTAGTCCATTTGAAAGAATAGCCATCGACATAGCAGGACCGTTTCCCACAACTGAAAGAGGGAACAAGTATATTTTAGTAGCAATGGACTATTTTAGTAAATGGACAGAAGCCTATGCATTACCAAATCAAGAGGCTACCACTGTTGCTGAAATCTTGGTAAGAGAGCTGATAAGTCGTTTTGGAGTACCGTTGGAGCTTCATTCGGATCAAGGAAGAAATTTTGAGTCAGCCGTATTTCAGCAAGTATGTGAGATATTGGGAATTCGAAAAACGAGAACAACTGCTTTGCATCCACAGTCGGATGGAATGGTGGAGCGAATGAATCGAACATGTGGAAAATATCTGTCGAAGGCGGTGTCTGATCATCAGAAGGATTGGGACGAATACATCCACATGTTCTTATTGGCCTATCGTTCGGCAATTCATGAGACAACGGGACAAACACCAGCGAGTGTGATTTTTGGCCGTGAACTACGGTTACCTTGCGACTTGCAGTATGGATCTAAGCCTGGAGAGGATCTTGTTGGAGAAGATTATGTATCGGAACTTCGGAGAAAGATGAACGACATCCATGAACGTGTGCGGGCTAATATTCAAGTCGCTAGTGACAGGATGAAGGAAAGATATGATGTCAAAGCTGTGGAAGGAGGGTATCAAGCTGGAGATTTAGTTTGGTTGTTCAATCCTCAACGGAGACGAGGCTATTCACCGAAGCTTCAAAAATCCTGGGAAGGACCGTACGAGGTGATTAAAAGAATAAATGACGTTATTTATCGAATACGACGAAAATCAAATGGCAAGCCGAGGGTGGTACATTTCAATCGCATAGCACCGTTTTTAGGAGACAATAAAAGTGAAGGAAACAACCCGATTGTTCAAGTCTGTAAAGTCCTAAGTAAAGAGAAGAGTTTTGAAGAGTTTATGAAGACGCCTCAACGAAGAATTCATCATGGTGTCACTATCGAAGTTGAGCAAGATCTTTTTGACACTCCAGAGGATTATGTTTTGGCTCATTGCTTGGCTCAGAATGCAAAATTTACTAATGGCATAGCCAAAGTTTTCAAGAAGAAGTACGGGATATTGGAAGAGATTAAGGCCAAGAGTTTGAAAATTGGAGAAGCGGTCCATCTACAGCATGGGGAACGACATATATTTTACATGGTAAATAAAGCAATCCCTGAAGAACAAACAGAGTATGTTCAGATGTGGCACTGTTTACAAAGTTTGCGGGATCAAATGTTACAAATGAATCTTACGAAGCTCGGCATACCAAGGATAAGTGGCAGTATGGATTGGAAAGTTGTTCGAAATATGATAGAAGAGATCTTCTGTAATACTGGAATTAATGTTTTAGTTTGTTGTTTTAATCCAGGGTATAGTGAGAACATCAAGAAGTCTGTACCTTGTTATTTCTTCAAGACTTCACATTGCAGAGAGGATTCAGGATGCTCCTATCTTCATCCAGAGAATTCGTTCGGGACGAACTAAATTAAGAGGGAGGCAATGTTACGTAATCACCATTAGGAGGGTACTTAAGTTTGGAAGTTTAATGAATTTGAATTTTTATATTATTTTTGGTTATGGAATGTTTGGAAAATAATGACAGGTGGTTGTTTTGGTTTGGATGAAAAAGAAAGATCTAGATAGGCTGGAAGAAAGATGTGATATAATGGGTATATAAGAAATCTGTGTGAACTGTAATAATATGTGACGTATATATAAATAATAGTTGTTGTAATATGTATTATAATAAATAATAATTGTAAATAAATAAAAACGTTTAAATAAATTGTTAATTTTCAAGATGTCATTCTTTTAATTGAATTCAGACTTTATTTTCCCTGACACAAGTTATAGAAAAACGATTTACGTTACAATACTGTTCATTCTGTCAATGACTTATATCTCACGCACAAGTTTTCCATTTCCATATTTTATTTTGAAATGAAAACATCTCAAATTATAACTTATCGGCAATAAGTTCAAGGATACCGCTTGACGGTTATTTTGAAACGTAGTTCTAGATTCCCATCTGCTTGTATGATATATTCAAAAATCTGAAATCACATCTGTTTGCTGGGAATCAGATGACAACAATTCACTTATACTAGGAAGTAGTATTGAGAGTAAACAGTGTTAAATAAAATTTTCGTATGCATTTGAAAAGGTTTTCTAAAGGCATATTTATGTATATGATAGTATAATTCATTAAATTTGGTTTGTTTTCAAGAAAAAAAATGCCTGTTTAACTATCTCCTACTGCAGTCAAACTCTGGTTTATTAAAGAAAAATGTTTAATTTTAATTGGCAACGGATATGAGATTAAATTTTAATCAATTATCGGCAGTAAACTGCAAGCAAATATATCTTCGACTAAACTAGTTTTATAAGGACTATTAACAATCTACTAATAGTCCAATACTTAAATACACTTAAGCTATAAGTTCTAAGCTGTATATACATTCAACAAATCCAATCAGCAATATGTTGTTTTATGATGGATTACCAGCTTTTATTTTATCTACAAATAACCACACCAACAGCAAATGATATCGTAAATGTATGTGTTAGAATGTTTATAGTCTTTAGTAACGACAAAGTACATGTTTTTAGCACATTGTGTAGGCGTTTGAGAACAGACTATCAAAAAACGATTCGTAAAATACTTACTACGTACTACTTTAAATAATGTTATCTCCTTTACATTGCAAACATATTCTCAACAAACTGTTGTTTTGCGAGAATGAATAGTTAACTTTATGTCATGATACATGGTTTTCTAAGTAAAGTAACTTGCGTACATTATTCTGAATATTTTAATACTCACATACAGTAGCTAAAACCTGTTACAGTATATAGTTTCAGCTCCTATAATTATAGATCTACTTAAAAGTCTACTACTGCTGCAAAAGTAAGGTAGCCAACAACCCACCGCTTATTACAAATATGCAGGCCGTCCTCTCCGTGCCAACAAAAAATTAAGACATTATTTATTTATTTATTTATTTTATTCTTTACTGTACATTGGTTACAATATTACATAGTGAAATAGTGGCATAAAAATAACAATTATAAATTCAATGTACAGAGGGCGAGTTTATCGCTAAAATGCGATGTCTTCCAACTAACCCGGTAACTAAAACTAAACAAAATTAAAAAAAAAAAAAAAACACATGCATACATATATACACCCTTACATATCAACAGTCATAAAAGAAATAAAAATACAACACAAAGTAAACAAAAGAAAAGAAAAAGAACACATGCAAGCAACAATGCACTTATGGACACATAATAATAAAAGTATAACATATTAAATTGCAGCGTGCACATGCATAGGGAAAGGAAAAAGGATTTAGGAGTCAGATGCTAAATTCAATGAGAGAAAATGATTTTTGACAGCTTGTCTGAAAGAATTAAAGGTTGTTATCATCCTGATTTTCGAAGGAAGATTGTTCCAACTGCGAGCACCATGAACAAGGAATGAGTTAGATAAAAAGCTTGTACTGTGTGCTGGTATAGCTAGAAGACGCTCTCTGTTAGATCGCAAGGGTAAACCATGACTCGCTAGATACTCGAATTTGACTTTAAGATAGTAAGGGGAGGACGCTAAAAATAAAGCTTTAAAAACTAGACATAAAATGTGTAGATCACGTCTTTGACGTATGGTGGTCCACTTCAGCTGGTTTCTGTACGAGGTTATGTGATCAGTTTTTTTGAGGTTAAAAATATAACGGATGCCTGCGTTTTGAAGTCTCTCAACTTTAGTCAAGAGAACCTCATTAAGATCAATATAAGCAATGTCTGCATAGTC
This sequence comes from Athripsodes cinereus, assembly GCA_947579605.1. Taxonomy (NCBI): domain Eukaryota; kingdom Metazoa; phylum Arthropoda; class Insecta; order Trichoptera; family Leptoceridae; genus Athripsodes; species Athripsodes cinereus. The sequence goes on from OX388310.1 coordinate 20,844,334, forward strand.
AAGGATCGGTATTAATAAGGATTGAACGAGTAGGATCTTAGTCTTCACTGGCAAGAATCTTTGCAGTCTTTTGAGATTATGTAACGAATAAAAGAATTTTTTTCGAATAGAATTTATATGCTGTTGCCAAGACAGTCTCTGGTCAATAATCAGACCAAGATTCCTAACCGTTTTTGAATATGGAACTGTATCGTGATTCATTTGCGTGGGAGGTATCCTTATATTGTTAAGTCTACCAATTAAATGGTGGCTCCCTATAAATATTGACTGTGATTTGGATGGGTTAAGAATGAGTCCATTGCTGGAAGCCCAATCAGAAATTTGCTTTAGGCATTGTGATTTACAGTCAATTGCAGTTGCAAGGTCATCTAACTTAAAGTGAGTATAAACCTGCAAATCATCCGCGTATAGATGATATTGACATGAAATATGTCGCGCAATTGGATTAATAAAAATCGAGAATAGAAGGGGAGAGAGGATTCCGCCTTGCGGTACCCCTGCCCTTAATTCCACCCACTCAGAACTAACACCACTCTGCAATCGAACGCACTGTGCACGACCCCTGAGATACGACTCAAACCATGCAGCACAAGATGGAGATATATTGAGTTGATTGAGTGTAGCCAAGAGTAGATCAAAATCTACAGAGTTGAATGCACTACTAAAATCCAACAACGTTAAATGTGTCAGCAACCCTCTGTCCATAGCAACTCTAACGTCATCTGTGATCTTAACCAGAGCAGTTACTGTGCTGTGCCCTTCACGGAATCCCGATTGGAAATTATTATGAAAACCATTTTCTGTGAGATATTGGTTGAAGTGTAAATACGCAAGTTTTTCTATTACCTTAGAAAAAAAAGGAAGTATAGAAATGGGGCGAAAGTCCTGGACATTATTAGACCTGGAAATTATTCAGGATTGATAACAAATCTAATTGCTAAATTATAAATATAAAACGTCCTTACTTTTTCGAATGCTTGCCATTTACAGGACTCACGAGGACTCAAAGAAAAGAGTGGGAGATCGATTCATTGTAGAATACTTATTAGTCTTTTGATCTTATTTGAATAAGTTCAAATAAAAATACATGGAAAAAGTTCCTTTCTGGTAACTCGTAAACGAGTGAATAGAATTGAAAAAATATAATAAAATAAGTACCTAAATATGTATTTTAAGGGTATTTTTAAAAATAGAACGATTGTTCAAACTCTGAAACGCAATATCCAAAGGTACATTCAAGTTTATATGATAGATTTTCGACTAGTGTGAATCCATACGGAATGATATGTTCTCAATGGCATAATAAAAAGGTTGACAACTTGTCAATAAACAATTATTAACATGTCATCTTTTTTCTCACCGTATTCAAGGTGAAAAGAAGATGATTCAACATCATTACATTTTAGTTTCACGACTCTTCGAAAAGCAATAAGCGTGTTTGTATGATTTGTATCACAAAACACTGCACCGCAAATCAAATGGCAATATTAATAATGTCTTTCACGAAGTCGTAACAACAACAGTGCAAACTTAATCGTGAGCCTTTTCGTCACCTGTCATCACGAAATTACCAATAAATACTACCTACTAATAATCACAGCTGAGCGGCGTTAATCAAACTTTAACTTCGTTAATCCTTTGAACGAAGAGGTTAACATCGTTACTTGTCAAATGTAGTTTTTTTGATATTCTTCGCAAATTTATCGTTTCAGTTGATTCCAAAAAGCCGAGAGTTCAAAACTCAAAAAAGTTCCTCCAGTACTTTTTCAAAATGCCAGTGTCAGTATTGGTAGGTATCAGCTCTCAATTAACTTGTTAGTTAGAAGTTAAATTCAATTTTAATGTAAGTTTTCTCATAAACCCGTTGATCGTTTTTGCCAAACTCTGTTAAGACTATTAGGAAGACAATTCTTGTAGTATTATATACCTACTATGAGTCATGACCTTATTGACAATAGAAATTGTAATTTTCAGAAGAAATTATATTGTTAAAGGTTCGGTGCATCATGAAATGTATAGATGATTAAAATCTTTTCTCAGAACTAACATTTTGTTTGTTTGTATTACCGATTGTACGAGTACCATGACTGCCTTTCCCACAAGTGAATATTATCTTTTCCATATAGTGATGAGAAATACCACCCGTTCTTTGAGTCGTAATTTCATGGCACGGAGACGATAACCTGCATGTAATGAATGTCAATGAATACAGACCAATTCTGCATGAAAGGACAAAGAACGTTATATATACGGATAGGTACATATTTGCCAAATATATTAAATACTCAGTCAACAACTTTTGAGTGCCATACAATATGCCCACTTACATGTCCACATGGATATTGTGTACATATATAATTATGCATATACATATTCATTTAGATATTTTCCGCTAAGTATATTTCATATGTACCGCCACTGTGTAGGTGTAAAGTTAAAGTACTTTACAAAACTTTTTTTAGTAAGAAAACTTGAGCAGTCATAATAATAATAATGAACTTTGGCTCTGGAAACTTCTATGGATGGAAGTGCGGCCTAAAACTGGTTTCAACAGTATAATATTTTTTATCGATAAATAAGTATAACAGAATAAATATATAAATGTTATCTCATTGTTTTTTTTTTCGTTCGGTACTTAGAAATATAATATTTGCTCTCGATAGTACCTACACCTCGCACACGTTTTTCATGTTGTGTCAATGACATTGAGTTGAGATTATCGATCATAATCCAGGTGTATAGTTTGTTGTCTTTAGTTTGATTCGTGCCTACTTATTGTAATAATTATAACTCAATGTTTCATCACTAAAGTATCATTTCATACTTTATTGAAATACCTTTGAATAAGATTTTGAACACATATACTGGTAACAAAGGATACCTTCGTATTGTAGTACCAACGTCATTTTTAACAAACAAGTGAAACCGAGTAGCAAAATTAATATAAAGCAGTCAATAATACTGAGCATGCTGTATACACTGAATCTTATTTCCATGCCTAGTTAATTAACTGCAAAGTTAGGTATTCCTATTTAAGGTGATAGACCTGAAGAATTACTGTAAATGGATACTTTAAACAGATTACTGTAAATAGATTTGTAGAAATAGGTACTGTAGCCTTATAGCCATGTGCAAATGAGAATGAATGATTTAAGCGGTTTTTTTATAATTCATACACTTTAAATACGTAACATGATATTTTTCAACGAGACATTCATATTCTTTGCTTTCTAAAATTATTATGTGTATAAATCGAAAGCGTTTTAAGCGATACATCAACCGATATCATATTTCCCTTAATGAATTTTTATTTCTAAAATATGACCCATTCAAAGAGATGTATATAATTATATTCCTTATTTTTCATGTATTACCAAAATGAAAAAAAAATCATGGATAATTTTGCTACTATATTTATCTACTAAAAGTTGTCAATAAGCTCTATATTATGTGTTACAGGCTGTTCATCGTAAGCCTCTTGTAAAATTAATGTCATTTTAAATGTATAAAGTATATATTTCATGCGGTGAGATCATCTTTAGACAGCCTTGTTAATTATTATTTGATCAAACACTTATTATGTGTGTTTTATTGATTGTATTTTTATATTCGATGTCATGTGTCATCCGCATAAAATTTGAAATTCAATTGAACTCATACGAAAGTACTTTTATATGGAAAATTAAAACAATATATTGCTTTTTTAATCTTATGTTCTTAATTATTAACACTTGTCACTTCAAAGTAGATTGTCTTTATAATTTTGTATTTAATACGTCTCATGGCTATACAAATGAGTACATAATTGATCACGGATGTTTTTAGAGCAATGAGCGAATCGATAGAGCTGATGTTTAAATTAAATTTATGAAAGACTAATCAGCTTGATAGTATCAAGCGCACCATTAAATTTCTAGCTATTTTGTGGAATGTTCCCGACGTTTTTTAAATAGAGTTGTTTATATTTGTATTTTCATTACACGAATACACAACCCTCGAACAACAACTATTAGATGTGTTTGAAAGCTTTAGCCGTTCTTTAATTACTCATAATAATATGAATAACTAACTAATTTCACAACTATGTGAGAATTGGTGGTGTTATAAATATTAACAGTCATTTCAAGTAATTGGCTGAATAGTAATTTCCAAGTCTTCTACATAAAGGTATATTCCTTGTGAAGTTCAGAATGATAAATGATGTCGCATAGCTGTTTTCATGCCAGTGTCAATTACAATATTGCTTTGCAGTTAATTCGACCTTTGCCTGCAACATCCATACTTAGTTAGCTCAAGTATCCGCTATTTCTGAGATAAAACGGGATTGTTTAACACTGCCTAGTTAATCTAGTACGTATATAATATTATTTTTACCTAGGTATGCTGTTCATTGCTACTACTATGTAAAACCTCAGATGATTCATCGCCCTCACTGCGTTTGTATTAGGGATTCCAAATTCGAATTATTTTCAAATCCGGAGCTATTTGAATGCGTGATTGTTCTTTGTGATATTAACCATTCAACTCCAGAGCACCATAGATGACTCTAAAGTTGAAATTAATTGGTTGTTGGTGTTATAGTAGTTAAAAAAGCATATCTGAATTTATACTGTAGGTACCACAGTATTTTGTGTTTTCACTACATAATATTTTAATGAATATCGGAGTAAGAGCAGAATAATAATCAGTGTGTTTTGATAAACTCGTATTGTACTCAAATTACTAGTGTGTTTAGCAAAAATGATGTAGCGGTACTATTAAAATGAGAAAATTAATTAAAAATGATCTCTTTCCGAATTTTAAAAGGATTTACAGTTACCAAGAGTTATGTATGGAATTGAAAGCCCTAGTTCGCATTACTTAATAAGCACGTATATATTAAAGCTCGCGTATATTAAGAGAAATAATTTGCATTTCTTCCATTAGCATAGAGGTGCTGTATGCATACTATACTATACGAGTAAAATGTATAAAGTATATAACTTCTTAAAGTAGATTTTCTTATTATGTGGATTTGAATTTAATTTAAATGTTTTAAATTTAGTATGTTTTACATTATTTTCTTAAGCTTGATATTATGTATGTACATATGTATATTATTTCTTCGTTTGCTTTATTGTTTAGTGTATAATAAGATAGAAAGGAATATATTTTACACTAGAGGCGTTTTAGTTAATATTGATAGTGGGTTTGTACGCAATTTTACGAAGTAATATAAGACACTAACAATGTTAAAAATATCATTTTTAATTTTTAGATTTGGAAGTCTATATTTTAATAATTTATTATTACACCTGTTATGTTACGATAGTAAAATAGTTCTGCTCCTTTTTTTGGCCAAAGCTGCTGTTTAATCTCACATTGTAGTACCTACATTATCCAATGCCTTTGAGACGATTGCTAGATCGTAAAACGGCGCCAAACTCCAAGGAAACAAATTATCCAACATCATCATAATCATCATGTAGGCATAAGATGTTTATCATCTTCAAATCCTGAAAGTCTTATTTTTGTTCTGGCGCTGAGAGAGAATAACATATGTGGTAATTACACTCAGTTTCCTCACATTGTGGTATAAATAGGTAAAACGTAATTTAATGTATTTATGAATTTCCTGATATTTATGAAATAAACAAAGTATTGGTCAAAACAATAATAATTCAGTTATACCAAATATAGTTTAGCAAGGTTACAAATAGACATTTGTAAATGTTTTCCCTTTTGCGTAATACAACACCTCCCACTATATAAAGTATCATCCTAAAATATTAAATAACAAAATACGTATTTTAATTATAGAATTATGATAATAATGTAGGCCACTGTGTTTTAAATTTGTGACACACTTCTAACTGTATGTAAATTTGCTTGTTATCCCATTTTTGGGATGTCGATGATGTCAATAATTTATTCCGAAAGAAAACATATATCGCGCGCCAAATTCATTATTTGCATACTATTATCATTCATATATTATGAAATTATTCCACACCTTATTCAATATTGTATGTATTTATGTGTAGAGATGAGTTTTAGAATACTAATGAACTTGGCATCAAATAGGAATGTTTATTTAAAATCAAGATATTATCAAGACAGTCATTCAGTAATTATCATAAAATATATTGTGTGTATACAAATATCCGATACCTAAATATTAAGTTATAGTAAAACAGTACCTATTGTATTATTCTTAAAATATGGAAATAGATTAACACTTATTTACCAAAACTCTTTACCCGTGGATTTTTTTCATGAGAACACTTTGACAACATTTTCAAGTTGTGTATTTTACAAATTCGTCACAAAACTGTTTTTAGTTCTAACTCACTCTGTCAATGTTTAAATGTACCGGATAATAAATTAGAGGAACTTAAATCTACTGTATCTCGTATATAGTAGTCACTCTTAAGTGTTGATATTCCATCTTAAAATTCTCTGGTTTAGTTCAGTATCTAATTCACATCAGCTTCTAACTCAATGGTTTTTTTAGAGTTTTCTAAGAAATGTGTACAAGTTATTTTAAGGATATTTTAATTATCATTAAGTCTTTTACAATCTGTACATTAAACACGTGAGGCAAAACAAGTATCACAATCCAAAGTTAACCAACTGGACATACTTAGTGAGAGTTAACAGAACTGCGACTTTACTGTATATGGTACAGTATATGTATGTAATTTTAACGTAACACATATTATGAGTCTTTTGTAATGATAACGGTTAATAATGAAACGCGATAATGCTCGCCTTTAGCTCTCTGTGGACCAGCTTTTGTCTCGGACATACTTACTATATAATGCAAGTATATACCTATCCAGATGTTGTATCAAACTAGGTTTATACTACTAGGACAAAGACAATGGTCAACTAGATACCTCTTACAATTTTGTATTTTATTCTATGTAGGTATGTATTTATGATATATTTTTTTTCAATAATTAAAATTATTTTCATTAAGATTTCATTTATTCTTTATCTAATGATTACGTCTTTTTACGAGACAAAATTGTTTTTTCCCTTTTTGATATTTTTTTTAATTTCCTTTATTTTTGTAATCCTACTGGTTGTCCCAATACTAGCACAAATTTTAATGAGAAGTCAAGATAAGAAAACTTGGCTCATCCAGAAACACGACATAAACATGATAAAAACCGTGAGAGCTTGATTCAGCAGTAAAGTTGAGTAAAAAATATATCCTTCTGATTTTTCCTTCTTATTTCGCCTACCAAATTATGAAATGTATAGTATATAATAATTGCACATTTTGCAACAATAATAATTATTATATTTCTTTAGAAACATGTCAGCACCTAGTGATGATGGTATCGATGACAGAACATCACCTCGGGCTAAATTTATACCATCGGTCATAGAATAAATACTAATAAGTAGTATCAGTATTGTGTGTATGTCGGAGTGAAATCACAATATGTCTAATTTTGTTCAAAATTACTTATTAACATTGTGCTTTAGTCCTTATATACTCTATAGAAAAAAAATAATGTAAAATGTTGTAAAAATAAAACAATCTCGTTTTGATTAAATATCGTTAAATATAAAAAAAAGTGGGAGCAGTAGTAGCAATAACCTGAATCATATTTGACAGTAATTTTGTGATAAAAATATTTTGTTGAAAAACCTTTGAACCATAATACTGAAAAATTAAGTCCCATGACATGGTATAGTTTCACCCCGACTCACAGATAGTACCTACGTATATAGATACCTACTCTAATATAATGATAATAGTATAGAATTAGGTGATCATTCTATGACGCGGTTTATAAGATCCGTTAGTAGAAATGGCAATATTTTAATACATACATAGTTATATCTAATACCAATAATGCGCTATGAATAATGTCAGTAGGTGTTAGTGATGTAACGAATGCTTGAATTCAGATTCGCGAATACTCGCTAAATTTTTAACCTTCGCTTTCTTAAGTATTTCATTTCACCTTCGTTACCTGAGCTGTGTTCTCAAAACAGCTGCAAGTAGACACCTACGTTTAATCAACACATCCACCAAATAGAACCGATGAGTTCTGCTTCTATGACAGGACTTTTGGTGTCGCAGGACCCGTCATCTGTAATCGACTCTCCGAGAACCTTCGTAAAAACCAATCAATAACAACGTTCTGGAGCAAATTGAAGACATCGCATTTCCAACATAGTTTCCTACACCCATGAGATGGTACTCCATTGAATGGCGCCAAATAAACCATTCGACATACATAATAATCAAATGATTTAGGTAGGTATTTTTGTTTTGATTTCCTACCTCTAACCGAACAAAACTGTCAAAACTTCATTTAAATTAAGGATTAATTTAGTAAATGTGTTACTATGTTGTTATTCTTCTTTTTCTTCTTAATCTTTCATTAGACCCAGAGGTCTGTTCATGCAGGAGGGTCCTCTTGCGATGTGGATGCCCAGCTGTCCTTCCAACGTTTAGGGGGTCTTCCTGGTAGGCGTCGTCCATCAGGTAGTCCATGTAGAACAATTTTTGGGATTCTGGTGCTACCCATCCTCTGGACGTGTTCATACCAAAATCTTCAGCGTTGTCTTCCCCATCTAACAACATCCTGGACCTCACGTATCTCCCGGATTATGGTATTTCTCACACGATCTCGCAGACTTTTTCCGGCAATGGCTCGCAAAGTTCGCATCTCTGTTGTACGTAGCATGCTTTTGGTTTTGGTTGTGTCTGCCCTTGTTGTTATTGTGATTTTTTTTTGTTTTTTGTTTTTACTAAGCATATTTTTTTATCGATAGTTGTATAAGGTTCTGTGTCTTATTTAAGCGGCAAGTGTTATATTTTTATTACATTGAAAAGAAATAGTGCAACAAAACGCACATACTCGTATTGGTCAGAGATCAAACATAAATAGCATTCGATATTCGCAATCATAACCCTTGGACATTGGTAGGTACTCGTGGTTCTACAGATTATGTATACCAGTATACGACTAGATAGTTATTCGTTACATCACTATAAAAGGTACAAAAATCGTACACGTTTATACAGTTCAAGTATTGCCAATATTATATTATATTATTGGTGCGATGCTGTCGGTGAATGGTGTGGTCATAATATTATTAGGTATTAAAACAAAAAAACTATGCCGTGAAAGTTGTGTGAATGGCAGATATTATATTCATTATTCTAAGAGACTGTCTGTATTGGGAGAGTAATAATTCTAGTTTAAATATCTGAAACCGCTCGCTAGAATGATTATCAAATTATGATTCACTCGAAATCAGGTTCTTTACCTCACCACATGACAGAAAACAGAAAAAAACAAGTGGTTGATTGATAATGACCTAATGAGTCGAAAGACGTCTCTCTCGTGATCAATAATTTATAGTAGAAAGAAACACTTGTTTCAATTTACCTAAATATGAAATCCTACTACGTGTGCACCGATATAGTTAATATATTTCATCTGTACTAATTTGCAATTATATGAACGAGTTCCCGATTGATGAAATTATACAACATTGTCATTTTATGAGTATACACAAATTACTATAATATGTAATATTATTTTAAAGGCAAATCTGACTTCGTCATAATTCAATTGATTTTTAGTAATTTTCCATAAAGATAAAAAAATCTGTATTCTTGAATTGAACACAAATACACAACCTCAAAAACCCGAATATTTAGAAAGATGTTTGAGAGTAAATTTCAATTTCGAAACATCACTTAATTTAATTTATAACTTTTTTTGACAGAAAACAATTATAACTCTCTGGATGAAGCTGAGTTTGGAGCTAGTATCTAACAATCATAACCGCAGAAACTCAATTGATTTATTTCACAGTTCTTTTTGTAGTCTAAAAGATATTATTTGTTTATTTGCGATTCTTTTTCATACTTACAATTCATTTAGTGTTAAACATTTAGATGTATCGATAGTTCACCAAACACGATTATGCAACCGTAAACTATAACCATTCATTCGCAATATTTGAAAATGATTCCCGTTTTAAATACAAAACTAAAAAAATACTTTTCTTCTAATAACTTTATTACCTTCGATCTAGAGTTCTTGTGCATCCATACATTAGGTTCTTTTGTCTTCATCATACTATTTTATCCCCATTATAGGATTGGTTTTAGTTTTTTATAGGATGAAAGGTTTTTAAAAAATTTAGGTTCGTAATAAACACAAAAAACACATCCACTATTATCGTTAAACATTTGTTGAAAAGTTAGATCAAGTCAGCAGCAAGAGGATTTGAGATTGAGATCGTTCGATTGAAAGTACGAGATTCTATTCCATCAGGCTACGCACCACCAGCCGGTTATATTCAGAATTGAATTAATATCCGTAATTAAAGATTGTTGCAAAACCAAGAATCTACATTTTAACTTTACTTCTTAACCTCTTATGAAATTTAGCCAATCGAGTTAAATGTTGAATTTTCCACAAATATCGTAAGTGTTTGATGACGCATCTTTGTTCTAAATTAAGATGAATGATTTACATAATAATATCAATAAGTGTCATCAGACTGGTATATCAATCAATTGCAAATTGGCTCATTAAAGTAGCAAATCAATATGTATATTATCACCAAAACTTGTTTTTCAATTAAGGTTTCACACTCGTAAAATGTAACGAAACAAAACATTGACGACTGGTTTTAAACTCGATTTCGTTCAGAATCAGTTCCTTTTCAGCCTATGCCCATCCATTGCCGACTAAAGGTCTCTTCATTAGAACACCACTCGTTTCTGTCTTCTGTCTATCTCTTCCACGTATTCTTCCTTATTTTCGTTATATATTTACTCCATCTTGTCTATGTCTCTATTACCATCAAATGTGTTGAAGTATGTAGAGAAAATAGTAAAAAATATGGTATCTTTAAAAAGAAAATTGATTATTTTTACATGCTTTCGAGCTTAGATTATCCACTGCATAAAATATTCTAGAATATTTTGGTTTGTGTAAAAGCTCTTATTTTTAACAAAATACAGCGGTATTGTAAAATTATCAAAAAAATCTAGATGCCTTCTCATTATCCCAAATATTATTAGTCAATTACAATTTTATTATCTAGAGATGCAGTCAGGATGTAAGTTTTCCCATAAGGTATTGGTTCTCTATTGCCTAACTAATATATCTATCTATACTATAACATCAAATTATCTTACAGACACATAAGAACATCTTTTCTGTGCCATAATACTATTATACAATCAGGACGGATGGCACAAAAGCAGCTACTAAAGATGCGTATATAACTAAACCAATTATTAGAACTTTGATGACCACCATGACAACTGGTCTCTTTTATTTAATTCAAGTTGATAAGAATATTTGATAATAGATACATAACGTTTCCTGTGTGTTACAAAAATCTAGTCAATCAAGTTTGTTATTGGCAGTTCACATTGTAAAGTTACTATTTGTACTTAATCTTCTTCTTCTTTTTCACAATAAAGAACTCGTTTTCGTGCGTTAATCTAATCAACCTGTTGGTTGCATCCAAGTGATGCATAGATATATTCAGACTTGTATCATTCACTTTTGTCGTTGATAGATAATCTTCCGTTAGATCAGATTACAAAATATTGTACTGGCGTATTAGATAGTTTGTTCAATCATTTTAATTATTATTGTCTACATACAGGTAATTCTAGTTAAAAGAAACTTTTCTAGAATCCAAAAAAATAATAGGTAGGTATAAATGAAACTTTGGATTCAAAAATTTAAAACTAATATTATTTTATCTTACCCCTTGGAGTATCCGATAAAGAATAGGGCTCCCACACTTTTCTACAAGTTTTTGGGTGTCCTATAACAGACAAAAATTCGTATAACATGTTTTAAGATATTTGAAATCTTAAATTCAAGGATGAGTTGTGTCACCTATTCTGAATGTCTCAACTTTTATCGGCACGGAGATGACGATTGGTGTGTATATTACAAGCAGTTGGTTCGCTGATTATTGATGCCGTGATGGGATAAAAGGATTGTTATTTTATAATAAGCGCAACTAAGGTTTCAAAAGTGGTCTTATCATTCTCAAGCGAAATATTATTCACTCTAATATTGTGCATGAAAATGACATTTTGATTTTGTGTATTAGGTATAAATTCTTTTTTATCATAAAACATCTCGTATCAAGTAAGTATTTAAAACTTGAGATAATCGTAATTATCATCCCATCTTCATAGTCGTATTTTGTTTGTGGCACAGTTAATCCAATTACTACGCCAATACAGGAGATGTTCTGATGGTAAACATAAAGAGAATTATTATTAAGAATTATTAAGAAATTTATAAAAGATGTTTTTCCTATGAAATTAAACCTGTTTTATGAATTTATAATTCTGCGTAAAAACACTAGGCAAATTAATCGTTCCACTGTAATATTATAATGCTCCTGTTATCCTCTTCTGTTTTCCTTAATCAATTACACTTATTCATTTTTATAAAGACAAATCGTGGCGTACAAACAATTTAATGTTCATTAAATACAACAAACAATATTCTAGTATTTTTAATGTCTGCACAAGTTCATACAATTACTCGCGATTAAATTATAAAATGTTACTAAGCAAAAATTTAACAAAATATGGATCATTTTATCATATCTGTTAGTCTGTATTCCTAGTTTTGATTTTTTGGATATTCTTTACAGGCTACGTAGGTTACACTTGTCAACTCCACTGCAACATTTTTGTATACTGAGCCAACTGATATGTTCAATTCTGTATCTATTTATACCATAACTATATCTACCAAAAGTGAGAAAGCCAGCGAACTAATTGTACTTAAATTACATACATGTCGTTCTCTACCTTGGAAATTAAGCTTTATTAAATTTTAAAAATCAAGTACTGGCAAAACACATTTATTACAGTTTCAATTTACCGTTTTCTATTTCCAAAGGTTGTAAATTCGTTCACGAGTGATCAGTGATTATATATATAATAAGTTACAATCCATTGGATTGGTCTGCAACGAGTTTGGTTTTTCTTCTCCATTCGTCTCTATTCTCAGCCAGTCTTTTCAGCTCTACGTATGAGCCACAGTTCATGTCCCTCTTCAGTTGGTTCATATACGCGTCTCTTGGTCGGCCTCTGCCATTTGTCCCCTCGGTCTTACCCTCCGCGATGGCGATGAGTAGTCCTGGGTGCCTGATGTTGTGGCCAATTATTAAAATATTATTCATATTCCAATTGTTTTTGTTCAATGATAATCATTTCCGTTTTATGTTTGCAACAATAATTTTATTTTACGATTCGAATGCAAGTTAAACCCAAGTTATTATACATTAACGACTCTATTGTTTCATTATGCATTTAAATACAATGTAATCACCTTAAAGATTGACGAACTCTGCATAAAATCTGTTCATGTCGAAACGAAACTACATTATGTCGAATTATGATCTATGTGATTTGTGAACATAGTGCTGCAGACATACAGAAATATGTTAATTTCATTGTTTTATTTATTTTTTAGGTAAACAGGTAAAATCTTTAAGTTAAAGGAGACCTACACGGATAGCACAAAATTCTGGACAAAATTTATACGATAGCAATGACCCACAATCGTTTTTGACAGAAGTTCGGTGTAAACAAATTAATGTGCGTTTAACAATATTGTTATTTTTTTGAAAAAGCTTTGAACGGTCATTTTGAAAAATGACGTATCGTGGCATAGTGTAGATAGGTACTATCGCTCCGACGCGACATAATGAAATAATATTAACTGTTTTACTATGTATGTACAACCTACCTACTTCTTTCCAATAAGCCAATACCATGTCAAGTTCTAACGCCTTCAATTATGTAGGTATATTATTATAAACATGTCCAGTTCATCGACACTTTGTAGAATGGTCACATTACAATCAACGTACGGTATATCAATAAATATCGAACTCTCTTTGCCTTTTTACTTTCTCGAATGGCTTGTATATTATAATATAGCGAAATAATTAATATTTTGTAAGCTCTCGCGTTGACTCTTGTCCCCATTTTTTTCTAGATTCTGGTATGCAGACTTGTTTCTTCTCGTTGTTGTATGTTACGTAAGTTACTCGTTGTCTTGTATTCTTACACTACTATCATGAATGAAGGTTATTGTACGACGTCTTAGTAAAATTTTGAATTTATGCAGTTCACTTTAATATACATATAGTCATAGTCTTATTCGTGTATATTGTATTGAATTTCATTTTCAATTAAACATTTGTAAGAGGTGTGGCAAGACAGAGCTTTGATTAATGGGATCATTATAATTATGTCGTTGCTAATATCTTATTTATTGGATACTTTAATACACACGCGTTACTTAATGATATAAAACAATTTTTCACGTTAATCAAAAATACTAGTTTAGTCGGCAATCGATAAACATACATACCTATTTGTTCTATAAACGCTAACATCTTATTAATTTAATCTATTCATGTTTATATATTTTTAGATTGGTCTGCCATATTGCGATTTTTGCATGCAAATATTATCTCACGCGTACAAAAATCGCGATAAACAAATGGTGAAACGTTGACTTTTACAATACAGTCGATACAAGAACAGAAACCAAACCAAGAAACCAATAGTATATTTATATGTTTAATTGGGACAACATTCCGCTTAATTGGGACAGTAAATTTAAGATCACAAAGTTACAAAAACAAAAGACAGACTACACTTGACTCATTTATGTACTGAATTAAATTGTATGTACCTACCCATTTATTATTTAAATTAGGATTTAATAAAGTTAATATTACATATTTGTAATTTATATGATAATTTATATTACCTATATGTAATTTACAGTTTCCAAGAGTTTATAAAATAAAATTATTGAAAAAAATATGCATTGTTTAGTTTTATGTGTATTACTGGTTAATGGCCTTAGTTGCCATAACCAAATGAATGAATTTAAAAAATGAGAAATTCGCTTAGTTGGGACAGCCGCTTAATTGGGACAAAATGCCCAAGTCCCGATGTGTCCCAATTAAGCGGAATCGACTGTATTATCACAAAATCCTAAAAGCAGAAACTTTCAAGGAATTAAATCTTTAAAACTTTGGTATAAAAGTCACTTACACACCAAAATTCAAAATGACTGTATTTAATTAAAAATAATTTAAAAAAAGAAAGTTTGTAATTTTATACCTATGGTAGAATAGTTCTTTCAGACGGTTAAGAGACAAACAATTTTATGCTTTGAATTAACAAGCATCTCAAGTTGGAGAATTGCTCTTCTATACATAATTATTTATGAGCTAAAAATCTTTAGTTCTTTGCTTAGAAGAACGTTCCTACATAAGATGCATGACTGACAATTACAAATTATGAACATCATACTTAAGATGAGATATTATCTGATAATTCATCTCTACCAAGAGGTAAAATGTAATAATATGTAAATATAAGTTTATTGTCAAGATTTCTTCTATAAAATCTTATATTTTATTAAGGGTCAGATATCAGCAAGCGCATTTAGCAATAAATAATATGCATATTCTCACACTTTTGGCGTACTTGTCAGATGTACGTGGGTTATTTTTATTAGTGTAAAGTATGTTTGGTATCAAATGATTTCATTATATCATATAAAACGTATTAAGATGTAAACCGCAAATGAGACATAGCCATTTATGATCACGTTTTATGAATTTGTTATAAAATGCATTCAGATCATTACAACTGACAATAAAGTACGAGTATAAATTTTTATACCGGAGGAAATTTGCATTTCGCAACTGAACAGGATATTATGTTGGAAAGTTTGCATACAAAATATTTAAGTATTCACAAAATATTTAAGTATTATTTTTACTCAAACGTTCTTCTCGGGGACACATGGTAGTAACTATGTGTGTATTTTGCTTTAAAACGTATCAATGACATACATACATATATTCATATTGTATAGCTGCAATTTGGTGATTATTGCAAATATCTCTCTATCTATCTATATTCTTTACCCTCACGCCGCGCCGTGCATATAAAAATATATTTGCTTGTATTATCTTATTTTGTTTTGCTATTCAGGTTCTATTCAATCTCTCCTTACTGCTTCTCCCAGTAGCACTAAGCAGATACCAGTCGTCTTCGGGGAGTTCAAGCGCCAATTCAGTCACCTCTTCCCATGACATTTCTGACGTTCTGATGCCATTGTCATAGAAATGGTGTATTGTGACAGGGGCACATACAGCCCGTTGGAAATCTTGAAAATGAATGAATTGTATATTAAAAAAAATGTACCCCAAGATAATCTTACATTGGGTAAAAATGTTAACATTATTTAAATGTTAGCAACAAAATTAAAATAACTGATTTGACAAAAATTGACCTCTAGAACTAAATTACAGCGTATGATCAAATTATAATAGTTCATATTTCAATAAAAGCAACAACAAAATATTTTTCTTCCTCAAATATTCACAGGTTATGGATAATAAATTTTCTTAATAATTATTTTCCTTTTGTGAGTAGAGTACGTATAGTTTGCATTGTTATTTTATGTCTGATTGATCTCTTCCCGGACTGTGTATTGAATAGTAGGTTCTCTGTGTAGGTATTTATAGTATTTTGTACAATACTGTGTTCGAGACGTGTTGTCTCCTTAGATGACATCACATAACACCGAGAGCCAAGGTTCACGAACCGCCTGAGTTCGTCACCCCGTCGACTCGAGTAGATTCTTATGTAAATTTCCTTTAGCGATAATAATACTAATATTCAGTGGCGCGACTAAATCTTATACATTGGTCATCTTTCGTAATGAGTAGTTATTGATATCTCGTATTATACAACGTAAGTTAGATAGAAGGAATTTTTAACGAGGAGCGGGTTAGAAATTATATGAATTTGGAACACTTATGTTGATCCATAATATGTTTTAAATTAGATTGTAAAAGGAGGGTGTAAATGTGATATGTCATTTAATCCGGTGCATGTTAGTTCTAAATACCATTTTGTCGAATCGTTCCTTTGTTTTGTATGTATACAGAGGTTTAACATGTAAAAGGCTTTGGCCGTAAATATTTGTAAATAAATAAATAAATATTCGTTAGGTCCAAGAAATTTTGCAGTCTACGTGCAATTTTTTTGGCATATGTTAGTATTTTGCATGTATGGAAAACGTTGCTATTTTACATTTATTGAATATACGTCACTGTTTACTTATACCCCTATCACTGCATACTACATACAAGAGTTGAATACTGCATTTGACATAAACATAAGGACTGCAATAATAAAGTATAGCGTGCTTAAAGTTTATTGAATAATAATATAAAACATAATAATATTAAAATGTTTTTGTATGATGCAATTTTAAAATAATTAATCTCACAAGGGGGTCTCTTCTCTTATGCTGAGCTTAAATGATCGTAAAACTTTTATAGTCTATACAATAATAATTATCATTTATTTATATATTAATATTTGAACTTTTTCTTCGGCGGCAGCTCTCTTTATATGTCGTTTAAACCCTCTAGGTAATTAATACCATTTTAATTATCGTAATTGTAAATATATATTATTTTATTGCTAAATACCATATAACTCTATCAACTTCATACTCTTGTTTTAAATGAGTTATTTAGAAAAAATCGCAATAAAGCGATAAATTTACCTACTGTGCATTGTATATAATATGTTTTTAATATTGTTTATGAGATGTTCTTCATTTAATTTTGTAACAATTCACAAAGAAGAATAAAAAAAATAGATTAAAGCAACTCATTTATTATCATTCAGAGTTAAATGACCATGTATGCATAAATGGTGTATTATTTCAATTCATTGTAAATATTCAGTCCCATATAAAATCAATAAATCAGTCCAAAATAATTACAGATGACTAGGTAGGTATCTCACCTTGCAGACTCTATCATTTTGAAGTGAAAATTCATCCAATATGTCATTATAATTCATGAATTTTAAAAGGATATTATAAATGCGTTGGGAGTTTCTACTTATAACTGTTTATTTTTTTTTACTAACATCTTCATTTGTTTTGTTTCAGGTAATTATCCAGATTTCACTTATCACTGCACCCATCGAGACAACTCTGGTATGATAGTTAAAAAATATATCATTAATACCTACCTACTTACTTGTGCAAAGCTTGACATAATAATTATGGAACCAAACGGAAATCTTTTGCATTATAGATTTTCGATGCAATTGTAAAACATCAGATTTTACCAAATAAAGTTCCAAACTCGACTTGAAAATAAACCGATGAAAATTAAATTCTTATATTTCCTTAAATATTTCAATGCCAATTACGTTGTTGAAATAAAATATATTTGCGTGCTTTTAAAACATAGATGATAATATATCCAAGTGATCCAGGAAATACAAACCAAACCCAGATGGTATGTGTATGTATGTTATAGAGTCGATAATAGGAACAAGAAGCAATATCATTATTATAAGCACCTGTAATGATAAGCAATTAAGTCATTATTACATACCTACTACACATCGGTTATAATTACAATCGATCTGCTGTATGTGGGGTATGTTCTTTAGTGTTAGTGATATGAGGTTAGTAGTCTGCTTTCCTTGAAAATACGGTAGCAAATATAATCGGTAATTTGGATAATGCGTGCAAAGTATTTATTTTATTACCTACTACTAGTTTCATACTTGGATTCGTTTAGGAAATATAATCTTCTATTCTTTTTTAATTGTTTTTATGGCAAAGCACCTGAAATCAATTGATGTTTTATAAATAATCATCAAACTAATAAAAAAGAATACCTTATACAACATTAATAGTTTACTTAATATATTTTTTCACTCGCCTATAAAATAATGAAAATTATATAAGGAAATTTACGATTTTGTTAATTCTTTCATTTATGTTCTATCAGAATATGAATATCCAAATTTAAACACGTTTCAATAGAACTCTAAATGTCAATAAATATGATATATATCTAATTTTATTATTCCTCCTTTTGTCTCATGGTCTCCGGTATCCACAAAGGACATGTACTCACAAGTAAAGCCCTCTTGTCTAAAACATCTTATGAAGCTTTGGATTTTAAGGAGATCTAGAGTGAGTGGATATTAGATCTAGACTTCTTTCTGTACAGTGTATATCCTACATAGGTATAGATAAAATATATTAATGAACAGACTCGAATATTTATTGAGCGATAATGATTATTTGTGTAATATAATTAACCACTTGTGACAATTTGTGAAGAAATAATAATAATAATATGAAGTCGTAAACATCCATTACACTTTGACAAAGTAAACCATCTTAGTATGTAGGTAATGTAATGAAATAAGTAATTACTATAATATCCAGTATAATGATGATTAGCTCTTAAAGTTTGCGATGTACCTATGTCAGAATCAGAATACAGCTATTGGAGAGGTTTCAGCAGGGCTACTCTTGACAAAACTAAACACGATCTTAATCTAGTCTTGATCTTGATCACACACGCACGAAGTGACTATTGGCCAAAAATACGCGCAAACCGATCGCGCGTTAGCGGTAGCGCGGTGTTTTTGACCATAGTCCCTTCGTGCGTCATATGATCAAGATCAAGACTTGATTAAGATCGTGGTTAGTTTTGTCAAGAGTTACCCTGCTGCAACTAGATCTTAAGTTTAAATCTGACAATCTTCACTTCATATAATGTTTATAGTGCTCTTAGTTATTCGCAAAGACTTCTATCGGTAAATTATAAAGGGCAAAATTTATGTAGAAAATAATCATCGTAGGAATAAAGAGAAAAATATCCTGACCATAAATGGCGTAAGCCGTATGTTTGGTTGAATAAATAAATAAATAAATAAAGACAGAAAGTACGCAAGGATCTAAAATGTAGAAGTACTGCTTCTTACCCAGCATACGTTAGAAAAGCCTATTGCTATACTGATAATCTACTGTAAGAAACTGATATGGCAATATCGAAATTTCCCACCCCACAATCTCAAAATTTAAAAAAAAATTATTCGAAAATTTCGTATTTCAACAATTTTTGCTACTAAATGATAACATAATCATTTTTAAAATCTTATTTCTTAAATGTTTTCATATTACTTTCATCAGGTGTCGAGTGGTCAATGATTTTATAACTCATGATATAATTAATTTATGAAAAAAAAATCGTATTTAAAAATTACATACTCTCTTGTATTGTACTTTCCAGATATGTTAAAAAAGAAGTGTTAATGAAATCTTTTGTTATAAAACCGTGAATCAGAGATGATAGTTAATTTATGTAGATTTTGAACCCACACGAATATTTGTATATTGTAATGTAATTTGTAATAATTAAAATGTATCTACTCGGTCGTGATAATTTGTTTAAATTATTTATCTCGACAGTTCGATATAACTTCTGATGTTAATCTCGACGTGTCGATATATTAATAATAAACAGTGACGTGAAAATTTCTGTTTCTGACAAAATATAATTTTCATTATTTGAAAAATAATTCTGTAACCTCTCACAATGAAATAAAACAAAATTTAGTTCTTAATTCGAAATTTTGAAAACCCTGATTAAAATTGAATGATACATACTTATCGGTGTTTACTAAATTGGGCTCAAAGAATATTTTTCCTTATGATTTGAAATAACTATTATGATGATATCAAAACTTTGTTTACGAATTTCCTTTTTTTGTTCTGTCTTCTTCCAAATTTGTTCTTGCTTTTGGTCTATTCTATTACCTACAAACCTCCTTTCTTAGTTTTTGTTTTTTGGAAAGCAATTTGTTTTTTTTTATTAAAAACAATAATTTTAATACTACATCATTATTCCCGCTCTAATTTTGAAGGATAATAATAATAGTGCATTGTATATATGTGTATCGTTGTATTAGTACAAGATTCATATTAATTTGGGACTTGCTCGATCTGTGTGAATTGTCTATGTATGTTATGTTAATAAGCCACTGATTCTAATTTACTTAATGCTTTACTGTTCAAAACATCCTACTGACTTGCTCATAGATGACAGATATTGTTTTATGAATTTTATCATTCGCTCTATTTCTCAGTATGTATTTTATTAATTATATTATAATATTATTGCATACATACCTTTACCTTAAAACTTTATACTCACCTTGACAATTGATCGTTTTTATGCCTACATATTTATCAGTATTGTTTTCAATTCATTTTTTTTTCAATGAAACCTACACGATACGACATTGTTTCGTCATAACCTTGATCATCATCGAAGTAATGTTGCATGGTAGTAATAATGAAGCCACGAGGAAGTAAAAATATGCATATAATTTCCATATACAAATTATTAACTGTCTTTTATTCTAAAATATAAATGATCGCTAAGAACTAATAATACCTTCCATGAAGTTTACTTATATGGATCTAACTTCCATTAAATGAATGATTTGTATCAAGTTTACGAAGACTTTTAATTCAAATATTTATATGAGAGACTTAAGATTATTTTGGAATCTTTAGTAGCCCACGTAGCATACCTTATAAATTATTATAAAAAAAACATTTAAAATACCTGTCCATTTATAATTTGGAAGTAAAAACCAAATAAAAATCAATTAACATTTTAAAGATGAATCTGGGTTAGACCCAATAAACCCAAAGCCCGACAACAGGCATTATATGTAATTGGGTTGCGAATGTATAGTAGATCGTAGATAATTTATATCTATCTATTTATACCTATCCTTACATCGTATCCCATGTGGGAAAGACGGAAAGAACGGAACGCCATGTTGATCTACCTATGCATACTTCTATCGCTATATCCTCATTCTTCACTTTTTCTCGCAAATTTTTACCAACCATTTTTACATTATAATATGGATTTATCACTCTGTAATACGTACATAAATACCATCACGGCGTTTCCCACTCGTGGGGTAGCTAGCAAATTTACTGTACATAAAAACATACAAGTTGTCCTCTTCGTTCCAATAAAGGTAAATACATTCAGGATGGTTGGCATACCTCATCGCTGAACTGAAGATGTTAAATGTATTAAACATGATGTTTTACGAACACGTGTCTTTTACAGGACATTCGAAAGCTTACAGAAAAGAGTGAGAGACATATTCTTTAACGATGGCTCGACGGATCTTTCTGTAATATCTACATATAATATGTTTAAAATTTATGTCTTAATCATAAAAAGTCTACTTATGTATTTCTTTCCTTTCTTCAAAAAACTTTAAGTGGAAACCATAGAAATAATACATTACCAATACTCGTACATGTCAATATTGTCAAATACCTTCTCAATAGAAATATAACAATTTACATGAAATAAATACTTCCCATTGATCTTTTGTCCATTTCTGGCAACACATAATATTGTATTTGTTGTATTACGTTTTCCATATCGTTTGTTGAAATCGTTGGACGTTTCTAGAGGCGCGAGTCTCGCAGATAATTTCCAGCCAGCCAGACACCCACAAGATACATATAATATACCTAAAAGTGCCTCATATTTATCTTCATACATGTACGACAAATCTACTCCATAATACTATAGTATACTGCACACAAACTGTATTTATATTATTGTACAATTTACGACATACCAACATTTATTGTTTTTCCTATCTCCTTTGCAGAACTTCGCTTACTATAATACTCGGCTGCTTTATAATAAGAACTGAAAATGATTTATTTCAGAGAATAATTCTCTTGTTTTACAATCCTCCTAAACATACTATGAGACATATTAGCTTATCGCTCTTGTATTATTCTGTATATTCCCCTGGCTAATTTATTATCATAAATTTTCTGAATTTCTCTTTTAACTTATAATAGGAAAATTTTAACTATCCGCATAAATTCAAAAGCACTTGATATAATTCAAATGCTCCTATATTCAATTATTTTTTGTTTACAACTTTATATTACCTCTTGGCTTAATTATCTGCATAGTATATAATAAATTTTCTCGTCAAGTACTGTAATATTCAGTTATTTGTATATAATAGAATAAATAATCGATTTTATAGCTTCAATATTTGCTTCGTAATTAATACATTCTTTGTTTTTAAAATTAATTTACAAATTGCTAATTAAGCTTGAATATATTATGTTACAGAATATTCATTCCATAATTAAAAGTATCTATAAAAGACAAGTATTTGTAAAACAGGAAACAACTTTATTTTAACAACGAACGATTCCGATTTTGATCCGTCTCTTTAACTGGACTTTTTTAGTTACACTTGTTGCTTTTTGTATTTGATAAGCTTAGTGTTTCGAACAGCTTCCAATTGGATTGTGCAAACGAAATTCGGTTGGAAGAGTTTTTCGTAGATTCTGCAAGGCACAATATTTTTTACTTAATGACCGCAATCAAACTATCATAGTAATCATCCATATTTCTTACTTTCAGTATCGTTTTACTCAAGAGCAGATAATATTGTTCTAGTTATGGTTCAAATTAATAACATATTTCCTTGATATTGGTGGTGCCAGTTTGTGGTAATGATACTCGTATCCCTTGTAAATTGTCTAGCCACAATATAAGTTCAAAGCTTTTCCGCAAAAACAGATGATGATCATTTGTACAAGACAATAATAATAATTGTGTAACAATAATAATAATATCGTGAACCCTACCGTACCGTAATACTGAATTGACGCTGGTTGTCCTATCTGTTAGTTCTTCTCTTGTGAGTGAGTGTATGTACAATGAATAAATGCTATCCCAATTGTTATACTGGACTAAGTGACGATGGCATCAAAAATTTCAATATAAGTATTCTTCGTAAATGTCCAAATTTGAATTTCCGGTCTAATAATGAATAGATGCACCATAGAAAAAATAATTTTGTGAAATTTTCATTTAACTACTACAACTATACTATCATGGCAAATCCCATAAGTGGAGAAACCAGCGGACATTCCACGAAGTGATTTGCGAATTCAAATCATTCAGCGAACTAACAAACATCGCAGTGACATTCCACGAAGTGATTTGATTCAGCTATGAATAGTTCATTGTTTTGCAAGTAATCTTTTTCATCTAGCCAGGGTTAACATATGCCAAGTCTAAACATTTTCTTTGTCAATGCGGCCGAATGAAATTATTATCAGTAATATTGTCGCACTGGCACGGTATAAGAATAAGGCCTAATGCGACTATAACTCGCTCAAACGGATAATTGGTGACATGTTTGGAACAAAATATCTCGTTGTTTTCTTATTATCATGTATTATAACTTGTTTTTTCCTTACACCATTGAACATAGTACAGCCATTATCCTCATTTTCTAGATTACTCGGATATTATGTTTGTTAGTTTGTTCTTTTCTCCTCTAGGGTCGAACTATTTTAGTACACAGTATCTCTCTACAATTATTTTATACTGTTCGCTACTATACTATATATTATATAGCATAGAACCCCTAAGTATTTTATTATACATTTTTCGCATCAATGGAAATAGTATATTGTGCCAAAATAAAAGTTTTTAGGACTTTTTCACGTAGGTACCTATAAGTTAATCTTGCTGCAGAAATTCTCGTAACATATAAATACGTTAAAACAACTGTATTCTGTGTTTTGTGTGTTAATTTAAAAAGACTTTGACGTACAATGCGTAAAAAAACGTAAATAAGTTATTAAAGAAAACTCACGTCCGAACTTTGAAAGTGTTAGTATTCTTGTACAATAACTACAAAAAATTAATAGTTGAACACTTATAAATGGGACATTGCATTAAGTACCTACTTCTTTTCTTGTATAATATTTGGTTGTATTGGATATGTATGTATTGTCTGTAGTGTTCTAACGATTGAATAAATAAATAACCTGATTTCAGCAGTACAGTGCTCAATGTCCTTGTATTGCATGAGGAAATATAACAAAATCCTCGTTACAACTTGTAGAGTAATCAGAAATATTATTCATCATCATCATTTCCGTCGGTCCCTCAATTCTGAGGATCGTGACCATCATGCCTCGTTCAGTAGACCATCTGTCTCCACCTCGAGCGATCCTCCGCCATGTGCAAGGCCCGTGCATCAGTGAACTCTGTGTGGCCTCCTTAGTTTGGTTGCTCCATGTTGCTGGTACTCGGCCCCTTCCACGATTCCCCTGCACAGTCCCAGGTTTTATTAATCTTTTCAGGTTCACAGGCTCCTTTCTCGCAAAATAAATATTATTACTTTACAATATAATACAAAAAATGCATTCAAAATCTCATCAATAACATGAATGAGATTTTGAATGCATTAAAAAAAGCGAAGTGCGGTAAAGCTGTAGGGTATGATTGTGTTGCCGTTGAGCTCATCAAGTCTGGTGGACCGGGGGCTCTCGCGTGGTGTTTGGAGCTTTTCAACGATTGTTGGAGAGACGGTGTTACACCAGAGGATTGGAAGAGGGCTATCATCTGCCCCTTGTACAAAGGGAAAGGCTCTAGGCTTGAATGCGGGAGTTATCGGGCTATTAGCTTGCTGAGCTCAATAGGGAAACTGTATGGTAGAATTTTGATTGAGAGAGTACGAAAGATAACTGAGTGTAAGATATGGGATGCGCAAGGAGCTTTTTTGAATGGCAGAGGGTGCACCGATCAGATCTTCTCCCTGCGAATGGTTATAGAGAAGTTTCTGGGTAAACACCAGAGGCTTTTTTGTGCGTTCGTGGATCTGGAGAAAGCATATGATCGAGTGGACCGGGAAAGGTTGTGGCGCGTGTTGTCGGAGTATGGGGTGAGCAGCCGGTTGATCCGCGCAATATCTTCACTTTACGTGGGAAGCTCCGCTTGCGTGAGGGTAAATAACACTCTCTCGGAGTGGTTTGTCCTCACCAAAGGAGTGAAGCAAGGTTGTGTCATGTCTCCGTGGCTGTTCAACCTATTCTTCGACTACTGTATGCGACCTGTGAAAGAGATGGATGTTGGTGTCGAGCTGAATGGGTTTCGGGTGAATGCATTGATGTACGCAGATGATTTGGTGTTAATGGCTGAGAGTGAAAGGGACTTACAAGAGATTGTTACGTGTGTGTATGATAGTTGCAATTTGAATGGTTTGAAAATGAACGTTATGAAGACGAAAGTTCTTGTTTTTGAAAGAGAGAATGAAAAAACGATTTGCGAGATTAAAGTTGGTGACGAATGTTTGGAGCAAGTAAGTGAGTATGTATATTTGGGTAGTATGTTTACGAGGGATGGAAGATGCGATAGGGACATTGAAAGAAGGAAAGTGGCCGGTGCTAGAGTAAACGGTGCACTTCGACCCATTGTCAGCAATGACAATGTGTCGAACATGGCTAAAATGCTGGTGCACAATACCATTCTGGTACCGTCACTTACGTATGCAAGCGAGACATGGACGTGGTTGAAGAAGGACGAAAGTGGAATAAATGCAGTAGAGATGCGATCGTTGAGAAGAATGGTTGGTAAAACGCTGCGTGATAGAGTGAAGAATGAGGATATTAGAAGAATGAGCGGATGCAAGAAGACTGTTGTGGACAGAATGCGTGTAAATAAATTGAGATGGTTTGGTCATGTGGAACGAATGAAAGAGGAAAGAATGACAAAGAGGATATACTTATCTGAAAGAAAGGGTGTGAGGAAACGCGGGCGTCCGAGAATCACGTGGCTTGATCACGTGGATCAAATTCTCAAGGACGGCCGCGTGTTGAGTAAGAGGAACCGACGTGCGTGTATGAGGAACTGTATGAATGTGGAGGAAGCGAAGGAAGTGTGTAAAGATAGATCTGTTTGGCGTTCCGTTCTCTCTGCCTACCCCACTTGGGACACGGCGTGAGGGTATAGTATAGTAGTAGTATAATACAATACGTCAGGTTGCGATAAATCTATCGTCTATGTTATATACAAAAAAAAAAACAACTTTTTTATTGAAATTAATAAGATACTTCCACGCGATATTCTCATTCTTGTAATACATACGAGAAAACAATTGTTATTTTAATTGTTATTTTTATGCCACTATTTCACTATGTAATATTGTAACCAATGTACAGTAAAGAATAAAATAAATAAATAAATAATAAATAAAACAATATATTTAAGTATTGGATTCCTCTTTTTCAATTCATTCGCAACATAAATCTTGCCAAGTACATCTTTGCAATAAACTTCAACTTGCATAGTACATAGTGTAATTGTTACCTCTCTGTTCTACACACACGTACATAGCTGTTTCTGTATCATTGGCATCCAATTGTCTACAACTGGCGCTCGGCGAGGTTATCACGACACACAAGAGTATCTTGGGTCAATCTACTGTGAAAATAGCTAATTGCACTTAGATAGGATTCCAGATAAGGTCGACTGATGATATATTAAGGCTCTTCCCATAAGAAGCATTATACATATTGCTGCAATGGGTTTCGTGCATTCCAGGTAGTACCAACCAACTGACTATTATCTAAAGACTATCAAACTTCAATAATATACTTTCATATTTATGAATCATTCACATGTTAAATTGATTGATACCTTTCTTGGAATTGTTTTCATATGTTCTACTTCATTTATTGATTTTGTATACCTACCTAGTTGATTCAGAGAAAAGATTTTGCCAAACAACTCGTTAACTCACATCTTTTACATTCAACCATTAATTCAATTCATTGATTATTGTTCAATAGAACATATTCTTCTTGAAAATATAACATTTTGTTTTGGTAACCAGGACACATCAGTTCAAATTCGTTATATTTTCAAAATAAAATTCTACTACTACAATATCGGCGAACAAATAGAAAAAAAGTATTTCCCAGAAGAACTTTGAATGGTGAAGATGTCGACAAGTGCAACCTTGGATGCGAACGAAAAAACCAGATTAAGAAAAAAAAAATATAAATGATATGTTCATTAATAATATCTTTCATTCATCTGTACACGTGTATTGAAGCATTTAATAATAAACAGTTAGACCGAACTTGCTCTACGTATTAACTTCCTATTGGTACCTATATATTATTGTTTTAGAAATTGTATAACTCTGATCATCCGTCATGTGCAGATATAAGATCTTTTTATAGACAAACCTAACTGACATATTCATTACTTAAAGAAATATTATGATTTCCGTCATAATATATTATTGCCCTGGTTTTACTGCACACATAATTATTATGTTATGATTATCATTTATCATAATTACGAAATATTCTCAATACTTATTTAACTTTTCTATGCTATTATAAAACATCTTTAAAATAATTGGAATCGTCAGATTAGTTGTTTCATTAAAAATAATATTATAATTTTTAGGTATTTAAATTTTCTTATCCATTTATTTAATCTGGAGTTTTTTTTTTTGAGTAATTTTTGGGTTAAGATATGTTTCAGCTGATTGATTTGCTTAGCTAAATTTATATGCATCGGGACATCTTTCCTACTTCCTGTAAAGGTGTTTCCATAACACGCTACGCTATGCAAATGAAACTTCATTTAGAGAAAAAAAGTAATTTTCTGATAGTGAAAATCTAATGGAATATTTTATATATATAATGGTGTTTATACTTGAAATAAAGCAATCTGTGTTTTTCTGAAATCATATCAAAAAAACAACATTTAAAGTCTTTATTTCAGGTCTTTCAAAACTAACACAAAATTACAAACAAAATTACTTTACCAACTGTCAAAACAAAAATTCTAAATTCAAATAAATAAACTAAAGGAAATCACTCCTATGAGTAGGTAGGTGGTTTTCTTTACACCTCCCCTCCAAGAAAAAACAATTACAAGTGACAACGTACGTAATTGTTCACTTAATAACAAATACTGGAAAAAGTTTCGTAATGTGGTAGAAATTTGACTCTGTTTTCTTGTGTCCGGTATCAACTTCATAGATTGAGTTTGAAATTTTCTTTAAAATTTTGTATGGTCCAATCTTTAATTCATCCATTTTCTTCCTATTTAGTCGATTTCCATTTTCTACGTAAACTCTGTCTCCCACTTCCAATTTATATTCTTCCCTATGCAAGTCGAATATATTCTTATTATAATTGTGAGATTTTATTGTATTTTCAAGGGCTAGTTTTCTGTCTCTATTCAAATCTTCTTTTGTAAATTTTGATTTTAATTCTAGTGGTAAAATATTAACATTTTCGCCTTCCAAAAGGTATTTTGGAGCAAACTTAGTGACTGTGTGTTCTGTTTCATTATATTTTTCTACACATTTCTGTGCAACAGTAGTCCATGCTGTTTTCCTATCACTTTCATTTATTTTACATCTTATTTTATTTACTAAGGTTTGGTTTAACCTTTCATTGATCCCATTCGAAAAAGGTGAATCCACAGCAGTGAAAACTATTCTGATGTTTTCCATTTTAAGAAATTCTTTAAATTCTTTTGAATTTATGCCAGGATATTGGTCTGTTAGTACCATATCAATATTGTAGTTTTGTGTCACATTTTTTATCAGTTTAATAAAATCACTTGCGGTTTGGTTTTTCGATGTGAGAATGTAAGCATATCTCGTGAAATGATCTACCAACAGATGTAAATATTTTTTTGTTGATCGTGATCCTCCAAACCCTCCTATGGTATCAATAGATATAATTTCAAATGGGCGTGTAGCTGGTCCTAAATGTGACATTAAACCATATTTTGATTTTCTCCTTGATTTGTTTTTTATACAAATTTCACACTCATCGCAAATTTGTTTAATGTTTGTGATGATATTCTTTGCAGTATAGAATGGTGTTATTTTATTTATCATTTGTGTTCTTCCAATGTGGCAGTAGGTATCATGGACATCTTTTATTAGTGCTTTACTATATTCTTCTGATAGTATGATTTTTTTCCTTTTTTTATACATTTTGTAGTAAATATCATTCTCCAATATAAATTTGCTATTTTGTAGTTCCATATTCATGTGTTGGTCATTTTTTATATCTTGCAGGTTTACTAAATTTACTACTTTTATAAAATCGTCATTATTTTCATTTGGTTCTAGAACTGGATTTCTGCTTAAACAGTCTGCTTCTTGATTCAATCTTCCTGGGTTATATTTTATCTTAAAATTATATTGAGATAAATAATACATCAAATCCCCTAATTCCTCATCAGTTCTGGCCTTGATGTTCATATTTTCTAATGGTTTATGATCTGAGTACACTATAAATTCTTTTCCCATTAGCCAGTGCTGCCAATATTTCACAGCTTCTTTTATTGCCAGACATTCTAGATAAATTGCCTTCTTCTTTTTTTGTGCTTCAGTTAATTTTTTTGAAAAATATGCAACCGGCTTACTGTTTTCGTTTTTATCTTCTTGTTTCAACACTGCTCCTACTCCTTTGATACTAGCATCCGTGTAAATGTATATTGGTAATTCAGAGTCAAAAATATTCAGAATTGGCTCTGAACATAGCAATTCTTTTATTTTTTCGAATGATTTCTGACATTTTTCGGACCATATGAATTTCACGTCTTTTCGTAATAAATTGTGTAACGGGTCCAGAATAATTGCGCTGTTTGGCAAAAATTTATGATGAAAATTTATTTTTCCTAAGAATTGACGTACATTTTTTCTTGTTTCTGGTATTGGAAAATTTTTCACAGCGGTCAAATAATCTTTCAGAGGTCTGACTGAATTATTTTGTATTATGTGACCTAAATATTTGGCATAATTATTTGCAAAGGTACATTTGGAAAATTTTAGTCTAAAGCCTTCTGTTATTATTGCTTCCAGTAGTCTTGTTAGATGTAATATATGTTCTTGAAAAGTTTTCGAAAAAATTAAAATGTCATCTATAAAATTTACTGCAAAATCAGAGAGTTTATATTTCCTTATGATGTTACTCAATATTCTTTGGAAGATGGCTGGAACAGTCTTTAATCCAAACGGAAGACACGTCCATTGATAATGGCCTTCTTGTGTAACAAATGCAGTTTTGTGTCTATCTTCAATCTTCAAAGGTATTGACCAAAATGCTGAATTTACATCAAAAGTAGAAAAATATTTGCAGTTTACAGTTTTCACCATCAAATCCTCAATTAATGGAAATGGTTGTGATTGAGGTACGACAATTTTATTCAATTCTCTGAAATCTATACATAATCTTGTTTTCTTGTCATCTTCTTTTTTATAAGCCAGAGTTACTGGAGCAGCAAATGGGCTATAAGATTCCTCAATCAGATTCTTCTTTAATAGTTGTGATATTTGATCTTCTATTTCTTTTCTATCTTCAGCTGTGCATCTATATGGACGTTTGTAACAGTATTTATCCACCATTAAATCAATATGAGCCTCATAATCTCGCACAGTACCTATGTCATATTTATCTTTTGCAAAGACTGATTTGTATTTTTCTATCAACTTATCGATTTGTGATTTTTCATATAAATCTAGATGGTTTACAAACATTTCAAAAGCATCAGAGTTAATATGTTCATTGAAATTTATTTCACATTGGTTTGATTGTTTGTTTTCTCGTTGTAATACCTCAGTGGGTAGAAAAACATCTTCATTATTCTTGTCACCTAGTACATCAGGAATATCGACATTTTGAATATTTGAAGTTTCTCTTTCATTTAAAGTTAATATGTTCTTTTCTTTTTTATCATTACATTGCATTATCTTTAATTCTTCATTTTGTATTAATTTGAAGTTTTTGATGCAATCCAATCCAATTAGAAAATCATAATTAAAATTTTCATTATCTATTATAAAAATATCCATAATCTTTTCAATATTGTAAATCTTTATTTTAAGGGTTACCATACCTTTAGTTTTCTTCTCACCATTAATAGTTTTCAAGTTTACCATTTGTATATCTTTTGTATCTGGTTTTTGTTGTATTTTTAATAATTTAGCATTAATTAATGATACATTTGAACCCGAATCATAAATTCCAGAAACATTTAAAGCATCATTTATTATTAACTTTACTTTTATCAATGGTGGCACATCTAGTTTTTTGGATTCTTTTCATTCAATTCTATTTCCAATTCTGAGTTATTTACAGTTACAATAAAATTTTGACTTTTAAACCAGCAATTTTCTTCAGAATGGTAACGTTTTCCTTTTTTCTCATTAGCACAGATTTTGCAATGTTTTTTGTATTCATTTTTATTTGATTGAGTATCAGGATATGAAACACTTTTTTTAACATATTTTTTCTTCCCAACAAGATATTCTAATTTTCCTAATGCATTGTATAGGTCTTCCGTTCCTTGTAAAGCTTCTCTATCAATTTTATCAGCCACATAATTTGGTAGGCCAAATGCTATGAGGTCTACAAGTGTCCCAGTATCAATTGATTTTCTCACTCTCAGCAATAGTTTTTCTTTTTTTAAAGCATACTCAATTAACGGGCCTGTTTGATATTTAAAAGCAAGAGCGTATCTAATAGGTGACCATCCTTTGTTTTCAAAAGTCACGCAAAAACTTTTTTCCCAGTCTTCCCATCTCGATTCCACTGTATGTTTAATCAACATACAGCTGTACCAATCTTGACTGGAGTATTCCAAAAAGGCTTTTAATATTTCTATTTTTTTTATATCATCCTCGATTTGAAAACGTTTACATTCTAAATTAAAATCTTTCATCCACTGGCATGCATTTGTATTTCTGCCTGTAAATTTTTCAATCATGAATTTCTCTGCAATTTTTCCCAAATTTTGATTTTCATATTTTGTTTGCTTATCTTCAACTAATTTTGTTAACAGTTTTTCCAACATTTCATTTGAGTTACTAGGTATAAATTCAGTATTATTTGTTTTTTCATAAATTTCTTCTAAGTAAAAATCATTGAATTGCAAATTTTGTTCGTTATCTAAATATATTTTTGAAATATCGTCTGTCAAGGTTATCCATATTTTCCTAGTTTGATGTCTTTTGTTCAATGATGTTTTAATCTTGGCAAATTGAGAAGTTTTTATAATTACTTGGTGTAGGTTTGCTGCTTGATATTCAACTGGTATTCCAAAAATCCGTCCTTCGGGTGTTGCTAATGAAGTAATACATATGATGTTTGATTTTCCATCTTCTGTTTGTTTCACAGCAAAGTCGAATCTTAGTTTATCCATGTTGTTAAATATTATCAATAAATGTTGTTTTATAATGGTGTTTATACTTGAAATAAAGCAATCTGTGTTTTTCTGAAATCATATCAAAAAAACAACATTTAAAGTCTTTATTTCAGGTCTTTCAAAACTAACACAAAATTACAAACAAAATTACTTTACCAACTGTCAAAACAAAAATTCTAAATTCAAATAAATAAACTAAAGGAAATCACTCCTATGAGTAGGTAGGTGGTTTTCTTTACATATATAATTAAAAAAATATTCACTTATGATTCATAAAATGCTGACCATTGTAAGACTTCCGATATTAATTTTCATAAAATTGACAAAATATAGGTATGTACTTCATATTTCCCGAAATCACTTGCAAACGAGGGAATAGCCTTGAAGAGAATAGGTTAATATATCAAAATGCGAATTTCAATCGTTCTTAAATTGTGAAATACTGCATGCACGCTATTCGATGCACACTTTATCAATCAAGTCACTTAATTAAAAAAAATATATAAGTATATGAATGATTTTTAAGACTGTCCATGTTCCAAAGTTCGTAAAGAATTTGGAGCTAAACACAGCCATTGTGGATCACGTGTAATACAAATTAGAAAACTCTTCGCCGACAAAACCTAAAGTTAATTTAGTGAATAATCTCCTCTCCATAACTTATACTTGCTTATCTAGATAGACAAAACCATTACCAGTACTTCAATAATACTTCTACTTAAATAAGTTGTGCAATAAACATTATATTTTTGTCAGCTTTTAATATATTAGACATAATATTGATATTTTTCCTTAATCCATTTAAGGTTTAATATTTCTGTACTAATAACCACAAGATAACTCATTTTCTCCATATTATTTTATTTTAATCATTATATTTCATATTCTGATTGAATCGTAGATAAAGTGATTAGATAATATATTATTTTATACCAAATGCTATTTTATGGATAATTTAATTTATTTTATGGTCTATTTAATGCGTATAAAGTACTATAAAGTTGTAATTCATCGCGTGAACGAAGAATCAGATCTCTTTAAATTATGATCAAAAAATTGTTAGCACCAAGATATTATTTTTTACTACATCAACTCGAAGGCTTTTCTGGTCAAGCTCAAGGACATGAGAATTCTTCGAGCTTGTTCTTGAATATATATAAATCTCTATTTTGAAACATGCTTTTTATTGTTATACTTTTCAAATTATAATTATCTTTAATCTTTGAACAAAATGTATAATAATTCACATACCTGTAGGGCTACTCTTGACAAAACTAAACACGATCTTAATCTAGTCTTGATCTTGATCATACGACGCACGAAGTGAACATTGGCCAAAAATACACGCAAACCGATCGCGCGTTAGCGGTAGCGCGGTGTTTTTGACCATAGTCCCTTCGTGCGTCGTATGATCAAGATCAAGACTAGATTAAGATCGTGTTTAGTTTTATCAAGAGTAACCCTGCTGGTAGTTTCGATATGCTAATATTTTTGTCAATTTTCTCCACTTTTTCTTTTATGATGAATACTCGTATCGCTTTTATGGTTAAACAAATTATTTTGGCTTACTTTCCATATAAATTGATGTGAATGTTTTAATAAAAAAATAACATAACTATCTAAAAATGACTAAATCAATAGTCATACAATATTTGAAAGAATTCATTTTCATTTTTCTGCATCATCAATTTCTACTACGGTATATCCCACAATTAAAGGTTTTCCCACCACTTTCCCCTGGATGTTTTAAGAGCTGAGCTCCTATATCATCCAGACTCAACGAAACAAAAGAAAAATTCAAAGGGAGGGCTCAGGATTTGCCTTATGGGCTCCCTCCGACACAAGTGTGATTATGTAATAAACATGCAAGCTTTTCTCTCCGTGCCAAGAAAAAATGTAGACATCCAGGATTGGTGGCAAACCTTATCGCTGAATTTAACAAGAGCCTCAAAAATGTACGGAAAAGAGTGGGAAACTAATTTTTTGCCGGGTGCTCCACGGAACGTTCGATTTTTATCATACTCTACTCATTGATAACTTCAATCCGTATGGAAGCCTTTATTGTATATATTATTAAATATTACTAGATTTATTAAGCAATAATAATTTGTATCATTTAAATAATAGTGGGTAATATGTAGCTATTAAATTACAGATACTTTGTATATACTACGAGTATTATTGTTTGTCGGACGAGTAGCGTACGCAGTCATGTTTTACCATCTATCAAAATAATATATGCCTACGTCCAATAAATAAATTTATACTGTGTTTTACATACAGGGAGCTTTCATACTAAAGAAGACCACATTCGGTAAACTTGATGTTTAAAAAAAGTTATAAATACATCATAAATTACATCCTCGTTTTAATACAAGTATTGCACAGAACATTTAGTCACAAATTTAATTCCTGAATAGATCATGATTTTTTTTCAAAACTAACGATTGGACAATGTGCATTCGGAACTAAAATGTAAATTGGAATCGTTTTTATTATTATCAAAAGTCCATACATTGCATTGGTACTAAGATAAAAAAGACTACCAGATTGAGGCGTATTTAATAGGTAGCGTTTCTGAATAGTCATTTGTAGAAAGAAAAAGCTTCGCAAAGTGGTTATGAACATCCTAAAGACATACATCCATCATCTATTTCTTATAAACATACATGAGATCTTAAGAAATAGGACACTCATGTAGAGTCTGCAGACTTTTGTTCTTTGAGGCTTTGGTGAGGGATTCATCTTTCAAGATTTTTAGAAATAGAACCTACACTATTTTTTATACAGAATTCTAATTTCTAATTTTTTAATAAAGTGACTTAACTTTCTCACACATTTTTACCAATATTTCACACTAAACAATCAAATATCATAGACACCCTGTAAACGAGCCCGTGCTGATTGTAGTAAACACACAACATTATTATAATATATAATCTCGTAATTTACCTTCTCAGGTAATATTATTAATACGTTGTGTATTAGATAGAAGTCTTGTACAATTTATTTTAAATGTCATACCCATTAATCTGACGTCAAACAACCACAAACCGCTGCAACTGGTATTAATTCGTTCCCCGAAATCTTCTCAAACTGCAAGATGAATAGCTAATTCACCCCTTACTACTACCCAATTTAATAGGAATGTGCCCTTTTTAACATAACAGTTATCCCAAATAAAAATACTCAAATATAAAATTTGAATATGTTTATTTGGGAAGTTTGTTTGCGAGGGATGGAAGATACAACAAGGATTTATAAAAGAGAAAAGTGGCCAGTACTAGAATGAATGGTGCACTTCTGCTCATTATTAGCTAAATACGTCACAATTCATGCAAAAATACGAAAGCTCGTGATCTCGTACAATGTCCTGTGTATACCAGGCAAGTAGCTGGTAGTATAAAGAATGTAGAATACTGTCACAAGAATAGAGTATTATATATTGTATCGTATTGTACTGTATCATAAGAGAATATGATTGTATCTATGTTGTTTGTATGTATGTTTTGCGTAATGGTGGCAGGTCCCACCGTAACTAGAATCTTGAATCAATCATTTCCAACCGCGTGCGAATATTCTCTTTCATATCAACTTCTACTAAACTTTATACCTGGCGTTGCTTAGAATCTAATTGCAATTCCCAAATAATAAACTACATAATACTAGTCGAACTAAAATATAATAAAAATCTAACTTTACGATGTATCCGAATGCATCCCCTCGCATCCAAAAATGTATATCAATACCCCTTATGTTTACTGATCGCTATGCATGAATATTTTGAAAGCTGTAATTTTTTTTTATTTTGAAATTACTTTAATGTCAAGAATTGCCGATTCGGTTAATTATAATAGGGTATATATTAAATATTGTAACTCATTACACCAATTAATATTAAATCACAGAAATGTTTTATTTCTATAATTTAAAAATATTTAGACAATGTACTTTAAAATGTTACTTAATTAAAAAAAAATCGCGATCAGTTTTTGAAGTTGATGAAGGGATGAAAAAGAGAGAGTGGATAGAAATGATTAAATAACGCAATTTCAACGTTTTAGTAAATTTACAAAATATGAAAGTTCGTGTAGAGAGTATTATTTTCTCAAATCTTCATTCAGTTAAAAAAGTTCAAACTATTGTGTAGATGTAATATTCATACGCACATACGAATGAACTTCTTTAAATGTGATTATCAGCTACACATAATATGTATCATATAATATTAATATCTACTCTCCATACAAACAATAGACTCTCCGGCCTACGCAATGGTGTTATTTATGAGAGTAAAATAATACTCATATGGCAATACCACTACACACTATACGATATGTATAATCTTATTATATAACTGGTAACATATTCATATATCGGCGCAGTGGTCCCCATTACGGCATCCGGGATTTTAAATTTTATGAGGTCGTCATCCAGTTAAACCGCTACAATAATGAAAAACTGTTACTTTTAATATATTTACGCAGCTTATCATAGTAATTTTAATTGTGGCAACATTTTCAAATACGATACATTCTCATATAAACTTCTAGCAAAAATAAAACTTCAGTCGTAAAGTATTCTGGATATTATAGGTTTCTTGACCTTACTTTGAAATTCCTATAGTCGAATAAATCTTATGATCCATGCAGAATTGAAATAAGATCATAACAAAGCGTGAAATATGATTTCACACATCTAGGTGTGAAGATCCAAAATAGAGACCATGGGGTGAGACATCGATCTTAAAAAAGGTAAATTGGTGATGTTAACGGGTTGATAAAAGTAGCTCTTGCTCTCTAAAAAGTTAAATGTAGTGATGAGACGGGTAAGAAAAAGAAAAGAATGAAATATCACAGGCCGGAATTTTGCATTTTATGTTTTAATAACCTGTGAAGAACAGAACCCCACTTCACACCCGGATGTCTCACGAGTCGTAGATTTCTATTTATCAAACCAAAATTATCCTCACGGGCTGTAAATGAAATATTAGACAGTGGATAAAAATTAAAAAAAAAATGAGAAAATGTCTCTATTAATACAGAATTGGAAACTTATGTAAGAGTGACAGTCAACGTCAAAGGATCTGATATCACTCAAAGAAGATGAAAACGACTTATAAGAAAATATATCTATCTCTTATTTTGTTTTGTGTTTAGTTGTAAGTGAGCACTGATGATGTTAATATAACGAAAGATCTTTGCTAAAATATTTAAAATAAATAACAAGTGAAAGTAAACAGTGTTTTTGATTTTATTTTTATAACAAAATTTATTAAAAATGAACTTTCACCAAGTGACTACCGAAAAAATTAATAGTTTACTTATAAGAAGTTTTAATATAAATAAAAAGTTTTGTCTAGAGATCAAAATGTGGATTCTGTCAATTTCCCGTTTGCTCTTTGAAACTTTTTATGTTTAAGTTTTGGTTTATGACTTGATTGACAACATCTGTAATGGTTTGTAAACCATTTGCGCAAGGCAAAATTTACGATATTCCGATTGACAGCAGCGACATAACATTGTTTTGTGTTTAACCTCTCCAGCTCGCCATGCCACCCCGCCCATGTTCTTTACGACAGTAGGTGTTGTCCAACTGTCTACTATGTATTATTACTTATTACCTCAGAGAGGTAGGTACCAAACAACAAACAAATCACTCTTATTGATACTTTATTCCTTAAGCTCTTAACCTGTTTTGTACTTTATTTATACTTTGACATCTCAAGGTCTTAACATTCCATCTCTATTATCAAATATTCAAATAAGTTAATCTTATTTTATTGGCACTGTATCTTAATAATTCTTTAACTTAATAACAATCATAACTAGCAACAAGGCAATTATTTAGGTATATAGTTAAATGCTCTGTATAAATTTATGATAAAAAAAATATATCGAGTTGTACTTTTAAACAGTCGATCAGCTTCATAGGCAAACGAAGCGTGAGTGAATACAATCAGTCAATCAGAAAAATCAATCAATCGAGAGTTAACTGGGAATTAATCTATCCAAATTTTCGTTATACCTACTAATAAAAAACAGGGCATCGACAATGTTTAAAAATTGCCTCAGGCTGGAACAAGAGATTAACCAATTTGTAAAGAAAATAACCGCCTGCACGTCTTGCCAAAAAGTTATATAAAAACAATTTTATGTCCATAAATAAAATTAAAACATATCTTAATAAAAATACGAGATAGCTTTTGAAAGTTTATACTCTTTCTTCATAGTTCACCTGATAACAGTGTTATTCATATATTATATTCACCCCAAAAATTATTATCATATTTTTAAGTAATTTATAACGTGAACATACATTTTTGGGACTGGTCCAAAGCATTACCATTTTTTTATTTTGGTCGTTAAGTTTTATGTTCACAATTGTCCTCTGCCTATGTTTTATCTCTATCAAAAGATATAAAAACCTTGTTACGAATGATTTCTATATTTTTCTGACATTTTTATTATGTTTTCCTCGAATGTTTTAGAG
This sequence comes from Athripsodes cinereus, assembly GCA_947579605.1. NCBI lineage: Eukaryota > Metazoa > Arthropoda > Insecta > Trichoptera > Leptoceridae > Athripsodes > Athripsodes cinereus. Next base: position 20,883,820 of record OX388310.1, read on the forward strand.
AAAGAGATTTTTCTTCTCAAATAATTTATTAGTACAGTCTCCAGTATTTGTTTTTCAAATCAGTTCACCAACTCTTAGCAGTTACTTTAATAATATTAATTTCTTGTGCAGATATTTTCTTGCTTTTCTTGAATAATTTAGCTAGGATTACGTTGATAAGGTTCTAATTTTCAGAATACTGTAAAAAACATTAATAAAATACCAATTTATACAGCAACATAATTTTAATAATATCACTTAAAGGGCGCCTTGTTTGTTACATTTTTACAAAACATAATTATATATTAAAACAGAAATAGCAGATCGAAAGTACTTTTTACTTAGATAAATACTTCTTTATCCTCTAGTCTTATTATAGTTGGGTCGAGAATACATCGTGCCTAAGTACCCTACTTCCAAAGATCCCCATTCATTTTTGCTTTCAAAATCTTAAAAATCTCTAAACGAAGTTACTTTATTAGAAATGGAATATTAATATCAATATTCCATGTTTCCTGGTTTTTCTTTTACTACTATCGATACTTTTACATACCTACATCTATAAATGTTCACTACTGAATACAAACTTTCACGATATTTTCCAGGAGTCTCTATCCTGGACTATTTGCACCCAGTCACCAGCGATTATTCTGCTGTCATCGGGCTTTTGCGGAGGAATTCTTTCTTTACTTCTTTTGGCTTTACCAGATCCCCACTCTTTTACCCTTTTACTTTATGTCGCTTTCTGTAGAGAATTAAAATCACAGGTTTGTTACGTTAGATACCTACTTACCGACATACCGACGCGACGTGCGTATCTTTTTCAAGTACCTACTGCCCGTTCCCGTTAAAATAAAGCCAGTTGGCTGGTCATATGGTATATGCACTGATAAAAATAATTATTAGATGCATTACATCGCATTGTATATTTATATATACCTGTACTGTTTACAGCAACTTTAAATAATAACACTTTACTATTTATATTGGTACCTACCTACAATACATAAACATTTGCCTGTTATTATCCTCCTATTAAACAGTAACTGTTACTTGTAACGAGAATGAACCAACTATACCTAATATTATCTAACATCACCTATGTATTATTGTAAAATACGAACATTCTGTAGTGTAGGGAAACCTCAATACTATCTTCATGTGATGAAATTAACATCGTAGACCAAGATCCAACAATATTTTTCCTCTCCGTAACGTGATCGAAAATAAATTCCTATTAAACTTAATATATATTTTACCACTGAAATTAATTATTGAATATTTTTATTGTAACAAAACTTTTAATTTAGAAAAATGTTGACATTCTGGTATTTCCATTCAAAACATTTGATTATCAAGTAATCCGTTATTGAACTTGCCCTTTTTTATGGGGTGCCATAATTGCTTGATATAAACGCGCGTTTCATCGCCTAATAATAATATTGTCTTACATAAATATAGTAAAGTTATTTATAAATCAATGATAATTTCATTTTAGAAAATTTTTCAAAAAGAAAGAAAAAAGCACTCGTATATTAATATAGTCATTTCTACGTAAAAAAATTAGTATTCCACACAAATTTCATTGAGTGAAAATGTCCTAAAAGTTATGATAGTTTTAGAAGTACTTCTAGATGTGTTACGTCAATGGTATATAAATAACATCATGTTAGTACTTTTCACGTATAGTCATATAACAAGGTAACAGTTTGCAATATAGCCTAACTGCACTAACGCTTCTAGAACAGCAACATAACCTAACCGTTATTATGTCACTGAGTCCACATGTTTCTAGGATTACTATTTCTGCTACGAGTATTTTTATAACTTTGTAGGTACCTACTTTGTATTTCTATAACAGTTGTTACCAGCTGTGATTTATTATAATTGTAATGTGATTTTACTGCTTTATGTACTGCTGAGCGCATACACATTCCTGAAAATCTTCAAATGCAATTCAAACAACAAAGGTATTGGTAGAATTTATTTTATTTATTTATTTATTCTTTACTGTACATTGATTACAAGCAAATTCACACAAAAATGCATTTAAAAAAAGACAATCATACAGTCAATATACAGAGGGCGAGTTTATCGCAGAGGCGCGATTTCTTCCAACTAACCCAATTTCATGCAACTTTCACATAAAGAAAATCTTAAAGAAAGGAAAGAGGAGGTATAAAAGGAGAAGAATAGGTAGGAAAAGGGACTAGGATACAGAAGCCATAATTATTTTGTGTGATAAAATGGTCCTTGACCGCCCGCTTGAAAGCCTGAAGAGTGGGGAGCAACATTATTCTGGAAGGCAAACTATTCGAACAGCGAGCACCATAAACAGAAAAAGAGTTTGTAAAAAAGTTTGAGCTATGAAATTTATATTATTTTCTCAGATTTCCTTCATCCACATCTATCCACCAAACTAATGAAAGAACGTTTCCTGTCTCTTTATTGCATTACAATATATTTTCAATTAAGTTCTACATATATAAATAGTCAATATTGTATCTATGTTTATAGCACATATTCCATCTCGATATTCTAGTAGGGTAGGCAGTAAAATAAATGCATGTAATAAACGTGCTAATCGTCCTCTTCTTTTTTTTCTTGCCAATAAAAATTAGAAATGTTTGTTATAGGTGGTATATTTTATCGCTGAATTTGAAATGTCATATGTTAATGTTTTACCAATACCTGACTTTTATAGGACACTCGAAAAGTTACAGAAAAGAGAGGGAGACTTATTCACTGCAGAGGGCTCGTCAGATAATATCATAATCGCTTACTCATGTCTCTTTAACTGAATACTGTATTACTATACGTCATAAATTAAAACAAGGCTAAGATTAACCACAGTCAATAAAATATGTTCACAGTTCTATCTTACTTTGTGTTATCCTTTTTTATAGTAATTGTCTTAAATATTCGTTTATTATACTGACTCAACATCGCAACAATTTCGTATAGATTTGTATTTATTTATTGGATCATAAATATTTGGCAAGTAGTAAGTAAATCACAGTAGATACCTACATATTGTATAATCGTTTCCACTAATCGTAATATGTACGATATTGTATTGGATAATGATATATGTACAGTATAGGTGTGTATAATAATTACATGATTGTATCGAAACCAGCATAAAATACAATACAAACCAAAAAAGTACCTTTATAAGTACAAATATTTATACAAGAATACAGAACATCTAGTAATTTAACTAATGTATGTAATTGTGTTAGAATCAAATTTTTCGCAGAATGTTTTTGATATCATGTACTTTTATTTAAATCTAGATTCTTCTTAGCAATAAGCGGATATCATCCAAATTTGGGTGCATCGCCAGTTTAAAAAAATCTGGATTCATTAGGTACTGGCTAATTTAAAAAAAAAACAAAAAAAATTATTTAACACGCGGTGGGATTGAATAGAAATATTTCTACTGAAAACTTTTACAGGGCAGTTGGTACTTTTAAATTTTACCTAATTGGCCTTATTTTAAGTGGTACTTATTTTTTTGATTGTGGATTAAATTTTAGATAAAATATGTGTCATTGCTAATATCACAGTATTCCTAATAGTACTAGACTTGTCCTCTATTATACATTCCACGTTATATGTAAGTTTTCTGTTAGGTAAATGTAACATTAATATTTTGAGAATGCGTGAGAGCTTTATGCATGTAAAGGCTGTTTATTAACAAACCAGTCGAAGTTCATATTATTGGTAGTAAGCTACAAGATGCGTGTATATAATGATAGTAGAAACCTCTGCCTTCCCAGTTTATAGTACATACCTACTGCTTGAGGCTGTTTGATTGGTTGTAGGTAATGCTTCCATAGTAATGACTCTCGCATTCTATTCATTTCACACTCTTGTTGTTGGTATGATTTACTGTACTGTCTCCAGGGAATTATTAAAATAATATCGATATAAATATTACTATATAATATTATATTACAAAACATCACCCACGTCATCAATTCAGAGTATGAAGAAACTCCCGTGGACCGTATACGTATTAAAAAATATCCATGTTTTTCTCTAAAGGGGAATTAAACCGTTATAATGAACCACCAGATTATAATATTTTGGTTAATTTTAATTTGTTGAAATGAAGAGATAGAACATTTAATTTGCTTTCGTGGAGTTTCTGTACTTTCTATGTATATAAAATCTACTTATATCTATTAAAATTAGATAGGTACTCAATACTTGAGTTAGATTTACACAACGCGAAAGCTCATTTTTTATATTCTTTTCTATCAATAAGGTAAACTTTTCATTATTCAATATATTATAGATGATGATGATAATAATAACAATTAAAAAAAAAATTACTTTGGACGCGTGGTGCGAATAGAAAATATGACTAACAGAGTGTATTTATCTGAAAAAAGGGGTGTGAGAAAATGCGGACGTCTAAAACCTCCATGGCTGAAACACGTGGATCAAATTTTCAAAGATGACCTCGTCTTGAGTAAGATAAATCAGCATGCATATATGAAAAATTGCACAATTGTGAAAGAAGCGAAAGAATTATGTAAAGGTAGGCTAATATAACTTTCCGTTCTCTTTGCCTACCCTTCTTGGGATACGGCGTGAAGGCATAAGATAGATAGATAACTAAATTGCGTATCTATACTCTTTTTTATCGTGTGAAGATTTTATTGTAATAATATTTCATGTATGAAGGTTAAGCGAATTTTGATCACGCCATCATTTTTTGTTTTGTGTTTGATGACACGGCATAAAATTTTCTCATAAACAGTCCATTACATAGCAAAAATAAATACTTATCTAATATACTTCTAAGGCGATAAAGAGTTTGCATGTATATTTTTTTTAATATTCCCCAGAAAATCAATATCCTCAATCGTGATTTCCTTAAAAAATCTCATTCCGTTTTTTATCTGTCTCAGCGTTAGAACAAAGAAAGAATAAGAATTGCATTTTTAATATGAGTTTGGATTTATAAAAATTTCATAATTTTTCGTAGTTTTGTGTTCTATATTAGATGGTTTACCTTATATGTGAACAAGGGGTCCGTGGTTCGATCCCAGGTGCCGGCAAACTCCCCTTTCACGACACAAGCTTTTAGCTTACTGTGAAAGGTGTATAAGGTTGTATTTGGATTTATAACAAAAACCCAGATATATCTTTTTTTAAAAAAAATTATTTACTGTTATTTTTACCATTGGTGACAAAATAAATTCATTCGTAATCCGTGGTAGTTTTACTGGCTTGTGTATTGATTTGTATTAATGGTGTTTTCAGTATTATTATTAAAATAAAATAACAACTTCCAATACCTACATTCAATTAAGAAATATCTTAAATTTAAGGTAAGCTTATCTTGCTGGTGATTTGAATATATGACGTCTGATGTTTAAATCATTAAAGTGAAATTAATATGCTTAAAAAAAATTAGATAAAAGTATTATCTCACTATTTTAACTTAAAATTTTATTCAAAATAGACAGTTGATCAGGTGATGGGTTTCGGGTATGCCATGCTGTCTTGAAGGTGCTCGACGTTTCAGCGCTCTTGCAGGCGCCATGATCATAAGTGTGAATGTTTTATTTATTTATTTATTCTTTTTGTATAACAGTGTTAACAAAATAATATAAAATTTTAAAAACTAGGACGATGTGCAGTGGCGAGATTATCACTATAAAGTGATTTCTTCCATCTAACCACTGTTGTGAATGTTGAACATAGAAGATCGCCATGAAAACTTCTGATCAACTGAAACAGCTGATGTAACTTTAAATTGGGTATATTTGTCCTTAACAGAATTGATTTGTATAAATCGTGCTGAAGCTCTAGTAAGATAATTACACCAATGAACTCAGTTTATTACACATGTTATATTTCCTTCAATAAAATTAACGAATTACAATTAGCATGAAAATAAATTGCATCGCGATAAATTGTTTCATTTACCTACGGTTATCATTTAAACGATCAACATAATATTGATGTTATATTCAGCAGAAAAATGTATTCTGCCGACAAATATATCATGTTGATATGCTACTTATGCCCAGCGAGAATATTATATTTCTATTGCAAATAATATGATATTGTAAAACTCTAAATTTAATCTACCAGCAAAATTATTATTTGACCGGCATAATGATTATATTATTTGTCCAGCAAAATACATAAATGAGCAGCAAACCGTGTGAGCAAAACTTGTGAAAGCTAAATTTTTAATCTTGTTCAAATAATAAATCTTTGTATGTAGCATCTTTTTATGTGATTTTATATGTAGCATCTGAATGAACGACACTAGCGTTTTTCGACATTTCAGTTAGATATTTCGTTAATATAGCAAAGCGGAAATTGGCATTATTTTCGTTGTCATCATTAATTTGGAAAGAAATCACAAAAACTTCATATGGATCCGAAGGCAAATCGGTGTGTGAAAAATATTGTTTATCTTATATTTTCTGCCGGTCAAATAATAATTCTGCTGCTCAAATAACAATTCTGCTGGTCAATTAATTATTTCGATGGCGAGTATTTATTAAGCTGTTATTTTTTTTTAATTTGCCGATATAACCAAGTTTGTTTGTAAAACAAGTGTTGCGCTTATTTTTTATTTATTGCCGATGATAACATTGTTTGCTATGCAAATGACTTAAATGCTGATTTTTTCTTGCCGAACGAATGGATTAATAGCCGTACAAATAATTAGTTCCCTTTACCTACTGGCTGGTTGTGTTGGATTTTGTGTGTTTTAATTCTCTTTTTCTTTCTTTGCAGGTAAAAATTTGATGCCATGTTTACCACATTAAAAAACGGACTGCCGATTGTAAATAACCATGGTAAGCATAACTCAAAATGTATATGTAGTAATTGTCAAAAGAAGACGCATCATATGAAAAATGGAATTATGTTAATTGAAACTGAATGTTGTGAATATCGACAAATTCGATATTGGAAATCAAGGAGATGTGTAAGGAGCTATTTAAATGTATAAAATATGAGATGTGGTATTTTAAATTGTTGATTTTAGGTTTTGTGGAGCTCCCGGCCAAGAACAGGGATCATACACTTTTCAGAAAGTTTTCAGGCGTCCTGTATAAGACAGATATTCTTAAAAAACAAATGGGAAATATCGCGATAGTGTGTACAGATAGATGAATACCTATATCCAACACTATTGATAATTGTATCAAATGAAATGCTTTGTCACCACAAGATTAGAAAAACCGAGATAGGTGGGCTATAATACTCATATAATAAATACCTGCCTAGATACACTATTGTCAGTGATGCGAAACACAACTTGGTACAGATAGTATGTATCTATAATAATTGTATCTGACACTTGCCCATCTCTTTGCGTGCTGTGTTGTACGGTAATGTTACACTCCGTTAGTTTTGTGGTATCATATCGCATTCTCCATCTGAAATTATCACTCCAGATAAATTCCCAATCATTTGCTCTCAACTGTCCATTTATTCGTTATGCGATAATGGTATTCTTCTACATCAAATATATTCCGTAATAGTATTTATTTCACGTGTTGTAGTAAGTAACCAGTGCATGCATGTCCTGAGAATGTTGGCCAAATCACCATGCTTAGAAAGTGTCAAATTATTTGGCAAGAAAAAATTGTTTTGATGATGATCGAATTTTTAATCAAAGTCCTTATTCTTAGCTCATAATTTTTTTTTCATATTTTAAAAAATTGTTTATATTTTTTCCCTTAGCTCTTTACATAGGGAGGAAGCAAATCTCCTTTCTAAGAAAACCATTTTAGCGAATTAATATCAAAAAGCCTGTCCGTAGTTTTTCGTTATATCAAATACCTTTCGAATCGTTCATTTTTGCAATCCAAATTCTTATAGTTCGAAAGTAAATGTATGTGTTAGTCTACCAAAACTATAGAAAGTCCAAAGTTATATTCAACTTTGTATACATCACAATAATATGAATGAATGATACTAAACAATAATTACTATTACAAGCTTACTATGTAAGAAGACCTTTTGCAATCGTTTTCTAAGAAGCTTCACCAGTACAAACCATACAATACAATATCAGTCGGACAGTAGAGGCGGTGGTGGTGTGATTGCATAATATTGATTAGCTTTCATGTTTCAACTTCCTAAAGCTTACAAAGTACATATAAATGCTATGTTATATTCGCGTGACCATTCGTCTAGTTACAAATGGGACCATTTCGTCTTTTTATAATAGTTTGCCAAAAACTGCACTGCACAGGCAGTCTGGAAGACCCTCTTTCACGATACACCATTCCCTTGTAAACGAAAGAGAGAGTGAAAATAAAAATAGTGGATGTTCCATTTATTTTTATCTTTCATTTGACCCTTCATTTCTACTATTAATACTGAAAACTCCACTGCATTTAGGGTGATACTGAATCACATTTTTTATTTCAAAGATTAGTTTAAAATAAAAAGTTTGATTAAATCTACACTTCTTTGTAAGTAAATCCAGTCTCTGGTGTATTCAATTGTATGAAAAATAAAAAAAAAACATGATTCTGAACCAATTAAATCTTCTCTTCAAATACATTTTTAAATGCTCACATATCCAAACAGTATTTAATTTGCCATATGAATTATGTATTGTGAAATAGGGCCTTCAGGTTATGGCCAGAAGAAGAGTATTCTTTTTTAATAGTCCCATTAGTAGAAATGAAACAAATGGTCAAAATATGATCACATATTTTGTATAACTTGGTTTACATCTCCTCAATAGTAGGTATAATATAACGAACTACAAGAACAATGTAATAATATTTAGTTGTGTTATGTATTACCTATATAGCCGCAGGCTATGTTACTCGTACACACTGAGTGGCAGGCGGCGTGGCGGTAACTTGTGAGAAATATTTTGATAAATGGTTTGTGATCACTTTGACGTATCTAAATAAAAATACATTCATACCTATACGAGATAGTTTATAATAATATTATTATTAATACCTGGTACACGTATGTATACATTATAATCAATTTGTTTGAGTCCATTAGTTTATATGTGTGTGTGTGTGTGTATCCATTACAGCCGCTTTATTTTCTCTATTATAAACATCCTTCACAGTACACCGTTCTTATGACACCTATATCAGGGCGTAAAGTGTGGGAAATGTGGCTTAATTGGTGCAAAAACCCTTTGAATGACAGATTCTGGTTTGGAAAGACGCGCTTAAGGATGATTCGGACTAAATTCGAACATTTTTCAAATTAACGTGTTCCTAGATAAAAAAAAATGTATTTACGTGAAAATCGAAACGTCTAGCATTTGGAACCCTCTATCCACCACACAAAACTTATCCTAGCATGTGCATTTGTGCAACTGAATCATGAATTTATATGCCTAGTTTGGATTTCTTAACAATGTTACAGTTTGATAAATGTTTGTTAACTGCTCACAATTTTTGCAAACTATTATTATATGTTACACGTGTACCATCACGCCATATCCCACAAGTGGGGCAGCCAGCAGATTAAACATGTAAATTGTTCTCTTACCCATTAAAAAAATAAAACATTTAGGATGGACTTTATACTCATCGCTTTGCAAACTAGTTTCAGGGTTTACCACAACTATCCTAGAACATACTATTATAAACATAACACAACTTACTTACATTAATCTATCATGCAAAACTACTTAGGTGTCTTAATTCTTTATTTTTTATCAATCATTCAAACATAATTTATTGCACGTAAGTTGAATAATAGTTATACTATAACGATGTTATTCCACATTTTTTGTCACTATTATTTTTTGTGATCACATCCATAGCGATTTATCATTAGCCATTTGATAGCAATTAGTTAATCCTTAAATATATAATCATACTATCAATGCTCTATTATAATTGGACAATTTGTAATGCGCCGTTTATTAATATCAAAACGCCTCGGGAGATCTCATCATTGCCATAAATTATTATAATTTTTAGGCAGTATTTTTTTTTATACAGTGAAAAAAAATTGAAGCTATAATTTTCCAACTTGTATACTGTACTCGTAAAACCAACTCGTGTTGATTGCTGCTTTGCTCTAATGATACTATTCTATAAATTATCATTATTCATTAAGTTCGGAAATAATTGGTCCAACTTCCTCATAATTCGATTTATGATCCATATAATTACTTCTTCATCATAGATCAAAAATGATTTATCAATTTATATCTGCACGTTATATATAATGAGTTACAATCCACTGGATTGGACTATTCTCAGCCAGTCTTTTCAGCTCTAAGTATGAGCCACAGTTCATGTCCCTCTTCAGTTGGTCCATATACGCATCTCTTGGTCGGCCTCTACCATTTGTCCCCTCGGTCTTCAATCCAGTTAGCTCGTTATTGGCTGATTCTCTTAAGAAGTTGCCTTTTTTCGCCTACCCTGGTTAATACTTCTTCGTTTTCGACGTGTTCCGACCAATGGATCTTCAGCATGCGTCTGTAACACCACATCTCAAAGGCCGCCATCCGTCCGCTTTCACTCTTGCTGATGGTCCACGTCTCACAACCATAAAGCAGAATGCTCCATACAAAGGCTTTAGTAAGGTTCTTCCTTACGCTTAAATCGATCTGCACGTTATTACTAATTTAATATTCCCGACACCTTATACGTTATCTGTCCTTCGATCTTTCAGATAATTTCTTTAGAATAAATAATTTTATTAAAAGGTGTCAATAAAATGAGAAGAATGAGCAATAAGTGAATTACTAAGAATGTATATATCTCAACGAACGAGTGTTAGGAAACGTGTCTGTTCAAGGGTTATTTTGCTAAAACTCGTATATTATATATGTAGATACGAATGGTTGGATCAGAAAATAGACTCATTAAAAATACCGAGTTAGTCAACCAGGAAGATATATCACATACCGGGAAGATATAACGCAATTTCTGTAAGTATTGTTCAGAGCTTATGAACATTACTGCGTGCAAGGGCATCAATGTGTGGTTCTGAATAATCTCTGTCTACCTTGAAAGACGAGATACATATGGATATATTTTAAATATTTGTGTAACGGTAGGAGTGGTAAGAAGAAGTGGAGATTTGATGGAATTTCATAATAAAGTATGTTCATATTATATGACATATGGCACATGCTCCGGCAAGATTTTAATAATATATTACACAAATATTCTCATTGTATTTAAATTTATTATTGCAAATAAGGTATTCTTAATTACTGATATAATGCCTTCATAATAATATAGTGTCGTTTATTTAGGTATAACCTATTAATATTCCATAAATCGCTGTCAGTGTTGTAATGTTATCTCCCAACAGTAGACTAATGAAAAATAATGATATTGATTATAGTATTATATTATGTCTCCATATAATTATGAGACGGACCATATTTGTCAGGCGACAAACTAGTACATATCTTGAAATGGTGTTTTTTCATAATTTCATTATTTTGCTACTCACGTACTTTTATTACTTATTATTGTTTTATTATAATAAAGTAGAATTAAATTCACATGACTAAATAAGGTATACTAGCAGCAGTAACATTTAAAAGTTTTTGCGTCTTATAAAGTAATAAATAAATAAATAAATAAATATTAATTATTCCCTATGAGTAATGAAATATTTAGATAGGTACGTATTTAATTTTATGTTCCGTGATTTACATTCATGCATACGTACATATGTACATACTCTTTTATACACTCGTTACGCAATTGAAAGTAATAATTGATCTGTTAGGTATAATATACGTATAATATTTGAATGCAATTTCTTCACTTTGCGTAAACCTGATGATGAAAGCAGAAGTTTCTGAAATCCTAAAGCCACAGCGGAAGTACTAAATAAATTAATGTCCATGTTTGTAATAATAATAATATACGTACCTACATTATTTTGAGTTAAACTTTCGAGATAAATTTGAGTTGACTAGAATACATTGCGAAACTTTACTCTCTTAACATTTTTTTGGCTAAGTATTTTCACGAATTATGGTTCCAAGCAACAAAAAATATTTCACATACATATCCACTAGTGTTCGACATGAATATTTTTGCCAAAACTACATTAAATGTAAAATTTATTAAATTCATAATATCGTCATTTTTCATTTTCTATAACTTTTAACGAGTTCATATTCCTTTATGTTGCATGTAAAAACTGAAAAAAATGCTCGAACACGATGAAATTCACGATAACATTATAAATAGATATAGCCTACAATTCTTGGAAAATTCTATTTTTAACAAGTGATAAAACTACGATTGAATTATCTTGACTTTTCACAACTCGGTCAGTTGAACGTTTTTCCAAAATTTTATTTGTTTTATACGTTGTATATAGCAATTGTCTTAAAAAATCACCAATTCGTAGAAAATAACAATATATTTCTCTTCTTTAATCTTTATATTTTAATACCTAGACACTTTTTTGATAAATATGCATAAGTACTCGTTAATACAAACATAATATTAATACATAATTCTATCTATTTATCTATCTGCGTTGACTACCTGTATACTATGGTTTGTTACAATATTTATGTTTTATATTATTTGAATTTTGTTATTATTGCCTTAGATTCATTATTCATTGTTTTTGCTGAGTCCTTCTGAATTAATTATTTATTTTTAATGTTGTCATAATGTTTTTTTTTATTGCTTCTATTTGATTTTATTATACCAATTATATTTATTAAATTTTAATTATTGATCTATTTATATTATGTATATATTAATTTATTTATATTGTTTTCGATTATGCATTAATATTTTATGTCTTTCTGTCTTGTTTGAATTTACTTTTATGTGCTTTTTGTGTCTGTCATATATTATATTTTATACATGTAAAAGGCTAACGCCGTATGTTGGAATAAATAAATAAATAAATAAATAATATAATCTTACACAAAACCTTCATGTTTGACATATCTAATTTGACATTTCTGTATCATTCGATTATCTTTGTTTTATGAACATCATATTACTTGACAATTTAAGTACAATGTCTTCATTATTATTATCATCAGAAAGTGATGGACAGACGAAATTGGTTCAGATCATTTAGATATCACAATTTGTCTTTTGTGTATCTAACATAATAACTAAATTTATTTTGTTACTGTTTAAAATACTTTTAAAAAATTAATATTATTAATTTTAAGTAATCAAAACATTTTGAAAAGTATAAAAACACTTATGTCACACAAGTAGGTACTTAGATAGGTATGTGAAAACTAATTATACGTCATTATTACTTTCAATTTAATAAGTTCACTAGCTAAGTTGCTCCTGGGAGATACTCTGTAGATATAGGTGTGGATAAATAAATATAAACGTAGGTATGTGTAGTATTTATCTATCTTCTTCTTGTGCAATACCAGGTCCCCCCAACGTTGGCGATCATTCCGGTCCACTCTCTAATGTTGCACAGCCAGGACATCTGCTTTCTGCCAACTCCTCTATTTTGCCCTCCAATATAAGTCGGCGGAGACGGTACTTTTCTCCATGCAGCACGTGACCCAGATATGAGACCTTCCTCACTTTGACATTTGACAACAGCAGTCTCCTGGCTTCGGCTCTCCTAAGTACTTCGATGTTACTGACCTTTTCGGTCCAAGGTATTCGAAGCATTTTTCGGTGTCATATCCAAATTTCGAATGCTTCTAACCGACTCATTACGTTCACTTTAAGAATCTTTATTTCACTTCCGTATTTATCTATAGTATCAATATATTGTTTTATCCGTACAAATAGGTATTTGGAATTTTGTGAATCATCAATATCCATAATACTGTACTTGCCAGCTGGCCATTAACTACGAGTATTAGACACTATTTTGTATCTTCCATCTATCACTTCATGCCACATCACTTCTGTATTAGTAAGAAAGAACGAAACGCCGGTTTTATCTTTCTAATTGACAATGTGCTAATAAGATGAAAGACGTCTCTCTCGTTGAATAAAACACTATTTATCTCGTGATCTTTCTAACCTCAATTCCGCTCTCCTCTTTGTGATATCAGTAATTTTATTGCTCGACTTTTATTTTCCATTTATTGTTAAAATTATGAAACTCATCCAAAATAGATGATAAGTATTTTTGTATGTTTCAAATTTCACCTTGTAAGTACATATAATGTAAATTTTGATTCATCAACGATATTACATATAATTGCACTGCATTGCAGTTTAATTGCTTAATCAATCAATAACTAAGGTAATGATATAATGTAATGTTATATTATAAATAGTATGTATTCATATATAGAATTTATTAATTATTCATTAATTTATCGTAATTAGTCGTCACTCGTGTGCAGACATAATAAGCTATAAATATAGTATTTCCTTGTTTAGTAGGTACAACTAATCATAATGTAACGTTGGAATAAAATTTTAACACTCGAGTAATTAATTCATTTTCATGCGATATATAAAATATACTTTACATGTGAATAAAGATATATTTGTTAGATTATTGTTTAATTTTATTTGACGTACATGTGAATGTTAGTTCTATAATTTATTTCTCATACACCTGATGTTGCTGTAAATAATATGGCTTGATATCATATTCAATCATCAAACACATCACCCCCCTCCTAGAATGATCACTCTGGCTGAGGATGAAAGAAAGGGTAAAATTCAAAACATGTCTTTGAGTCTACAAGGCTATAAACAAAATGGCACCATCGTGCCTCACAGAGCTTTTTCCCCTTGACTTGACCATTTGAAGACCTCTGCACTCTTCGAAACTGGCTGTAAATGGACTTACTGAGCCCAATAGAACCGGTAAATCTAACTTCTATGAGAGGGCGTTGGGTCGGTTACGTGAAATGGCCTACCGGTGCCATTGAGAGACAATTAGACTATCACCAGTTTCAGAAGCAAATTGAAAACTGCACTCTTCACCGGTGTCCTTGAGTCGGTCTAGGGACTGTTAAACGGCGTCAAAACAAAATCATCCAGAATCATCATCACCATTCAAGTAAATAATATGGCTTGAAATCATATTCTCAATACTTTTAGAAGAATTTTTTCCACCTTGTGCTCTTTAGTGAAGCTTTAAGTACAAGAAGAAAAAGATCCAAATATACCTATCATTATCTAATATAGCGCTCCTGTATTGCACAGCACTCTTTCACGCTTCCCACCTTCGTCAAACACTTTCGGTGAATAATATTATAAATTACGTGCAATGATCCGTCCATTATTCCTATACGATTCATTGATCTTTAATCTCAGCTATCATTTTGCACTTTTTTTGCCAGTTAACACGCGTGAAATTACTTGTACTCTCTTAATTGGTTATTTTTTGCAAGTTGTTATTGATGTTTTGATTGCAAAGAAACTTTAATATACATATAATCTGAATATTAATTTCTATGAAGTACATTTATATTGCCAACTATACTTTAAATAACAAACATTATGTCCACACAAAAAAAAGTTGGTGGTTCTTAGATAGCTGAAAATGTTAATATTTTTGATTGAGAAAACCTTCTTTTAGTTACTTTCTATTTACTGACCTTTAAAATCAACTGCTGGAGACAAACCTCTTCACACCCTTGCGCATATTGCTTATATAACCAAGGTGAAAATTTCATAGGAAGTAGTTCACTTTGGAATATAATAGGTCTTCCACTATTTTTCAAAAGTTTTCGATAACGTAACAAAAAATTCTTGCAAATAACATATATTCGTAAAATTCACATAGGTATTTAACCTCAAACATCTTCAATCAATCTAGTGGTTCAGCATGACATCCAACCTGAACTTCAATGTCTTTATTGGCACAGCAAAGACGATAACCGTATCTTTGTCAATGGAATAAATAATAGGTAAATCATATTAAACGCACGGAGATATATTTTTTGCAATAGTAACTATTATTTTATTCTAATATTGTAATTGTCGAATAGCCTATAGAGTTGATGATCGTATATGATAAGCTGGTTCATGCATATTATTATTTATTATTATGCATTACAACATTACATAAGTAATATTGATCTTTATTATGTCTGGATCATGTATATAAGATCGATAGATAGATACCTCATAACACTAACTATATACATTATATGCACATTGTATTATTATTATGTAACGTTATATAATATAATATCAACAACAAAATATAATCACAATATTGTACATATAAATATACACACATATTGATTTGCGTTTAACAATACCATCTATTCTATTTAACCTGGAGGCTATACTATTTAGTAGATACTAGCTATTAAATCCTTCTACATTACCTATATATTTCACATTGATGTATGTACTACTACTACTACTATACCATCACGGCACATCCCACAAATGGTGTAGTCAGCAGACCAGCTGCATATAAGAAACATGCAAGCTGTCCTCTCTGAGACATTCAGGATGGGTGGCAAACCTCATCGCTGAATTTAAGATGTAAAATGTGATATGTACAAATTTAAATATATCAATTGAAGATAATGTACGATTCGATAAATGAATAGGTTTGTAGGAAAGCGACAAAGATCGAAATTGAACAAAATATTTATTCCGTGGATGTCGTAGTCATTTATTCGTATAGAAAAGTAATTTAAAAAAACCATAAAATAGCCTTTTTTATGAATTGTTTTCGATTTCTTTTTTGTTTCAATACAAATGACCACAGACGGTCTGCCAACCTTACAAATGTAGCAGGAATTAATATATAAATAGATGATTAAACATACAAACGATATAAAATATTATGTTTGATTATTTTTAGGCACGTATCTACTAACCATAACAATTTACCATTTACATATTATTATGTGTGTCGCTGCTATCACTTATAAAAATCTCTTTTTTCACTTCCTATAATATTTGTATTTTATAAGAGATAGATTATAAATACATAGGTTGATAGATAATATTTTTTCTATTATTCTTATCTTAGACGTAATAATTACAATCGGCGTTGAAATTTGTATAATGTATTATACTTTGTAAAGTTATAAATATTTTCATATGGATTATAAACAAAAATGATTACTAAACGATAAGTTGTTTGTGCTTACGTTAAAATATCTACATATATTTTTGATGGGAGTGGTTTTTATTTGAAAGAACTGCGAATACTTCAAATGTCCAGGAACGCCCTAATTTGAAGGGCATTTTTTGTATATTTATTTTAAAATAGTATATATATTTTTTTCGTTCTTTAATTGATCAGTACGTTTTGTTGAATACTAAAGTTCGTCACCCATCCTTAGTCCCATTAATTTTAATGTTAAATACAGAGTTTTATGGGTGTTTTATCTAAAAAGCAAGTCAGTTTACTAATTGCTCTTCGATTTCAACTGTAGCTTTCCCTATTTTACTAAACACTAACAATCAATTACAACCTATAATTTAATTTCGACAAACCACCTAAATCGAATAATTTGCACTAATGTCGCTTCGGGTTCATAGCCATTTCTAATATACCTAGATAATCAGAATCTTGTTATCTTAAATGTGAATCTAGGTTTATACCTCTCGGTTTCCTGATGGAAAATTCGAGGCTGATTTCTAACTACTATAGCCACCTCTTTGTAATTTTAGCAATAATTACGGAATTAGTTTCTTATTATCTTCTTGGTTTAATTAATTCCGCATTCTGATTAATAATTTTACATCATTGGTCTTAGTGAATAAAGCTTCATACAACAAATAACCTAAAAAAACATTCCTTGGTTGGTATTCCTCCTTATTAGAAATGATAACTAACTGTTATTTTAAGTATCTAGGAACGTACTAACAGTAGGTACTTACGTATCGGTTCTACTAAGAGTAACAGGCACGCTCTACAAATAGTATTATTATTAATGAGTACTCTGCTGCTCCAAGGAAATGAGACACAGCGTGCCTTAATTCTGTTGTGACACGATAATATGGTTCAACTTTTTTAAAATCACTGTTACTTTTCAACTTCAACCTGCGATTTCAATACTGAGGAATACGGTAATCTGCCTCATCGTTTACAGTGTCCGAATATTAATAAGTCCTTCTTTAAAATACTAAGTTCCAAAAGGAGGTTCACTGACTAGTCTAAATGATAACATAATAAGTGCTTTAACTGCTTTATTTTAAACAATCTGCTTATTTAGGCACTTATTACCGATAGTCGAACATTTCCTTACCATAACCTCCAAAACTTTAAGCCTTTCGATTTTATGCAGTAGATTGGCAATATACTCTAGCATACCAGCTGATCCAAGCTTATCCAAATCTTAATTTGCTTAGCAGTCCGCTCTAGAATGCATTTTGCAGAATCTACTTAGTTTCTATATATCTTAAAATCATACCCAAGAAAATCAATAATATTAACTGTTACTTTTCATGCCATTGCAGCAGTAGTAGCGGTTTGTAATAAAGTAAGTTAATTTCGCTCTGGTATGCAGTAAATAGGTAAATACTAAGTACCGGGTATTATCATTATGTACGGGTATTGTGATTATTTATTATTATATCGGTACAAATCCGATGAACTAAACTGCATCGCCCTAGTCACTGGTCACTGAGCTATATTGTACCTACTATAGTTATATTTGAATAGGCAGTTTTATAACAAACTGGATGTGATCCACATTATATGTCTTTCAGAAATTTACTATCTTCTATGCCAGAAGTCGTCAAACAGCGGCTGCCAAGCCGCATGGAGCCGTCGGCCTTTATATGTGCGGTCTGAAAAACAGGACAATATTTTTTTTAAAAATTGCATTCTCTTTTGAATAAAAACTATTTTTTATGTTCACACCCATTTACATACATCTAGATCTACATTACTGATGTACCTACATAAGAGATATATCTATATGCAAACGCTGTGCTAACGAATATCCAATTCATAAATGTGCGGCCTTTAATAATACCTTACACTGCTCTATGCGGCCCATAACCAGAAAAGTGTGAAGACACTATAGGTATAACTTTATGAATTTAGATTATGATAAAGTTTGTACTTTTGATATCTGAAGCTATTTTTTGACACATAAGAATGATATTAATGTTTTTTAGACCTCGATAAAACTATTTTTATATCAAAATATACAGTAATACCAACAAAAAAATATTTCCATTGAATAATTTAAGTACCTACATTAAAAAGCTACCTAACTTGTTATTCATAAATCAGTCTTTCTAGCTATCCGCAAATTACCCATAACTTAAGGTTGTATTGAACTTTTTCTTATGTATGTTCTCATTGAAGCTTTCTGTTATTTTTATAAAAGCAAATTTGATTTCAATGTGTTTGTTACACTCAAATCGTACTAGTGGAAGTTACCTTCTTGGTAGGCGATAGATTAGACTAAATTTCTATAAACTAAATTTCTGAGACTAAATTTCTATAAAGAAACCGCATACTATGTAACTATAGCATTAATACTGTTTATGTATTGTTTCTTGTACGAATGATAATTCAGTTATGCATCAAACACATACCTCTACCTGTCCAACAGCTACAGTTTGTTGTGATTATGGGTCAGTCTTACAGCACGGACTCTATGTGAGTATATAATGAGTATGTTCTGTCTGAAACCATATTTATATTATGAAATAATTATCACTGACGTGTTTCACTAGTTTAGTTTTTTTTTTATCAAAATTTTCGCTTTTTGACATCTCAATAAAAAGTCAAATAATATCTGATGTTTTTTTAACAAGAATATACGTTTTACCGATGGAACATAAATATATAAATAACATCAAGATTTACCTCTAGACAATCTCCTGTACACGATGATAAAACAGGATGCTATAGACAGCTACAGAAAGTCCAATTCCATACCTAGTGTTAAGTTTAATTCTAGTAAAGTTTTTTTTAAATTTGACACTTGAACTATTACTTGAATGACATCATCATGAAACTGAAGATTACTATTAGGTTTTATTATCTGATATAGGTTTTATTATCTGACTATTGTTTTATATAACTGTATTATAAATCTGTATTTTTACAAGGCTTAATCGCCGTTAGATTAAAAAAAAAAATTTAAGTTGCAAGTTAATTGACGAAGTTGTGAACAGATTCACGTATCCGATATAAGTTTCTTCGAGTAAGAAAGGCCTTCTTATTACTATGTACGTACTAGCAACGCGAGTTGTTTATACGTCGCATTGCATGCACATTACATCGCACAGTACTGATTACAACAGGTATACCTAACTACGTACGTACATTACGTACTAGTAGGTATGTACACGATGATAGTAACGACCTATCTCATATTGACATTACAGTTATTTTTAATGAAAGTTCATGCCAATCAAAGTCGCTAAGTTGAGGAGCCACGCCAGTTACATGAACAATTTGTGTTGTAATAAACTTATCAATTATTTATCTATAATATTACAATGCTTTATTAATACCTATTAGTCCCCGGAATAGAATAGGTCTCCCACTCTTTCTCGTAAGTTTTCGAGTGTCCTGTGAAAGGCAGGGGTTCGAAAAAATAAAGATATTTTACAACTTAAATTAATGATATTTGCTACCCATCCTGAATATCTTAGTTTTTTGTTGGCACGGAAAGGACAACTTGCATGTGTAATATATGCGGCTTGTCTGCTGGCTACCTCACTATTGAGATATGCCGTGATGGTATAACAGTAGTAGTAGTTATTCCGAAATACAATTAGATATTAAAATGAAAATACTTTATGTGAATTACTAGTGTAAACGTGTATTGGATATGGTAGTATTGTCCTTTTGACTGATCGAATATTTAGGTACAATTCAATTGGAGATTTGAAAACTGATAATATTCCCACCAACCTCACCCATGATTAGTACATTTATAATGTAAATAATATCAAATTGATTTATAACCGTAAAAAATACGTGTAATCTTGTGTTTGAAAATATCTACATACTATCTTAGGAACGAACTATACATAAAATATGTTTTGTCATAGCTAATAATCAAAGTTCTCTTTATTTACCAGGAAACGTATTGACGATACAGAAGATTCAGAAGTAGATAAACATTTATAACCGATAGATAAATTAACAAAATAGTTTATAAAAATCATTGGAAAAGTAATGACGTAGAATTTCCCAATAAGCCATCGGGCCGGTTCAAACTTCAATCATTAAATTATTTTTAGGCATGACAGACAGAGCATCCCGGATTCGCCCTTGCAGAAAGATATGCATTAGAATGATACTTACGTGGCGACATGTGTCTATAATTTATATGAATTATTTATTTATCTTTGATTTAAATGATTACATTGATCATTATTTTTAATCTGATAATAATGTATTACGTATTTTATATTGGTTTAAATTGGTTTAGGTATGTAAATTTACTTATACTAATTTTCCATCATTAATTTTATTATCATTAAGTTATAAAATCACTTACTCATTTTTATTAATAAATATACTCAATTTAAAACAATTATATTTTGAGTTTTTTTATTGACAGTGTATGATGATTCTAAGTTTATGGAAATAATATAATAATATTCTAGACAACTTAGTTTTGTGCCGTTTTGTGAAAAATCAACTTTTATTCAAATTTTTCAATATAGAAAGTGACGAGATCGAATACATAGTTCAATCAATGCATTTAGATCTCATAATCGTTTCGAAAATGATATGTGCATTTGAATATGTAAATTTTGGTTTATGTTCCAGACATTTAGGTATTGTAAAATAAATTTAGATAATCGGAAATTGGAAATCAAGTATTTTTATTAACTGAAATAAATTATGCATATTTTAATTGTAAACATGTAAACACAGGAAGACAGTCATCAGCTGTTCTGTCTTGATATAGTCAGAAACAATTAAATTGTATGAACAAAACATGACTTTATTAGTCTTGTTTCTTGATAAAGATATGCAATATGTTACTCGATAGGGATGAGTAATCATTCTTAGAAGGTCGTGGAAATCTGTATAAGTAATATTTGTAAGAACATCTGAATAATATGGCATTCTCCATAAGGTTGGCTCTAAAGATAACAGCTGGCAAGAAGGTCGCATGCTAAATTAGATTTTCAAATGGATTATATTAACTATCATAAATATCTACTAGGTGGTAAAAAAGGGTGCTTTAGAGTCGCGTCATCCAGAGAGTTCCAGACTCAAGCTATACTATTATATCTTGAGTCTGGACATAATATATCTATATATATATATTATTTGTTAACAACATGTTCGTCATACGCTCTGATGATTCGCAGGACCTTGATTGGATTGCTTGTTGATGAAATTTGCAATGTCAATATTTATTGTATCAAACTGTTTGTGTCCCTCAAAACTGAAAATAATTAAATATAATTTGTTGGAGGAAATGTTTCCAAATAGAAAAATTAATTCCAAACTTTAACCACTTTTATTTTAGGTAGCTGTACATCATTCACTAAAATAATTTAATCTTCTTAAAGTTCTTTTTTTTATTAATGTGTTTACTTAGAAATGTGTTTGAGCACTAAACATTGCTTTCTCTATTTTGATTGTTTCACGTCTTTCTACATCAAGGAAAAAATCGTCCTTTTCACCAGCGCTTTTAAGACGGCCGAAGGATTGTAATACGGCACCAATGAAACCATTCATCCATCAACATCACAAACGACTTCATTATAATAATAAACACATTAAATCTCAGGCCTTCATTTATTATATGTAATCTTGGGCAGTAGTTTATCGCCGTAGCACAATATCTTCTAACTAATCCAATCTAACATCTTCATATAGAGGAGCTTTATAACGTAATATTACCTTGTCAAGTGCAACGTAACATAAATAATGATATGATATCCGTATGCAGTTGCTATACATAATTTTATGATGGTTTTTGTTTAATAGTGTATTTACATAACATTATTCAAAGTACACAGAGCTATGTATCATTCTTGGGTATTGTGTTCTTTGGTGCAAAAAAATATGTATATACGCGGAATTCCCTTTGTTTTAAGTGTTACTCACCTTAAGTTGTTTGCGAATGAGGCTATTATTGTTATATTGGCAGATATTAGAATATTAACACTACAAACACTAGTAATATTTATTTTTCCAATCTTTCCCTACGATTACAGTTGCCGGCAGTTTAAAATGTGAGACTTATATACGACACGACAATTTTGAATTCAGTGATAAGCCATTGTGTAACAATCATGACGAGAATGTACCAACTGGTAACAGAATGATAGAGTTAGATCTTCTGGAAGCACGTTCTACCTACATTTAATTACCCCTCAAAGTCTGTGATGAGTCATAAAAGAGGGTGTTATGTCTATTATTAACAATTGTAGATATTTCATAATGGAAAATACCACTGTCATGAACTTAAAAGTGTACCAATTCCTTCAACATTGAAATTGTGTCAAAACTTTTTTATTTATTTTATTTACAAATACCATAATAATTCTTGAACTATCCGCATTACTAATTGAATTAATTGTTTTTAGTAATAATTTATAATGTATTCGTAATATTTTCTCACGACTAATGTAGTATATGTATGTATCTATGCCAGGGATGGGAAACAGTCGATCGCAAGCGATTTTAGGATCGATCGCGCACATATTTCTAAAAAAAGGTCCCCGCTTTTGAAAAATTGTAAAAAATTCTTGTTCAATACCAAGGAACTCGTGAAATATTTGAAATTCCTATACCCTTTTCGAAAATAGGACGACGAAGGGGAGGTTGTAGAAATTTGGAGTGCAGGGAAATCATAAAATTCTGGGAATCTGAAACCTTTTGTTGTTTGCGAGTCTATCGCTTGTCGTCTAATTTTATTATTCTAGATCGCCGATAGTCTAAGTCTGGCCACCCCTGATCTAAGTGCTTTCTACAATAGTATATAATAATTATACTTTAGTATTTTACCATTATTGTGAATAAGTAAGGCAATGATTTCACACTTTTTTGTTTCATTTTGTTTATTGTGTTTGTTAAAATGTGTTACTTAAAATATGTAAGTAATTAGATTTTGTTTTTATTTTATCTTTATTTTAATGCATACTTACATTCTTCGTTTGTATTAAAATCTGAGATAAATATGTTACTTTGCGATAGGAACGTTGTATTGCATTCAATTTATATGTCTATAAATTAAATTATTCACTAAATGTAAACTTATAGATTAATAAATTTTTTTTATAATGTTTTGTTTGGTTATTCCATAAGTAGGATACGAACTTCCTTCATTCAGAGAAATTTGATGTCAGTTTAGCCACTTCTTCCGATTTCATTTCTTAAGACTTTAATAATATCATTGTAACATGAATGTCATATTGTGAAAAAGGATCTTTGTATATCTATAAATATATAAAGGATCTTTTATAGTATTTTATTTGCTAAGCATAATTATTGTTTTTATTCATTTTTTTTTTTTATATTTGCCTGTAAACACGGTTTGCTATATTGACTTCATTGTTATTGTTATATTTGTAATTATGTATTTCACTTTCTGATAATGTTTTCTTGCTGACTTTCTTGTTTTGGTTTTATGTTTATGTAAGGAAATTGTTTGTATTGCTTGTAAATGAGTCATTGTAATAAAAGGCTTTTATGCCGTTGAATGTATGAATAAATAAATAAATAAATAAATATATAAATCTATGGAATATCAAACCTTAAACCAAAATTACATTATTAATGAAATAATGCATAATAAGTTTGAGGTTGAACCCAGAGCTTTCTGCGTATAAGCTCAGTAATATAATTTATCACTCTACTACTATTCACATTGAATATTTTATTTGTGTCTATATTGTATACTGAATTCAACCTATATATTTAAACTGCATCCTTAATTCACGATCTGATAATATGAGGTAATACGCGATTCATTGTGTTGCCGTACATAACAATATGCTAAGTCTGTCACATTAGTGGTGTATTATTATTTCTGACAATAAGACGATTCTTACAAGGATCATTACAGCTGAAGGCCAATGCGATCCAGAAGAAAACCTTAAACGATATCCAAACGATAACACAACTACAAACTTTTTTCATTACATTGCTGTTTTTTCATTACATTTCTACGAGAAATGTAAGAAGTTGAAAAATGACAATTACAATGTTTGGTATATAATGAAAACCTATTATCTTAAACCCGTTTATAATTATTTGTTATTTTTAAACTATCTGTGTATCTAGCCTCTGATAGCATTTTCCTCGTTTGACGTAACCAGTAGATGCATTCCACATGTATGACCTTATCTATATAATATTTGTAATCTGGTTTATAATGATAAAAATACATATTAAAATATTTATAATATTTAAACACGGCATTCACTTCATGTGGATTCGTTCCAAAGGTGTGATTAAGTACTACGGATGCAACTTAAAAAGGATGAACTGTGCAATTTGTAAAACTACATATTATATATTTATTTATATTTAAGAAAATGCTTTCAAATTAGATATACTAAATATACATAGGGCGAGTTCATCGCAAAGGCGCGATTTCTTCCAAAAAACCCAACTTCGTTAGTGGGAAAATATTGGGAGGCTGAAAAATATTAGATCGTTTTATCCAGTATAAGTTTGGTCTGTCATTTGTGTAAAGTATGTAAAATCGGTCAAATCATAGCGAAAATATACATCATCAGCATATTGTCTTACAATATGCAAACCTCACTTCATAGTCTCCTCCCGCCACTGAGAAAAACCTATAAAAACAACCAATAAACCAGATTACATTCAAATATGTATAAATTTGCATTTGCATATAATCTGATCACTATTGATAACTAAAATATTATGATACTATCGTTATAAAATAATAAATCATAATACTCGTACCTATCAAAACTGTTGGTTGAATTGAAATCCTTTGCTAAATAAATTACAAACTTGCTCATGCAAAACAAATAAGTTATTTGTTTCACTAAATAATATATTCATAAGACTGTCTTACTTACCATTGAGGTAAAACTATACACCGACGGTTATTTTGATTCGGCTAATTTTAGCCGAAAGGTGAGTTTCGGTTATATTTCGATCATGATTTTGACCCAACTGGACTGCGAGACGGCCAGGACAACACCCAAAATAATGAAAAGACAACTTAAGCCTTTACGTTGCATTGAAAGTCGCCTATATAAGCTAACATTATGTTCTGGTGAAGATAAGAAAGAAAAGGTAGTAAGTAGTCATTTTCACAACAATGCGATCTCTACTCGTTTTGGTTGTTATCATTATCTTCAATTTATTTTATTTATTTATTTAGTTTACATAAGAAAAAAAAATACTACTACTACTATACCATCACGGCATATCCCACAAGTGGGGTAGCCAGCAGACCAGCTGCATATAATAAACTTGCAAGCTGTCCTCTCCGTGCCAATATAAAATCAAGACATTCAGGATGGATGGCAAGCCTCATCGCTGAATTTAAGATGTAAAATGTCTTATTTTTTCGAACACCTGCCTTTTACAGGACACTCGAAAACTTACGAATAAGAGTGGGAGACCAATTCTTTACCGGGTGCTCCACGGGATAAAAAAAAATACAGTGTCGAAATCATCACTTTATAGTAATTTTTATTAAACTTTATTTCATTTTATTTTGTAAAAATTCATACAATTTAAAAATTTCAGTATCGGTGTCAACCTGAACTGAAACAGATGCTGATTTCGGTTTCGCGTTTAATTTAGTAACCAGTTTGAATCGGACACAAGATACAACTCCTGCTTTCATACATTTTGACAAGCAAAACGTGTTATGTTTATTTTAATATACCAACAGTTCATCCTCCATGTAACGAACATCCGTAATAAGGAAATTCGCATAAAAACGCTACAAATATTTTTTTATTACAATTCCATCCACCCATTCATGTGATGGAGCTAGCAAATGCTCTCTTACATAAGTGGAATACACATTGAAATTATTTTTCTTGTTATGCTTATCCTATTTGTCGTTGAAGAAGTTTGGTTTCATAGAAAATGAATTAGCGTACAATAACTCTGCGCAAAGAATTTAAAGTGACCAGCACTTAATTATGTTAGTTGTAATATTCTCTCTTTCTTTATGTATTACAATATGGACGTAAGAGCCTTGCATAACCCACCTCCAGATCTGGAATAAAGATTATTTTTATTATTATTAGCTCCTGAACATATTGGCTAAATGATATTATATTTAAAAAAAAAGACATTTTTATCTATGTAAACGATCTCTAGAAAATGGAACAGTGCCTGGTTATGAATTTATAGGAAGCATTGCTCCTGTGTATAATAAATTTATTATAAGTTATCTATGAAGTTTGAGTGTAACTTGTTGTAATGTTTACATATTCAATCAACAAAGTTAATCACGACAAAGTTAAACCTCTTCAAAGTTATAATTGAGAATACGTGCAAATATGATTTACAGTATTATCTATCATTACATGCACCACTCTTCACAAACATATTCTCATTTCCATAATAACGCATCATTTCTTCCTGACTCTGCTTGTAATGTACACAAAAACATGAGTTTTTCGTGTAAGCATTAACCCGCTTTAAATTATAACAATTAGTACAAAAACGTGCTGTCAAAAGCTACCGTTTACTAAAACAATACAATGTTGAATTCATATACAGTAATGTCATTGACAGACATTTTAAAATCTATTTTTTTATAAATGTTGTATTGGTGCACTTAATATGAAGAACTTTGTTTGTGAAAATGTTAATATTTGTATACTAAAGCCGTTTACACTTCACAAAGGGGGCAAAAACAAAAGTTGTAATATGTATCCTTTTGAATTTAGACCATTGGTCTTGCAATTCACCATATTCTAGGGAGATCAAAAGAGAGTCCACAAAACATGTATATTTCTTGCAATTGAAGGAACCTGATAAATACTGAAGTGAAAAATGGTAGTTCCAGAGAATTTATTTTAAAGATGATCAAGCAAATTTAATGATCCATCGAAGGAGTTTCAGTTACAGTGTGACTTTGTATACGGATTTTCGTTAACTTTTGTCATTATGAAATATAGCGTAATAATAAGCACCTTTACATAAGTGAAATTAGAAAACTATGACGTTTCTAATAATTTATTGATCACAAAGTTTTCTAACATCCAACCACGTGTTGATGTTAATTGAATAACTTTAGTTTTAGGAAACTATACAGTATGGGATGTGTGTTGAAGTTTCCCCAATCAAAATGTTCGTTCACCGTTGGCGGTTTAATTAGTTACTGTACTGTTGTCTAATCAACCAGGTTCTGAAGTCTAAAGTTAATATCTTACCATATTATTAGTTTCAAACTCTCACATTGTCCTTGTGTATTGTTACGGTTTTAGAATAGATTCTCCAAAGTCATGGTTTAGCTTCCTTTAAATCATGCATTATGTATAGAAGTTTCACCGCAAAACAATCTTAATTTATGAAATTAATCGCTTTCGGTTTATCATCAAAAGCCAACCTCTCTGACCAGGGTCGGTGTCATTTCACTTTACAACTAATAAACATTTTTTTAACAATACAAACAAATGTTCCACAAGTCATTAGAATATTTAGTTAAGGCAATTAAAGTAATGGATAATAATTTCATTGTTGAGGGTTGTTTGTGTTTAGACTGTGAAAATTCATATTAAATATCTAATTTAAAACGAAATAATATTTTCACTATATTTTGTTAAACTCTTAACGTTTTTACCCACTTCAATGGGCATTCTCAATGGAAAATATAACAGTAGGTACCTATTATTATTATTTTTAAAAAAGATAATAATTTATGATATAACGAATTAATTTTTGGAACTACCTATCAAGTTTATTGTTAACATAATATAGATTTATTACATAATATATAAAAAAAAAACTATGTCTTCTACTACTTGATAGGTTCAAAGTATGCAATAAATATGTAGTAATAACAATAGTAATGAAAAAAAATACACAGTAGTAGAAATGAATATAAACGAAAACTTATAAATATTTATGAAAAAATAAGGATTATAATATAATCAAAACCCCTTGGAGTCCTCGTTAAGAATTGGTCTCTTACTCTTTTTCTGTGAAATTTCGAGTTTCCTGTAAAAGGCAGGTGTTCATAAGACTTCACGTATAAAACAACTACAATTCAGCTATGAGGCATGCTGACCGTCTTGAATATCTCTTTTTTTATTGACATAGAGAAGAGAATCTGCATTTTTATTACAGTCAGTTAGTCTGATGGTTTCCCTACTTGTGGAATATGACATGATGGTATAATAGTATAGTAAAAGTAATTTAATTATTATATTATAATATAATTTCAACCTTTAATGATATACGCGTGCATTATTTTCCGTTCTAGTAATAATAATTAATTATAGCAAACTCCGACCATAATAGAACTCTGGTTACAATACCTAAAAAGTCCTCGTCCTCAACTTTATACCGCAAGTCCGTGGGTAAAGTTCGTAATAGCATTAACCAACATGCCTCGCTGGTTACACTGTGGCTGAGATGACTATATACAATTATATTGTTAGATATTTACAGGTACATCCGACTTATTGGTCAGTAATTAAATGAATTCCATTTGGACAACAACTTTATTAGACAATACTCTCATTTTTGTATTCATCAAAAAAAATCCTTGTTGGTATAATGAATATCTATAATATATTACAAACAAAATCAATTTGCAATACATACCTTTTGAGAATTTGAACATTCATTCTTATAGAACTTCCATTGCTAACCATTGTACTCCGGGATAAATCGTCAAATAAATTACTTTTTACATTAAGTTCACCAGTACTTTGATTCCTGAAATAAATTAAAACTTGGAATCAATTGGACAATATAAATTGTGTTAAGCCAACGATACTCTCATGATATAAGTTGCGAGTATTAATACGATACGCACTTATTATTTTAATCACATGGCTTTTGATAATCCAGTGAGTGAATATCCTAAAGGACAACACTGTTGAGGACAGTTTAATGAAAAAGTCACTCCAATTTAAGACCCCCATCCGATGGGCATACCTAAGCTCTACTTCCGGTTGCAGTAGTAGGATGATTAATCAAATGAACAAGTGTACTAATATTGCCCGTACTGTTTTTATTATACAATATACATATTGTATATAGAATACATGTGGGAACGTTTGTATATCGTATGTGCGTAATCATATCAAATGTAGTCAAACTTTTAAATATTATGATACGTTAACTTATTAAACGTAAGCAATGTTAAAGTATTACGTAGAGCAAATAGGTACTCATAGAGAATTGTTCAGAACAATCAAGCTTCGTAAAACTTCATATTTTGGTCATATAGTGAGAGGAGAAAAATATGTCACCCTAAAACTGTTCATAAAAGGGAAGATTGAGGGCCCTAGAGGGGTTGGAAGAAGGCGGCTTTCCTGGCTCCAGAACATTCAGGAGTGGACCGGGATGAGAGGTGTAGAGGAGCTGTTTCGTGCTGTCCAGAACAAGAAGGATTTCTCCCAGGTGGTCGTTAACGTCGGAGGGACCCGACAAGATACGGAGAAGAAGAAGAAGAATTTATGAAACTTAACAATCATTAACAATGATTTTTACACATCTATGGATCGACTCCATGTGTGGAGAATAGTTACTGTGTTGAAGTCGATATCCTCAATAGTTCGAAGTACACAGTGAGGAACTGGCTGCGAGCGGATTTTTTCAACAGCACATTGCTTGTTGTTAAATGTTGTTTGTTTTTCTTTCAATTGCGTTTTGTATTGTTTTTTTTATGCTATATGGGATGTTTTGTCTGCATATTCTGGTAATAAACAAATTAATTTAGATTTACATATCAAGAATTTCGTCTTTGTTTATTACCTGCTCAATACCTCAATAAATGAAAATATTATCTTCATGTGCCAGTCTTTTGTGTAATATTGTTTTTACTTTTTCAATGATACCTACGTACCTCTACCTACACATCACCGATTGAGATCAAATATCAATTAATCTAGGTATATCGGTGCTACAAAAATTGGATTTAAACTATTTTCGACTACTATACTATGTACTACACCTTCACGGTATATCCCACAAGTGGGATAGACGGCAAACCAACTGCACGTAATAAACATGCGAGTTGTCCCCTCCGTGCCAACAAAAAACTTTGACATTCAAGATAGGTAGCAAACATCATCGCTAGATTTATGACGTAAGATGTTTTATTTTTTCGAACACCTGCCTTTTACAGGACACATGAAAACTTACGGAAATGAGTGGGAGACCAATTCCTTGGCGGGTCCTCCACGGTACAAACTTTTTCAGTCACATATTTTTTTTATATTTTATGCTCATTAGGCATGTACCTACTCGATTTCAATTCGTTTTGTTATCTCAAGCTAAATAAACTCAGTTAGATTTGTACACTTTGAAAATCCTATCCCCAATAAAATAATAATCAATTATATAGATGGGTGTCGACACAGACTTAATAATTGTATCATATCTACATACATAGATTATACAATCGACACTTTGTACCACTAATGGATATTAAAAATATATATGAAATTTTATAAAATAAGCTAAGACCGTGCAACTGAGTATTTATAAATAGGTAGGTATTATTTCCAAATCGATCTCAGTACTACGTTGTTTCTTGTTTTAATTTTTTGAAATATTTTAGGAATTCAATAACACACATTGAAGTTAAGTTCACTGAGAAGAATGGTTGGTAAAATTTTGAGTGATAGAGTGAAGAATGAGGATATAAGGATAATGAGCGGATGCGAGACGAGTGTTATGGATAGAATGCGTGTAAATAAGTTACGATGGTTTGGATATGTTGAGCAAATGCACGATGAAAGGATAACGAAGAGGATGTGTCTATCTGAAAGAAGGGGTGTAAGAAAGTGCGGATGTCCTAAAACTATGTGGCTTGAGCATGTGGATCAAATTTTAAAGAACGGTCGGGTATTGGGTAAGAGAAATCGGCGTGCGTGTATGAGAAACTGGATGAATATGGAGGAAGCGAAGGAAGTGTGTAGGGATAGATCTATATGGCATTTCGTTCTCTCTGCCTACCCCACCTGGGAAACGGCGTTCCACAATAAATTATGGAAAGAAATATTCCATAAATATATAATTTACTCAAGATTTTATATTTCTCAACGAGATACTACCCAGAATCTGATGCTTCTATAAAAAGGTAAGTAAATGAAAACCCAATACTTGAATCACGTGTAAATAAGTAGAAAGTAACATAGATACGTAGTTATTGTGTCGAACACATTCAGCTAGACTTTGATTTTAGATTGAAAGTAAATCTTATTGTCGAATTGGGAACGAGTAAACATCACAGTTGATAAGTTCACCTGTGGGTTTCATTATTATTGATTTGTTGTTGATTTGAGACGAAATCCAATTACAGAGGCAAATCTTTCTCACTCCTTCTACCTAACCCTCAGACATAATGGTGAAGGTGAAGAGTGCGTGGGCGATGCTGTATGGGCTATATGATTAAACGCTTTGTTAC
Organism: Athripsodes cinereus; assembly: GCA_947579605.1. NCBI lineage: Eukaryota > Metazoa > Arthropoda > Insecta > Trichoptera > Leptoceridae > Athripsodes > Athripsodes cinereus. The sequence continues at coordinate 20,916,221 of OX388310.1, forward strand.
CCATCATCTCCATGTTGACGAGATTTGTCATCTTTCTATTACGACGAATAAAGGTAAGATGTAAATGCGATAAATAAGATTGCGCAGTAGCTTTATCAAAAATAAGAATGAGAGAATAAATTTTTATAAATATTTATTGAGTGTTGAGCTGTAGTACATCGTTTGATAGAATGCAAGATCCGCTGGTTTCCTCACTTGAGGGAAATATCGTAATGGAACGGATGTTTTTATAGACTATGTCCAGAAAACTATTCTATTCTATTTTTAAAGGTCGTCCACTCATTTACGAATGATCTGGATCCAATTTCTAGACAACAACCATATTTTTTTTTTATAACCAACCACATATAACCAGGTTAGTTGGAAGACATCGCATTTTAGCAATAACCTCGCCCTCTGTACATTGAATTGTATAACTGTTATTTTTATGACACTTTTATTTTGTAATATTGTAAGCTATGTACAGTGAAAAATAAAATAAATATAAATTTTCGAGTGCCATGTTAAAAGCGGGCGTTCTAAAAATGTAGGTACTAACAAGAATTGTACAGTGTCCTTGAGGTGTTTTGGCACGTAAACGACACTTTAATGTTGTCCAATAATAAAAATAATAACAGTGTTTTCGTTTCCTGACACAATCGTCACATTTGGTACGACATTGCTTTTATCGTATGAAATATGAACGCTTTCATTAGCTTTTTTTACTTTAATGTAAGTAGAATTATTTTGCTTATTTGTAGGGAGATAACATTAAATTTTAGTGTCAGCTTTGTAACAGTATCGAAATTGTGAAAAAAGCTTTTTGCTTAATAAACTTCTATAATTTCGTCCTAAGCACAAAGTACACAGAATACAAAATCATGTATTTCAAAGCACGACAAGCGTTTTACAAGACCCTAGTGTTTTCCAAGATAACGGTTATAATATTATATTATATACCTACTGAATAACGTTTCTATATTTAGTTTGTTGCAATAATTAATCTAACAGCACTGCAATAGATACATAAACATAACAAACTCTATTCACTTTAGCAATTATAAATTCATGCATGTTATTGAAATAACCGTCCTGGGATTCATATGTTGTTCCTTATAATTTATAGTGGGTCCATTTGCATGTCCTACGTGATAGCCAATACCTCTACCTTATATACTTATTATATTATATTGTTACTAGTACCTATTTACCAGTAACAGGGGATAGTCACATTTGCAACCAATGTTTTATTGAATTAATCTCATTTTAATATATGCCCAAATAAACCCAAATAGAACGAAAATGACCTAACGTTGAATGGATAGAGGAACAAATTTTACAGTTATTCCATCTGCTCTGTCCATGTGTTTGTAAAGGTTAATAAATAGGATAATTGATTTTTTTATTAGAATTAATAAAGTTCAAATAGGTATATATTAAAAGAGTGAATTAATAATAACATTTGCACATGTTTTTCCTGTCTTAATAATATCTTACCAATATTTCAGATTCATCATCATCTGCCACAATTCTGAGTATTATGACCATCATGTCTCGTTCTATTGACTATCTCGAGCTATAAACCAGAAATGTAGTGCAAATTCTCTAGAGCTCCAAAATTAATATTAATACAATAGAAATTTGCTGTTTTACTCCATGATATGAATATATCATTGCTGTTTTACAACCTTGGACGAAAACTTGTTTAAAAGATTGACATGAAAATATTTTAAACCTAATAACAAGTCTGTAATATTATATGTCAACGATTTTCACATAAATATTTTGTATTTATTTACGCTATACCCTTACTAAGCTTGCAAGAAAATGCTTTTTGGCACTTCGCTTGAAAATCTACTACATAAAAAGCACAGTTAAAATATTTGTTTCCTAGGTATATCATTATGGTGAATATCGTACACTTTGTATTGTAATATAACTTATATTAGAGTCTGGGAGAAATTTGCATCAACAACTTGTAATTAAAATCACCCAGTGTGCTCACTGCTCCGAGTACGTAGCTTCAACACACATTATGTAGACCAATAAGCTAACACAAACTATCTAGGTAACTAACTGTGTGGTTTAACCGTCTCCCATTTATGTACCTAGTATCTTTTTTGATATTACACCTATATACAACACCAAACAACTGCACAAAATGCATCTTCGTAAGCACTAAGACAGTACATTTGAACCATACAGCAGTAATTTTTATTGCTGAATCTGCAAATTCTGATATCGTTTTAAAACCAGCATCGATTTAGAATGGTACACCTTCATCGGTGTATGGAAAATATGTGTTGTCAACATATTATGTCCATTGATATTCGCTTTGTATGCGAAATTTAGAAATATCTTTCAATGCCGCATTTTTAGCAGACGTTATAAAGTCTGATTAGTTTAAGGTATAATTGTCTAATAGGTGTAATTGTAACGGATCAATAGAAGTCTCTAGACTTCTGCAGTATCTGGGTGGATGGGGAGAGTTTTTAAAAGCATAATTGTTTTGTCTACTTGTGTTTTCTCTCTACCCCATTTATGAGAGATACAATAATGATATAGAGAATAAATAAATTCTGCATTTAAATAATTTTTCATTCATTCAATGTAATTTGTAAATTTTCATATATATTCGACACTTCTCCGATTCTCACTATGAGAATCATGCCTTATACCTAAAATTTTGGAAAAATTTATACAATTTTATTATTTGAGTACACTTTGAAAAGGTTTTTTGATAATTATTTTAAAAATTGTAATAATAATTATTATTTGTTCAGAGGTCCCACGCAAAGTCGTAAATCAAATTAGTAAGAAAATCCCGAATTAACATTCTTTTCACAACTGAGGTGAAATCACAAAAAATCGTAAGACTTTGAATATAAATTATGAGGAAAATTTATTTGAATAATCACAGACATTTCATAAGGTTTCACTAAGCTTTAGTAATGTACCATTAGAAACCCACAGCTTTATAATTTGAAACATTATTCTAGAATAGTGTTATAATAATAGAAACTTATATTTTAATTGTGCTAATAGGGTAATCCTAAAGACGTTAGAGGATTGTAAAATAGAGTCTTTAAGGTTTTCAGAAACCTTGTGAGTAAAAATAGTAGCGTTTTTTTTTCAAACTTTTTTGAATATCCTATAAACATGACCCAGACTAACATCTCACCTGTATTTTTATGCATTTGGAGTAATTAAAAAATCTCTTTTCATGTTTACAAGGAATTTTGATAAGGTTTATCATACATATTATGTAGTATTTATCCCAATTATATAATCAACATACTCAAGGTGAAGAACACAGTTGCTTGATCTTCGAAGGATATAGACAATAAAACTGATAATTTGACGACTTGCAGCAGATGTTTAAAATTTACAACTACTCCTTCATTGCTGAAAATTTCATCACTAATTCTTTTACTTTTCAATTTAAATACAATGAATTATAATATTTTTAACGTTTCTCTGCGAAGAATAATTTTTATTTATCTTTGAAATTTAAATTATCGACTATATTAGATAGTACTCGTATTTTGCGTATGATTCATGATAATAAAAGTGGCCTTGGTGAAATTATCTATTACGATTTAAAACAATAGGACTGCTATCTTTTATCTTATCGGTTTAAAATTTTGCTAATATATTAATTTTAAGAGATAAGCTTTCGATTAATTATAAGTATGTACTATAAATATATCTGCAATCTTTCAGATAAAACTCGAGCTCTATTTTTTATACTCAGATAAGTACTATCGAACGTCAAGCAATTGGAAAATGGATTCTCCCTATGCAAACTTGCATACTTTGAACGTATGGTTAAATAATAAAAAATGTTTTTTTTTTTTACTGACAATATTACAACTTATACAAGAACATCTCTGTAATTTACTAATAATAATAAAAATATCAAATTTAATCTCGACGTTAACTTACTCCGCCTTAACAACACAAGCATATTACATTCTGTCGAGATGTATTCGAATTTAATACGAACCCAAATTCTTTTTAAAAAAGAAAACCCACTAAAAACCAAAGTATCGTATGTATAGGTACATCTGAAATGTTTGTATACAAATATTTATATTAAAATAAAGGCATCTCATGTGTTATTTATTCTTCTTGTTCCAGGAACACCTCCTTGAATCTACGGAGAAATTCAGATCGTAAAAAGCCAGGGGCGAAGGCGCGTCTCAGGGGAGGTGCCCTAAAAAATAAAATGTCATAGGTAAGGAAGGTTATCCTTTATAATACACAGTATTGAAAAAATCAACAAATTTACACTTTGTTATGTAAATTCGATCTTCGATTGAACATTATTTATTTATACGATATACAACTCCCATATTCTTGTCGTATATTTTTTCTTAAATTTATTTATCCCGTGGAGCATCCGGTAAAGAATTGGTCTCCCACTCTTCTCCTTAAGTTTTCGAGTGTCCTGTAAAAGGCAGGTGTTAAAAAAATAAGACATTGTACATCTTAAATTCAGCGATGAGGTTTACCACCCGTTCTGAATGTCTTGATTTTATATTGGCACGGAGAGGGCAGCTTACATGTTTCTTACATGCAGCTGGTCTGCTGGCTACACCACTTGTGGGATATGCCGTGATGGTATAGTAGTAGATATTATTTATTTTCACAAATATTTTTCCATAGGTATTACTTTTTGATTCAAATACAATCAAACACATTGTAGGTGTCTAGTCTCGGGATAATCTTTCACTCACTACTCATTTATTTGGTTATTTTTATAAATTTGATAATAAATTATATGACTCAAGATTACTCCACTTTCCTCCCGTGTAAGTAAAATACTTTAAAATATTTGCTATCACAGTATGAATCATGTTTCTATTTTATTTATTTGAAAATTTACGGTTTTGCAACACATATTTCCCCTTTTTTTGTCCAAACTTCTTATTCTTATTTTGCTATATTTATTTTAAATATCAAATGTTTACAGAAAGTATTCAGTAGAGAGATCCTAAATTCTTAGACTTACAATCAATAGATCCGAGGTTCTAATCTTCCGACCACCTTTGCGACACATGCATTTTCCTTGCTGCTGTGGGGGTGAATTTAATTTTATTCAAAGACCATCATCATCTTTCACAATCTCTCCTCTATCTATCTATACCCTCACGCCATGTCCCAGGAGGGGTAGGCAGAGAGAACGGAACGCCATATAGACCCTTACAAACTTTTTTCGTTTCGTCCATATTCATCCAGTTTCTCATGCATGCACGCCGATTTCTTTCACAAACGAAAATGTTCAATTTCCGGTTCATTCGCGTTCGGATTGTGGCAGATAGAAATAGACTGTTTCAGTTTAGCAAAATTTATGAAAAAATCAAAGTAGGTAGGTACGTAGTACAAGGAGCTTTAAGTAAGTGGGTGCATATTAAAATTTATTAGCCTCTTTCGATAGCGTTACATTATGTAAAGGATATTATCCCTTTTTTCATACTAGTAAGCTACATAATGTTACATATCGTTTATCGTGTATTTATTATTCATGAACACTATCCTTATACTGTATATCAAAGCGAAACTACACCGCGTTATGAAATGAGAGTTTTCAGTATCACCATTCAAAGTTTTTTCAACATTATTACATATTTTGCTTCTTAAACTAATGTCAAAGTTGACTGAGTCATTGCTACCAACTATTACTCTCACTTTTAAAATTTAAGTGATACCTAGTAAAAGTGACATTATTTTACTTTAACATTTTTTTTTTCTCTTTACGGATACCAGAATATGCAACGAGTTTTCGACACATGCAGCGTACAGACAGCTGGATGCGAACGTCAAGCATCAAGCAAAAATCTTAAATCTTTCGGCGACAATTCGGAGCATTCTCCGAAGAAATATTGGAGTGAATGCCTTCGTTACCTGTCTATGAGACGTAATGAAAGCATTCATTCGAATATTTCCGAAGAAATATTGGAATGAATGCCTTCGTTACCTGTACATGAGACGTAATGAAGGCATTCATTCGAATATTTCTTCGGAGAATGCTCCGAATTGTCGCCGAAAGATTTAAGATTTTTGCTTGATGCTTGATGATGACGTTCGCATCCAGGTGTTTGTACGCTGCCATAGATGAATTGCATTAAAAAAACGTAACGAGGACTATAACATCATCTCCATCGATTCCTCAGTTCTGAGAATCGTAACCATTATACCTGATTTCATTCGCATTTTTTTCATAATGGCCACCTAATTTGGTCCCTCCATCTTGTTAGTACTCGACCCCTTCCTCCATATGTAGGTAAACCTAGGATCTAGAAAATAGTAGCAAAGTAGACAAAATAAGGAAAGCATAGAAAATTGGCATCAAAGTGGGAATGTTAAGCTCTCTGAGAACGGACTCATGGATTCTGTAAAAGTAAAGTAAAATTAGGTCACATTAGCTAAAATTTGATATAGTGTAGTTTCTTCCCCCCGACATACAGAATGTATGAAAAATAGATGCAAACATACATACATCTTCTTCCCCTTGTCCTAGTTGGGTCGGGGGCCCATTGCGCCTAGGTACTTCCTCCAGAGATCCCTGTCTACTGCTGCTTCCAGGACCTCTGGCCACTCCAAACCAAGCCTTTCAACACACATAATAGATAGTTATTATTGTTTTCTATCAAGTCGGCTCACTGTCATGTGAAGTGGTTAGATATAATATTTATTATACTATGTTTTTATGATAGTTCTTTAATACGGAAGTTGTTTTATTATAAACTACCTACTACAGATTATTGTACTACACTGTACATGTAATGTTAATAAAAACATTAACATGAGTTGCGTGTGCGCATAATAATTTTAATGTGTCTACATATTTAATGTTTATGATTTGTACCCAACTGCACCAATTTTGTTTTTAGGTGTATTGAATCATTTAAAAAAATTGAATAGGAGCGTAGTATAATATTTTATTACTCAAACTAATTTGACTTGTTCAATAGAATACATACCTACTAAGGTATGGTTCTTAATTCAAATGCCGTGAAAGTTAATCTATCTCCTCGTGTCGTGCACTAATTGGGGCAAATAGAGGTGATGAAACGACAGATAAACCCATCCTTGGTCTTTTGCTTATATAACATTCTTGGAATTTCTCATGCATAACATTTGGTTTTCGTTATCAATACGGTCCTTCATATCCAGGCTTTCAGACAAATTATACTATATTATTCTATTTGGATATTCTTTCACCATAAATTCTCTCTAATATCCAACCCATAATTGGTATAACAGTACAATTTATTTTGAATGCACTGTTTTGTGAAAAACTTGTGCAAGGATCCATTTAGGAATCATAACAAGTGATGTAGGACAGAGTGTTTAATCTTGTCTTAAATACCTTCACACTCTCCAGAGGGTCCTCAAATATATTGTGTGTATATGACCTACACACAATATTATTTGCGAACCCTAAAGGCTGACACAGCATCGAATTCTGTATGCGAGATGTGTCGCATATTATGAATGACTTATGATCTAATTTTCATCCGAAATGCATACGGAAACCCAACATGCATTTCTTGGATAAAAGATCATATGATTTTACGCAGAAGATAATAATTATTATGTGTCGATCATTATGTGAGATAGTCCTGACAAGACACACGCGCCAATGTCGAAACAACATCTTTTCGACGAATCCAAACTGCAAATTCTATCGATACATTATATTGTTATGCAGATGAATTATGTATTTTATTTTTGTATTTTTTCACAGAGTAAGTTAATCTAGTAAATGATTAGTTTGTTATTAAAGTATCAAAATAATGAATGACAAAATATTTGATTGTTGGTAACAGTTATAACAAATAAATAAATAAAACTTTATTAGCACGTGACATCATTGTCACAGTAATAATAATGTAGTGACAATCTAGTCATATTATTATCTAGTGAAGAAAGTAGATAAAAGTTTTTAGTTTTTACGGACGTTTTCTCCAATTCTGTATAATTTAAGTTTTTTTTTTATACTTTGTACTTCATTATTTGGTTGTTAACCTACGTTCTAATGATAAAAGTTTGGCTTTTTTATCTCACATTATTATAACTTTACTTGTGTGTTACTATTGAATACGTAGAGCACGCTTTGTGTATCCTGAATGTTCTAAAATTATAACTGGCATGGAGAGGACGGCGTGTATGTTTGTTGCATTCAGTTACCATACTGGCTGCCCAACTTGTGAATTATACCTTAATTATACTGATAAAGATGGAATATTAATTGTTATTTTGGTCAACCGTAATAATACACCAAAACTTTGAGGGGCTGTATCTCGGAGTATCGGAATTTCATCAAGTTCCATGGGCCGACAGCTCCAAATTCTACCGTTCAGAAATGTGACGTATATGTTTTGGAGCAAAATTTCGGAAGAGTTTACGTCTAAAGTTGGACTCCAACTCTTTTCTGTAAGTTTTTTTTGTTTTTTTTTTTTAAAAAAAAAGATATATCTGGGTTTTGTTATAAACCCAAATACAACCTTATACACCTTTCACAGTAAGCTACTAAAATCTTGTGTCGTGAAAGGGGAGTTTGCCGGCACCTGGTATCGAACCACGGACCCATTGTTCACGAGGCCGAGACTCTACCTCCAGGCTACCGACGAACTCTAGTTATCATGTGTCTTGTTAAAATCATATGTTCGTAAAGTAATACGTAGGTATAAGACTTGTTATAGATAGTATTTTGTTTTCGCTGTTTTGCTATTAACTTTCAAATGAAAATATCATTTACACCGTTTATTATTCTTACATATGTGACAATACCGGAGTGACAATCTGTAAAAAATAATTGAATAATGACACCGCGATATATCTAAGTAATTAGTTTTTGTTAGTGAGTTTAAATAAACGAGATTTGTATTGGGTAGAAAAGCAATTACCTAATACTTAATTCCATATTTTATAACACTAACTTCATCACAATTGTTTTATAGAAAGTGTGTTTGATTAATTTGTTTTATTTGATGTAAATATTTTAAAAGAAGATCATTTGGTTCATTCAAATTTAACACATTAACCTTAAATTAAACATTCTCGCTTATGAAAAATATATATATATATTTTTTTATTTAAATATATATATATATCTTTTATACTTTTATATTTTTGTATTGTTTTTTAATATTGTATTATTATTGTTTTTAAATTTACTTTGACTTTTTTAGAAAATTTTAACTTTTGCTTTTTTTCTCAAGACTAAGACATTCCTGGTAAGGGTGGAATCTTCGCTGGTCCACATGTTGAGTGTATTAATTGTTGACATATAATGTTATGACTGTTTGATTCTTTAATATTGTGAAAAATAAAATAAAATTTAAAAAAAATATTTTGGGATGGATAGAATTCGTAGACGAAATCAAATTTAATATAAGTTGTAAAATATCTCTCCAATAGTGTTAAGCAAAACTACATTTAACATCAGTAAGTCTGCTGACTACCCCGCTTATAAAACATGCTGCGATAATAAAAGTTTTTTTTTACGGCGAAAATTTCAGATAAAGTCATTATCGCAAATTACCACCACTTGTTATAAAGCGTTTGTTGAGGAAAGAAGTCGTATTTTCTCTTACAATTTTGTTTATGAACACTGTAATTCCGATGATATAACAAAAGTATGGGACGACCCACGTATTTCAACAATACTCTTTTATACTGCGTAATATGTTTTATTATTATAAAATAATTGACACATTGTCACGGAATTGTCAGTCAACTTTATTATTACATTAATTGTTCATAATTCACGGTCGTTTTATAATTTAAGTGTGGACGTAAATAAAAACGACACAACAAATTTAACCATGTACAATATATTAGATGAATTGGCATTTCATTCTATCTGACTACCCCGCAAAGGATGCGGTGTGAGGGTATAGATAATTATAATATGCAAGAGTTTCCCACCATTTTCCCCTGAATATTATAAGATTTAAGCTTCTATATTATCCAGACTCAATGAAACATTTTTTTTTCTAAAAGAAGGGCTTAGGGTTTGCCTGAAGGACTCCCCCCGACGTAAATGAAGGTATAAATAGATAGATAGATAGTTAAAATAATATGTTCCTTAAAAAATCATTTTTTTATAAACGCAGAGAAATGGTACGCAGAAACGTGGCCGTATGAGAATGAAATGGCAATACGGACGAACTTGAGTACATTGAATAGAAGAGCATCCATGAAGATTTGTATGACAGTGACAGATGCGAAATGTATATGCATGGATTAGAGAAGTAGCGCTCCATCCTTTCTGCCTACCTCGAAAGAGAAGAGGAGTGAGGTGATGATGAGGAGGATAATGATGTTGATGGTACTGAACTAATTGGAGAATTCCTAAGCGGACACACATGCATCTGTAACTTATATTTTGGTGTTAAATGATTGTGAGATATTAAAATTCGTGAGTTGTAAAAGTAAAAATATAACCGAAATAAGGGCTAGCTCAGGATAAGAGTCACCCAGAGGGTACATTGAAATATTGGGCCTTAGAGTAAATTTAATTTATGTTCCTGTTTTTACATTAGATCTTAATACTGTAGGTATGTATATAATCTGTAGGAGACTTTTTAATACTCGAAGAGACGCATACACTAATATATATTTTCTTAAATCGAATACATTTTGTGCAAAACTATAAATGTAGAGTATGTTACATGGTATTTCAATATAGCTTCTCTTGTATTAAATTTATACTTCAGTTCTACATCCGAGGTTTGGATCTGACTAATTTAATTTATTTGCTTGATGTACATATTGGATATCTGTTGAATGTAGATAGATCAGTTATTTAATTAGAGAACAACGCTGGGATTTCAAATAGAATATAGAACGCTTCACTCGAACTCATCAATCGGAAATCGAATGCATTTGAAACTTTGAAATTAGACATTTGATTTTTGGATTCGATATAACCCGTTCTGTGAATGACATAAAGAATTCCAATTTGAATTTCATTTGAAATAATTTCGATTGTAGAACAGATTGAAGCGTTGTTTCATCTGGAACAGAAAAAAATATCCACCCATTTTTACAATAGTTTTTGATTGCTGTGTAACATTTGTAGTTAACTTAAATGTATAGCGACGAAAATTATTTTTATATCTGTTCATTTATTCAATTATAAACAATGCCCAAAATCAATATTAAAGAATTCCTGAGTAGATAATGTGGATCTCTCACTTATTTCAGTATTTTCGAGCGTACTGAATGAAAGTGATTTGTACCTATTACTTACAAAATGTACAAAATTCTCAGTTCAGCAATTGAACATACAAGTCATCGTATCTTGGTTTTTTTATGAGATGGAAAGGACGATCTCTATTCTTAGGACGATTTTATCCTTTGTGCAGTGAGCCATTGACTAAAAAAATATATATTTATTCTATCAAGATATAAAAGATAATACATGAAATTTGATATAATTACGTTTATCGCATTCGACACGTTATCAACACTAGAAAATAAATATGAGTTTGTGGAGTGATTCAATTTGGTTATCCACTTTAAACTTACAAATGTTCACATTAGATTAATAACAATTAAAACGACACAATAATCAATTATTTAATAAAGTAATGATAAAAATAATCGGATGGGATAACAATAGATAAAACCTTTATGATATCTCCTATGATAATATTGAAACAAGAATTGAAAATTTCTAGTATCCGTTGTAAAATATTTTTTTATGACACAGGCAACATTCTTGAAATATTTGAATTAAGAATCACAATAAGAACCTTACCTTGGATTAACTCAAAACTGGATTAATCATTATTCTTGTGTATATTTGACTTTGTTCAACAAAACTATTTGACTTTTTATTCAACTTCTGTACAAAGTATACTTTTTTTACGAATATGTATTATTTACCTATACCAAAAATTCTATCTATCTATACCATCACCGAGTCTTCCACAAGTTAGATAGACAGTGAACAACTGCATGTAATGAATATACAGGTCACGCACCCTGTGGCAATAAAAAAATTAAAAAACCCATAGGTATACTTATGTACATTTTAGAAATGCAACGTTGATCTTCTTTTAATCATTTTCTTTCTTTTGTGTTTCAGACGACAGGTTGGATACAAGTCTAATATATCCAAACTGATTATTCGTCATTGTCGGTCTTTTGTTTTCAAATTATTTTGTACCGGGAAGAGATCACTGTTGACTAAATTGCTCTGAAAACTTTTTATTGCACTTATCGTAAAATTATATTGATGACAAATAAAGAAAATTTATCTTTCTTGTAAAAATTTTGATATTGTATATTTAAATCAAATGTTTTAGTATTAATCATTCCCATGAGTAGTAATCAATCATTAATCCCTATTGCTCTACGGCAAGGCACACTCACCTGTTTCATAGTTATACCATTAATCATTATATTACATATTTATATTTACTCTTAGATCATGCGCCACCAGAAGTAGGTACCTACCTAATCTTGTTATCCATATCAATAATTAGCCATAATAAAGCCAATCATTCCGATTGGCTTTATTATGGCTTAATAAAAGACGTGAATTCGTAATAAAGTCGTATTATCACAAGTTTACCATACATGGATCTCTATAAAAGTCGTTTGTTGTTTTTACGTAGTGTCACCAGCTTAATTTCCACAGCTTCTCAACATTTATAACTAAACACGTAAATTATTATTTTTCATAAACACTATGTATGACACATGCTGATGACCGTTTGTCAATCATTTTTGTTTTATTTTGTCTCCTTTCGCCCCTCATCTCTTGTATAGGTGACAAAGAGGAACAGCAGTCAATCAATACTACAATCTTGCAATTCTTTTCATCCTAAAGATTATCCAAAATAATAATTATTAAGTTCCAAAGCAATTAGTTAATATTTTATAATGAGATAAAAATGATATGATTAGAAAAAAAATAAGAAGGTAGTTTTTCCGTGGAGTTTCCGGAAATAGTCTCCAACTCTTTTTTGTTCTAACGTATTAGATAATTTACATCTACAATTCAGCAAGGAGATATGCCATCCATCCTGAGTTTTAATTTTATTATTGACGCGGAGAAGACAACCTGCATGTTTTCATTGGTGACAGCAATAAATAAATGTCATCAAAAAAAGTTACCTAAGTACCTACCTGAATTAAAGAATATAATTATTGTTCATGTATTATTTTTTGTGTTTATATTCTTGATAGTTGTACTTAAAAACTCGTGATTTCAAATTAAAAAAAAACATACATTTTGAGTATATTTCGTTATCTCCAAGTGTCGCCTACCTACTGGGCACTGAGCTGCTAAAGGTGGGTACCTACCTGCCTTATAGTAATGCTGCAATACAGCGGTACCTACTCAGTACACCACTCATTCATAATCACTACACCACACAGTGTTTTTTCTACAGCTGGTGGCGTCGGGTGTGTCGCGTGTTCTATAATTCAAAATTCAACATTGTTCGATTTTATTTTATTTGACAGATCGCCGAAAAAGTACCGATTTTATCGAAATACGAATTTAAATTATAATTTACTTACTTAGTGTTTGTTATAATACTTATTTATTATTTTAGAATATTTTATTTTTTAAGTGATATTACTGCCCACCACTTATTTAGTGCATCATTTTTCAAGTGTGTGTTGTGTTATAGTATAAGAAATATTACTTATTTTTTAAAATTAAGTGACATGTGCCAACGCCAATGTATGGATTATATTGTATTGGATTATCATTTTTATCGAGTGAGTAAATAATCATTGTATTTAGCATAGTTCATTATGTTAGAAATAACGTCTTTCATGTATAATATCCATTGACTACCACTTTAATGAACGTCCTGCGAGTGTCATTAATTTAATTCAAACATAATTTAGAAGTTCAGCTAAATATGTAGGTATATAAAGTGTAATTCCTTCTTCTTGACATTCGAAAATTATTATAAAAGGATGGGTTCAGATCCTCTTGTCCATTCTAGACTTAAAAATAAAATTCTGTAAACACGCTTTATTTTAGTCTCGTAAGAGATTTTGTCTCGCGCACAAGGTTCAAACCTTGAACTTCCGTTTGCGTATCTTGATATTAGTCATTGAACTATCAACCACCCAAAATATTATGTTTAAATATTGTACTATAATACTATCATGGCATTTCACACAAGTAGTAGGGTAACCAGCGGATAATGTCTTCCTTTATGTGCCAATAAAAGTTAAAACATTCAGGTAAATATCTATTATTACCTATAATCAGTATATACATGCCTATAATAAATGATTGTCACCCTAATCATACAGAATGTTAACTCATATTAGGAAGACCCATTATGAAAACAAACATTATCATTGTCATCTTTTTTGTTTTGTTTTCAAATTAATGATTCATCTATAGCAGTGTTCCGCAAACTTTTTGTATTCAAGGTACAAGGTTTATATCAAATCAAGAAATTTTAGAGGTACACCAAAGAAAAAAGCAATGTTTATTTAGCAAAGCGTCTCGCTCTTATAGCTCTCAGCTATTCTTAGGTGTATTATTTTCACAAAACCTTGGACTTTTTTCCGCGGCACACAAACTGATGACCACGGTACACCAGTGTGCCGCGGCACACGCTTTGCGGGACACTGATCTATAGCAGGTATCGTGTCGATGGTGAGGAATGGTGAGGAATTGATCAGATATTTTAATTCATTTTCGGGTCCGGTTGGTGTCCGGTAGAGAAAGGATTCAGGGAGCACCGAATTGCTTTTATTTGTTCCTTTAAATTAGCCTAAACATTTATCCAGTGGGTTAGCCTTTGTATCAATTCCACATGATAAACATTAGGAAATGTATATAAAAACGCGAGCGGCATTTTTATATTGGGCACTCGGCGACTGTAAAATATACGCGCGCGTCATGTTTCTATCAAACGAATGTCACAAGCTTTTACACCTATAAAAACTATACAACATGTTTTAGTGACAAAAAACATATGCATTCAGTGTCTCTCACTCATGTATATGTCTTCTTCTTCCAAGTCGGTCCCTCGATGCTGAGGATCGTGACCACCATGACCCCAACCAAGCGACAAGCTCCTCCACCGTGCCCTGTCCTCCGCCTGTCTAAACGCCTCACACATTGTACCCCATGCTGCATCTCTCACATGATCTGACCATCTTGTTGGTATTCTGCCCCTGCTTCTTCTTCCTTCGACTACACCAGACAAAATATTTTTTTTCCAGATTGTCTGGCTCACGTCTTATAATATGTCCGAAAAAGCTTAATATACGTCTTTGACATATTACAGACAGTCGAGTCTTTATCTGGAGCTCAGTCAAGATTGACACATTCGTTCTGTGGCGTCTATCAAACTCATAATATTATTATTGATTAATAAATTAATTTTTGATCAGTCCACGATAAAGAATAGGTCTCCAATATTATTTTTGTTTATTTTTGGTTTTTGGTCAATTATTTTTGGCTATACCACTTGTAGGAGATACGTTTGATGGTACATTGCCAATTGCCATAGACATACATATAAAGCAAAATAAGTAAAACAGTTAGTGGACAGATATGTGCCCTAAATATAGTCGCATATTGCGAGTAGTTATGTCGCGGTTGGCCGTAGGCGAGCATCACTTCTGAATATTCCATAGCCATTGAAGAAAATTCTATTTCGCATGCGAGAAATGCTTAGAATAATGTGCTAACTTCGCGTCGTTATGCTCACATATAAATAATAATAATAATAATAATAGTTTATTAAACACAAATATCATTTACAATAATTGAACAATAAAATAATACATTTTTTTCCTAATACAATTACTCCCCAAAATTGAGCGTAGCTCGTGCTTTGGGGAGAAGATAAATCTTACAACAATCTTTTATCATACTTTGCTTTGAAACTTTATTCTATTTCTTTCTTACTCATACATTTTAAATGTGCACAGAAGACAACAGAAATAGGATGTATACTACTATACTATCCTATCCCGGCTCCCACTACTATACTATCCCGGCACATCCCACAATTGGGGCAGCTAGCAGACCAGCTGCATGGTACAAACTTTGAAAGCTGTCCTCTTTGTGTCAATAAAAATAAGAAATTCAGCATGAGTGGCAAACCTCATTTAAGAAGCTAATTGTTTTTTTTTTCGAACACCCTTTCTTTTACAGGGCACTCGAAAACTTACGGAAACAAATGGGAAAAAATAGGATGTCACAGATGTGAAAATTTTGTGAATAGTCTAGCGGTTCCGTATACACTACCTGAACATTATAGGGAGATCGCTCCGTGCCGTTCGTAGGAATATTTTATTCATTTTAAACCTTCAAAACTTATAAATAATCAGGGGTTTTTAATTAATTTAAATTACGACATCTTATACAAATGTCATAAATAAACAATTTTTAAATAATTTATAGTAGTTTGTTTGTTACATCATAACTTGTTTATTCTTATGTTTAGTTTAATATACCTAGTTATTGTTTATTTTGAATTTTACTAAAGAATAAATAATATATATAATACACTGTTAAATGGTTCTCTTGGGAAATAGTGCAGTAGTTTCCCCTTGCTTTCTGCACCGCAGTAGGCATAGATATTAGTTGCCCTTAAAGTGTAGTGGTAGACATAGATGTTGGTTGTCTTTGATGTTGTGTACTATCTGACGCTGCTGCTGCCCGGCGTCCCACTCCCCCAAACTCTGGCATTTGGACCTGTCGTTCCCCGCACAGCGTGTTGTGCAGGCAACAGACAGGAGCCCCCGCACCTCGACAAGGTACATCCAGAGCGCATCCCTCCACATCCATTCCAGTCCACTACCCCCATACCGATCCATCACCTCTCGGATCCGGGCACAGCAGGGCAGCCGTAAACATGCAACGAAAACGGAGAGCGCGGGGGACATGGTCACGACCCTCAGCAGTGAGGACATCGACGCAGAAGACACTGTTAAAATGTAATAAAAAAATATTTATAGTGAAAACAAATTTGGTTATTTTACCCAATTATGAAACAAAGTAAATGCTTTCCTGTTTAAATTTTATTTTATTTTATTTATTCCGTATGGATCAAACAGTTGAAACAATAAGTACAAACATTAAAAAACAACAATGAGCAAACCAAATAAGATCCCTTTCTTTCCAAACTAATAAACATAAATTTGAGGAAGTTCATGTATGGGCTAATATTTATTTAAATATCCACCAATATCAATTATTAATATCTGCAGCATCATCGAAGTAAATAATATAGTGTACTTATTAAATATGCTAAATGACTTATTCGTAATGTTTTAAGAATACCTAAACGAGTACCTAATTTACAGGACATGCGAAAACGTTTAAGTTGATGTAAATGTGTACTTAATAATCTATATATGATATGTTTTACATAAGATTATTACTTCATTGAGTATGCATATATTTAGCGTAGGTACCTAATCTAATCTTCATCAGATATTAAGTACTGAGTGAAGTATTAATCAATTTAGTTAATTTTTCTTTTCAAAATCCTTATCTTATATATTTTATATCCACGTACTTTGGTACTTTCCATCGCGGCGACACATATTAATCATATAAATAATTATATCAAATTATGATTACCTACATACTAAATTAAATTTATCTCTTACCTTGAAATATGTTGATGTAATCAACTTAATGTATTATGGCGTCAAAATTATACTCATATAGCAAATTAACGAATTTAATGAAATTTCTTCACACCTTTTCTTCTTTTTCTCAACCTATTCCTGCTCACGTCTGGGCAAAAGCCTCTTCCATTGCATTCCACGTCCTCGATACGGAGGTGTTTGGAACTTATTTATTCCAACATATTTAATCGAGTCATCCCTTTATCTCTACATGGTGACTTTCCCACGCTTCGGAATTCTTCGCTCGATGTTGATTCAATTTTTGTCTCTATTTCTCCTTGTTTTTCCAGTTAAAGGACGCATTCTTTGGAAAAATCTGATTTATTGGCTTGATTTTTTTATCATTTATTTTTTGTTTTTTCTTATTTAGTTTCTTTGTGCTCTTTTCATTATGATAGTCTTATTTTTATTCTGTGCTATATAGCAATTCTACACTAGTCGTATCACATTTTTTCACTTCATTCCTCACTCTTTGAATAATTTTTATAGGATCGGTGTATTCTAAAATTCGCTCTTCTAAACTATCAGCAACTTTGTATACGAGAAAAAGAAAGATGTACTTTTTGCATGATTGTCTCTGTTTAAAGTTTGCGAAACGTTCCATCCATTCTGATTCATTGTACTACTTTAATATGAATAATATAATTTGATATAATATGTTTTCGATATCAACATTATGGTTTTATGTTAATATTGATCCGGTTTGCTTTATCATTTAGGAAATTGTTCAAATGTCACTTGTTTACACTCCGAAATTCAAATAAAAACATACCTGCAAATTACAATAACTTTACCG
This sequence comes from Athripsodes cinereus, assembly GCA_947579605.1. Taxonomy (NCBI): domain Eukaryota; kingdom Metazoa; phylum Arthropoda; class Insecta; order Trichoptera; family Leptoceridae; genus Athripsodes; species Athripsodes cinereus. The sequence goes on from OX388310.1 coordinate 20,934,645, forward strand.
AAAATCGTTTTGCCAAAATGTCACTTCTTTTATCGTAGACGATAACGTGTATTCACACTTTTACAATATGTAAGTAACTAAAGCTTTACTGTTTGTAGGTTTATCTAAATAATATGTAACTTGTTTATTGTGTTGGTGCGTAAGTGGCGCATTTCCATAATTGGATAAGTTAAAAACAAACGTTTTCTTCTATTTTAAATTTTAATCGAGAGTGACCATTCGCGATATCATAGATCTATTGATAATAACGTAAAATGTGGAAAGACGTATCTCGATTTAATTCTATAGTATATCAGAAGAATGTGCTTGATTTTAATTTACCTATTTAAATAATAATTTATATTAACAATGACTATTCGAAAAAAAAATCGTTCATCATTTTGTCCAGGCCGAGAATCGAACCCAGGATCTTTCATGACTCATAGACAAGAACGTTACCACTGTGCTACACCGGCCGAAAATTATTTTATCTGCGGCGTCAACTGCAAACGTTTATGTTTCCATAGTTTTTATCTAGTAGCCTATCTCTTAGTTATTGCAAGATAATAAAATATAATAAATATTAATGAAGCATTACACCTACACTATCACTTATGTGATTGCATTATACGAGTTCATTATTTAAAACACATTAATTGTCCCTACTCACTGTATGCATTATGATAGGTAGTCAGAATAGACATAAAATATGATCTAAAATAAAAATACAATGATAATATATACTATATACCTAGATATTCATAAAATTATCTTAGTTATAATGACACTAAGGCATCCAAGTTCAATAGCGATCAAATAAGCCACCCTTCCTGAATGTATTATTTTTATAACATGAAGAGAAAAGGCTACATGTTTATTACTTGCGGTTTGTCTGCTGTGTACACCACTCGTGTGAAATGTCGTGAATCGTGGTGGTATAGATAGATAAAAGAGAAAAAATTGTACAGAGTGAACGATCCATTCTCAGAATTTGGTAAAAAATACAAGTATGAAAATTACTTATATTTTAACTTTATCGTCGTAAATTTTGTTAAACTCCATGTTTATATATGGAAATAAAAACACTTTCTTTTTGTTTTACTTAAAAAAATTATTGAGTAGTGACCTGGTTTCGACTTATAAAACCATTTGTGTTTTTTTCCATATATAGTTCATAATATGTTTATTTCAATTAAGTATTTTATGTAGGTAGGTACTACGACCTAAAAGACTTATTCTTTATTTTACTCTTCTTACTTTGTCTATCTAGTTAATGCCTAGCTTTACACTCTTTCCAGTTCTATATCTCAGGCAGGATTTTACGAGTGTCAAGGGGAAATAATTTCAGATCTATCCAATACAATTTATTACAACTCTTCATGTTTCAGTAATCGGTAGATACAAATTTTATTAAACACGAGCTATTTCGTTAATTTATGCCGCCATTTAAATATAAATCCACGTACGGTAAACATGTTAGAGATAAGTCGTGAATAATTCTTCAGTGAGTAATCTGAGGTATTAAGAACTAAATAATATAATAATGTATTCGTAGGTTTAATAATACAATATAATAATAGGTAGCTGTATTGGAAAATTTAATACGGTGTTCGTGGTTGTGTATTACATAGTTTAGTGGAAAACAGTATATTTAATGAATATTAATTAAATATTATAAATTCTATTAATAATAAATTCCTTGTTATAATTTTATAACTTAATCCATATTAATATTATAATTAGGTCGTACGTATGTTAGTCTAATCTTAATATTACGCTAATGCTGTGTTCCTTAATCTTCTTTGTTTTCATTATTTGTAACGCATTTGTTTTGTCTCCCAAGTCAAGCCTAGTGATAGGAGATGTGTATAACTAATATTCTATTAACCTCTTAAATACCACAAATCTTCTTATCTTCCGCGTTAATCATTACCGACACAATGGTCACGGATAAAGATAGGTAGTATTAATTAAAATATGCCGATTTTGTTTATACGTGTAAGTTTGTAAAAATATTTTTTTCTTTCCAATAGGTATAAGTTACTTTGATCATATTTTGTATTGAGTAAGAGAAATTGGCGTGCATATATTATGACAAAATGCATGAATAGGAGGAAACGAAAAATATCTGTTAGAATAATAATCAATTAAGGATTCCATTCTCTTTGCTTACCTCACTCGGGATATGGTGCCGACAGCCGACGTCAGATTATATTAGATTATAGTAGTATTATATTTTGTAGATAAAAGGCAGGTGTTCGAAAATATTTACATCTTTAATTCGGCGATGAGGTTTGCCACCCATCCTGAATATCTTTATTTTCGTTAGCACGGAGAGGATAGCTTGCATATTTATTACATGCGACTGGTCTGCTGGTTACCCCACTTGTGGAATATGCCGTGATGGTATAGTAGCAGTATATTTGAAAGTAGTTGATATCTAGCAAGTTAATAGTTTCAAACTATCAGGTGTTGCAAATTTCATATACATACTTGTTTGAATTAGGCCAACCTTATCTTGGGAGACGTGATCCGGGTTTTTTATTAAAACACGCAGAGCCGAAGAAAGCAAGTATATATTATTTCACAGAAGCAAGTGAAGTGACAGAGAGCAAAAATGCAAGTTACAATGGTTTTTATAGATAATGATTACCATAAACAAAATTCTATGCATTTAATTGTAAAGGTGTGCTCACATGTTCTAACATACTGAAGCGTCACACTTCAAACATATTGATTACGGTAAGGATGTTTACATATATATTTGTATAAATATTCAAACATAATAGTATATGCATACATCCTTAGTTCCGATTGCTGAAAAGCTATTAGCTATTGAGGTTTAACTTTTAAAACAATGGATTTTATAACTACCATCCTTGTCCTACATATTCTTAGTTGTCTCTGGCATTTATTCCTCCTTACACCGGTTAATACGTGTCGGATGATTTATTCGGTGCCGTTTAATGGACCATCCATCTCAATGCATGTAGGTATAATTGATATTCTTCCATCCGTTCTATCATGGCATCTCCTACAAGTGAGGTAGCCAGTGGACTAACTGCAAATAATAAACATTACAGTTATCCTCACCATATCTTTACAAATTAAGACATTCAGGATGGGTGGCCTATATTAGTATTCTAATCCTTAATTTTTACTATTTATATTCTCTTATACGAAAACTCGTAGGTATACCTAATAATCGACTGCATTAAATAAAGTGGTGTATTTTACGGCATCTCCTTCAAGGTGGGGTCGCTAATGAACAAACTGCACGCAGTTAACATGCAAGTCATCTACTCCGTACCAATATAAATTAAAGCATTCAAAATGGTTCAAATATCTCATTGCTCAATGGAAGATATTAAATAATGTCTTAGTCATTCAATTATTTCGATTTTAGATTTTGTAAAACAAACTGTTTAGGGTTATTGTCATTGACCAAGAAGAGTGAAGAGTTTTGTTTCTTTGTTGAATGTTTATTATTTTAATTTGTTATCTAGATAACAAAATGTCGTGTTATTGTCCCATCTAACAAATACCTATGTCGGATTATATTATTTGACATTAAATATTGAATTACCTTAAAGTAACAACAACATTCTGATTGCGAAAGAAAGATTGACGTATTCCTTGATAAGAAACATTATTGTTACTATTTATAATTAATGTTATTTTACGTACAGTTCTGTATATACAAAAAAATAATAAAGTGCATACACAAGACAATAGGTATCAAATTTTCAGAGATTAATTTTACCACTGACTAAAACAAAATATATAGATATCATAACATACGTATCTTGTTCGTTTGAAAAATATTTAACTTTTCAATTTGTATATATCATCACATCTTTCACAAGTGGGGTAGCCAGCTGACTGGTTGTATGTAATAAATATATCAGTCGTTATCTCCATACCATACTGAAGATGTTAATTGTCTTATTTGTGATATTTTACGAATACATCTTCTTTAGAGAACACTCAAAAACTTACAAAAAAAATGGGTTTCTTACAAAACAAAACTTACCATTATATAAATATGTATCGTATTTACACTAATCTAGGTTGATAGCACTTATCTATTTCATCATCATCTTGTTAAATCTATAGCCAATTTCAATACTTGAACCACAACCTCCTCTATAGACTCCTCTTGACCTTTATCCGTCTTTGTTCTTAATCATGAAACACACAATTTATCAATCTCACTAAGGCGTATCATCTTCATAATAGATTTACTGAAAATCTTATAATATTTTACGTTCAATCATATATTTATTTATTTCATCTCATAAACAGCAAAGCCTTTAACAATATAGATACATCAGCTCAAAAATTACAAATAAAATAGACACAGAATAACACATAATAAAATAAATATATCAATGATATAATAATAATAATAATAAGAACACTTTATTGATCAGAAAAAAAAATCATGAGCAATTGGCGAGCTTATTGCCTGGAGGCAATATCTTCCAGCTAACCGATATATACAAATATAATATGCATATCACATTGTTTTATATTATATAGACACTTTTTCCACAAAATATATAACGTGATTACCAGTTCCTTCTGTTCTAGAACTGTACCTCTACCTTCTACCTTGTAGACAATGTTTTTTATGGCTAGTGTATTTTTTTCTAATTTTTACCCTTGATACGTTCTCTTTATTAATCACGTGTAATTTTATTTACAACTATGTGCATATTATTACATAATATAATAAATACAATTCATAATTTTACTACGTGTATATACTATAAAGTATCATACAATTATAAGCTATACCTACATTCCAATGCACAGAGAGTGAATTTATCGCTAAATTGCGATATCTCCCAATTATGTCGATAACTTTTAAAATTAATATCAACATTGTATAGTTTTGCATAAAAAGTTGATGATAATGATAGTATATTTTATCCGTATGAATTGATAAGAATAACTGAGAATTACTCTATCTCTCCCTTACATTTGGTTTATAAATAGTTTCGAATGTTTGAAATTTATTGGCTAAAATTGACACAGTTAAGAGAATTGTGTTAGGATGGCCCTCAGAATAAACGTAATTAACGTCACCCTTAAGGCGTATTGAAATATTTTACTGTTTTTTTAATGCGGTGGCAGAATTGCTATCCACACTCCACAGCATTATAAACTAGATTAGCCTTCATATGATCAGTTATGAACACATAAAAACTTGACAGTCTCATGCCGGGAAAAATCACCAATCCAGATAATATACAGGATATCAAAGGATAAGGTTCAGAACGCGAGTTCACAATACCAGAATTGTGCCTGAAATATCTGTGTTCAAAAACATTTTAACAATAAGTAATAATACCTACAAGTATTTATTATAATAGATTTTTGATTTTTGATGTATAAATTTACTGGTTAATCTAATTTTTGTAAATTATTTATGAAAGATTTTGGAGTTACCCCTGACACCATTTGTTATTAGAGTTTTCATAAGCATCACTTTTACTATGAGTAGGAGTAGACAATATCTATCATCAATTTACCTTAATATTAACAATAATATCTTCAGGTAATTTGTAATATGTATAATATAGATATGTATGTATGTATGTAGATATATACGTATACGAGATAGGTATGTAATAGTGACTTAATGTCTCGTGTATCCGAATGAACAAACAATCTGAATAACGTTTTATTGCCAAATGAGGTGATTTATCGAAGGTAGACGCATTAAATGGATAGTGTTTTGCAACAATTTATCATGTCAAACCATCCTTAAACCAAAATAATCGATATTTACACATTTTCTCCTATGTTTAGCATTATTAATCGATTGTTTGATGAACATACTGGTGGCGAAGGGAACTTGGCTGATCCACTCGGCTTTGTATAATTTTGTTGATGTTGTTTGTATCCGGGTTAATATGTAAATAGGTGGTCGCTAGTCTTATGGTTGTGTCTCGGACTTTCAATTGGGAGTCTTGGGTTGAATTCCACCCGCTGCCGACTTACTCTACCTTTACGACACAAGCATATTATTGCTTACTGTGAGGGTATGTAGGCGTATTGGAGTCAACACTAAAAATTGTACCTATATGTTGGAAAACACTTATCCATTTATGTATCTGAAGAATGCTACTGCCCTATTTTTGCTGTGTATCCCGAGTTAACTCTATTTTTAGAATTGTAGTTTTGCTCCAACTTTTTTTCAATTACGTGATTTGATAACTTGTCGCACAACACCATCCATATAATTGATGGAGAACGTCAAACTTGTTGACAAAATATATCCTATCTTTATTATACAAGTACTATATATGTATATTTCAGATATCTGTATCCTGAAGCGAAAATACACCATGTCTGAAACGCCATTTTTCAGTATGTCCTAACAAAATTTTCAAAAAAAATTTTTCTCAAAATGAATGTAAATTATTGCAATTAACCATATCTTCTTTTTTACTAACACGATGTCATATCAAAATCGCGTTGTTTTGCTTGAATAATAATTTACATATTTTTTTTATTTATTCACACAATATAGGTTTTGGCCCACATTGGTGAATATGCTATCAAAAAGAGCATAACAAGAACTACAATATTATGTGCATAAGTCACTTTGAACAAAATTTGACATAGTTT